>OY292515.1:12110071-13310071 GCA_958496365.1 Subacronicta megacephala
GGCTGGCCTGGGCTCAGGAGGTCTCGGCTCAGCAGGACTCGGTGGTGGCCCCGACGGCGGCGGCCTGGCTCAGCCGCCCGGCGGCGACTACAACTCTGGCGGTCTCGGCGTACCTCACGGGAGCCTCCTGCCGCGCATGCTTCCTCAAAGTGTCGTCGACGGTGCTGGACACCCCCAGGGTGCCAATTTTACAGCATTCGGGTCGTATGGATCTAAAAATATTAAACAGAATAGTAATATGCAAGGGACCGAGAGTAATGAAGGTTGTAGGATGGAGTATTATGGCCCACAAAACGTCGGTCCCGGTCGGCCATACGGTCTTGGTTTGGACCAGACGGGTTCAAATGGTGCGCTGGCGAATGGCTCCGTGGGGTACAATAACGACCGCCAGAGGAATCGCCGACGATGAATACGACTGAGGTTTGTTATATTCAAACCAATGCCAACTCACCTATTTTAACAACTCGACTATACCATTACACTGATGCTTTACGACATGCTGCTATAGCGGCCTGTCAAACTGAAGAACATAATATACAACTTTATAATGGTTGTTATATTATCATACTCTGTGCTCTATAAAACTGTTTGTCAGAAGATGTTTAAATAAGAACACACTTTAAAAGTCGATATCTTTTTTTCCAGAAAATGGATACAATGGGGACTCTCGCCGACGTAGGAGACGTTAAATGGCTGTGGAATGTGTGTAGAAACCTACTAATAGTACATAAGATTTGACACAGACTATTTGATTTCCATTCCATCTTGTATTTAATGAGTGAACGTGTATCTGCGTGGTTTAAGCATTCTCCTAATGATGGTGGTCCTTCAAATTAAACATAATATTGTAAATCAAATTCTATATTGTAAAGACATAACTCTGTGTTGATGTTTAAATTTTGATAATAACAACCAATCTCATTGAATATTAAAAATTTAGATGCACATAAGAGGAATAGTTTTACTGTTACAGATAATATTAATACTAATAATTTCTTAGAACCATGTTTGTTCGATGTTTTGTATATGCTGATAATACAACACGGGCAATGAAATAGTCACCATAAAACATGTTGGAAAAAAATATGTCGATTATTTTGTCTAAGATATGAATAGCATCAAAGTAATGTTTAAATTTCTTCAGAAAAACTTCAACAATGGATGAAAATATTGTAGCTTATTTAAGTACTGATGTGTTAAATGTAGTAGATCAAATGTCTCATCACCAGTTTGCCCTTTGTTATTATAAGCATTCTAAGAAAATAAGTTTCTTTTGATATTTATTCATACACAATATGAATGAATAAGTTCCCTTTGATTTCGTTTATATTTTTATTAGTACCGTTGTGACCATTTTAAGTTCTAACAATACGTTAAGTATGTATCGTCTTAAGATAAGAAGCCTATTACTTTATGTAGTTATTATATCTATTTCCATGAATCTTTGACTAGTAGATTATATCTTGTAATACCTACATTATATTGAACGAAATTAAAAGTTTTACACATATCGACAGATTTTTTATTTATATCCATTCCTATCGTAGTACCTAATAGGACTTGAACCTACTTTGACATAGATTTTATTGCTGTTTTGCTGGTCGAAAAATTATATCGGGCTGTAAATAAGACCACGGGGGCAACGGCTCTTTGTCGAAGTAAGACCAAAAGACACTCAACTTTCTTTTTGTAAATTCTTGTGGCCACCACAAACTAACGGGGACATCTCTAATTCGTAACCATGGTAATTATAATAAACTGCTAAGAAATAGGTACTTGGATTTTTGCCTTGTTACAATATATATTCAATTTTTTACGAAGTTAGAGCCATGGTGCCATCATAAAACCATTTTCTAATAAATTCAACGTATACAGTCTAAACCAAAATATGAGTTTTTGTGTCGATTTAGTATCTGAAGATTCTTTTTATGAAAACATTACTTTGGGAGTAACAAAACTACTTGGTTAGTACTATATAAAAACACACATACATACGTTCACGCCTTTTTCCTGCAGGGGTAGGCAGGAACTACAGACCGCCACTTGCTAAAACTTGCATACCTCTTGCTTCTTCCACATTCATGCTTTTCGTCATACACACACGCTATACCAATATTTGAAATAGGTAGAATCCTACTATAATATTATAAATGTGAAAGTTTGTGAGGATGGATGGATGTTTGTTACTCTTTCATGCAAAAACTACTTAACGGATACATCAGAATAACACATAGGCTACAATCCACAAAGATTTTGTATAATTTTGGCCATAATGTTACGATAAGTATCAAGTAAATCTGAAAGAATCCTGCCTTCTGAGAGCTATCTTGGCTTGCGCTGCCTAAACCGTTGGAGTTAAATGAAGATAATGTATCGTGGAATTGTTTGTCTTTAACAATTCTAAATATAAGTCCGCGACGGTATATATAAACCTTTTATGTGGAAGCCAATATATCCCAAATTATGCGTAGCTTGCTCACGTGTTTCGTATTTGGAAAATCTACGTTTTCGCTGAACGTAACAAATCATGTAACATAGTTTACAGGAGCATATTGTAGTTAAAAAAAATAATCTGCTGAGCCGTTTGTGATGAAATTTGATGTGGATAGTCTGGGGAAGGACATTGGCTACTTCATAGAATAATATGTATAGGTATTTGGATAGGCTACTTTTTTATCAACAAACCATGCGGGCGAAGCCGCGGGCGGAAACTAGTATAAAATTATGCTCGTTCAAAACATTTCCAAGCATCATTTTACCGTCTTGATTGAGGCACATGAGTAGATAAACGGAATATCTACTCATGTGATTGTGGCGCAGGCAACGTACCTCATCATCATCAACCTATTTGGAAAACCAGACCTACCATTCACTGGAAACGCAAATGCCGTATTACTCTGGCAGTGATTAACAGTGGTAGTACATATAGTGTAAGTGTAATATTACATGAGTACTAAGTGTAACCACGTCGTATTATAACTCTTCTAACAAATCGAAGTGTCCAAAAATGCCGTATCCACCCTTGCTATTTACACCGCAGATTCCCACTCGAAGCTTATAATAGAAAAGTTTGCAAAGAGACATGTCGTGATTTACAGAGGTATAGTAAATCGTGATGAGAGTGAAGCCGCGGGTAGCAACTAGTGTTTCATATGAGGACTGGAATACTAGATATCAATTCTATGGCACTCTACATAAAATATAGTAGTAGTGCACAAGTTGAGAAAAAAAGCACAAATTTGTGTGTAGTAAGCCAAAGGGCTGCGAGGTACCTAGATACCCTTCTATTTGGTCAAATATCTTAGAAAATAAAAAAATCTTTAGCAAGCCTTAAGGTATCTATTATACATGTTTTTCTTATATTTATTTACATAATACACAAGTTAAATAAAATTTATTTTTATTAATAGGAGTTAGCTTTATGTTTTGGCAGGAAGTTAAATCCATTAGGTACAGGACCTAATAACATTTCACTTATTTTTATCCAGTCAGTACAGTTACCCGATGCCATCAATGTTTCTAAATCATCTCTACCAATATATGAGGGTGGCCTCTCATTGATTCTTTGTGGTGGTTGTTCCAGCAACCCAACAGGTACATATCTGTACAAGAAAGATAGCCATTCAAGTAAAAATCGACGCGTATTCTCTACGCCTTGCATATCAGAGCCCCAGTGCTCCAAGCCATAGTTTGTGTACTTCTTCAATATTTCAAATCTTTCTTTACTACTAATGTCCCAAATTCGCTGCTCTTTAATCTCTGTAAAGATCCATGGTTTGATAAGTGCACCCCTTCCAATCATAACACCTTGTATTGTGGGTGCAATAGCTCTTTTTTCTAAATAGTCTTGATAGCTCAATATATCCCCATTGCCATAAACGGGACACGGTGCTGCTGCTTTGGCACATGTTTCAATATATTCCCAGTCAGAAGATCTGGTATATCTAGCTTCTCTTGACCTTCCATGCACTGTAATGAGTGACGCACCCCATTCAGACATATTTGGTACGATAGTGTGGGTAATTTTTTTATCTTGGTAGACACCAGTCCTCATTTTTATGGTAAAAGGTATGCTGAGTATTTTTGATGCACATCTGATTGATGACTCTAGTGTGTTTAGTCTGTGCATCATTCCACAGCCACCACCTTTTTTGTAAATTAAATCAATGGGACATCCTAGATTTAAGTCTATAAAATCAAGCTCAGTGTTCTCTTGCAGTAGCTGTGCTACTTTTGTGACAGTGTAAATATTATTTCCACATATTTGTGCTCCAAATAAGTCTTCTGATTCATGTCTTTTGACTAAAGCCCATTCTTGTTTTAACCCTTTGAGTAAAGATTCACATAAGGCCATTTCTCCACATGTTATATCTGCTCCATACTCCTTACAGATTCTTCTGAAGGGTAGATTTCCCACTGTAGTCAGAGGACTAAGATACAGTTTATCTCTCCAGTCTATTGCTTTCTTTTCTCTTGGCAATAATTTAATTAAATCCTCATCAGTTATGGCACCACTATTGTTTACTGTTACTGTTTGTTTGTCATCATTTGTAGGGGTGTCTTTTGATTCTTCAGTACTTTCAGTAGACTCTTTATCAACTGGTTTCTTCCTTCGATCCATATGTTTTATAAGTCTCTCAGAAAGACTAAAATCATATTTCTTTTTCTGAAGTGCTATTTGAAGAGGTGGTTGAATGGTATTTTTTGTGTCATCTTTCCACTGTTTCCATTTATCTGAATCAATTTTATTGTAACCTTCGTCAGTAATATGACTACTACCAAAGCGACAAGCTATGCCTCTAGGGCATCTCCCACGGGTATCATATAAATGACATGTTTCAGCTAAGTCTTTGGGTTTTGATTTTAAGTAATCAAGTGGGTTATGAATATATTTACAGTTTTTATACTGACATGGTTCTAAATTCTCAAGTGATTCTACAGTAATAATTGAAGGGCATGGTTTGCTTTCTTTGTTATCTTGATAAGTTTTTGGTCTAGCTTTGTTTTGACCTCTTTTTTTATTCTTAAATGATGTCTTATCATCATCGTTATTGGGTTTAGTTTTCTTACTGTTTACAGCATTATCTTCTTCATTGATATCATCTAGTTTCCGTTTATTTAAGGAATTATCATCAGCATCGTTGCTTTTAGCCGGTCGTTGAATTACATATTCTTCTTTGATGGCACAAACACCGGCCATTGATTTCGTCATTTTTATACACAACGATAGTAGGCTAATAATCCAAAATTACTGTATTGTAAAGTTAGTTTCAATATTAGGTTATTTTTTATTTCAAACCACGAGTGGATCATTATTGAATGAAATGACTTCAAATGACGGTAATTTGACTTTGACAGTGACAAGTTGGCAACTAACAATGGACGCGTTCCACTTGGCGTTCACAACGATCAAATCGTAGAGAGAGGAAAAATAAAATGATCCTTTAGAACGCGTTCCACTTGGCGTTTACAACGATCAAAATGCTCCTTTAGTCATTCCACAACTTCCACATGAAAATCGCGGTCGTTGTGGTCGCGGCGAAAACGGCACTCATGACGTCATGACTTACGGCCACGCGACGCCCACGATGACGCATCTAAAAAGATGGGTCAAAGTGATCGTTGAGAAAATCCTAAACTCCGTTCCACTTGAGTTTACGACGGTAACGCTCATATGCAAATGTAACGGGAAAAACTGCGGTCGCGGGGGTGATCGTTGTGAACGCCGAGTGAAACGTTCAATATGGTCGACAATCGACAATACAATCATCTGCTTCATAAAGATAACATACTTTTGAAAATAAAAATTTAAATCTAGTCTGTCGGATATTAGGTTTAGCTAGATGCCTCTACACATGGCTACAGGTCAACCTATACAGAACTAGTTTAAGCTGATCTCGCATTCTAGAGGCTTCCTATACTATTAAAGACCAGGGTAAACTGGTTTTGTGTAGCTTGATGTGTAGCCGTGCGTACATTTATTTATTAATAAAAAATTATACATTGAAGCTATGCATACTTAGTTATACAAGGCATCTGGTAAAAGATCTGCATCTGCTCTCGGTAGCAGGGCTTATTCTTGAGGTCCTCCATCCTCTTGGCGATCATCCTTACGTCGGAGTCTGTCATTAAGTTTCGACTTTGGCGCGTGAAAGCCAGTTCCCCATCGGTTCCTGCAGCTCTGATAGTCTGTAGTCCCTAGGGGCTCTAAAAGCTCGTCCACGCATCAGCAACTCTTTTGGTGCTGCAGGTGGCTATGGGCGGCGATGCCTTCTCATTCGTTAAGTGACTCGTTTGATAGTCAACTTAACCAATAAAAAGAATAATTATTTACTTTATCATTTCAGAATCGGATCCCCGAATTTGCAATGTAAGCGTAGAACGTAGACCTCCCTGTGACCGTGTAGCTCTTTCTACATGGGAACAGAGACATTCTGCCTTACTTCCTGAAGACCTTCGAAGTTTCTATGCTTCCAGCGATGGATTTCAATTGACTTGGCATTATAAATATTCGGGTTAGTGTTTAGGAACGGCCTTTATTAGTTACATTACTGTCGCGACTCGATTTTTCTAGACAATATTGTGCCTAAAACTTTAAGGATAAAATATCTTTATAGGTACTTACAGTACGGGTAATGTACGTCTGATGGTCAAAAGTTAAGCAAACTGACGATAAACACAGCGAGGTGCATGCGCTATCAGCGTGTGTTATCTTACTCAGTCTTTCACGCAAAGGCTTTGCTCACTTGATGCTGCAGAAGACTGTCGGGGCCATAATACTCCGCATTTACATTGCTCAAAAATATTTACGTTATTTCACTTGTACTTACGTCCATCCGGAATTCCGGAACGACTAATTTCATATACGCACACATATAATATTACTTATAGTTATTTCGAACGATCTGTATTTCCTAGCAACAATATTTTTGCACAATAAATACACTTTTTATGCGACTACACCTGCGCAGCCGTTCGGAAAGAGTTACTACGAAGAGAGGCGGCTAGATAGAAATAGGATCTACCCCCATCAAAAAATTTCGTTTTAAGTTGCGTTGCTAACACCAATTAGGTACCTACTTAGTTATGATAAAATGTGGAATATAACATAACATACCATCACGCCCGTATACCCCGAGGGGCGGCAGAGGTGTAATTAATACACCCACACTTATGTACCGGTATGTTTAGGTTTCGTGTAATAGGGGGCGAACCTATGGCCATTAACCCTGCACAAATCCAGACTCCGACCTGCTACTGAGAGTTTCATAGAAAAACCCAATAACACTGCTCGATCTGGGAACCGAACTCAGGACCTCTAGCGTAGCAGTCGCGCTTGGCACCTCTAGACTTTTGAGGCAGTGAAGATGTGAAAGTAGAGCTGAAATTTTGATTATGGACTGGAAATGTTTGGGTTTGCTTACAGCCGATGAAATTTTGCCAGTTGGTTCAATTCGAGTGAATTCTCTGAACGAGTTGTGTCTTTCACCAGCTTTGAAAGACTTGTTAGACTTCTCAATGACAAGGCAACATAATGGTCCTCGTCCATCACTGAATACCAAGAGTAAAGTATTTGAGTTAGATACGTGCAGGACTATTGGAAAGGTATTATTACAATATTTACTTTTTTGTCGAGGGCTTCATTATTCTGTTATTTGTTTTTAGGGTTCCGTGCCTTAAAAAGATAAACGGAAGCGTTATAGGATCACTTTGTTGTTCGTCTGTCTATCGAGTCCCTTTATCTCGAGCACTCACTCTAAAACCATAATATACTCAGGTCTACAGTCCCTTGAAGCTGTGAAAAATAGTTTCTTCTAAGTTAACGTAAAAAAACGTTTATTTTGGCGCTCTCAAGAGAATCAAAATTGAAAGGGTATATTCCGTTGACCGAGAACTATGGAATTAAGCAAGTAACTACCGTCTTATACTACAAGTATAGGGAAAAAATCTAAACTATACATAAAACTGCGAGACTCGATTCCTGAACTATTTATAATATGTACGGAACTACATATTGGTACGGAACCCTCGGTGGGCGATTCCGACTCACACTTGTCCGGTTTATTTTATGTACGACTACTTTTTAAATATTTTATTTTTCAGATATGCCTTGTGTATACGGGTGGTGCGTGGTCGGTATGGTTAGCAACACGTGAAGGCGCTTGGGGCTGGCTTGCAGATTCGTTCACTCATTACTTTAGAATGGCGCTAGTACATTTGGGTCTTCCCGGATGGCAAGCAGCCTTTGCTAATCTTCCACTGATACCTTGGGCTGAAGTAAGAAGAAATATTGATTGCATGGAGAATATAAATGTTGTTGTTTGTACTTATTTGATATTTTTTATTGCAGCAATTGTTCTTGTTACTTGCACCACATTTATTGGAAAAATCGGAGATAGATACAAATTTGATAACTGCTGCTAGTGAAACGGGTCTCAACCACATTGATCCCAATATATTCAAGACATCAGTTCGCCATCATAAAAATGTTTCACGGCAGACGAACCAGTAGAACGTCGATAGTACCGGTAGAAAATTAAAGAGTAAAATTTGACGAACTAATAAAATATTCAGAAGTCCATGCAGAGTTTTTATTGAATTATTTAAGCATCGAAATAAAATAAAGCAATGCAGTTACATAATGTATATTGAATAATTCTTGACACAATAAAATTTATAGCTAAATAACAAAACAAAAATGGACGGAATGTGAGATTCTTAATGAAGTTTAAGCTAGGTTCTCAGTAAAATAAGCAATATCATACAATATAAGTAAATATTGAAGCTGCCATATTTCGGCACCATAATACCCCTTTTATAATTCTGTACCAGCTCTGTCTTGTATTTTACTTCACAGAAATATAAGTACAAAATAAACTTGACATTCTAAAAATAATAATCTTAAAACTAATATTACAAGCTAAGTGGTTATAATATTAATGTAGATCGGTTTTCGTGATTTATTTATAATAGAAAACTAGGTACTAAATAAAAATGATTCTACTTATCCGTTTGTATGTAAAAAACAAAGGAATAATAATTCATATATTATTTAATAATAAAACTCTAGTTGAAAATGTGATTATCTTCGTGTGATGTAATTTTCTACATTGATAAAATAACAAAATATGCAATTCATGCTCCACACAACATGTGGGGTATTCTTTAAACGAAATGCATCTATATCCTATTAACTAAAAGCGAGTAGTGTTCAATTCTACCAGCCATCCATCAATTCGTACAAAATATATTCAATACTTATAATTTAGGCCATACAGCTGCACAATTACTTTAAGACTTACACTAATACCTAAACACGTTGTATCTTAGGTGGGAATATAATTGAATCATTTCTTTATTACATGGAGTGTACAATAATTATTCTTTTTATTCATAGTTGCACAGTTATTAGAAATACTGGGGCATATCCTCAACCCAAAGATGTAAGAGTGCCCATGATAAACCGATTTATTCCCTTACATAATTAATAAATTGATTTGTTGAGTTTGGGAACATATTATGTTTGGCATTTCTAAAAGTTGTTCATTTCCATGGATAACTTTTCTGAATAACCTATATAAAATTGAAAATTCCTTAACTTCCTGCGAGCTGAAGAAGGGTAAGGCAATATTTTGGTACGTTTTATCAAAACATCAGTGGAACAAAATAAGCAAAAGGTTGTGTACTTTTATACACAATATACAACATTTATTAGTACAGCCCTAATTACAGTGAGTTATAGAGCTATTACCTGACCCACCGAGACCCCACCGTCCCACCTAGGGTGGGTCAGGTAACAGCTTTGACCCACTGTACATGGTAAAAGAAATAGAATCTGAATTTTTATAGATACAGTTTATTTTTCCGTAAACTGAACACCAATGGTAACATAATGACATGACGTGGTATTGAGATTAATTGGAATGCCTTATTTATAAATATAAATATCATTGTTTTTCAGCAAAGTTCATACACGATACAATGTTTCAACATATTCCACTTATTAAATTAATGTCACACTTCACATTTAGGCAAAAATTGATTTGACGTCATAATTAAGTAATTATAATTGTTTAATACAACCATGTGATGTTTGATAAGTCTTATAATTAGAGGTACAAAGATTTATTGAAAATTTAGGCGTTTTAAATGCATTAATAGTGGTTCATATTGCATATAAAGCTCGAAGTATTCACCCAATGACTGCAAATAACTTGTGTATTTTTTTTTTGTTCTAACGCATTATTTAGTTTTTTGACATAATGGAATTTGAAAGTACATACTTGAAACTTCAAAAGCTTAGATATGTTAGAAAATTTTCATGGGATAATGTAAAAAAGTGTGGGAAGACGCATGTACACACGGCTACAGGTCACCTATTCAGATCCAGTTTAAGCTGATCTCGCATTGTATAGGCTTCCCATACAGTAAGAGGCCAGCGTAAACTGGTTTTGTATAGCTTGATGTGTAGCCGTGCGTACTCTCAATAGCGGCTCTAGCTTTGTAGAAGTCGCAAGCGCAAAAATTGATAACGCACTGTGCTATTAAAAATTATCGATGCTAGTAAATCCAACTGACTGGCACCCATTGGTGGTCGGTAGAGAGTGAGTGCAGGGCGTCCATGATTTTAGAGTAAGTTGTATCTGGATTGTTGTTTGTGATAACGAAATCTATGTACTTTTCGTGCTGTCGTTGGATGCGGGCGCTGTCCTCTAAGGTTTGTTTCATGTCCTCTTCCTGTGGATCACAGTTTAATATAAAAAAACAACTTATCTAAGGCCGTACTACCTATAAAACAGTGCTCGGTCAAGTACTTCAGTACAAACTTTTTATAAATAGATTTTAATTGCACAATTTTGCTACGAATTACAGTTCATTTTTTTTTATAGTCGGTTGCTAACTTAGTGTTCAGGTCTTAAAAATAATCAATTGTAATACAACTTACCTCGTAAAGCGACGCAAGAGATTCAAGGGTGCGTGCACGCCTCGAGCTGTAGCGAATGGAGCTCTGCCTGTCGAACTACGAAACGCATGCGCAACAAAGTCAATGCTTAATACATTCATAAAACAATACGGGAATACATGCTCATAAAATGGGCACTATTCAAAATAATCTGAGCCCTTTCAATGCAGGACTTACAAAGCTTAAATATATTATAATTCTACACTAAGGGGCATCCTTGACATTTCTACACAAATATTTAAAAATTTTATAACACTAAGTGGCATTCAGAATATCAAAGTATGTAATACAAATTGTAGTTATCTTACCGTTAAGTTGCGATTGGAGGCATATGTAAGGTTTCTCAGTTGTTCGATGCCCGGCGCTCCTATCATCACGACAAACGGCAAGAACTCGCCGCTATTGTGAAGCAACTTCAGGGATTGTGGTGCGCAATCTAGTATGCACATTTTACCTGGAAATGGTAAAATACACGTTAGTCATATTCCAGTAACGTAACAAAATAATTGTTTTAAGATTCAGATAATTAAATGGGTGTTTGCGTAGGAGGTTATTTAGGTAACATTAACCAAGGTGTAGAGTAAATTGTGAATAATAGATTAGGATTATCCACCATTTATGCTGTGCACTTACATGTACAATAGATGATTCCTATCTCAATAGTTTGCGGTGGTCTACGTAATCCAATCAAATGTTTTTATTTCAAATAAGCGTTTATGAATCGTTATTGACTCTAGTTGCACGGTTCCAAAAAGTTGATCCTATGGAGAAGAATCCGGCAAGAAACCCCATGGACACTCTTTTCAACGTACTAAAGTACGGTTATAATAGTAAAAAAATATGTTAAACATCCACTTGTAAGGGTCTTTGAAAGATCTTTTTACAGAAATGAAAATCATTTATCATTAAAACGGAATAAAATTATTCTTAAGCCCACTTAAGAATAATTGTATTCCGTTTTATTGGATGTCCTTTTCTCACAAAAGGGTTCTTTTTTTATTCAATGCTAAACAGCTTTATAAGTCGAATTTCGAATTTCCTCGTATCGACTTCTCGATCTCAAGAACGTCGAGAATTTTCGTGCGTGGAGAATTAGTAGTATTTCCCATATACGACTCACCTTCCTTCATGACGCCTCGTATGGAGTCCAGATGCGTGCCGTACAGGTGACCATTATGTTCGCCGTACTCCAGGAACCTGCCCGCGTGGGCGTCGCGCTCCATCTCCTCGCGGGACACGAACCAGTACGACTGGCCGTTCTCTTCCATCGGCCGTGGGGGGCGCGATGTGTCTGATATGAAGGTTAAGATTAATTTGGAGTATAATGACTTCTTTTACCATTTCCAAGCTCGTAATCATTACTCTCCTAGCGTTATCCTAATTATTTTGGGATAGGTTTCCATTTTAATCAGATGGGCAAAAGATTTGCTGAGAGAAGGGGAACATTTACTGAGAAAAATTTTTTTTCGAAGCACCCATAATTTAAGGTCATTTAAAGCATTATTTCATTTGACAAAGTGATATTTATTTTTCACAGTTGAATTTTGGATTTCACATTACAAATATGAATTAAAATCTGTAAGCGTAGTAGGTGATTTTTAGCAGGCTACGCGATAAAAGGTGTAACTTCGTAATATGATTGTTCACATTTTCTTTAAAAGAAAGTTTCCGTGCCTTTTATCTTGTGTGCTGAATATCGTTATTGATTTTATTTTGGACTTGGACCGACTCAAAACAGCACTTGCATTCCTTTATGCCATGGTACTCGTGACATTCGCCATGCCTACAAAATGTTACATGAGAATTAATTGCTAAAGCAAGTAAGACTCACGAGGTATGACAGCGCCGAATCTGTCGGGGTGTTCCTGTATCATCCTGTTCTTGATGGTGCGCCGCCCAACGCCGCGCGTGCCCACGAGCGCCAGCACCCGGCGCAGGAAGGGCGGCGTGCGCGCAACCTCCTCGTACAGCGCCAGCTCTGCGCCCTCTAGCTGCACGCTCGAACGGGACTCGTATACAAACTTCTTTTTCTTTTTTGATATCTGAAAATCCTTACTTTCTTAATACTTTTCTTCCTTACTTCCACAATTCTTTAAGCGTCGGTTACGGTAGCCTAATAGCTAGATTGCGATTATGTGGATGCCGATTGCCGATTCGAAAACCACCCATTGCAACGGTATGTGAACCCACTTACGAGTGAGTTCACATCGGTATTGCAATGGTATTGCCTCGGTATTGCATTGGGTGGGATTCGAACTCGTATTAAGTTAATATGCTTGTATTACGATACAAGCGTTTTAGCTTAGTACGAGGGGTTTACAAGCTTTAAAAAAAAAAACTGTTAAATTACGGAATACAAGTGTATTGTTGAAACCTTGTATTGGGGGCGTGGGAATAGTCAGCTACGAGCGACACTACTAATCGCAATTCCCACTGCGCCGCAATATTGATCACGCGCGCTATAAATTGTGAATTACGGTTACAGCCTAAAATATTACAGTCGGTTTTATCCGACTCGCCCCCACTAGGCCATTGAGATTTCAGAATAAATTATTCATGGGCATGGCACAAGCTGACATAAAAATAAGTAGGTAATTTTAAACGACAACATTTCGTAATTCCTAAAATGAATTTTGGGTGTCCATCAGTAGGCAAACCTCAGCCTAACCTTTCGGGGAATACAGGCGTGATAAGCATCAGTGGCGTAGCGTGCCTTGGAGGGGCCCTGAATCACAATTGATTGGGGGGCCCAAATGAAGGGTAAAGACTTTGGGCATTTTTTTATAACCAACCTTTCTTTTATGTTTACTTTTTCGTATGACAGTTATTTTTATGTTTTTTTTTTCTAACACACGTTGGGGGCCCTTGTAAACCGGGGGCCCCGTATCATAGATACTGCTGATACGAATCAGGGGCGTACCTACAGAGCTACGCCCCTGATTAACACTACCGTATTTTGTAGAGTTACTGGACTAAGCTGATACACAGAAGGCTAACCAATTAATCTATCTGTTTTCCCTACTGGAGATAGAAGTTTGAAATTACTTTAGACCTTACGTCAAATTTCAATCTCCAGCGGTATAATCTCTAAAGATACAGCTTTACAGCGCTGTCGCAACTTAGGCTCCAGTGCGTGTGGTGTGTTTTTTTATTCAACGCACTGTAGGGAAACCAATCTCTGTTAAGAATTACCCCTTCGTGCCCCGGAGAGCACGTTATGCCGACAGTTTCGTTTGTCATACGAACACCTATGACAATCGTTAAACTATAATTGGTATTGCTTTGAAATTGTATTCCGAATCTCTTTTGCTTTGTGTAGAACACTGATATTCAGACAGATCTGGTTAGGCGGGAAGGCAAACCCAACATATTTGAGAAAAGGTTAAGAAGATGAGTGAAAACAATCGAGAGATAGATGTTTAATTCCGACTGTAAGGCGCAATAGTGATAAAGCAATCAGTTTATTATAGTCATCAGGACAGAACACGTGGGCAGTTAAGTTATAGTGGGCGAAAATCACTATTCGTAAAAGGAATCGGACAATAGTTTTATGTCTAGACAAAACTGTAATTAGAGATCCCTGATCGAAGCGTGAGTCATCATAACAGTATTTCATTAAAATGCTACAAATGTTTTGTTAATACAACACGTCTGGGCATCATAACAATGAAGTAAAAATCGCTGACATTAAATGTTCGTGAGAATACATTGATTCATTAATTGAAAATGAAAGTTACATCACAAACAAAACAATATGTTTTATGATGAGTCACACAAAACTGCTGATGATGAATTGAGTTCCGGGTACATTAACTGCAGTTAAAACAATTTTTTTGAAACAGTTAAGCAAATTATAAAGATAATAATATTAGCCTTCGTGAGCACTGGCCGCCCACGTTGGGTTCGATTCGAAAAAATACACCTTTCACTTCGAATTTGAGACCTATTCTCAGCAATCTTCTTATAATCGCCAAATGTGTTGCTAAGCGCAAAACTCGAGAACGGCTGGATCAATTTGGATATTTTTTAAAAATATCTTCTTCGTTAAGGCATAAGGAAAGTTCTGGATACAAAAGCGTAAAAATGGAGAGGAAAATAGTAAAAACAATACTTTTTTGCTGCTATCCTCAGCTAAGTTAATTAACACGACATTAAGGACTATTAAGCGGTAAGAAGTTCGGCGGGTCAGATCTGGTCAGATGGAAAATAATAATAATAGGCACGACTTAAAAGAAGACCTTGTTCTTCTTTGTCATTCACTTCGCGACCAAATAACTACACATAAGATACACTTGGAGACCGAGACCAGGTTGAGTCGAGTGCAGGTCTGGTCCATGCTGTCCCTGACAACTTTTTAAATCGCGTCTACCCATCTCGCCCAGCATTGAGCGTTTAAAAGAAGATAAGCACATAAAACGTCAAAATTACTTACCCGAGCACCACAAATACTGATTTTATGCACAAAGTCAGCTTCAGGGGGCACATACGCCTTTCTTCTCTCCTCCAACTCTGGAGAGGGTATTAATCCAACGACATCGGGGTTCTCTACATGACTTGCTTGCCACCAGTTAGGGTCCTTTCTGTCTGATACCTAAAAATTTTAATAATGAATTAAGAACTTTCATAAATTTACTTGTGTCATTTCAAAAGTAAGATCCTGGGGTTTAATTTTTTCTTCTAGCAAATACCAATCACATTTAACATAATTTATTATAACACATCATCATGCCTGTATTCCCTGAAGCGTAACGAAGAGGTTTACTTAACATACACCCACAGTTTGCCTGTAGTTTAGGTCCCATGAAATAGGGGGCTGCTACTGCAGTTAATATTATTATAAAATATTTTCAATATATGAAGTTCCCTCACTTACTTGTAAAATGTCTCCTCTCTTGAACTCTAAACCAATCTCCTTGCATGGCAGTAGTGTGTCTTCTTTAGGGTCGTAATCAAATAGTGCTCTCATGTAGCACTGGAAATAGCAAATATACACTTAGGGAACATATCAACAAGTTAATTTAAAAAAATCTTGTTCTATTCTTATACATATAGTGAAATGCAGCCTTAATTGTGCTACACACTTCAATAATAAACTGTGAGACTTAATAAAAACTTAGCAATAAATTAAAAACGAGTAAATTCATGTATTACTAACCATACTGTTGTTTTTAATCTTAATTGGACATTATATTATAGTTAACAATGAATGACTAGTTTCTTAAGATATAATATTCTTAAGTGCACATAAATTGCTGTATGTAACACCAACAAGATTCCTTGTTCCATTCAATAATCATTTAAATTTATATCAATATAGTTCAATGCGACATTAAAGTTTAAATAAATGAAGATAAAGTTATGTGAAATATTCAAATATACTTACACTTAACTTATTAGTTAACTGAGCAGACTTCTCCTTAAGGTTAGGTCCTACTTTAAGTGTTATCCTGTCATTGGGCTTTGCTACGGCTTCCTTGAGCTGATCTTCAGAGTCTATGTGGATGCCGTCTACTTCTAAGAGTACATCACCTACAGATACTAATGCTTGCTTGGCTGCTGCACTACCAGCTAATATTCTAGCTATGATGAGCTGTCCATGCTCATCAGTTGTTACCTGTGATAGGAATACATACATGTTTAAAAAAAATATGCTCACTGCATATTGCATATGTCACCAAACAAAAGGTATGAAGTAAAATTCTAAAAAAAAAAATACTTTTTCAAAATGGAAAATATATATTGTAAAACTTAGTAGTTTATTGATTACATTTATAAATATAAAACATTTAATAGACCTTTAAGCATATGGAATATCAGCTGGGACTACTTGATTAATAACATAATCTTGAAATTCAATGTCAAAAAGGTTTCATAAAGTTGATCTAATGGACATGATAGAGTTCTAATATAGCTAAGCATATTTAAGAAATATTGAATTTAAAAACTACTAAAACTTGTGGTTTAAATCCAAAATTAAGAGCTACATGGAACAATTGTCCAATAAGTTTGGAATTTATTCACCTAGTGATATAGATACTCACAGTTAATCCTAAAGGCTGTCCAGGCACTTTCCTGAGTCCCACCACCTTCACAGTCTCTACAGGCATGTCTCCGTTTTCCTCAGTACTTCCCTCAGCACCTTCAGATGCCTCTAACTCTGGCAATGGAGCCTTCTCATCAATACCAGAACCTCTATCTAGCCAAATTTTACCTATTTGATCATGAGCATCTATTAAAGCCTGAAATAAAATTCTTAATTTAATTAATTTGTTAGAAAACAAAACACTGTCATGATGGATTTTTTATAGTATTTATGGAAACTGATAGACATTATAATTATGTCATATTCTCCTCAA
Organism: Subacronicta megacephala; assembly: GCA_958496365.1. Lineage (NCBI taxonomy): Eukaryota > Metazoa > Arthropoda > Insecta > Lepidoptera > Noctuidae > Subacronicta > Subacronicta megacephala. Next base: position 12,127,391 of record OY292515.1, read on the forward strand.
AAACAAATGCTTATATTATAGACATCTGCTCAAAAATCAGAACCGTCCAGTAAATATTTGTGTTACTTTGTAAACAAAATATCTGAAGGCTGGCTAATATAGGAAGGGGCGTACCTACCTTAAAGTGTGCCCTGGACACAATTATTGCGAGTTCGGCTTGTTCAATAGTCCGTATATTGTTGCCACGGTACTCGCTTAGTGAACGTATTATGTTTACGTTACCCAGCGAGACTGGTTTTACGATCAAGTCCTCCTCCGAATCGATGGACTGTAATAACAACACTCACCAGTAATTAAAATAGAACCCAGGAACGGCTGTTGGCACTTCAAAATATAAGATACGAGAGCATTTATAGGCGTGGCACTTGTTGTCGTTTAAAATAATGAATGAAAACTACGATATTATTGTGCAAACACTACGTAGCATCACCAATTATAACTAAATAACTAATTTACTAGATTAATTGAGGCGAGTTGTAGAAAACAGCTACATTTATATACTAAATCTGTTTTTGTTCTAACGAAAGAACACACCCAACAAACGTACACTCGCTCGCGCACTGTACGATTTCACCTTGTTTTCCCACTATGAGATTTGACAGCTATACGTGACAGTTGTATGCAATTTTGAACTTTAACCACTTGAAATAATGCTCATAGTACATATTGTTTATCGATTTAACAGACACGCTGTGTAGATATAGCACTCTGTGTCTGTCAGTTCGAAAAGACATGAACCGTCCGTTCTTTGTTCGGAAACAGTCACGGCATAGATAATGAATACTACCTAAAACTTTACAGATATCTAATTTAATATTGGAAATATTATGCTCTAAAAATCAAGGTATGATATTAGTAAAACTTGAATTGTAATTAGAGTTTTACCATTACCCTGTCACTTTTTTGTAAACGTTGGTACACACAGCTACAGATCAACATGTAAAAATCCAGTCTAAGCTGATCTCGCATTGTATAGGCTTCCCATACAATAAGAGGCCAGCGTAAACTGGTTTTTTAAAGCTTGATGTGCAGCCTACCTAGGTAAGAAAAGTATGCAGTTTCATAAAATAACCGAATGCTTCTGGTAAAAGTAAAATATAAAATATATTTAGGTAAGATGCATGATAATAATAATTAGAGTCATTACCTATACCACATTAAACATATTTACCTCACACTTTCTTCCAAAATCAGGACTTTCCACTATACTTTTTAAAAATATGAGTTCGTGATTTGCTAAATCCTCTTCAGGTTTCTGCTCCTCCTTTTCTAAAATAAAATATTCGGTTTAAGACAAATTCCTACTAACTTGCCTTTTTTAGGTAGGTACCTACCTATCTGTGATCAAAGTCACGCCCACGTACCTAATACTTTCTGTGGCATTTCACATAACGGTATAACCGGTTACGTATAATACCTATATCATTTACGTCTGATACATTGATTTTTTGTGAAATGAACCCAATCGACATATGAAAAAGGTCACGCTAGCCTAACATTTACCTTATCAAAAGCACTTTGTCAACAGGGACATTACCTGCCGTGCTGTTATTCCCCGAAATGAAAATAAATAGAGCGAAAGCGTTTTTTACTGGCCAAACAGATCGAAGTTTTATCGAAACGATAAATAGATGAATTACGAGAAATTAAGTTTTTTTACTTTAACTATCTTTCAGACTTTACATAATTTTATTTCATGAGGAACACTTTCAGGAAAAGTTTACGTAAAACATTTGTAATGGTGCTATAGTTTCACTTTCCGGGCCATCGATTATGTTTCGAAGAGGTGATTCTGAATTGTAATGCTTCATTTGTTTTATGTGGGTGCACTATCAGAGCATGAAGAAGTTCGAGACAACTGTCTAGTAGATTTAGCACCCTATTCAGAACCGTACCATAAGGTACGGTCCCTAGGTAGTCGAGTTGTCTAAAGAATGAAAAAAATGCAGCTTTTACGACCACAATAAGTGTCACAAAGCAAATAAAATCATATTGTGTACCTACTGATACCGTTTTTTATTTCTACCTTTCCCGTTTTTTAAGCAGTGTTGAAGTTTTTGGTTGAAACATCAAGAAATCCCGCTATGTGGATACATAGCGAGATTTCTATTATAAGGTAGATCTTACAAGATAAAGGTCAAATCAAGTCTACGAAAAGTAAGCAAGATAATGTAGAAAAGAAGGAATTGTGCTCTTTCGAACAACAGCAATTGTAATTTTCCTACTTTATAATCACGCTTGCCGCTCCAAAAAGTGAAATAGATTTATAGGTACTAATTATATCTACATTTAACCAGTAGGTATGTGTTTAGGTCCTATGCTGCTGAATTTCATAGAAAAAACAAATAGGTAACATAATTGAAATGGGAATTAAACCCACGTGTGGTGACTTTGGCACGTGGCAGTGATAGCCTTGTGATATGACCGTAGGACTGCCATGTCAAAGGTCTCGAGTTCGAATCCAAGGCACGCACCTCTGACTTTTCGAAGTCATGTGCGTATTAATTCTTAATTATCACGCGCTTAAACGGTGAAGGAAAACATCGTGAGGAAACCTGCATGCTTGAGAGATTTTCTCGATGGCGTGTGAAGTCTGCCAACCCGCAGTAGGCTAGCGTGGTGGACTACAGCCTAATCCCTCTCATTCTGAGAGGAGACCCGTGCCCAGCAGTGGGACAATGTAATGGGTTGATGATGATGTGGTGGCTGTAGACACTCGCGAATTACCATACACTTTTGTACTGATTCGAACTACTTAGTACTACAAGGCTTTCGGGAAGAGAGGATGGGTGGGTTTAGGGGTTAAAATCCCTCCCGATATGAAGTAGTCAAAGACGTCAAAGTGCAGTATGAAGTAACAGGGTTGACCACGGAATAGATAAATCTGTACAGTAATCTAGTCAGCACTGTATACTTATTCTAGCAGTTACAATAATTACCTATGAAATTTATTGACCAGCAATACAAATCGCAATACGTATTTACGGAGTGTTGCCTGACATCACGCAATCTAAATTATTTTACATGTCCGTACAACATGCTACACATTTTTCATATGGCGTGAACGATTATAACCATCCTTTTTCAACAATTGGTATTTAAAAAATATATGAGGATGCATTACTCTGCATGGCAACTTGCGGAAGGTAGCTGGTAGTGACTGGATGAGGAAAGCCGAAGATAGGGCTCTCTGGCGTTCACGAGGAGAGGCCCATGTCCAGCAATGGACGAGTAGGTATCTATAGGCTGATGGATAATTGATGATGATTACTAAAAAACTAAAGAAATTGCCACTAGTAGCTCGGAGTCTGGATTTGTGCCCGGTTAATGGCATAGGCTTAACCCCTATTATATGGGACCTAATCATACCGGCGAAATGTGGGTGTACATTAGTACAACTCTGCCTTAGCCTTTCGGGGAATACAGGCGTGATGGTATGTAATACAACGATCTTTGCATTTTTCGTGCATTTATTAGAGTCATGAAGTTGAGGTCAACACTTTTTATAATAAAATTGTCACTGTATTGTAGCTTCCATATTCAATTCAGAGAAATACTTAATGTTTCTTTGAAAAAGAAATGAGGCTTAGATAAGGAAGTCTTCAGGCGAAATCAGGAGGGTTAAAATAGCCACTTTTGATGAATCATAATATAATTTACGTGCAGACGGCTATGTACACAACATGCTATATAATTATAATATTTGTCAGCGAATACTGGAAATATATAACATAATGTTTACGCAAAACACATTAGCCGTTTCTTAGCCGGTTTTTAGCTCCCAGGATAATTGCTTAGCCGGCAGATCCTGTAGTAGGGTTGGCAATGGGCAGGCCATAGTGAAAAACAGAACCCAGAATTTTTGATGTGGAATAAATCTGACTAGGACCTTGTACGAAGAATCAGTCATGGATATTGGAAAAGCTGTCCAAAACCTGTAGTTGAAGAGGAATTCGTCTTTCTAAAGAAGACATATGGTATGTCTTCGTTAGAAAGGCGAGTGAAGGTATTGTGTGTAGGAATTGAATATAGGTAACTATTTGAATACAAGGCGGGTCCGGTACTATATTTTAATTAGGTACCTTTCCGATATTAATTGACGATCTTGCCGATACTATTTGAGAATAGACATTCGCATAATAAAGGATATTTCAAAATAAACTACATAGGTTGGTTTTGTACTTTATTTGGTATTGTTATCTCAATAAGCGATAATCGGCAAGAGTCTCTTCTCAGAGTGGTGGGTTAGGCTATAGTCCATTGCAAGTTGCCGGACTTCGTCGAGAAAATCTCTCAGGCATACAGGTTCCTTCACGATGTTTTCTTTCACCGTTTCAAGCAAGTGATGATTAATTATTTAATACGAGTGTTGTATGTGATTACGAAAAGTCAGAGATGCATATAATTGTGCCTTGGCTTCGAACTTGTGATGAACGTGTGTTATAATAACTAGCCTATCACTGTTTTTTTTAAAGTTCAAATTATTATATCTAATGCAGATGCTTATATTTTTAAATATGGTACCTTCACGGTATCATTATTAATAACGGTAGGGGTAGGTACTGTTGATTGTACCTATAAGTTTTTAATTAAAACCTATTTTTTTAATGGACGATTTATAAGTATTAGTCTTGAGTCAGCAATAGTTAATTTATGGTTAATAATTTAGAAGGAGATAGTTCAATCTTATTAAAATATTTCACATTGTTTGACCCCGATTTGCAAGTTTCAGGAAAATACTAAAAGTGTTCGTACCAACAGCAGAAAATTATCGTAATCTTGTACGCAACGCGCACAGTTTTACGATGTTATTACAGATTTACAATGTTCAATAACTGTTAAAATTGTTTGATATATTATACACATCAAAACTATCTTTGAGGTTATGTCATGAAATAAGATTTTCAGCGGCTGAAATTGGTCTGAAAACGATTGCAGACTGTAACTCACCTTCATCAGGAGGTTTATTTCCGAATGCGAAATCCTTAAATCCTCGCCAGTTAACAGTGTATCGACCGCTGCGTCGCACCATCATCAGTGATGAAGTAAACACTGCACGAAGCGTGCACTCTCAAACGGATAACACGTTGCTCACTAGCGGGTGGACAGCGGCATTATCCGGCACCGGCAGATATTCGCAACAGACGTGCGCGGGATCGATGCGTGGCGGCGACGCGTCACGAGCGCGCCGCGGCGTCAGCTGAGCGCGGCACGTCACTACGGCGCCGCCCGCCCGCCCTGCCGCGCTTGCGCAAAGCCGCCGCCCTGCATTCGACGCCCACCCGCCCGCACAGTTGGCGGCACGTCTACACACTTTACGGTCCGCTTTTAAACACGATTAAGCAGTCGCCACTTCCTTTATTATCGTTATTCACAGAACAAAGATACAGAATGAGAGTATATTATATGAGATGACTGATGGTGTACGGATTTAGTCATTTGGAGGCCAACGTTCTTTCGCAAGTGATAGGTTGGCACTTTGAGTTGTGATTTGACTGCATGTTTACACGCTACAGTTTTTGAGTAGCAGACTAGTTTACTAGCGCACGCGATGTCTACCGATAATAGCACTCACTACACTACAGTTTTAGACTTTTATTGCGAGACTGAAATAAAGATTACGGAAGTTGGCTACATACTTTATCGAAGTTGAAGGCAACCGTTGCAAATAGCATCCTAGCGGCTCATAAAATTGCTCTTTGGTTATTTATTGAGTAAGTTTTTCGCACTATTGTTACCTATATAAAATGAAGTATATAAAAGACGTCTTATTTAAAGCTATGAAAATGTAGCCATAAAGTAAGGCATATAAAAATATTACGATCGTACCATAAAATTGCGTGCCACTCACTTTTGATACTTCACGTGCATTTAAATGATAATATTACCAACCTTCTTATATTTGGAACATACAGATCTTATATGATGTCGGTTTTATGTTGAAGTTATGGTGTAATACGTGCGTAATCACCGTTGATCTTTTAAAGTAATTTGATTTCGAATATGATTAATTTGTTTGCACCAACGTACAGTGGGTTATAGCTGTTACCTGACCCACCACCCGCTGTCCCACCTAGGGTGGGTCGGGTAGCAGCTATTGTACGCATTTTTGTGTTGGCACAAACATGCGTACGTTGGGGGCGTATAGTTACTGTTATTTAAGTATTTAAATAAACAAAATTTAGTTTATAAGTTTATATCGGCAAAAAATTAAATCTGCGATGTCCTATTAACCTGATTGCGTATTAAAATATATTCTGGTAATAACAATAGTCTGTGCGTCATTAGCAATATTGTACATATTGAAATAGCGTCATTGTTTTGCAAATTTTTATAATTCGTCGTAATGTTACGATAGGAGATGATAACAAATTGGGATAAGTCTTATTATTCAGATCATTTTCCTCCTCGGATAAGTGAATCTAACGGACTTTTTAAATACTTGTACAACAGTTGCTTGTTGGTTTTTCCAGCGTATGTACCTACTATTATGTACCTATAAATAATGAACGCTCGTTAGTTCTTCACTTCGAACAACAGCAATTTGTTTCAGCAAATTACTACTGGCACGGAAATAGGTATATCTGAGAGCAAGTTTTTTGTTCCTTAAGTGTTTTATTGTTATTACTTTGGGATTTTTTACACAGATATAGCTTAATTTTATATGGGTGAATATCAACGACGTCCATTTTTTGTCAATTTTGGTATTCGCCTTTTTGTCAAATATTCGCTACCAAAATTGACAAAAAATGGACGCCGCTTATATGAACCCATATTGTATCATGTTTCAAATTCAGAAAGAAAATCTGTTTCCCATATCTTCTTTGAAGAGACAATAATAAATTAATATTTTATTATGTTAAAAAGGTCTTATGACACAACATAAAGTATAATTAATAAACTATTAAATAATGTTTTTAAATATAGCCATGTTGGTATTATTTTGCTATAACGACCGAATGAACCCAAACGTTATCTATTTTTTAGCAACTATTAACCTTTTGAACGCCATTGTCACATATATGTGACAAACGAAATCTTACCCTGAACGCCAACGTCACAAATATTTGACAAAATATATGTCGCCCATTTTATGAAATAAACAATTTAATCATTACTTTAGTATGTTTTCACTACCTTGTGTAATTTGACAGAAAAAGTGGCCTGGCGTCAGGGGTACGGCGCGGATACGTTTATACTCTGGCGTTCAAAAGGTTAAAAACTAGATGACTCATTCGAGTACATTTTTTGCAACCTCTTTTCTTAAAGGACTTCACTATCACGCTATGTGTGTGGGAGAGCCGATAATTGGACTAAGTCTAGGTGTCTCTGCAGCTTCTTAAATGTTGACAAAGTAATCGAAGCACTTCATAAGCAAGGATTTTTAAGTTCAACATATTTCAGGTCAAAAGTCCTCAGTTTGTAAAGAAAGTAAGCATTTGCGCAGACTGACATCGTGACACGCTGCATACTCGTAGGTATAAACAAATTGATTAATAGCATCAGTGCCGGATTTAGCACACACAATGTCTGAAAAAAGTGCTACTCTTTTCTATGACTACAAATTCAATGTGATCATGAAGGCATTAAACCCGATTCGTTGCAAATATCCTCGATCGTAAAAGGAACGTGAAGTAATGCTCTCTATTACTCGATAAATTCTGACTATATGCTCAATGACGTTCTATCTTAAAAGAACAGAGTCCTTTAGTATTTGCTATTCTATTATAATGATTGTCTAATCCATCACTGAATAGCTTTAGATAATTAATGAGCGTTACATTATCGCAGCCGGCGCGGGCGCGTGCTCGTCGCTGATAACGCAGGTCACAGGTTACTCTTATAAGTAAGGGGCAGCATCTGTGACGGCACAGTCTGTACGGTGGGCTATGCGGCGACGCAGCTTCCTACATTCACTCAAAATTAAGTGATTTTATTAATTGGCTTGATAAAAATGCCGTGGGCGAGCATTAACAGGTAATTCAAACAAGTTTACTTACAGATTGTGGTGAATTATGTGGGTCGTTGAATAATTTAGTCCGTGTCTAGTATATAAATAGCACACCACATGCAATTTGTTTATTTAACAATAAATCAATTTGTTATCTGGTGCTCAATTTCAAAATAGACTACTTATCATGGTTTAATTAATTTGTTTTAGAATTTACGCGAAACCATCGAACACAAGTTCAATGGAATCTCCTGCGACCAGCACCTTCAGCGCTGGTCCGGCTTTGACAGCCTCGGCCGACTCCGGTGGACGCTTCGAACTGAGCGACCACGGGTACGGAAAGAGCGCTGTCAAACTCCTGCACGTGCATCGAGATGCAGAATACCATTCCATCCGAGAGTTTGAAGTGTTCACTGAATTGAAACTGCACTCCGAAAGTGCATATGTCATTGGAGACAATAAAGACGTGGTGGCAACGGATTCCCAGAAGAACACTGTGTATTTGTTGGCAAAGAAGCATGGAGTGAAGACTCCCGAAGAATTTGGTGCAGTAGTTGTGGGTCATTTCCTTTACATGTACAAGCAAGTTGTGGAGGCTAAATGCAGAATTGTTGAGTACCCCTGGGAGCGGCTACAGGCGGTCACACCTCATAACCACGCGTTCATATTTTCGCCAACCGCGACCAGATGGTCTGAAGTGAGTCAAGCTCGGCATGGTAAGTACTTAACGGTACTTTTTGTGTTTTATAAGTTCCAGTTAAAGCAGTTTGAAAATACTTTTTCCTTTGTCAAACAGAGGCAGTGACGGTAAAATCAGGGTTAAGTGGCCTTCGAGTATTAAAGACCACGCAGTCTGCGTTCATAGACTTCGTTCAAGATGAGTACACTACGCTCTCGGATGCTGCCGAAAGAATTTTCAGGTAGACAGACAGTTTTATTGATCTACTTTAAGTATTTAAGTTTGAATACATCATTGTTGACTTGTTTTCCTTCAATATTTTGCATGATAAGTGTTATTTGTTAAAGATTAGGGTCCCAAGTCTACTATTTCGACTCTTAAATGATAATGACTGACAGAATTGGTGATCTGGTATAAAAAACTGTCAAAAATCACTTATTCTGAAGTCATTGAATGACGATTTTGACACAACGCAATAGCAGACTTGGGGACCTAGACTCAAATGAATTGCCTTAAGTTACTTTACTAGTTCTAAACTATCCTCTTATCAACAGTACTGTGGTGGAAGCTGAATGGACATTCGACAACATGCGCACGGCTGATTTCGACAACGCGTGGCTGACAGTGAAGGATGCCATTTTGGACAAATTCGCCGGCCCCGCCGACATCGGCGTTTACTCGCCGTCAGTACAACACACTTTGTACCAAGCTGAGAAGACTGTGCTTGAAAAGGTTTCAGAGGTCAGTTTAGTGGTATAGTTCCTACCCTATACTTACTACAATAGTTAGTTCCCCAAGTTTGCTATTTCACTTTCATCAGAACAGTCACGGAGTGGCATTAAATGACATACAGAGTGACAGATTACGTAGACAAAACTATCAAATTCTACAAGTAATTGAATGAAGATTTTGACACATTAAAACAGCTTTGGCGATTTGGCGACTACTTACATAATTGTAGTCAAGACAAAATAGGGTTCGTGTGGGAATCAAACCTGCGCAGCGTATAAATCGAATGCTTTACAGAGTTAAGTTAGTTACCGAATGTATGGTGTGATACTTAGACCTGATAAACCAGCTGATTAAATTATTTGCACACGGATCGAACTGTATAGATATATTTAACCTATTATTATCAATAATAGCTAGTGATAACATTTGGCATTCATGTAGGCAGTGTTACCTTATCTTTGTAGCTAGGTTGATTGTAAAACTTACGCTCGTATAAGTAATAAACGTCTGGTCCCCTTATATAACGTCCCCTAATATAATACTTTAACAACTACTTAATGTCAACAATTAATTTAATATGCGTGTTCATAACTACCTAATAACGTCAAAACGGTATAAAAATATGTATGTGTTTATATGTAAAATTTGTTTACCGTTCACCCTGATTCTTAGCAAAATAAAAATGATATGGTATGAAGTTGACTCATTTAACTGAGCACTGGGACACAGATCTACCGTTAGGATCAGAGGGCCTTAGGCTTATCGTTCAGCCACGGAAGTCTAGTGCAGGTTGATAGAATTCACACGATGTCAAAAAATGTCTGATCTGCAGGTTTTCTCACAATGTTTTCCTTGAATCAAAATCACAGATAACATTAAGGGAGTAATCATTAATATATTTCTTATCTTATATACATCATGAAACATCTCGGCAATGTGTGAATCCGCCATAATATATAAATGTATTAATGCTAGACTTAGATAAGCTAGCACAGCTAGATAGTTCAGAAGATATTTTTCTAAAATACTGTTTCTCTGTTAGTGACGATTCTTACAGATGTGAAGTGTCTTCTGAGCGGCACTGAAATAAATATTGCAAGTTTCTATGTTTAGCTTCAGCGGTCAATAGCCCGCAGTGTTGCCGCACTCTATGATTTCTCTCGAGATCCTATTTTATAAGGATATAACGTAGCCTATATTTTTCTGGTAAATCCGGTAAATATTGTTTAGAGTTTTCTGTTGACCTTTGCTTATTTAGATTATCAGCTGATGTAAATTTAAGTGAGTGAGTAGTAGTGTGAAATGTTTTTATAGTAACGTCCGGCAAGTGTGAAGATAGTATATTTGTAGAAATAGTCACATGATCATAATTAACGACAAAAACTGATTTATCTTTAGCCTAATTAGGGTTGTATCAGAGGAGTTGACATGCGGACGTGTATTTCCCTCTTTGGTGACATATTCTTGATTTATTTCTTTACACGTCATAATTGCCAGATAATTTTGTTTTCGAGCGTTTGACAGTCATGTGAGGCAAAGGTCACAAGTTTATCGAGTTCAATCTAAAACTGACTGGGAGATACTGGGATTATTTAACAAGAATTTTTTGGTTCAATAAAATATTGCGGCCTTGTCCCTCTCTTGAACCCATATGAATAAGATATTTTTTACGAACTACGATAAAAACTATTCTTAATCAATGCTTAAGTAAATATGGTTCAATATTTGATTGTTCTTTAATTCTACTTCTTCTTGTACCAATATTGTTCTTAAACATTATTCAAGTGGGATAATTAATCTCTGAGATTGACGTACCTGTACGCATCAAGTAAATCTTCGTGATGTATACACATACATACACCTTGAAGATTTATACCGGTACCAGAATGTGTGACAACGATAAATCACATGACAAAGCTGCTCTTAGAAATTGCAATCTCGGAACATTTTGCACAAGATAACATGTTAAATTTTATCTGCTTATTCTACGAATGAATGTTATAACTAGAGATATATCCGCCCGGATTTGACCTCTTCACATTATGACGTCTTGTTTTTAGTGTAATTATGATAACACTTAAAATCTTACAACTGCCAAATCGTCGGAGATAGTGACAATCCGCGTATCTGACAAATGAAGCCAATTTAAAATTTCACGGACAATACGGTAATAAAATAATAATATTATTAAATTATATATAACCTTCCCCTGTAAACCTCTATATACGTAGTGCAGATACGCGGACTTTACGTATGGTAGATTAGAGAATTTGCACTATACCCGACAAAAAATAATTTTAAGGGCTGCAGTTTTCAATTGTTTTTCCTTATTTACAGATTACATGGATCAAGATGACAATGCCGAACAAGCACTACCTTAACATCGACATGTCTAAATTCCCCGCAAATGTGACGAAAGGGGACCCCCGCCATCAAATTTACCAACCTATCGACAAGCCAGCCGGCCTCATCTACGCACAGCTACGCCGTAGGCCCAAAAGTCATTTGTGACACCGCGCCGCTACGGCTCGTAGCGCTACGTAATTTTAGTTAGTTTTGTAAACAAGGGGACGTTTTTGTTATCCACCCCTTATTCATTTACATTATACTCGTTCCAAATCATGACAAATAACGCCATTAAATTCATTATATTGCTAAAAGACGTTTAAATAATTATATCTAAATTTAATATATTATATTGTAATCTAGTCAAGTTTTTACTAAAAATGTTTGATGAACTGTAGTATTTAGTGGCTGTAGTTGCTATATACATGTTGGCTACAGTTTTGAAACGGTTTGTAACTATATAAGATTGTTAAATATAATCTCAAAAGTATGCTAAGTTAATAAACATGCGAAGTTTTATGACATTTATTACATACAAAATCAGATTGTTGCTTACTTTCACTACGTTGAAGTTTACAATGTTTTTAATTCTCGTAAACATTTGTGGGGTAAAATGTTGTGGGATGATTGACAGCATATTACACTCGTATTATCAGGTACATAACGTTATACATATATAATTACTCTTAAATATTAAAAAGAAAAATTTTACATTCGTTTGGTTCCGATGATCTTATCTGCTAATGCGTACAGCTCCTCCACCGTCTGTAAATAAAATGAAAGGTTTCTTTTAAAATGAAATCAAATATACTTTACTGAAGGAAGTCTGGATAAATAAAGTATTTTGTAAAGTATTTTGTTTAGGTAGTTATCTTTTATTATAATTGGCTTTATAGATATAAATTTAAGCGAAGAAAAATTCGGCCTCAGGTGGGGTTCAAACCTGCGTCACTCCAGTTAAGTAAAATTAAGTACACCGGACGCTTAAGCCAACTGTGCTACTGAGATGTCGGTGACGTGTTGCCTGAGGCCGAATATTTTTTTCGCTAACTTTAACTTTATTCTGCTTAGGTTTAGTTTAGTATTTAGGTAATTATTTTTTGGCGATACAGCTTTACCTCATTAAACTTTCTGCCTACGCTCTCCTGAGTGACGTCAGCCGTATGATAAATAATATAATAAGTATTTATTATGATCTTGAACCAACATGGTTTTTTTATAGTCCGGTACATCCTCAAGGACCGTCTGCCGACTGGGGAGGCGGCAGGGTATATCGGACTCGTACCAGCTAAATACCGTATTAACCTTCCCTAGCCTTATAGTTTCGGTCATGGGATTCGTGACGTCAGCCTCGACCATGACAAGCCTTGGTTCGCTGAACCTCTTCAAAGACCGAGGCCTTGCCTCGTATCATTCTCGAAAACTAACATGGTCTGCACTTAGTTAAATGTCGTCCAATAACGCATTGCCTTAGGTCTAACTGTATTACACACTACTTTGCCCCACTCCTAAGGATCATAGCGTGGTGCTAGATAGTCTAAAGCTTTCCTCATGAATGTGGTCAGAATATACAAAAAGAAATTTTCAAATCCGTCGTTCCAGAAATCAGCGCGTTCAAACAAGCAAACAAACTCTTCAGCTTTATTATATAAAGTACTAGCTGTCCGCCCATGGCTTCGCCCGCGTGGTTTCTCGGCTTTTCTGTAGTTAAATTTTTCCCATTATTGCAACATTTTTCATTTATGCTCCGCTCCCATTAGTCTTAGCGTGATGGTATATAGCCTATAGCCTTCCTCGATAAATGGGCTATCTAATACTGAAAGAATTTTTCAAATCGGACCCGTAGTTCCTAAGATTAGTGCGTTCAAGCAAACAAGCAAACAAACTCTGCAGCTCTATTACATATATAAAGTATAGATTAGATTTACGCATTCTAAGCGAATTCCAAATACCTAAAGTTTTTAGTAAGAGAATTAAGTGTGTTTTGCGAACGTGACTATCGAATAGATTTTACCTATACAGAATAGAGTAGTTTATTAGATAATAGTAGCGATTTCTGTAGCACAAGCGAAGGTTTTAATTAATGATAAATATGATTATTTATTTATATGGCCTGTGTACATTGTAATAAAATTACATGACAAGCGCTTTCTTATATAAATATTATTTATATGACGACATATCGTAAAGTTCAAAGAAAGCTGATTGCGCTATCAGCATTTATAGGTATATATATATATATATATATATATATATAACTACCTATATATGGCTATAAAACAATACAACTCTATTAATTAGTCCAGTTATTAAAAAATCTTGTTTAAGTAAACAAAGGCTAAGCCTGAATAAAAATTTTATATCTATGAGAAAAAAAAATCAGGAAAATGATAAACGGTACGGTTAAGAAATTATAATACACATTTGGTTTAAAAAAAAAAAAAGTTTGGAAATCAGTATCGGTTGTGCCATCGGATATAAAAAACTCTACGTAATCACTTAACTAAATGTCTTTACTTAGATATGGTCAAGTGATTGACGTTGATCGGAGACGCAGAATGACGTCATGCCCCTTCACAGTCGGTCACGAGACTCTTTTGTTTACGATTGAGACAAGGGTATCCGATATCTTTTTTAATGTGATCTTAAAAAAACACTGTTCTGATATAGTGGGTAGCTCATTGTTATGTACCTAAATGATGGCTTATTTTAATTAGCAATTTATGACGTAAAATGAACTTATTTGCATAATTGGGGTTGTCAACGAAAAATCGATTAAGGCAGCTTTTTACCATTACGGAATGGGCAATACTCACGGAAGAAATAAAAAAATATACAGAATTTCTATGAAATAAACTTTTGAGTAATTTAACAGGAACTTAATTATCGTATATGCTTATAATGCTTATCGTATATGCTTATCGTATGTATATGCTTTAAGAAGGAAGATGTATTTTATTTAAAACTAGCCGAGACGTTACCCTGTCTTATCATTTTTCTACGCAATTATCTTAATTTTTGTTTTCGTAAGAACCTTGTACCAAGTATTAGAAAATTTGAAAAATATATGAATGAAATCATTTCTCAAGTTATGGCATGACAAAGGGAAATACGGATGCATTTTCACACATAGCCGAATTGCAAGCAAATATTGTGCCTAGCTAGGTACCAAATCGTGTACCGAATAATGGACATAGTAACTACACATTATAAAGTGGTAGTCCAACTTCGTTTGTTCGGGCTAATCTCAACAACTACTATGATTTTCATAGGGTTTTCAACAATACGAGTATAAAGGGGAATAATCTAGTTGCTAGTAATATTACTAACTACTAGACCTAATTTTATCATCAAACATTTCATACGTCTAGCTACTACTTGGGAGTACAACGACCTTAGGTCATAGAAAACATACTTTTGCTAAAACCTTAATATGTAGAATGGCATAGTGAACTACTAGAATACTTGATTGAACATTGAAAAGGTCGCAGTTAACAATAGCAGACAGCAAATGCTGAAAAGTTCAATACGTAGCGTAGAGTACACAATACGCAATGAAATTAAATTATGGTATGGTAAAGTCTACAAAGGCTTTAAGCTTTAACCTATAATTTATGGTTCAGTTTATTATGATTCTAGCAAAATTTCTATTATCTATGAGCTACAAACGATTGGCTAGCACGAGTGTAGTAGCGGGGTTATGTCATTCCTTATCTATTTTGTACTAACGTGATTCACGTCCAGTTTCAAACTAGTTCAAACTGGATAATAAGGTCCGAATACAGAGAATATGCGTGCTTTAGTTGGCATATCGACAGATTAGGCGTGTCTTCTGCGTGCTGACCTTCATCATCATCATCAACCTATTATATTGTCACACTACTGGGCTCGGGTCACCTCCTATAATGGAAAGTCTTAGGCTTTATGTAATCCACCTCGCTGGTTGGGTTGGTAGATTTCACAAGCGCGTCGGCTTTCAAGTTTCCTCACGATGTTTTTATTTACCTCGCGCTTGTTATAATATGACTTCAAACTTCGTAGGCCGATAATAAGTAAAGCAAAAACTCTTTCGAAGTCTAGTAACGACGGAAAACAGTAAAACTGTTTGGTGTCAAGTCAATCTTACATTATGAGGGTGGTAGCCACCCAGGAAGCTCATTAAAACCATCACGAAGCGAAAGCCATAGATAATTGATAGAGCGTCAACTCAGTGATACACATATAACAAAATTGCAATTAGGAACTTTCAAATTAAATCCCAAAACGTTAAGCGGGAAGTTTGAAGTTCAATACACCAGAATCACGCGATTTCGTACTAAAACTGTTGTGTATTTCAAACACTAACTGAAAGTCGTTAAGGATAATGGGAAAATTGGCAGTTCAAAAAGTTTTTACCACCTTTTTATTGTATCGGAAAATTTATAATATTTTTTGCACGACTTCCAGTGACGACAGAAGAGTACTTCGGCAAAATAACTAACATTCTTATTCCAAAACGCTCATCAGTAAGAAGTCAGAATACTACTTCATGTATGTTATTTTATGTCTTTAGACCTCTTTTCATTCTTCATTGAAGGCCATTTAAAAAAAAATGTAGTTACAACGTCCAGGGGGCCTACCATAAACTCTTATAGCAGGTCAATTTTAGACGGAAAGTGAACTGTCGTGTTATTTTGTACCATGAGCACATCAAATAACCGGCCAGCCAGCGGTCACGTGACTTAATCCGGCGAGCGGTCACGTGACAACATTTCAGCGGGCTGACCTGCAAAGAGCTTTACCATCAACTCATTTTTGACATTAGAGCACTTGAAATTGAACTGCCCTGCAGTCATATTTAGCAGCCGTATAAAAGTAGCTTTTATTGACCTGTTTTCTTTAATTTGTAAGAATAACCTAAAGTAAAAATGACTTAGTGCATTACATACTATTGTAGCATTATTTAAAATTTTAGACAGAATAAAAGTATTATATTTTCCGTTCATTGTCGATGTGTGATGAAGATGAATTACTTACTTGATTTCTTGAGTAAGATATCGATAATATCAGTGATAAACTCATCACTAAAATCCAAAAAATAGAGTTGGTACTTAATTAAGATCTACTTACCAGAAAATAAAGAACACATTATTTATTTTTAATTAATTGTTGTCTGCCCAGCCTTTATAATATTTGATAGCACCACCAACACTGGAATTCCAATTTTCCACCACCTCCGTCCACATCACACATCTTCGAAACATTGACCGAGCACTTAAGTTGTAGCCCATTGCAATGTTCTTGTGATTATTTAAAATTCACACAACGTTTCCAATATTGTTCATATGAAACTCTTTTTTAAATCATGATAACTTAATTTGATATTTCCTTTACCACTCACAACGACGAACACGATACAATTGTCTGCTATGAAGAAACTACCTTCTTACGAGTGTTCCAAAAAAAAAAAAACCACCACACCACACCACACCACAAGAAGTTATTATGATCTCGTAAATTGTGCATAAGAAATTATTTGATTCGTATGTACTTAAAGCTTCGTTCGAAAACAGCCCTTATTTTAGTTGCTTGTATGCTAAGTATTTTAAGTATTGAAAAGGGTCTTTAACATTTAAATCATGATAACTAAAAATGTTTTGCAACAAAACTTAGTGTCTGTAGAAGTATCACTCTCATAAAAACAGTATTTTGAAATAATTATCCTAACTTCCTTAAAACCGTAAAACCGATAATAATGCGAAAGCGTATTTCAGAACGTTTATTTATATTAAAGCGAACCGGACAGCCATCGGACAGCAGGTCTGAAGTTGATGCATTGCAGGGCAGTTTGAATTGTTCATGGTACAAATAGAAAACCTGTCAGGTTGACCTGCATAGTTGGCCTGTCCTGTACTTGGCAAATATTTTAAAAGTTCATGGTAGGCCCCCTGAAATAGTAATTGGGTCGAGCAACATTTTGCTTCAAATTTGCTACCAAGCAACAATGTTTTTATACCAATTTATTTCAGGTGCTTACCTATATTATTAACGATGATTTAATATTTTACCTATTAGGTAGATAATACATAAGAAAGATTTATGTAAATACGTATCTTTGCGCGTACATTAGGGAAGCACAAGAACTTAACGACGTACTAGACAGGCGCGTACCGGACCTCACTTCAGATATTATTGGTAGATAATGAGTTAATGTGTTATTATATAGCATCGCCCCTATCTAATTCAAATAAAGTTTAAAATAGAATACGTATAAATTGTGTCGATTTCTGGTTAAGTATATGATTACCTCCATTCCGTTTTCAACTCTATTTGAATGGTTTATGACGGATTTTTAGTTGAAAGTGGGAAAATACAAAAACTCGAACATGCTTGCACATTGCGCCAAATTACGCTAGTGCTAACTATGAATTCCTAATTCATTGTTAACATTACGTTCATTATTTACCTATTTAAGTATATATAGAAAATAATCCCTATTTCCCCTGGTCACGCCATACATTGAGAACGACTTTACCAATTTCTATTACCTTTTTTTTAAAGATTTTAATACTTTGTAGAAGCTTCTAATTGTAATTATTCCTGGTAAATGACATTCCAGGTCAATTACTAATATATATAAATCTAAAAGTTCATGTCCCGATGACAGGTTTAAATTAAAGCATTTTTTGTGATACAAAATTTATGTAACAACAAAATTAGTACCTATGTTTAATCTAACCAAAGGTGAACGCTAGTTATGACTACAAGTTTAAATATTGATGCGTTCGAATGCACCGTCTAATGACTGTTACACGAGCGTTCGGTGAGTCCATAGGTTGATTATATCAGGAGCGAGTGCTCCAGGGGTCAATCTAAGCTGGAGCTAGTCCGCTTGGAAGCGGTTTGCTAGGGGGCACTATCACTACTGCTCTAGACTATGTATATAAACAAATCAATTACGTAAAATACGTTGATATAGCTATGTAAGACCTAGTGACATAAACATATCAACGCATCCAGACGATTCTCTTTAAAATACATAGTACACAAACAGCAACCTACTTTTTGAACACCATTTTGTTCAACACCAGACATTAATAGCGATAACTTTGTACGGGATAGTATTCTGATTTCTGTGATAGTATTTCGTAAATGTTTTGTCTTTTCCGTCTATTTTATTTTATGGGATAACTCGGCAAACGAGCAGACGAGCAGGCGAGCTATCTGATGGTAAGTAATCGCGTCCGCTCATGGACATCTGCAATACCTACCAAAGAGGTTGCAGATGCGTTGCCGAGCCTATTTAAGAGAAAGGAAAGGGAAAGGGGAAAGGAGCAGGAAGGGGACTCAGGGAGGAATCGGGCCTCCTGCGCTCCACACTCACCGTACGAATCGCAACAGTATGCATACTGCTACTTGACGTCGATATTCTGTTGGAGGGTAGTACTTCCCCGGCCATGCCGACCCATTCAAGCTGGCACTACTACTACAAACGGCTTAAATGATTGCGGTAAAGAATACTTTATCTATCTACATATCTATCTAGTACCAAATTATCTCGTCTCATACCGTGAGGTTCTTTAGTGTTTTGACGTCGTTGGTCTCGTATTTTAGCTGTGCGAACTGTTCATCAGTGAAACGGACGCCTCTCTCGATGTCCATTTGCTTCTGTTGTTCTAGCTCCTGGTGACATTTCGCGAGGAGTTGCTCGGGTGTCAGCCGAGCAGCATCCATTTCTTGTTCTACTGATTCTAGATCTTCTCCCATTGACTGTACAAATAAAGATAATATTAAAACTCGGTAGGTTTAAAATGTAGGTGAGAAATGAGGGTTACAAGAGGAAAATGTAATGCTATCAAATAAAAGAAGGAAAAATTAGATAATTCAAAATAGATGTACACAGAGCTGTATCAATTAAAACAACCCTATGTATGAGAAGTATGATGAAGCTGGAGAAATAAAAGTAGCTTGTTAATTAGGTACCTAATTAATGGAGACTAGGCATATGATAATCATATCATTAGACTGCAGTGCAGTGATATGACGAATGCAGGAAAACATTGTGAGGAAACCAGCATGCCTAAGAGTCTGCCAACTCGCAGTAGGTAGATAGCCCCTCTCATTCTGAGAGGAGACCCGTGCAGCAGTGGGACGATCTATGGGTTGATGATGATATCACTAGAGGTTTTCGGCAGGAGATTACCAGGTACGCCACAGCATTTTATCACCAGTGTATTCCATGTCTGGCCTACAGCTATCTTTATTCGTCTAGGTAGTTTTGGTGTTATTGTGGCAAAGGTCTTACTCCAATAAACATAGGTATTAATCTGTTGATTTACCAGGTCCAACTTTTGCGCCGCCTTCAACTTCCTATAATATGCATCGGCACGCTTTTTGGAAGCGCGGCTTACTTCACGGTTGACCATTCGCCAGAACACGAATACTGGGTGATGGAACAGCTCCGGAGGACATTCTTTCAGCGGCGTCTTCCCGACTAGGATTAGTCGTTTGAGCCTTTCCATCTCGTCCATCTGTAAATAGAACATGGTTTACTAAATCAAACGGTAAAGTGCACACTTTTTTTTTTCATGATAGGCCTACGCTTGACCGCTAGTTCGCTTGATGTTGAGCGATACTGCGATCTACGATGGAGCGCGCTTGCCTAGAAGAAATCGATTCACTCGTAATTTAAAGACACCCAGATTATAACCATTGGGGAAGACCCACTCGGGAAGCTCATTCCACATTTCAGCGGTACGCATGATAAAAGTGGACTTGAAGAGTTTCGTTTGGGTTTTTGGGATTATTATTATGTTTGTAGGCCTGTTCAGTACCCAGGTATGTGCCCTAACAGGCGTTGCACAATGTTGGGTTCTGGAGTGGTCTACTATGAGGACACAGTGCCCCCCTCCATGTGCTGATGGGGGCCACCGGGGTGGTTTAGTGGGTAAGAATCCTATACTGTCCTGTCTAATCCCCAAAGACCGGTCGCTTTTCTAAGGATCCCCCCGTAAACTAAAAAAGGTCTGTTCAGTAATAAAGGTTATATCGATACAGACGTTACTTTGGGGAGTTTGCTGCACGTTGCAGGTATTACATGAAACCGTAGAGCTCATAAACAAAGCTGTCTGCGACTGATGGGCAGCTAATTAGTTGCTCGCACCCTGGCGTTTAATAAGCGAAACACACGAATACCGTGCAGGCTGTTAGCTGATAATGATATTTGATTGATTGGCAGTAAATTAAAATTTCCCTTGAACTTAATGATGTGTTAGTTGTTTTATGTTTCGTATCTTTCACAGAACGATATTTTATTAGATTAAATAGGGAAGACCATGAACATACATTTTTTTACGTTACTGATTGTTACGATTACTATTGAGCCTTTGCTCAATTTTGGGATAAATAAATAAATAAAATCCTTATTTTTTAAAGTTAAGTAATTTCGTGTGGATGAACATTTAGGATAGAAGAAACCTTTTTGTACTGAATGTTTATTCTAAATAGAACTGTGGTTATAAAAAATACGGTTGAAAAAGTGAACGGTAGGTAGACCTATACTTACAACGCGCGTCGTGATCCTTCTATTGAGGTTCTCCTCGTTGACAGCTCGGATCCTCTCCTCCAGCTCCGTCATGTAGCTCTTGTCCGTCAACCGCACCAGGTTTGAACCCATGTGTTTCTCCAACCGGGCGCGGACGTGCGGATGCGCGAAGCTGGCGAAGATACAAAGGATTCAGAATTGTATTCGAAGGGAAACATCACGATCAAATTGCATGCCTTGTCTTCATAAAGTTTCAGTGCACTCTTATTCAGTAAGAAAAAGTCGGTGCTTCATCATCATCAGCCTATACTCGTCCACTGCTGGACGTAGGCCTCCCCTACTGTGCGCCATTTCACCTGGTCCTTTGCTTTTTGAAAATCATCACGCCAACTTTGCGGAGGGCGACCCACACTACGTTTGCCGAGTCGCGGTCCCTACTCGAGAATACGTCAACCCCAGCGGTTATCGGTTCTTCAATACATATGACCAGCCCACTGCTGGTGTATCGGTGTAGATGTAGCTCAATAGGCTAACTTTTCCCAAATAATATATATGTACATAAGCTTTTATGTACATACGACACCATTATGTCCACAAATCTATACTTGAAAACACATATAGATAAAAGCTCTAACATTACCTCGTGTACATAACATCACAGCCGTGTAACTTATGCTAATAAATCAAACAAAACGTAAAAGCATTCGCACACTAATTTCGGCGCCATTTCGGCAAACAAAATGCTCCTACACTTCATCAAATCACTTGCACGTAAAATAAAACCTAATGGTCATAAAAGGAGGTGACAGTGCCACCCTATTAATAAAAAGACGGTGTAAACAAAGCATACGTGAGTATAAACAGTTGGGTTTTTTTACTCACCAGAGCCGCGAGGATTCGTTTGATTCTTTTTCCGAACTCGTTTTGGCGGGTTTTCAGTCTAGATTGTCGTACAAACACATCGGAGCCGGCCAGACGTCTCGTCGTCGCCGAAAACTTTTAGTAGTTTTGACGCTACATGCTCAGTGTCATAGTTGAGACCTTTATCGTGGTGCACGATGGGCCTGGCACGGTATGGCACGACCCCCACCGACACCACATGTTGGTACAAATTTCGTGTAAAGAGGTATTCACACTTTATGCTGTTTGGTGTGGAAGTCGTGAGAAGTTGTGAATTATGCTTCGTATAAGTATTGTTAAAATTATGGCGATAATATCTTTTTATTTTCAAGTGTAAGAAAGGAAATCTTTGATGAATATGGAATTGCTACGATCCGGTGCTACTCACGCGATACAGTATAATCACGCAGTACTTAATTCAATAAGTTTATCGAATGTCTATTCGTTTTTATTTGTCCCCTTTATATTATTGTAATCTTAGTATCAGTCTTTATACCTACTTGAATATTTGTGCCAGTTCTGATCATCTGTAACTGAGTTGACATTATGAGGAAATTTAAGGCTTATTTTTTAAGGTATTTTAATTTTATGTTAATTTGTTGGTAATCCTTAAATAAATAAATCAATGTCTTCGAAGTACCTAACAATATTTTATTGATTATTTGTTCATTGAGAAGGTGACATCAGGTTATAAAATTAATTCACTTCAGTAATATATTTAGATAGGTACTATTCCTTACCACTTTGCCTTAGATATCGCTTGAAGATGTAAGCCTGTTTTTCTGTTATACAAATACTTCGAGTAACAAAGAAATTCCAATGCTGTTTTCTATATAATAACGATTGAAATGTATTTATTTCCGCCGTTATGTTATTGTTTACAGTTTTAAAAATATAATCGAAGATATGTCAAGGATAAGGCCACGATGGGAGTATCTATAACATTATCAGTTGCTACAAATACTTATACTTATTAGGGTACAAAAAACTGTTGACATTGCAACTACATATCAAATAAAAAAATATATGTTAGTTTACATTTTAGAGATAACCCTAATAATTCGAAACATATATAAATATAAATGTTTTGATTTAAATAATGCGTACGATCTACAAGGTCCTTAAACTTACGTGACTGTTCAAAGTTTTGTCAACGCCATACATGGCACCGGAATGGCAATTGTGAGTTACTGTTTATGAAATTCATAAAGTTGCATATTTTAAGTCAATCCCGACTCGATAACCAATAAGATATAGTACATTAAACACTGTTTTGTTTTGAAAGCTATGTATCGCAATGGATCAATCACTTGTTTTCAGCTACACTTCTCCGTAACTAGGAGGGCGCGAAACTAAACACATTAAACCGTAACTATGTAGAGCTAATTACCTATTGCTTATAGACTTGGAAACTCCTAGAAATACCAGGTGAAAGACAATAAAATAATTGTATATACCATTAAAAAAGAGTAAAATCCTGTGAAGCCTCGTGACCCGACAGACATTGTTTTGCACGAAATTGATCACACCACATCCAATTGTAAATTTAAACCTTTATAACACACAGAAAATGTCATCAAAATCGATTAAGCTGTTTTGAAGTTTTAGCAAGACTATTTAAAAGCAATTATTTTTCATATAGGTATATATAGGTGAGGTTCTCATGAAGGTGACAGGCAAAAAACCCGGAAAACTATTCATAAATTCTAAGTAACATTATCGATAGCTTAATAAACTGTGTCATATTGCACTTGTGTTCGGGAAAATGAAGGAAAATTAGATGACGTTATAATTACAAGATAACAAAACTATGAAATGTAAACGTAGCTGTAAATAATATGAAATGAAATGATATTTATTTCTGTAAATAGATCTTTTAGAGAAAATTGTACAAGTCAATGTTTTTTTTTTAACTATAAGATGGTTCCGGTAATTACTTTCTGATTTATATATTTTTACGTACCTACTGAAGTTTTACGCTTCAATTCTGATTTATAGAATTTATAGTTCTTAGTGTTCCAAGGAAGTGGTAAGCCCCAGTTATTTTCTCTATTAATGTTTGGGCGCCTCGCATAATCGTCTAGTAATTGGTTTTCTTTTTCGTAATATCCACGTAAGTGTCAAAAATTAGTATTAATTTGATCGTCCATCAACTTTCTAAGTTCTATGGTGTGTGGTACAGTTGCTAGGATACGGGTAACCCCTGTTTCCAAACGAAGGGTTTGGTGTATGGTGACACGTAGACACGACTTCATGGGGGACTTCAACACGTGAAGTTACTTTGTCTTCAAAAATGACTGCAGCTTCCCTAATGAATTTTGCCTTTTGCAAATACTGTATCGAATTAGAATTAGGTACAGGACATATAAAATATATCCACTCGTCGTCGCTACCGTTGTAGAGGCAAGTGTAAGTTTCGACCCTGACTTATTAAATTATTGAAATAAAACGACTTTTTACGGATTTTATCGCGTTATATTGATATTATTTAATTCACCGACGTTTCGGATCCTTCACAGATTCCGACCTATTAAATTATTATCTATATATATAAAAATCAATGCCACTTTTCGTTGTAATTTTATAACTCAAGAATGGGCTCACCTATCCAAACCAAATGTTTAGGCTTTATTCGGGCTATTTAGTAGATGGTTTATGTGAAGTTTGCACAAAATCGGTCGAGCGGTTCTTCATTTATCACATTTTTTACATACATATTATTGTACAGGAAAGTCAAGAAAACACGCGGGCGAAGCCGTGGGCGGAAAGCTAGTTATTTATATAAATACTTCTTTTTTCCTTTTTTATTCAATTTAAATTACAAATTACAAGTGTGACACTACCAACAAGTCGGTTGAATACAATAAACGGACACAAAGTACACCACAAATAAAAATCTGTGGTACACAAATATTTGCATCGGGTGGGAATCGAGCCAACGACACGCGCTTAACTACTACGCCAAAAAGTGCAGTTAAGTTCTTCTGATAATTAAATTATGGCAGACTCGAGCCCCAGACTAGTTGCTTACAAATTGAGCAAATTGTTAGAAATATGAACAGATTAACATAAACAATTTTCGTGTATTGGTATCTTCAATCTATGATTTTTAGGTATCATTTGCAATTCGTATTGCCGTCGAAGTCTGAGCTTAAATATTAAGTAGGGCATTGAGTTCACGAAAATGTCGCCTACGAACATGTATCATTATTCATATTAAGTAATATAATAAAATTTTATTTGGCCGATGTCTGTATATAGGAGTTATGAGAGCAATAGAAGCCAAAACACAATTATCTTCACCATTTTTTGTTTATCGCCTTATCTGTATGTTTGTACGCACATAACGCAAGAACTAGTGCAGGAAATTAGATGCAGTTTTCCGTGTTGTGGTGCTGGTGATCTAACAACTGGCTCTGGTACCTATGGATCTGAGTGCTGGTCTGTTAAGAAGATGGAAAGAATTACATGTGTGGAGCGACTAGAATGGATAAAAATAATAATGGATGCGTTGTGTTCCATCAGATATGATGGCAAAAGGGGTTGGAAAACATTTTACATTTTGTTAAAAAAAAAATTTTTTTGTGGAAAGTCCGTTTATAAGTACTTGTAAGCCAACTTAACGCAGTGCTCCAATGAGACAGCGATGTTTTGAAGTACCTAAACCTACGAATAAATAATACTATTTATTCGTAGACCTAAACGAAAATATCATCGATGTAAACAATTTTTAGATTTTTGTTGATTTTTTTAAAACCACTGTACTGATTTCTATAAAATTTGATCTACGAAACAAAAAAATAATCATCAATATTGATCCATAATTGACGGAGATATCGCGTAACAAACATACAAAAAAAAAGATATAGACGAATTGAGAACCTCCTCCTTTTTAAAGTCGGTTGAAAAAAGGACGATGCCGACGTGCTGCGGCGACCCCATATGAATTTTGATAAGGGCAGGATGATGGTGAATTCTGGAGGTCTAACTTCAAATCTAGTTCATGTTTCATCTTGATATGCCGCCTGAAAGCCGAGTTTATACCTAAATAAATAATTTTATGACGCGAATGAATCCGCAGGTAAACCCTAGTTTTATAATAGAACAGTGTCACTGTGTCGATAAGTTGTTGAACTTCGATTCGAATTAATAAGTTATGTACTCTCTTTATGAATCATGAAAACTAGGTTTCGTGATTCTGTTTTTAGGTCTAATTTGATAGTGAGTTCATTTGGTATTTCAGGCCAATATTTATTGTATTAGGTCGGTAGTTACTTTTAGATTTGAAGACAGATATACGCCTTAATGCGGCGCGAACACTGCGCCGCGAATTGCGAATGCAAATTGTCCGCTTGGAAACATAAAATAACATACCATCACGTCTGTATTCTCCGAATGGCTAGGTAGAGCTGTACTAATGTACACCAACACTTCACCAGTACGGTCTCATGTTATAGGGGGCGATCCTATTACCATTAACCGGGCACTAGTCGAGACTCCACGCTGCTACTGAGAATTTCATACAAAAACTCAATGACACATTGGTCCCAGAATAGGAATTGCACCCAGAACCTCTAGCGTAGCAGTCGCTCTTGGGATCACTGGTTTAATGAGGCAGTCTTTCCTGTATGGCACTTTGTATGACTATGACCTACAAGGAAATGTTTCGTTACTGAGTATATGTTCACGACATAGAAGAAATTCCTCATGGGTATTGAAAGAAAGCTGCCCGCGTTTGAGAAAAATCTTGTGAAGTAATTCTTAAGCTTGACGTCATATAACATAATAATCAACTGCTCACCGCATTTTTATAACGGTATGACGCTTTTCGATGTGATTTAGCTAGTGTAGGCGATATAGTGGTTTGGTTCTCGGGATGGTCCTTTTGATTGTATGATCAGTGTTATATTTAAGTTTTGCTTATGTTTAGGTTTCGTAACATTTGCATTCCTCCTCCTCGTGAGTGTGTGAAATCTGCCACACTAAGGCCAACAACCATACGGCCTATAGTCTAACCCAGGACTGAATCCGCTACCAATCGAATCGACGATACAAATCGAACCAAGCCAATGAGAAGTAAAGAAAAAACACACAAAGTTTGTCCGTGTCGTAATGTTCACCATGTCAATGTTTACAGAGCCCAAATTACGCGTGACGATACATTTACTCGTCACTTCGTTCTTCGGTTTCAATGTAAACGCCAAAAATTCCAACCGAAGTGTATGAATGTATGTCTAAAATGAAAGTGATTAATGCCCGGCTCTGAGTAATGCATGTGACTCATAAAAGATTCTCCCTAAATTCTGTCCATAAGACTATTACTCGAGGGTTAAGCAGAGGTGTACTACTATACACCCACGCTTGCCGGTATGTTAAGGTCCTATGTAATACGGGGCGAATTTATTGCCATGAAAAGCTTATCATAAAGTATAAGCATAATCGGCCTATAATGTTCCCAGTACTGGGATACAGGCCTACTCTCGGTGAGAGGGAGTGGGCCGTTTTGCAACACGCGGGCCTAATGCGGGTTGGTAGATGTCACATGACTTTGAATTTTTGGTTCTAGGAAATCCCGGTTTCCTCACAATGTTTTCCTTCACCGTTTTTAGGAACAGTGGTGAGGAAATAATTTACATAAAATAAAGCGCCTGTCTGGGTTCGAACCTACGTAAGTCGTGGCCGTTACCACTTCCTAATGACCGGACAGAAATCCAAACTTCGAGAAGCTACTGGGAATTTCATAGAATAACACTTTACCTAGGAACTCTAGACTAATGAGGCAGTGTTAATTTCTGTCCACTATAAAATGTATCAGATATTAAAATACATAATGTTTCATTGCAGGATTGTAAAACTGGTTACGAAAATCTGATAAGCGCTAGATATATAATATTAAACTATGTTTATTACCTATAAAATTTGTACTTTCGACGGACGAAATGTCATTTTATTTTATTGTTTTCCAAAGTTTAACCTCATTCTGATGTTTAACGTTTAGTGTATACTGAAAGTTTGCCGCCAGCCTACAGTAATAACAGCTCTAAAGTTCTGCTATTGTGGTTTAGTATACTAACAAATAAACACTAAAACAGTATGATTATGAACCATGGAAGCGCTTACAATAAAAGTTTATCTTCACTTTACTACCTCCGAAACTGTAGGGCGCGACTTGGTTATTAGGTAATGGTGTATTAGGGCTCATACACTCAAATATATCTACGTTAATCATATATAGATACCATCACGCCTGTATTCCCCGAAGGATTAGGCATAGGTGTACTAATGAAAACCTACATTTCATCGGTATGTTTAAGTCGTATATTAACAGGAGCATAAATCACTACTGAGAGTACAGTAGTTGCTACTGAGATTTTATAGAAAACAGTAACGCTATGCTCGACCTAAGAATCAACCCAGAACCTCTAGTCTGGCAGATGCGTTAAGGAGCGCTAGACTAACGAGGACATCAATAATTAGATACTTATTTTGTGCTTACATGAATTTAGTATCCCTTGCTTATATGTAGAGTTGCAAAAATCCGCACAATGTCGAGATACGTCAAACGCTGACGTATTTACGGCGTATTATTATAGTAAACAAAAACTTTACCTATAAATAATAGATTATGTTTTAATAATTAATACTTATACTTCATTTACTTTTCACCAATAACGATAGGGATTCTGTTATTATGTGGAAAATACTGCATATGAAATTTATTTGTTAATGGTTAATTATACATTCCTTTGTATTTACCGCGACATAACGGGATTATAAAGTTAATTGTCTAATATTATAATAAATGGAATATAGGTAAAGATTTACACCAATCAAATGATATGATGAATTGTTTGATAGAAGCAGTGCAACGTGTACTGCCGCTGCCGTCGGCCGTAAAGCAGTAAGCCGTGATATTTTTAAAGCTACTAAACGTCACAGACATTGAACGATTTTAGAATTTATGTACTTCACGGTTGTACTTTTCATGAGTATTTGAATTTATGTTTTATTCATAAAAATGGATGATGTTATTTCAACTGTGAATGGGCGAGATTCCAAGGTGTCGTCATTAATGTTATTTACGTTATTGTGATCGGTATTTGTAGACTATGCGAAGATGTGTAAATATCCTGTTAGAAAATGTTAAGATAACGGTTTTTGGGTAAATTCTAAATATATACCATCACGCCTGTATTCCCCGAAAGGTTAGGCAGTGATGTCCTGAATGTCCATCCACAGTTCACCGGTATGTTAGCTCCCATGTTATAGGAGGCGAGCCTATTGCCATTAACTGGGTACAAATCGAAGCGAGCTGCTACTGAGAATTTCATAGAAACACCCAATAACACTTTGCTCCACCTGGGAATCAAATCGCGCTTAGCACTACTAATGAGGCAATTCTAAATCTCAGATCAAATAAAAAGTTGGAACTTTGCGAAAAAAGAAGTGACGCCGGCTAAAACTACGCCTAACGGTGTACAACACAATTACACGCACGTATGTATTAGTTAACTGCGCATTATCTTGTCAGTCGAGCTTTCGATATCTCGATAGCTCGACTGACAAGATAAGGCGTAGTTTCAGTATACGTGTGTGCGTGTAATTGTGTGTTGTGCACCGTTAGGCGTAGTTTCAGCCGGCCTCACTTCTTTGTTCGCAAAGTTCCATCTTAACTTTTTATTTGATCTGAGTTCTAAATATACTATGCCTCTAACTGATCCATCAAGCTACTGTGAACTATTGAGTGAAGAATGGAATTCACACCTTTGGTCCGTTATGTATTGGCTTTTCTCAGACACACTTTCTAAATATTTAGACAGCTCGCGGTCGCCTTATTTTAATTCAATGTACAGTATCACCATACTTACATTGATTTCTTTAAGTGGTTAAAAGTGAAAAATGTGATCATGTACCTACCTACATTGTTTATGGGAGGATCCTAAAACACCTTCAAGCAACACGGAAATGTTGCTCGAAGTAAAACACCAATGTCGCGATGTTGTGGGATTGCAAATCTTGAATATTGTACATTTTTATTTCGACGTTGACTGCCCCATTAGTCTAGTGGTCCTAAGCGCGACTGCTACGCTTGAGGTTCTGGGTCTGATTCCCAGGACGGGCTGTGTTATTGGGTTTTTCTATGAAATCCTCAGTAGCAGCTCAGATTTTGGAATTGTGCCCGCTTAATGACAATAGGCTTGCCCCTTATTACATGGGACCTAAACATACCGGACAAATGTGGGTCTACATTATTACACTTCTGCCTAACCCTTTGGGGAATACAGATGTGATGGTATGTTATGTAATGGTCTATCGATGTTCGATTCCTAGCCCCCTGAATTTGAGTTCAAAGACAAACTAAAAAATGGCGGCTATTCCTTTTCTTAAAGTCGATTCTGTTGATAAGTTTTATATGGAGCCTAAATAATGGCATGTAATCAATACAGTATGGTATAGGTGAACAAATTTCGGATCACTCACCTAGGCTCTTCACCTTTGCGTATTCAACCGAATAACGCTTCTCACTGTTAACCGTTCGTCAGTAAGGATCATTAATTTACTTGTTAGTCATCAGATGGAAACTTGGCTCGTAAATTCTATATCTCAAGTCTTCGGGGCGGTATACATTCTCATTGTAAGTATTTATATTGACGATAATTAGTAACAGTTTATTTTAGTACTGTTTTGTTATAGAGCTTCTTAGTGTATGGGATCGATCTGTATGGGACGGCGAATAGTTTTTCGTTGGGCACCAAAAACAAATTTTTTAAATTGAATTTGGATTGAATTTGAAAAAAAAAAATTTTGTTTGTTCTTTCCAAATTGTTCGTCTATTCATACGTCATTCTACGATCAAGTTAAGTCATAGTTGATGTCGCAATAATTACTGACATGATCCTAGAATGAAGTAATTGAAACAACGTCTTACCGATACAAGATATGTTTTAATACTACTGAATACACGTTAGATATACACTCATGGCAATGGGACTACAGTACAGTGCTACACTTATGCCGTTTCCCCTGCCCACCCGGCAGAAACTACAGACCGCCGCTGTTGCTTTGTCTGCATTGATAATTACTTCATTCACAAACAAATTGTACAGACCGGGAATTAATGTTAAATATATTACCCAAGTTGTGTTTTTTTTTAATTGGACGAATGGGTTAACTTTTAGGATATATTAATACTGTGCATGATGATGCTGTCGATGACATGTCGATATATCCGAAATACTTCTCGCTGGTGGCAGACGATACTAGAGGATTCTCCATATTTCAAAAAGTTTCTGTAGATCATTAAAATTCCAACCTAGCGCTGAGTGTTGGTGAATAAAAAACAGCTCATAAATAATTGATAATATTTAACACGTAAGCAATTTTCAGGCTATAGACCTGAAATGGTTGTGGGCATCAAAGTGTTAAGAAGAGTTTACCCCGACGCTTGTTTGTTTATCTGAGGCGCTGCGTAGACATAGACACTAGAGTTTTGCGTGAGAAATAGTTTTTCGTTGATCGTAGATAACTATAAAAAAGATTTATAGTTAACTACCTATAAATATTTTTTATATAGAAATGAATATTTGTTTGTTTTTGTTCAGAATATATACGGTCCTATACCATTGAACCTATTAGGATAGAACCGAAATGAGTGTGCGCCTGCACAGGTTTCTGACTAAAAAATGTGTTATTACTTCATTTAAATACCTACATATTACCTATATGTATATAGGTATATGTATGAATATGTAACAAAATGAGTTCACTAGTTTCAATTCCATTTTGACGCAGACATTCAAGGTTCAAGAGTTATCAAATTATTTATTACTATGATGATTGTAATACTAACGTTGCTAGGCGGGATTTGTAGATAGTAAAAAGTATAGAATTTTTTTTTATAGGTATTGCGATATGATTACGCGTTGATTTACCAGTTTTAAGTTTTTTTTTTAAAACGAAAAAATTGAAACATCTAAAAAATTGAATCGATGATCCAGCCATTGAACTATTATTATTTAAGGTTGGTTCAAACATTACAAAAAATCATTCCTTAGTTAAGATATTTTCAAGCTTTTTGAACATTGCTTCTTATTAGGATTTGGATTGTATGGATTAGGTTTTTTACTGAAATCTTACTTCACTTAGATGTAATAATTTAATGGTGAACGAAATCTTACCCATTTTCATTTCAAAAAAGGCTAATAGCTCCGCCAAAAGCCAATCAAGCCTTAATTTGGTAAGTTTTGTAATACGTTTTGGAATTATCAAGCCAATCTTCATCATTCCTAAATTGTGCATAGGATCACTGATCTAAGAAATATAATATTAATATTATTATATCTTTCAGGATTTCTTTTTTACATTGACGTATAAGAAACTCGAGAAAAATTTACTTAATTTTAAGCCGACCTTTCCACTGTTACTAGAAGGTGAGTTCTAGTGTTCTTAACGAAGCTAAGTTTATATTACGAAAATAAACGTATATGTGCATGGAAAATGCATAAAAGCACAAAAAAGCTAAGTTTTTTTAGATACTCATTGAAACTAGAGATTAGAGAGATGAGATTAGCTATGGATTCGAGTAGGGGCTGCGCGGCAAAAAACAAAGCGGACCTTCATAGCACATTTTACCCCCTTTGCTATATCTACCTTTGGTGAATACAAACCCTACTTTCATTGCTTAGTTATAAAAACTCAGTCTACGTTGAGCTGCCTCGTACATCTCTGATTGAAATGCTAAGGATGCAAACAACAAACAAAAGAGTCACGTGAATGTTTTCGATAAGCTATCGCCAAGTACAGAAATTCTATTTTATAGTTGGCGAGTGATAACAATTCGACGCTAATTGTTATGCTCCGATGACGATCTTACTATAGAAGATGACTTGTTTTGCATAAACATGTTTCAATGACAAACAGGTCACGAAAATCTGAGTTTATAATAAACAGGAAATAAATGTCGAAAAATATCTATAAGAAAAAATACTATCTTGAAATATTGAGAAAGATAAAAGGTAGAAATATACTTATTGTCAGCACGCAACTTATCTACACGAAGATTCTACACCAAATTTCTAAGAAATAAATTATAGGACATTCATTGAAATTCAAAATTCACGAAATTAAAATATAAGAAAATATTTAAGAAACAAATACTTAGGTCAAGATATTCATTAAATTAATAATAAAGTAATAAAGCAGTTACATAATAAACGGTTAATGTGTCATAAAAAATATAATCGTTTAACAATGTAACGAGTCTTATTGATTAAAAATGTAATGCAAAACAAAAACGTTATGCAGATAATGCTTCTTATAAATTCAATGAATGTTTACGTTAAACCAATATACGAGGGTGCGAATGACGCAAAATTGTTTCCGCCACGCATTTACTATCATCCAAGTACTTTGAACTTTAATATAGGCAAAACAGCTTCGCTTGTCTCACGGCCACAATCCTGACAGTGACAGATATTCGTGCGAGTAGCAAGCCGAAAAAAGAACTTTGTTGATTTATTGTCCCTTTGTAAAGTTACGGTATATAATTCATATTATGTTTTGATTATCTTCTGTTTAAGTGTATTTGGCATGTGTATATGACGCCTTAAGAAACAACTAAAATAGCACTTTGCGAGAATTCATTCAAACTGTATAAAAATGTAAATAGAAAAAAGATTTGGGAATATTTCTCACGAAAACCACGAATTTGCTAACTGAAAAGTTAGGAAATCTCCGATATTATAAAGCTTACAAACTTTAAATTTGGCCAAGTGAGACTTCCTATGGAGTAATTGTCATATTCCCAAGCAATTAAACGAGATCAACGTGGGTACAATAAAGAGAAACCACTAGCCTACTTATATACAAGCAATTAACGCAAGCAGATTGAGTTTACTCTCAAATTATTGCCTATGGGTGTAACTACCGTTCGTTGTGATTACTTCAACTAGCACCAACTGTACCGAGTGGTAGTTACGCGATAAAAATAACAAATAAGTGAGGTGCAGGTGTTAAAGTGAAAAAGGTGATGATGAGAACCTGAGAGAAGATGCTCTTCTCGTCGGGACATCGAGCAAGGCGGTAGCATCCTCAGCATCTGCAGCGGATCGCCTTCTGCCTCGACCGGCGAGAAGTTCAATGGTTGTCCAAAACGAGCCTTCAGAAGTACTGGACGGTGTTCGCTGCATGTTGGAGTTGGAGTAATCACAGTTGCATGTTGCTCGACCCGCGGCGTAAGGTGCAATGACTGCCGCCGCCATCATAGTTGTGCGACCACCCCTACCCCCATAGTTTCGACACCCGACGTGTTCCACACGCGAACATTAATCTCTCGCCTCGACACCTTTCACAGACAATTCCCCGCGTATTCACTGATGTCTACAGACACTTACACGACGTTTTAATAGTTCTTTTATAAAGTTAATTGTTAATTTATAAGTTAATTCAAAATAGTAAATCAGTTTATTTACGTTTACTTTCTACACTACTCTAAAGCTTAAAGTCGTGGGCTTTCAGTTTCGCTTGCCTCGGCACATTTTGTAGACCCGATTCATCCTGAGTTGACCCGGATGGCACCAACGTCGCCGGTCGCGACCGGGTCAGCCGGATGCTTCAGCGGCGGCCTTCGCAGACTCACGACAATAATTTTCTTTTTGGTATTACATTAGATGCGATAGACCGGGGTATTTTTTTTAATATTTTTTAATAAATCTCTAAAATTTCACGTGAAAATAACTTTTATCAAAAAAGTAAAACCGCCTCTAAAAAAAATAAAAAATATGTTTACAGTTTTGGAAGTCGGTGGCTTTAATTTGAGTGGATCTCTTGTTTCCGCCAGCTAACACCACTCAAAAGAAAGCCACCAACTTCTCTTCTAATTGGTTATGACTAATATCAGTAGGTATTTAAGTCACATTAGTGTGGTGTTACGAAAGCTTAGCACCCACCTCGTACAGCTAAGACACGATAGATTTATAAAAGCAACAGAATACCGTGAGTTTGGTGACAGGTAATGTCTTTTCGTCGTCTGGTGTGGTGTGGCTCATCGGAAATAAAGTTGTTACGGTACTGTAACTGTGCGCGGTCACGTGAGTGTTGGGAACGTGCGTTATATCTGTATGTTTACACAAGTTATATAAAAACATATGACATGGGTGACGTCAAGCAATTTGGAGGTCTAATGAACTAGTTAAAATATTGATAAAAGACAAGTCATGTCTAAAAAAAACTATTATGACCTTTGTTTGTGGGTTACAGTATGCTTAGATGGTTTAAACAGAAGTTGTATATGTACGAGTATATTACCTATATTATTTCGTACGTAAAACTGACTTTTTTTATCTGTTTGAAATGTAAACTTAGTGAACATAAACGAAGCCTAGAAGTAGGATGTATCTAGATTCAAATACCTCCTATTGAGGTCATTGACGTAAAAACTACGAAAGTACTTTCGTAGTTTTTCCTTCTGGCAAGTGCCTTCTGCACACTGGTCACAGCTCTAACTTGTGTTATGAAATCTAATTCATTACACTATGGTTCTAACCTAACCTAACCGATATCTGTATTTAGGATTTTGCGGCGAACTTTTCGCCTCTTTAATAGAAATAAATAGGGATAGATTATTCTCCAGAGGTTCTTCTCCAGAGGTACTTTCTGCGAACCGAGGTATCTGGAAACAGTGGATTCTATGAACCAAGTTTCCGGCAAGACGTGCTATCTATGAACAGAGATTTCCGTCAACAGTGCGTGCTATGGACCGAGCTATCTACGCACAATGCTTTCTATCAACAAAGTTCTCAGCGAAACGTGCTGTCTAGGAACAGAGATTTCTATTAACTTTGATTTCTGTATGTAGTGGTATCGTACAAGCGTGTTTCTATCTTTGATTCCACACTGCGTAAAACGAAGGGTAAGACAGAAACAAAGCGTAAAAGTCAATTGATTTATATCAATTAGGTTAGGTATGTCTTAAAGGTAAACCAGAAAGCTTATTTAAAAATACCTACCTAACATGAAACCAAAACCAGATCGTTCGAAATGTATTTTAAATCAAATTCTAGTAAAGTGAATCCTTGATTCTTCACCTTTGGAAAAGCTTTTTGACAGTGATGGATGTGTGTATCTGAGTAACTGTAATAAAACGTAAACGATTCCAGTTCTACTGTAGTGTAGTAATACATACATATATTATACGTATGTCTATCTTGATATAAAAGCAGTGATCACTAATATATAAATTTACTGGAGAATAAATCTGATCGGTGAACTAACAACATCTTTGATTTCTTTCCCAACACCCATCCTTACATGGCGACCCTGCCAGGGAAAAGGTGATGACACTGGTATGATGATGATGAAGCGTTGTTAGGTACCACCGCTAGCGTTTTATGCGATGATTATACAGACTCTTCTATTGGCTGGTGCTTACCCATTTATTTTTCGTACTCAAATAACGTTCACCAGACTACATTACTCACGCATATTGTATGATAACAGCTTGCCACCATCGTGGTAAATTTGGCAGTTGGAATCGTTTCATTTGCTTACGAGCCATTTCGGCTTCGGCCGCTTCGTCTTCGCCTTCTATCTGAAATGTGGATAGTTTAAAAAACATAATGCTTAATATTACACTTGGTTTCATGAGGGCAGAAGTAAATATACTAATACCTCAAAGTATAATCATACCATCGAGCTCGCCCAAAGGGTTAGGTAGAGGTCCCTCCTCAAGTATTCCCCAAAGGGTTAGGCAGAGGTGTACTAATGTACACCCACATTTTGCCGGTATGTTTAGGTCCCATTTGATAAGGGGCGAGCCTATATCTCAAAGTATATACAATGTGATTAGATTTCATGTAGTAGCGGTGGGATTAGTGCCGGGCACAAAAACAGACTGAAATGTTACTGAGAATTTACTAAGTACTTAGTAGATACAAAGAAATGAAAACCGTTTGCTCATTGACCTTACGGTATACTCAGGTTCAACCGCCGCGCTTGCCACTATGACGTGATGACTACGGTTAAATATGGATTAGCAGGTGGAAACGGGATATTGTTTATACATTATATATGAATTGCAAGAACTAAAAAAATATAAATAAAAAAATCATCATCATCCATCTAGCATTTCCCCATTTATGTTGGAGTCGGCTTTCAGGATACCCAAATGCGGCTAAATTTTTTAGATTCAGTGATTGCCATCAGACCTCAGTAACAATGTATATACCTACATATCTATCTCATACCATCAGGCAACCCGTAGGTTTGCTAGTTTGTCATCTTAATTCAACGAGACCCGTACCGGTCTCATGAGACCGATATAACACAATTTGCATTGTCTCGTTAATATGGGACTTATACAATAAAAACCTCACCTCACCCTTCACTAGTGGGTCGAACGAGTTCATCTGCTATTCGTTTGATATCTACTATAATAAGCATAGTATCATCTACGTCTGTGTAAGTCAATTTACATTGCACAAAAATAAATAGGTACCTGAATTTTGACTCTCTTGTCTTTATCATCATCTGTTTCGAGATTTCCATTCCCGTTGCCGTTACCGGTTCCATTTGCGTTCCCAGGTCCGGTGGCATTTTCTGCATCAGCCATTATTACACTTTTGTGAAAACTTTACTCAAAATATTTGATCCTAGAATAATTATTTCCTTGTGGCAATATACACACAATAATTTTAAATATACAAAGGTAGGTATTTTACAATAATTTTGCCATTAAACTTTAGACTTTGAATTTTGGGAGGCCACGAAAAAGTGTCAGTTTGACATTTAATATAGATATTTTACGCCGGTAGCATAGTGTAATAAAATCTACAATATGGTAGGTAGGTAGGTTCAATTTATTTTTGGACCATAATTGACCTATAAATACTATAAAATAAAGTCTATAGAGAATAAGGTTCAAGGAAGGTAAATCAATCATTTTAAGCATTTTTGTTTGTCTTTTATACAAGGTCAGTTTTAGTATATGCGAAACACGAAACACGTGTCTAGTATATTTAGGTAAAGAATCTATGTACAAAGTTTCAACACTATATCTTGAAAAATGTCAAAGTTATAAGCTTGTTATGTTTTCTGGTTGTCCGTTACATCAATCTGTAGTATCGACTTGGGCGACTGAAGGGGCTGTTTTACCCCTGCCCTGCTGTGCGCCCCCGCCTAGTGCCACTATGACCGGCACTGACCTGTTGTGCGCGTATAATTGCGGATAGGTACTTGGTATAGATACTTAAAATTTTTGGAAAAAATATAACATGCTGTAAAAATTATTGGAATCGATTCAGTTACTTATTCTGATCAAACCATATTCTGGTTTCGCATATACTAAAAATAATGTTGTATAGTCGGTGTATTTTTAAGGACAGCAACACACGCAAAACTACTGCATGAAATTATATGCGGTTTTATTTTATTGAGTGAGTGAGTTATATTGCTGGATTATAAGATACGCGGTTTGAAAGCCTAGTTTATTAAGTAGGAAATACTATTATAGGTAGGTAAATTAAACGGTACTTATATATTTATTGATTTAATGCTAAATAATATCAAGTTTAATGTCTTTCTTCTTTTGTTTGTTAATAGCAGCTTTCCATAAGTGACGCATTTCGGGGTCTGAGGGACCCCAGTCCTGACTCGGGCGACAGTTGTCACGAATGCGCTGAAACAATAAAACAAAGGTAAATTATGAAATAACACTTCTAATGGGACGCACAGAGATTTTACTGATTGGTGGCTAAAGCAAATCAATATTTTTTAATACCAATTAGGTTTGAATTGGGTTGGCTTGTTTCACCGTATAATCTAAAATAACATGTGTTAGTATGCGACCTTATTGTCTTGCATACATTTGCGTCTGTGAGGTGATCGAGAAGCATTGTGTTTTTAATTGACAACTTTAAAAATGAACCCTATTAAAATCTTTTTTTTTTATCTGAGATGTTTGTTTACATTCGATCTTTTGCTTACCTAATTAAGATTCAATATTAATCGGTGTGAGTAAATATTTTGCACCTGCATATTCAAACACTCCAATTTTATCATAGAACTGTTTTTATTTTAAGTGTTTATTTTTTCGGTAAGTTTATTACTGGCATGTTTATTTAATTACAGATAATAAAATGTGAAGTAACGCACCTGCATGAATGTTCCTTTTGAGTGGAGTAGGAGTTGGACAGCGTGGATTGGTATGCATGTGACTGATATAAGAGCGATGCACCAACCGGCCACGCCAGATGCCTCCTTCAAGGAGTAAACAGT
This sequence comes from Subacronicta megacephala, assembly GCA_958496365.1. Classification (NCBI taxonomy): domain Eukaryota; kingdom Metazoa; phylum Arthropoda; class Insecta; order Lepidoptera; family Noctuidae; genus Subacronicta; species Subacronicta megacephala. Next base: position 12,166,793 of record OY292515.1, read on the forward strand.
TATGAGCTGTAACAGAAAATACGAGGAAATGTGCATTTTAACAACATGTAGATAGAGTCTAGGCTATCGTAGAATATTTATTAATTTCCCCAGTCTCAAGAAAATCATTATCAACTTTCCAAGGAATTAATCGCTTATAATGGTGAAGGAAAAGATCGTGAGGAAACCTGTAACTTTCGTCCTGATATAAACGAGTTGCAGTGACAGAGATCAACTCCACTAATCTGAACCTTTCATTAGTCAAGAGGCGGTTAAACTGGATAATAGATATAGACTCTAGTTCCAATGTAGTACGGTTCTTTATTGCCTTTCTTGATCTAGCTAAGTGGTGGGCTAGTCTCAAACTTTATAAGGACTATCTCTTGTAAAGCTTGGATAGATTGACAAATTCCCCAATTATGTCAAGTGACAACATAGAGGACTTCGTCAATCGTGTATCTACATGAAGAAACTAGCTAGATAATAGACAGTTTATAATTTAATCGATCCATATTTCAAGTGGAAAATGCCTTCATCCAAACACGTGAGACCTAAACAAATGCATCTCTTTAATAGATGTGCAACAGTACTTTTACTATGCGCATAGTACCTAATTGGGTCATTGAGCTATAATGAATTCTATTCATTATTTGCCATAACGCTAGAGTGATTCATTTGGTAATGGATATAGCGCAGAGACTAATAAAACGGAGACACTGTGTAATTACTGCAGTAGACATAAACAAGGTTTACTATTCATTTTACTACTTTATTAACTACTAGCGTCCGTGGTTCCGCCCATATACTGCGTATGCGTCTATATTAAAAAAACTATACTTGACATTTCGACTATCTAGTTTCAACCCTTAATGGCTTAATGGCTGCGTTAATAACCTCAATGGCTGTAAATGCTCCATCGAACGTGACGTATCGCTACCAAACGGGCAAATCGTTAATGGGTCATTGTAAGGACATTCTCCTTAGCAAATTCGTGTCCTCCAGAACACTTCTGTTTATCCTTAGAAATAAATGTAAGCATCATATCTTATAGAAAGACCTAGCACCTAATGTCTTCAATAGATGTTGCTGACGTCGTCTGAAGACGTAAAATGTGGAAGAGAAATTCGACATCACAGGCAGTGGTCTCGGTGGCTTAGTTGGTAAAGCGTCTGGTGTACTTAATCAGAGGGACGCAGGTCAAACCCTGCCTGAGATCAAAGATTTCTTTCACTAGAAATTTTCTTTCATTAGAAAATTCATATCTTTGTGATTATATCTTATTTTAAAGATGTTAAGACATTTGGGGAAACAGATCGATTTAAATTATATTCAAAGTTGTTTTATGTTTATTTATAACATATACATCACACCTGTATTCACCGAAGGGTTAGGCAGAGGAATACTAATTTACCACCACGCTTCGCCGGTATGTTTAGGTCCCATGTAGTCGGGGGCGAGCCTATTGCCAAGCCGGGCACAAATACAGAGTCCGAGCTGCTACAGCGAATTTTATAAAAAAAACTCAATAACTCTTTGCTCGACGAGTAAAAGAGGCTAGAAAGAGAGGCTAGAGGTCCTGACCTCTAGCGTAGCAGTCGCGCTTGGGAACACTAGACTAACGAGACACCCCATCAGTATATTTGGTTATAATAACCATTTCCTATTTCAAAGTGCTTTTTTAGATTTGTATAAGCTGTAGTTTCATTTAATATCGTTTCGACGTCTTTCTTGTATAATACGGTCTTACTATCAGTATGATGGGTAGGATATATCTCCATAGCACCAGCCACATCTTCGCCAAGGGTTGGCCTGTCATGAACAGGACATCAGCTGACAACTGCTGCGGGCCGTACGTGTAGACCGCCGCTATAACCTCGAGAGCGCACACGAGTGGAACGCACGCTACGGCCACGTGCGCATCCAATAGGCCGATCACGTGTAGTCCACCCTGATGGTGATATAAATCATGATTAAGTATGTATATGTATGGTATGCATGGATGGATGGATGGATGGATGGATGGATGGATGTATGGATGGATGGATGGTACCTATATATGTAAAGTGCTTTCTATGGGGTTTTGTATGTACTCAAGATAATGCAAATTTGGACTGACAACGTCCGAATTCGAATCGTGGTCATGAAACTCAGTATAGTAATGAAACTTGCATATACCTACCGAAGATCTTGAAGGTGTATGGACTCTGTCTACTTGCATTATGGCACCAAGGCGATCTAGCATATATATGAATAGTTAGGTACCTATAGCCGTTGTTACCCTCAAAATTGTTGGAATCCACCTAAGATTATATTATCCTAGAATTTAAAAACGTATCAAGTGTTAGTTTAAAAAACAGTGTAAGAAACTGACAGATCTATTGAAAGAAAATAAATAAAATGAAGTAATTTAACCAGTCTGCGCAATACTTATTGTTGTAATCTTTAACAAATCATAGGCAATTGTACCCAGTAGTCCCTAGAGTCATTAAAGCTCACATATCGTGAACCTAATCGTAAAACACTACTTCAATTAATTCAATGATATATTACTAAGCCGTCAGTTGTTATCATAAGTACCTAAACGATTTGGTAGTCATGCATGTGAAACTTTCAAGCGCAGGAGTCACGCGACCACGTCGTTCAGTAGCAACTTGGGAAACGTACTAACACCGAACAAAACTATTTGTTGGATAACAATCCCTATTTATTTTACTTCATATTAATTTCTTGTTGCACGCGGTTTCGTTCGTGTTTCGAATGGATTTACTTAGTACACACGGCTACACATCAATCTATAAAACCCAGTTTAGACTGACCTCCCATTGTAAAGGTTTTCCGTACAATTCAAGACCAGTCTGTATCACCCACCGTTTCAGATATTTTTTTTGCTCAGCTTCAAAGGTTCATAGCGAACGTGATCTATATAGTGATTACTTCTTATACCATGAGCTTTCGCCAGTAAAATTTCTGTCTAAATTGATCCAGCCGTTTTGAAGATTAGCCGGAACAAACAGACAGACAGTCCGACAACATTAAAAAAAAATACATTTTGTTAAAAGTACCGTATAGACTTTCATATGCATTTTGAAAAAGCTGTTATTCCAAATTACAAACAGATTTTTATTTATTTGATTGTATATACAAAAATAAATGTTATAAAATTGAAGTGTCTAACTCTTCTTCTATCCGGGGCGCATCAAGATGAAACATGCACCAGATTTTAATTTAGACTTTTGCCTGATGCGCGTACAAACATACAGACGGACAGATAGACAGACCGACAAACAAACAAGTCTAAAGCTAATCGGTTTGGCTTCTACTTATCGCTCTTATAATTACCATTCATATTATTCATTCTTAAATATATCCTACGGACATCTTAAACAACTATATTATATTTGTACGATACTAATACTACCGGCATTTATATACAAACCTCTGTATTGCAGATGATTGAAATGCTAAAAAGCGCCAAACACGTAAGGAAAGTGATGAGCTTTTTTCGTGCACGAAATGTTGGGAATTCGTCTACTAGTCCCGCTACTATTGCTTCTATTGTGACGAACTGTGAACAAGAAATTGAAAATTGAAAATATACAATAAACGAATAGAAAGCTTGTGGTTTGATAAGCTACTAGCTGTGCCTTGCGGTTTCACCTTTAGTTTCTGATACTTTTTATCCGATCGCTACCAAACTTCTAAGCTAATCTGAAGATTGTCTGAAAATTTCTGAATCTTCGCTCAGCCGTATTGAATCTATAGGGAACATAATATTAACAGATCGATTTTTGTACTTAAGAAGAATATTGATTGTTTTTTTTTGTAACATCATTTGTTTTTGCTGTGTAGGTTAATCGAGTTATTCTAATTTAACAAAGAGGGTAAGGGTGATTTATATTTAAATAACCCGTACACGTGTTGATCAGTATGTGACTACATCGTAACGTATTGGGAAGGCAAAGCCACGTTTTCACACCAGTAGTAGTAATAAAGAGAATAAACCGATCATTCGTAATAAGGAGAATGATAATACGAAAGAAAGAAAAAAGAAATAGATTCAGTCACAGACAATGCACAAAATAACATCATAAAAAACTAAAGAGTATAAACAAATAAAGATGTAATAAACATAAGTTGAAATACCATTGTATCTATTCCGAGGAAGAACAGCATAACAAAAAAAGTGACCGCCCAAAAATTTGGGGCTGGCATCATAGTCACGGCAGCAGGGTAAGTGACGAAAGCAAGGCCAGGCCCAGCAGTGGCCACTTCACCCACTGGGACCCCTGAGCGGTCTGCTGCGAAGCCCAGCACGGAAAACACCACGAACCCTGCCCATATGCTCGTCCCGCTGTTCACTAGTGGTATTATTATTGAAGACCTGGAATGTTGAGGAAAAATTATAGTGGCGTCCAAAAAGTGTGAAAGGAAATTAATAATGTAATAGATCTTGTTTTACCTTAAATTTTTATAATGGAATTTATTGAAACTAGCCATACTGACTAGACCTCCCCATCCTGGTCCTAATGAGTAAAATATTTGCGTAGCTGCATCTGCCCACACCTGTGAAAGTGTTCATATAAATTCTGTACTAAGAATAAGATCAACAAAAGTAACGTTGGTGAGAGGTATGTGAACTTGGCCTCATTGCTACTTATAGACTTACTTTCGGCTTCTTCAATTGCCCCCAATCCGGGAGTATGTAGAACAGAATGCCCTTCCAAGCGCCGGGCAACGTGACGCCGCGAATAAATAACACGCACAGCACCACGTAAGGAAACAGAACAGTAAAGTACACGATCTGCAAATATAAATACACCGCAATTCCCAGAACTAAAGGTTCGACGAAAAAGTATAAATTTATTTTAATGTGATTGACAAAACGGCAGAGTGCCAAGAAAGATCAATCGTGAAAAATATTCGGAAACCCACCTTTCCGACGCTCTTGACACCGTTACATATGCAGAAGTATACGATGATCCAACAAATAACGTTGGAACAGAATACTGGCCATACGATACCACCGATCTGACTGATACTGGGAGACATTTGTAAAAGACGAATGCTGGAAATATTGAAACAAAGGAAATTTAATAATCAACACTAGCACCAGCAAGTAACGGGCTTTACTCATGCACTTACTGAAAGAACTCGTCCTCAGGTGTAGTGATTGAGCCATTCGAAGTAAAGAAACTAGAATTGCCGGTTATCTGAAAATAGTTCCGCCATTTGTAATGCAAGAATGGTCCGATGATACACAAATTAACTCATTAAACTAAAATTACGGAACCTCGGTGCACTTGTCCGTATTCCAGGAATTGCCACAATTTTGCCAAGGCAGAGGTGAGCTCATTGAGTGATAAATGTACAGTACTGGATACGACATGATGGCTGCGAAGTACGTTACAGCTATTACGTTTAATATTACGACCGCATATCCAGCTCCTGTCGAGGAAAAACTAAACATAGAAATCGAAATCAAAAGCGGATTCTATGTTATTGCAAATGTTACCTTTGAACAACGGATTAATGTTGAAAACTGAAATGCAGCCCGCGCTAGCAAACTGTCCTAACGTCGTTTCTAAATAAACAAGCGGGATGCCGCATAGAAATAATGTTAGGAAATATGGAATGAGGAACGCTCCTGAAAAACAAACAAATATGGTCACGATAATATATAATACCACACATTATTCACACAGCTATTCAATATTTGGTTGTAGGTATTTTGTTTTCCGTTCATTTGATATACTGGTCGGGACTACAAAAAGGTTAGGTTAGGGTTTTGTATCGCAAGCATTTCCAACCACGACAAAAAAAGGGTTTTGTATCCCAATATAGTAAAGAATAAATCGCTTATTTTTAAAGAGATTCTTTGAAGTTTTATCAGAGCCTTTTCTTTACGATCACCTTTATGGAAGTGTGCAACGTTTTATGAAAACGTGTAAATTATGGACTTAAATAGATATTTCGGGTGAACAAATCAGACAAAACTACAAGATAGCTACAGAAAACAAAACATTTTTGTACGATACAGGTTATCTGATAATTTTTAGTAATTAAAATAAACAACTGACCTCCTCCATTCCGGTAACATAAGTAAGGGAATCTCCAAACATTGCCGATACCGACAGCATAACCGAGACATGACAACAGATACTCCACCTGGCTGCCCCAACGCTCGTGAGGAGCTCCAGCCATTTAAACACAAACAATCGACCACTACACACATCAACTGACCCCTCACTGGGAGTGTGGGACTATTGACAAATTGAGGATATGACTACTTACTATAAAACACTTTAATCCGATTAACATAGGTCCTTAAAAAGGAGGTTTTGGTTGAACAGTAAGACCAGCTGTTTGTAAACTGCCCACAATAGGATGATGAGTAGTCAAGTACGTTCTATAAATAGAGTGGATCAACGCATTGAAATAAGAATTCTAACTTTGAACACAATAAACTATGCTGTTCTGTTAGAAAAAGCAATTGCTCAGTAGATCATAAAAAAGTCACCTAATTTTGTAATACGATTCGCAAATGGTGTTATCGTGTTAGGGAAAATAAAATAAGTGGATACAGATAACAAAATTCGTTTAATTCATGTTTCGATATGATTGAATTGTTTCAAATGCTATGTCCCACGTAAAGTATCAATACCAACACCAAAGTGACAAGTGAGGTTTTCCGGTGAGATTTGTCGCGAACCCATTTCTGACCCTTCTTGCTTTCCTTTAGTGGTTTTTATTGGTACTTGACTGTATTGAATTACCTGAGAATATAAAAATAATTATATCCAAATAAAGACTGCCTCATTAGTCTATTGGTCCTAAGCGCGACTGCTACGCTAGAGGGCCTGGGTTCCATTCCCAGGTTGAGCAAAGTGTTATTGGGTTATTCTAATAAATTCCCAGTAGCAGCTCGGAGTCTGGATGTGTGCCTGGTTAATGGCAATAAGCTCGCTCCCAATTACATGGGACCTAAACATACGAAATGTGGGTTACATTCGTACACCTCTGCCTAACCCTTCGAGGAATACAGGCATGATGGTATGTTATCCAAATAAAGAATTTAAGAATATTAGAATATAAAATTGCTAAGGTATTAAGTATGGCGGAATCTAAATATGAATTGATTTAGAGGAATTGCAGAACGTTGCCCACGTTCTGCAATTTGTTGCCCCCCTGTAAGATGTGAAGTTGCTTGAAAATAATTATTATCAGCTTTTCGTAACACGTTGACGTTTGTTTTTTATTATTATTTTATTCTACTACGGATCTTTTTTCTGAATCATATTTTTTATGTTAAACATTGGCCTACTCTTAGTGTAATATCTCATTTTGATGATCACTTTAAAATTGATATAGGCATTTACGATGCCTATATTTACGAGTTTTTGGAATAGACAAAGAGATTTATTTAACATCATAAATAATGAACACACAAATTATAGGAAAATTGGTCTGCACTCTTTGAAAGTAATATACTAAACATAGCACATGTATTTATAAAGTTATTGATCTGTTTATAAAAATATTTAACATATTCCTACATATTATCTATCAACACACAAGGTTATTATGGTACGCACGGCTATAAATCAAGCTATATAAAACCAGTTTACGCCGGCCCCTTATTGTATCCGAAGCCTATACAATGCGAGATCAGCTTAAATTGGATATGTATAGGTTGACCTGTAGCTGTATGTACATATCTGGCTGGATATTTGTCAGAGGATAATTCTACCTAGTGGCAGATCTCTTACCGATAGGTCTCCATCACCCCAGTGCACAGCATCGTTGGTGCCAAGAGAATCATCCCAGTGGAAGTGTTGTGAGTGTTGGCTCCAATCTGGTGCCTTCAGGCTGCATCTGATCGTCGCTAGGATAACCCTCATCTCACCCGGGGCTTTAAGTGTGTGAGAACTTTTCTTGTCATTCTTGTTGGCTTTTGGGGGTACTTGCAACTGTAGAAACACAATTCATGTATGTAGTGTCCCAGGACCCGAAAACAATGGAATAGGTAAGGTATCAGAAAATGGGGGAGGGAAGGGGTTTGTTCGTGGCTATCAACCACGACCTGACACGACATGCGATATGTAATATTTAACTTTTGTCTGTCTCTTTACCTACCTATCGAAAAAATATATATACTAATATGATAAAGCTGACGCGCTAATCTCTGGAAGTACCAGTAGGACTTGAAATAATATTCTTGTATATGATAGCCACATTCATGAGGAAGGCAATAGGCTACCTAGCATCACGCTACGATCCTTAGGAGCGGGGCATTGCGGATGAAACCGCGGGGCATAGCGGATGAAAACGCGGGGCATAGCGGATGAAAACGCGGGGCATAGCGGATGAAACCGCGGGGCATAACTGGTATATTACATACAAGCTGACCCGTGTCCACTTCGTTGGGCGATATAGCCTATGACACTTACAAATAACGTGGCTTTCTATTGGTAAATGATTTTTCAAAATCGGTTCTGTAGATCCAGATATTACACCCTATAAACTCACAAACTGTACCTCTTTATAATACACATTATACACCCATCCACCCAATGTACCATTACCACAGAATATCGACGTCAAGTAGCAGTATGTATTTTGTTGCGTCTCGTACGGTGAGTGTGGAGCGCCGGAGACCCAATTTCTCCCTCATTCCCCTTCCTTCATCTTTCTCATTCCCTTCCCTTCTCCTTAAATAGGCTGGCAACGCATCTGCAGCTCCTTTGGTATTGGAGATGTCCACGGGCGATGACTACTTACCATCAGGTAATTCGTCTGCTCGTTTGCCGAGTAATCCCATAAAAAAAAAAAATTGTATAGAAGCACAGATATTACAGATTGCTGTATTACTAACAACTGAATAGACCAGTCTGACGGTAATGACTGATCGGAAGGTGTCCCTCAGGGCTACCAGGTCAGGACAGAAGATCTTCACGACGGGTTCCTGAAAGTTCATGACTTTGTTCCACTGCACTTTGTTGCTTTCGAATGTGGTGAAGTTGTGGATCTCGTAGGGATTCTTCAGCACCATGTGGCTGTAGATGTCAGAGCTAACTGAAGAAGCCTCTTCAATGGCTGAAATGTTTTTAATTATAAGAATTATCTGTATTTTACCTCATTATTTAACTCGATCATAATTTAACGATCCTAGATTTGACGTGGTCATAGTTAAAAAACTTTGGTTGTGCCAAGTACTGTACATTGTCATATTATTCCTATATACATAATTTTATTAAGGAACTGGTTTCACGTCCATGTGTGATTAGGACCTGGTTGAAAACCAGCGTCAGTCCCTTTCGGCGCAAATATAGACATAGTACTTAATGCCAATATTTTTATTATTTTTTGGTATTATAGCCTATTTTTCGTATGAATGTACTTATCTATACTGCAGCTGAATAAACTGTTTCTTTCTTTCTTTCAAGTCGTAGGTCTCGAGTTGGAATAGGTTAAAGGATTTATTTTGTTGTGTTGAATGCGACTGCTCGCTACGCTAGAAGTCCCGAGGTTTCGATTTTCGGTTTTTCTATGAAATTCTCAGTAGTAGCTCGGAGTTTTGATGTGTGCCCGGACCTTAAACATACCAGCGAACAGTGGGTGCACATTTTTATACTTCTGAATTAACCCTTTGGGGAATACAGGCTTGATGATGGTATGTGATTTTTAACACAAGCACACATTCACCATTAGTTGAATGGCTAACAGGAGTACTGAGGCCGTATGACGCGATAATTTTTAGGTTGAGAGAAAGAGATGCAGCTATTTAATGGGTAGAACGGCATCCCTCTCTCTTAATCGCAAAGTAACACGTTATGGTACGGCTTCTGATAAATGATATTTTTTATGCATTAGGTTAACAAGGACAAGTAATTGAAGAAATTTAACTTACTTGGATTAAGTCTACTCATTTGGGGCACGGAAGGCATGATTGGCCACTCATCATCTTCGGGGGGCGGCAAAATATCTATTAGCGATTCATTTCTTCGGAACATTAAGAACCTTCTTCTTACTACGTCCAGTAATGGTAACTCAAATTCAAGATGGAATGTTGTGTTTGCTCCCTACAGCAAATTATAATATGAGTTGCCTATTGCAGGGTGATCCTTAAGTTAAATAGGAACGCTACTAAAGTAATGATTAAGGTTTATTCTCCTACATCTTTGAGACGAATGAATGTTTTATTGAATACGAATCTGTTGTCTCTTAGCTTTTTGCCTGACTTGAGAATTTAAATATGTAGCACACGTTCGGTAGCCGCACGTCTACTATACTAACACAAATAAAAAGCCTACGCGTTTTAATGGATTTGTGAGAAATAGAAAATACCTTCTCAGCTTTTGGTGGTTGGGGAGCGCCCATAACTCGAAAAATAACGAAACTGAAGTATGCAGCCCGCAAATCATCTGGATGGACTTCTAAAGGTTCTGATGGTCTATCAGTTGGAAGTACTTCACGGCAGTCGAGCCACCGCAAACGTTGTAATTTCATCAAAGTCATGCGGGCATATCCGGCACATACCTAGTGTAAAAAATATAACAAGCGATCAAGCGATTTTAAATAGCGCCATCTATGCGGCCCGCGTTGTACTATTGCTAAAGCAGGTGACGTACTGAACAAGGGTTTCCTGACAGTTGCAAAGCTGTTAGATTTGGTAACCTCGCCACAGCTTCGAGAACTGGCTCCAGACGATAGATGTCATTATCAGACAAATCCAAAACAGTCAAATTGTAAGGCAGTTGTCGTAAACCATCAACGTTATCTGGAAAAATATAGTAATTGAGTAAGAAATCAAAATTTTGTACCTATTCATCTTTTTATAATACAACAACCATTACCAGAAGTAAAAAAGTTTCTGGCCAAACCCAAATATAGTAAATCAAGAGGCAAGGAATCAGCGAAAGCAGTTAAATCAGCAATACGGTTAGCTTGGAGTTCAAGGCTCCTCAGGCTAGGCGGAATAAATTCTGTATTCAGATCAGCAATAAAGTTTCCACATAAATTGAGGGTTGTCAACTTTTTGAACTTAAGTAAAGTTTCATCTAAGTCTGTCATCTGGAATAAATAATTATTTTAACAATTCATTTGAGATGGAATTTGTTAAATGTGTCATCCAACCATTGAGTATTAAGCCCTAGGTCGGTTTTTGATGTTCATTCCATTCAACGAACTGCGTTTGTTACTTACACTGATGAACACCCCCCGATCACGCCCCGCGCCTGTTTAGGGTAGGTTGAGTCTTTGGAACGTCTTATCCACCATTCACACATTTCTAATAATATTCTTTATATTTATAAGCTAATAAATACAATCTTACTCCACACTTGTTTATGGTTCGTTTGGAAATTTACCTGGCAATCGTTTACTCGTAATACGTTTACCATTTTGATATCTTCTTTTAAGAAATTTCTATCGCCTACTTTAACAGCCTTTCCAAGCAATTTAACCAAGTCATCTGTGATACAATTTGCGCTATGGAAACATATTTTTCCTTCATCGGTGGCGAATTTTTCGTTATCCCATAATGTAGTAGGTAGCATGAAATCCCAGTGTTGATCAAGAGTCAAACCAGAGTCTTCGTTAATAAAGCCGTTTACAATGCTGTTTTTTATTTTATTTTCAATGGCTTGAGAAAAGGTAACAGTTGGTATTTCATCACTTTTACAAAGCATCCTGTGATGGCGAACACCGTTCTCCAAAAGAGTCCAATCTATGTCCGTTTCTATACGCTGTTGAAATCCTAGTTAGATAAAAGTTAAAAGGCATGTTTAAGCATCAAGTTTTCTATTATGATTTTCAATTGGCTCCCGTTTGGTTCTAAATCTATACTTCTATACTATACTTAATACATATTATAAAGCTGAAGAGATTGTTACTTGAACGCGCTAATCTCAGGAACTACGGGTCCGAATTGAAAAATTCTTTCAGTGTTAGATACCCAATTTATCGAGGAAGGCTATAGGCTATATATCATCTTAGTGTGATATATCATCACACTAAGACCAATAGGAGCGGAGCATAAATGAAAAATGTTGCAAAACCAGAAAAAATTTAATGCAGAAAAGCCGAGAAACCACGCGGGCGGAGCCGTGGGCGGAAAGCTAGTAAGTTGATAAATATGAAATCAAATTTGTATTACGTAGGTACCTACATAACTTACCTACTTTTATCTTCCTAAGAAAACCCCAAGATAATGGTCAAGATGTAGATTCCGATGTAATTGTCGAAGATACAACGTAGGTATCGTGGCACTAAAGAATTCTGAAGATGGGCTAGACCAGTAAATATAAGGTAAAAGATTAGACAAAAAGTACTATCTACCTTCTACAGCATCTTCAGGAACATACACTAGACTAGATTCACTGATCGGCAGCCGATTAACTTGGGGTTGTGGCTTTTTGGCTGATTCATGCTTAGCCTTAGGAGGCATATTGTAAGTATAAGTATTTTGTGAAAATAATAAGAAAGTATTTAATAGATTTTTTAACACAAATGTATTTCCTTGTATAAATTTGAACAAAAATATGTTGTTTGCAGTTAACAAAAACTGTCAGTTGTGTTAAATATTATATTATCAAAAAAGGTTTTCCTTACATTTTCTTTTTTGGATGTTTTGGACCTTTGAATATATACTTTTTGGACCAAAGTAGCTGTCGATAAAACAGCGAGTTGAGCGAGTACAAATCAAAGTTGCACATCATACTTACTAGATGTCGCTCGGAACCCCTATTACTAGTTTATTTCCAAACCATGTGGTTTTTCTTTCATTCACAATCTGTGGCACGGTTTCGCGGCAGACACCTGTGCGATATAGAGTACGTCACGACCAATTCAATTTGATTATTTTGCCAACTGCTTTGTACCTACATAAATAAACGATAGGTTAATTTTATGGACACTCCTGCAAGTGTGGATGATGGCTAACTTTAGTTGGTTTTTTAATTCCGAGTAAGATTGACGCGTGTGTTATTGTTTTTATTATTTCTTAGAACAAATTCATGAATGATTTATGAAGTGACTTTGACATGTGAGTGCGCGGGAATTTTGAATAAAGTTTTGTGGAGACCGCAGACTCCGTGTTGGACGGGTAATTTACGTCAGTGTTTTGCAGAAGTTATGTTGAGTGAAAGTAAACTGTGCAATGCGGTTATGCAGCTTTGGTGACGTCGTTAATGCCAATATTTTATGTCCATGCCCTTGCGAGGTTGGCAATATCCCATATGTGCGGACAATACAATTTTGTTTACTTCCGCGCTAAAAAAATATTTTTTAAATCATATACCTACCTATTGAAGTGTTAGATTAAGGTAAGTCACGATGATTTTGTCGCTATTTTTTCGCTATCTATATAACATCTCAGGTATCTGAATCATTTAGTTATAATATTTTTAAAACTGGATGTTTGTTTACGTTGTAAAAATGATTTGGGTGGGTTCCTAGTACCTACCTATGTTGGACATAAATATAAAATGGTGTTTTGTTGATATGAATTAAGATCCGTGACTATTAGATCTAATTAGACCTATAATAATATGTATTTGCAATTACAACTAAGCCAATCAATACATTTGCTGGTCATCATGTCGAGTATTCGTCATAAAAAAAAACTTAAACCACTTCAAAAAGAAGGAGGCTTTCATTTCTAATGTTTTTTTGAGTATCAACCTACTCACAGTTTGTTCGAAATAAGTAAGTCTGTCTGAAGTTGTCCGCGAGTGGTTAAGCAGTGGTTGATTTTAATAGAAAGAGTCGGTGTAAGGACAATTGCTGTGGTAGGTATATGTTTTACATTTTAGATAGGTACCTAATTTTCTTTACGTCGATTTTTATGTATGAAAACACTCAAATAAGCGATTTTACTAGCGCGGTAATTCGGAACTGCTAACTTCAGACGAGCAGAGTTATTTCGAACAAACTGCAAGGTAGTTAGAAATCAAGTTCAATTAAAATGTTGTCTAAATGTCGAAACCTTAGTGACATTTCCAATTTTAAAAATACTACAATATCTCCAAAAATTGAATTCTTCTCAAGGTTAAGCCGAACGGGATGCGAGAGTGTATCTGATTTATAAATACATTTTTGGCAAAAGTAAAAGTTACAAATTGTTTAAAAAACATAGCCAATATAAATAAATTAAATTAAATCCACGCGTGAGAAACTGTTTGGAAGAAACAAAGAAATATGTTTATGTGGAGTATTCCTCTTTCATGAGGATTGCACCTGATCTATTCCACTTACAGCACCAAATATTAGCCCATTGACCACCAAGCAAATATACCTATTTGTGCTGTAAGTGGATTAGCTCAGGTGCTGAAACCTTGGGTGCTCAAAAAATTGGTTCCGAAAGGGGAATACTCCGCTTTTGTCACCTCAAGTTATAAAAGTTCGGCAAACTAGCACGCGAGCGACCTGATTGTAAGAAGGGATCTGCAAAGCCAAAGAAGTTGCAGATGCGTTGCCGAGCCTATTTAAGGAAATGGAAAGGGCAGAAGAAAAGGAGAAGGAAGTGGGAGAATTGGGCCTCCGGTGCTCCACACTCACCATACGAAAGGCAAAAGTCGATACGCAAAAGTTATTACAAGAAGTCGATATTCTGTGGGAGCGTAGTACCTACTACCCCGGTAGTGGCGATCCATTCATGGTGGCATGTACACATGCCAGCGCGACACTAGGTAAGTACTACCATAGTGTAATGAAATCTAATTCATTACACTATGGTACTACTACTAAAATACGTTTGGACAACGTACCTACATAAACCATCAGAAGTAATGAATATATTTGTATATAAAAAATAATCCGTATCTCCCTTGGTCACTCCATAGCTTGAGAATAAATACGACCACAATTCTTGCACCTAAACGATACAAAGTAATTGAACAAAGCTAGGCACAGAGTTTAAATCCATTAGATATCTGTCCTACGAACGTCCTTCTCCCGATGGCATGGCAGATATAACACAAATGACACATTATAATAATTAATTTTGAATTAAATAAATGCCCACCGTATGGTTTTAGTCAGCAGGAGTCCGACATAACATATGGGTATCCATGAGGATTTCAGCAATGAACAAAAAACGAGTTCTTTTGTAGTCCAAGTCGCAGTTTAAGTTTTAGTTCATTGACACATTGCCGCCGGTTTAGTTACGACTAATATGATAATTAAATACTTACAAATGCGTACCTACAGGTAAATTTGTACAGATCATTTCGGTACAAAGTTCATAATCCGCAATGAGATCATGTTCTCTATATTTTTGTAATTGACTACCTCCGTCATTTAAAAACAACTAGCAAGAAATTTCCAATATTTATAATGAATACAATCACGTGTTTAAGTAGTCTAATCGGCCTATAATGTCCCCACTGCTGGGAACAAGCCTTTACTCGGTTAGAGGGAGTGGGCCGTAATCCGCCACGCGGGCCCAGTGCGGGTTGGTAGATGTCGCATCTCCCTACCGCGATGACTTAGTTTTACTCAAATCAACGGGAGGAGTTCTGTTTAGAATTTCATACTTCTAGTGTCTAGACTCGTTGGTTTAAGCTGACCGTTATCTGTTAGTAAGTCAGCGGAGTTCCAGTAGAGATGTATCACACATTGCTCTCGTAAACTTCATCCTCATCCTCCTAGCCTTTTCCTAGGCTTCAACGTTCAGTTTATAGTATAATAGATTTCGCATTATATTTGTATTACAGTACTTGAAGAGTTACCTAGATGCGGGTGAATACCAGTAGTTTACACTGCAGTTTAACGTTGTAGAGCGGTTGATCCGCTTCGTTATAACTTAAAGGGTCCTGCTCTCGTAAATCAGACAAATAAAAGAAATAAGTCCTTTCAGTCTTGTTTGCTCATGGTTTGGAAGAAACAGTACATATCTATGAAATGTGATTATTTGCGCATATGTATTTTAGAGTAACACTTTATAAACTTATCAAATATACAAGAATGCAGATCAAATGATACAAAACAGCTTACTTTAAAATTAAAAACTGTGACGTCAATATTTAACGAATATTTATGTTATGCAGGTCGCGATTTCAATATGCCGTTCACAATGAAAGAAGGTGGTTTTGGAGTCGGTGACTACGTGGTGTTTGGAGTGTTGTGTGCTGCGTCATGTGCTGGCGGGATCTGGTACAGTGCAATCGGCTCCCGAACGAAAAAGGTTGTGGACATTAAAGACTATCTTCTTGGTGGACGAGCCCTGACGACCTTTCCTGTTGCAATGTCACTTATTGCCAGGTAAGATATTTATAGGTTTAAAGTAAAGATAATGTTGTACCCTCATTTTGCCAACTAACTGAGGCCCAATTCCTACCTCAGTCCTATTCCTTCTTTACTTCCTTCCCTTTCTCTTACGGTAGGCAGCGGCTTGGTAATTTCTTCTTCGCATTGTTTAGACACTATTAAGAGACCACATATGGATGGCGGTTGCCATGCAAGTAGAGTGTAGAAATAGTCCAGGGGAAACAACACGTAGGTGTACGACATAATTGTTTCGTTTCATATAGTTTCGTTTCGAGTTACCGTCTCGTCGCTGTAAGCGATATAATCAACCCATTGTGCTGTTCCACTACTGGGCATTGGTCTCCCAGAACGAGGGGTCGGGTTCAGCAATAAATGCTGAGATGATAAAATTGTTTCGAGAGCATTTACGAGCACCTTTGCAAGTTTGGGGGGCTAAAATGATCACTTTTGGGGAATAACAGTATGATTCAAAAACACGGCTACACGCCATATATTTTCAGTGTAAGCTGACCGCTTAGTGTACGAAAAGCTTTTATAATGTGAGGTCAGCTGATCCTGAAACCGTATGGTCCGTTGTGTAGCCATGTGTTCGTGAATCTTTTTTTTTTTTTTTTTGTTGTGATCCATCAAAATTGGTGATTTTAAACCCCCTGATCTAACATACATAACATATCACGCCTGTATTCCCCGAAGGGTTAGGCAAAGGTGCACTTAATGTACACCCACAGTTCGCCGGTATGTTTGGGTCCCATGTAATAGGGGGCGAGCCTATTGCCATTCACCGGGCACAAATCCAGACTCCGAGCTGCTACTGAAAATTTCATAGAAAAACTCAATAACACTTTGCTCGACCTGGGGATCGAACCCAAGACCTCTAGCGTAGCAGTCGCGATTGGGACCACTAGACCAACGAGGCAGTCTGATCTCATATTGACCCCCTGATCTAATATTCCAAAAAGGACATAGGAATGTGTCATCTATACGGGTGTTGTTGACATCACCTTAAGATGAACTGTGTTGAAAAAAAACTGACATCACAGGCAGTAATCTTGATTGGCAAACCAAACGATTTAGGTTTGCCAATGTATCGAAGTTGAGGTTTGAATACTATGTACCTGATGGTTAAATTCTTCCGATGATATGAAGGTGATGAAGATGAAGATGATATGACTGCGTCGTTAGTCTACTGGTCCTTATTGCGACTGCTGCGTTAGAGGTCCTGGGTTTAGAGTTTTTCTATGAAATTCACAGTAGCATCTCGGAGTCTGGATTTGGCAATAGGCTCGTCCCATGTTACATGGGACCTAAACATGCCGGCGAAGTGGGGGTGTACCTCTGCCTTATCCTTCGTTAAATACAGGCGTGATGGTATGTTGATATGAAGATGTCAAAATAAAAACAATAGAAAATTAACAAATATTTAATTTCAGTTACGTGTCAGGGGTGACAATCTTGGGGACCCCAGCGGAGATATACAACTATGGCACACAGTACTGGCTGGTGATTTTCGGAGTGACCTTGAGTTGTATCATCGTAGCCACGATATATCTCCCAGTTTTCTGCACCTTGAGGCTATCGTCCTCTTATGAGGTAAGATCTTATCATTTTCTTCATGTATCACTAAATATAAGCTCTGCTGTTTCATCCATGGCTTCTGATGTTTTTCTTCCTACACGACTCCTAAGGGTCGTAGCGTGAAGTTAAATAATCCAAAATTACCCTAGAATATCAGCTATCGGCCAGTGAAAGTCCCGTCAAAATTGGCTTAGCCGTTTAGGAGATTAGCCGGAACAAATAACGAAACGAACGAAACGTTTTTTATTTTTGTTATACTTTCATGTGCATTTAGTAAAAAGCTGTTAATTTGATGTTACAAACAGACACTTTTATTTGATTATTTGAATAAATACTGCGCTATGTGGCCTAAGTGCTTTTAGTATCACTTAGTACAAAAATATTGAGATAAAAGCCTTAATGTTGTCCAAAAAGAGACAATCTTTGTGAACATAATGTCCACGTCGAACACATTAAACCCAAACAATGATAATTATCGAAATATAATTTGAAAAAAAAAATCGCTTCATAGATACAGTCGCCAGTACATCAGGTTATATAAACCTGACAAATTTCTCCAAATGATTTTAACCTTTAAAATGTGGACGGTGAAGTTCAAAGTCGACTGAGAAAATTTGACATTTTGTGGTAACCTGATGTGCCGGCGACCGTAGTTTCACGGGCTTAGGAAAATGAAAATTGTAATTCTGGATAGAATAATTAATTTATTCTGAAATTCTGATTTTACCAAAAATTTTTTTTTTCAAGAATAGTATTTCACAGAGTACTACAAAGATACCTACCTATATTTTTTTCTAGGAATTAGGTAATTCCTAGAAAAAATAATTGTGATAAACAAGTCTTCTTGTATAATTGAAATAAACCTACTTTTTACGGATTTTATTGCGTTATATTGATATTCATGGTGACCATGTTGGATGCTGTAAAGGATCCGAAACGTAGGGAAATAAAAATATCAATATAACGCGATAAAATCCGTAAAAAGTAGTTTTACTCAATGTCTAATATTCGCATAAGTGTTAGAAACCAGTATCTTCTAGTATAATTTAAGTAGGTTGTAGAAACTCCTCTTACCCTTGAGTTTCGCTAACGACAAATTTTATTTAAGTTAAATTAGTGTATTAATTAACGTTTATTTTAAATTAATTATTCTTATTGTTTCGAATTAGTAGGTAAATTTTACAAAATTGGAATTGATAAAATGTTCATATTTCATTACTATTAAATAGGTACACTTAAAACTTTCTATTAGCTCGTATTCGTTGTATCACAGTATAAAATATATTTATACTGTGGCTGTATCTTATACTTTAAATTCTGAGAGTTTACATCCCCTATCAGCTCACTACATACCTATTTAAGTTTAAGCAACACTCATGTATAGGCTTTTGTATAAAACATAATACATATTTAATAATTTATATTATTCAGTACAGGTAAAGAAATTCTATGTTACGAACGCCGTTAAATTATTGAAACTTGAACTCTATATCAATGAAATAAAGGTTATAGGACTTAGTGAGGTTACATACATTTACTGCCTTTTTGGGCAATTGGTCACAAGCTCAGGTGCGTAGCGTAAGCATGTGCAATTTTCTATGAAATTCTCAGCTCTGTATTTCAATTTACCCCCTATTACGAAGGATCTACAAACATATCGATGAACTGGTTGTTCATCAGTATGCCTCTGCCTAACCCTGCGGGGATACAGTCGTGTTTACATGAACCGTATTCTGCTATGGTGTTCCTTTGGCCCACTAAATACAAATTACAATTTATTTTGTGGTCTATAACATTTTTTTAAATAGTTTTCTACCTATGTGGGTCGCACATTACTAGTAATCTTGTTTACCCCTCGTACTAGCTAAATGCTTGTATTACGAGTGGGTCACATCGGTAGTGCAATGGGTGAGTTTCACACCGGCAACCACATGATCGCAAGTCCGACGCCCTAGCCATTAGGTTACCGCCGCTTGAATTCTAGGTTAATGGCATGCAATCGCGACACTAACTACGAATTCAATATTCTTGTGAATACACGGTTTGTGTAATTTATCTTCAAATCGTTATAATACTACATTTTTAAATTCTGTGCCACTTGCTGCCAATAATGGTAGTTTTAGCCTTGTACAGGCTATGTATGAGAACGATATTAAAGTAAGATTTTTAATATGCTCAACTGGAGACCTTCTAGTTGTGAGATATTATTGATACGGATTTAAAGCAGTTATTATTAGTATTTTTTACACTATAAGTACACTTTGTTGCCTTATGTAGTTGATATGCCACATGATTGCTCAAATACACTTACACACACATATCATACAACCACTCATTTTTCTTTATAACTTTCTTCTTCATCTTCTTCATTCTTCATGTCCCCAGAATGTGTTATAGATAGACCTAAAATTTTTGAAAAAAAATAACAATAAAATTTGCTTGGCTAGGTTAAATTATGCGATAAAAATATTTAAGTCAAAGCATACCTTCACTTGACCCTGCTCGTTTCCCTTGTCTTGCATAAAAAATATGCAAAAAATATTAGAATAATTCTTTTCTGTTTATTTTTTTACAAGTAGATGTAATGGATTGATAAGCAGCACACAAATCATTAAGCTAAAATGCTTAAGATTGTAAAGCAATAAAATATGACTTACGTCGAACAATAAACTCGTTCTGTGCTCCGGTAATTTATCTTACGTGCGTGTACTAGATCTTATCGTTAAGTTATCTATCACTAAATGACAACCGATTTGCAATGGACTTTATACCCGAGTAGCAAAAAATAAACGTCATTGTTTATACAGTAAGGCTAGGTACACAAGGTATTTCTTATTCTGATTTAGGAGCAGGGTTAAATCGAATGTGATATGCCTGAATGTTATTATTTAAAGATATACGTACATTGTACGTTAACTTTAGTAGCAATTTTTTTTCATGTAATTGATTTTGATGAACAATAACTTTTAAGTTATAGTAATTTGTATACTGTTTCGTAAATACAGGTAAACTATAACATGACATGAGTTTGAAGGGTTAGGCAGAGGTGTACCTACTAATGAACACACACAGTTCGTTGATATGTTTAGTCTTAAGTAATATAGATAATAATTATAACCGGGTACAAAGCCTAACTTAGAAGGCTGCAGTGCTATGCTACAAGGAATTTAATAGATAAACCCAATAACACTGCTCGACCTAGGAATCGCACCTAGGATCTGCTTGCTGCTGTCGGTCTTACTATCAATAGACTAACGAGGCAGTTGTTTTTAACTTTCAAGAAAAGATTTTCAAATGAACACCAAGGAGTGCGCATACCGTGTAAACTCTTTCTTTGCAGCAGGTACATAAAAAATCAGGTAAGTAGCTGGAATAATTATGTTTGTTTGTTTCAGTACCTAGAGTTGAGGTTCAACAAGAACGTCCGTGCGTGTGCGTCGATTTTGTTTTTACTCGACGAGGTGAGTAATTCATGAGCAATCATGCTTGTAACACCGTCTTTGAATTTCATATGCGTACATAATTAAATTTATTACGCTCATGTAATCGAATCACCATGAAAATTTGTTGCTATATAGTCAGTTTAAAATGTTTTTACTTATACTTAGATGAAGTTACACAGTTATTTGTGTGTATGTCAGATTGATGTATTAACCATTTTACAAAAGCCTAGCATTTTAAAAAGCTGATTGGGTATAGGTATTCTTGGAATATTATCTAAGAGTTTTGTTCGCACGCGGATACAAAGGTGCACTGTATGATAATGCCGCTGGGGACTTAGATACTGTAGATATCAAGGTAAAAAAAAACTTAATCCCCACGATCATGTCAGATAGGAAATCAATATCTGTCAAATCTATATATACACAATATTTCATTCAAATCGCCATTATCATCAAGGTTTATGCCCATTTATGAATTGATATTATAGCAAATAAGTAGTTAGTAGGTTACTCAAATTTTTATAATAGTTTGCATATAACGACTCAGATCAAATAAAAAGTTAAGATGGAACTTTGCGAACAAAGAAGTGAGGCCAACTAAAACTACGCCTAACGGTGAACAACACACAATTACACGCACATATGTATTAGTTAACTGCGCCTTATCTTGTCAGTCGATCGAGACTGACAAGGCGTAATTTCGGTATACGTGTGTGCGTGTAATTGTGTTTGTACACCGTTAGAAGTAGTTTTAGCTGGCCTCACTTCTTTGTTCGCAAAGTTCCATCTTAACTTTTTATTTGATCTGAGTATAACGAATTAAGATTAGAAACTATTCTAAATACAGTGTGGAAGGGACATCGACGCACAACCGCCTCCTATGACACACATATTCATAACAAGATTCTTGACCCCTGCTTTGAAATTTTTCGTTGGTTATTTAAAATAAAATTAATTGTTATTTTCTTGTACTTGTGTCCAGAATAGAGATGGGCGTCTACCCGGTAAAAACCCGATGTTTGGGTATTTTATTCGTAGGGGTAAACAATATTTTTAATAAATATATAATTTAATATATTATTATCTCTACATGTACAGTGGATTATAGCTGTAACCTGACCTGCCCTAGGTGGGACGGCGGGGTCTCGGTGGGTCAGGTAACAGCTATAACCCACTGTACATTTAATTATTATTTTTATATGTAGGTACAGTATATTTTTGATAAAACTAATATTGGAACATTAGAATTGCATAATTATTTTACTTTAATTAATGTATTGCCGTGTACCATTTTAAGAAAGTACAGAATAGCCGTACAACAAATGGCAACACTGAAACTGCTGGCAAACATGTGAAAATTATAATGATATTTGGTTTATTATTTTGTAATTTCTACCCGGTATAAATTATAATTGGGAAGGTAAAAATTGGTATTAATTATTATTTACCCAAAGTTCGGATTCTTACCGGGTAGACGCCCATCTCTAGTCCAGAATTACCTATGTACTTAATTCATGGTTTTTGGTTGTGCGTCGATGTCCCTTCCAACGTTTATATTAACACCCTTTTTTAATAACAAACAATTGCAATGAGTTTCGATATTAGTTTTAATCGCAATTTTCACGTGCGTACATATTTCATCTCAATATGGCGACCTATATTTTTTTTTTCAATTTGCCGTGTCATTTGTGTATCTACTTTACCATGTAAGTAGGTATAGTAAAATAACAATGTTTTGAGTAACAAGAATATCTACTACTACCGTGTAGAAAATACGTTGTCATAACTATTTTTTCTACGTGCAATAATAGGTATTTATATGAGAAGGACAACATTTACAACACAGTCGCTAGTTTTTGAAATTGCGGTTACAACATGTTTATTATTTAGCCTTTTTAAATTAATTAGGTTACATACCGACATATTAGCTAGATGCTTAAGCGGCGGTAGCCAAATAGTTAGGACTTGCAATCATTTGATTGCCGGTTTGAAACCCATCCATTCCACTACCAACGTAAACCTACTCGTAACAGTGCTTTGCTTAGCACGAGAGATTAACAAGAAGACTATGCTAGAAAGTTTATAAAAAAATAAGTATGTCTTCTGTTATTGGGGTACGTTAAAGAGCTGCTTTTGCGTCTTCGGTTTTCTTTAGTTGTTGCACTTAACTAAAATAATTGAAGTACTGTGAATTTTGAATCAACAATGTATGCCCTTATTCCATTATACCGTTTCAAATAAATTATTTATGGTATTGTACGTACATACGAAACATGTTTTCCCTACCTAATTTAAATAACAAAAACACATATATGGTAACTATCGTAATGATTAAATGCGTTAATAAGCGGGTCATAATGATTATTGTGATTTTAAAAACAAAAAAAATAATGTACGTAATAAATTGACGTCCGAAGTACATATAAGCGTTCCAAAAGGATTAATCTTACTATAACTCGGCTTCCAGGCGGCGTATCAACATGAAACATGCACCAGCTAATAAGTTAGACCTGTTCACTTGTTTTTGCGTGATGTTTGCACAAACGAATAGAGAGACAAAAAATCCAAAAGATTTTAGCTTCGGTTACTCTAACAAAGACCTCCCTGGATAGATTTTCTGCATAGGTATATATCTTTAATATATAGACATCGGCTTGTTAGAATGTTATTATATGTATAGATAATGACGTAAGTTGCTGCCTACTTTTCATCTCTATTTTTGCTGACTTTCGGTGCCTTATAATATAAATATAAATAATATGCGTCACGTCTGCTTGTTAAGGTTAGTTTGTTGCTGTGGAATCAGCTATTCTTATTAATGCAGTGTGTATGTATAAAAGGTCGATCGGTCTGCTACCGTATTGGACTTTGACCACGCCGGTGTCGTTTCGTATGAAGAAAATCAACATCAATTGTCCGCGCCACATCGACGGAACATTGCCGCGATGCTATCCATCTATTGAAAATATGGTACAACACTTTTATTGTTAGATAAATGTATGTATCTGTGTATTGTTAGATAATTTTCAATTTTTATACACAAAACAAAATGACGTCGAATCTTGAATTTAGTCAGAATCAGTATACAAATAAAGATAATGTGACTATGATTTACATCTTATTTAAATACAGTCGTTCACAAGAGTGTTCTGACCGGTTTTGGTTTACATAAGTATTATTTTTGCAATGCGGATTTAAGTAGACAGTTCGCTGATTGTAATTCTTTTATTGATTCATTTGTATTTTATTATTCAGTTGTTTTTTAGAGTAGATTGTTTAAGTATTGTTGTATTTGTGTTGTTTTAAAGCAAGAGCAACGGTCACTACTGTTGTTATTTCATTCGCCATATTTGGTCACAAGATACTTACGTTCACCATTGATGTAACAACTTTCAGAAGCGCATGCGTAGAAAGTGGACAGTGTACAGACGCTGAGAAATTTTATTTGCACACATCAATCGTCTTACTTATTTTTTAAATCTATTTTTAACACAATTTGTGCCGGGCAAGGTTGCCTCGTGGTTATGGACTTTGATCGTGGCAATTTACAGAATGATAATATAAATAATGTGTTCAAACATAACAATATTCAATTGTCCACTTGTAGAAATGTATGCACACGTAATAGCTACGTTTATATTTTAAAAGTTTTACGAAGTGTGACCGTCATCAGCATTATGACGAAAGTCGCACATGTGCAGTACATGACCACAATATAAATAACTGTTGTTTGTTTACGTTAAGTAGAAAGCGATAGCGAACTAAAATAGTAAAAGATAATATAATGTAGAAAATATTCTTGTCGACAGATTATCTCGTCTCAAGATGACTAAAATCGTTTCGTTTGCATGCAAGTTAGTTTGATCGAATGAATGTAATTATAAAGATTTATCACATATTTTATGCTTGTTGTATTCGTAAGTATATAATAAAGGTATCATATTGTAGTCCAATACTAGAACGTAAATAGAGCAAAAGTAGTTATATGGAAAAAAAGTATTCAGACCGCTTATATTTTAAGGCCTTGTCACTAATAGGGCCTTTTATGGAGTCAACCTTTGAGCCACATTGATTGCTGGCAGAATAAGCGACCAACGTATCTAGACTGTGACACAAACAATTTGATGAACTACAACTAATGACGACTGAATGCGGAAATACAGCAATAATTTATTAGTAGAGCTGTAGAATAGCAATTCACGATATCAGTAGGGTAATTCTGGCACAAACTTCAAAATTTTACAAAATAACCTATTTATCTCAATGTTAATGTCAACATTAATTAATTTTCGGCGGTTTAACAATTTATTAAATAGTTTCAGAAATAATTTAGAAAAATACCATTCTACACTATGATACATTGAGATTAGATTAGGATTATATTTTGAACGGTTTCACAGAATTACCCTTTTTCTGTTTTGTAGTATAGAGAGACCTAGTTTTGTTTACTCTAATAATAACAGAATATTTTGTTTTCAGGTACTTTTCCTGCCAATGATTGTATTTGTTCCTGCTTTAGCGTTTAATCAATGTAAGTTTCTAATTTATCGAAAACTTAACTGAAACAGTATATAATTAGTCGAAACTATAAGGCTAAACGTTCAGCCTTGGACGCCAAATTCTATAATTGTTTTGGATTTTTGCAAATTGATCGTCTTTTTTAACATAGCTTAAATAACTGACTAATTGAGTATTAAAACTTTTGCCTAAAAATCGTTATCGTAGAAGATATTGGTGTAAAATAGAGGATTACATCAAAATTGCTAATTTACACCAAAATCTTCTAAGATAAAGATTTTTAAGCAAAAGTTTTAATATTCAATTGTGAATAAGTTACTGAAGAAAATGAAAATGTTGCAATTTGTACTGCCTTGTACCTAAATATAATGTGTTATATTAGTAAAACAATTTACAAAAAACCAAGAAAGAATTTGGCGCTCACTGCTGAGCGTAGCCTTAAGGTATTTTTGCGTTGCACAATTTTTTTGTTACATAAATTATTTTTTTTATTTTCAGTGACGGGATTCAGTGTGTACGCCGTTTCTGGTGCAATGGTATTAATATGTGGCCTCTATACAGTATTAGTGAGTACTCCATTTTTTTTCTTTTTACCTTCGTTTCTACGTTTTTTGTTTCATTATACAGCGCGAGTATAGGAGACCGTTAAATGCATTATTGCTAAAGAGGATCGAGTATTGCTATGTTTTGAAGGGTAAATAATATTGGTGTGCTTTGAAGGGTTGTCAACAAAATTGTAGATGGCAGTTGCTATAAATTACGAGTCTGAAGGGTGACAAGTGTGGCAACACGTGTTAAATATCCATGGTGAGGCTCACATGTCCTTAAATGCTTGGCCGCTGTAGTTATTTATTTATTTATTTAATGATTTGCCTACAATTGTTACACATTTCTATTGAAAAGTTACATGCACATAAGATAGCATCCATTGTGTACAATATTAATCGGAAAACACAGCATTCACAAAAAAAACAATCGGACGACAAATTACTATAAAGATTTTTTTTCTACATGTTTCCAAGATAAGGTAGTTATGGTTATGACTTATTAGGTATCATCTTTAAAAAAAATTATATATATTCAAAATTAAAAAATAATATACGTATAGAAACAGATATTTTTATTATATACCTATATGTGTTTTAACTTCTATGTTCATGGATTTATAAGTTTTATTGCAAAACTACTGTTGACGCCCGTTTTGTATGCTTCACTAATTTGTAGATTTAATATGTTTGTTTCGCATTTGTTCTTATGATCCGTTTGCTATAAATCAATTTAAGAAGCAAGTCATCTAGTGTGGCTAATTACCACATCCCAACGTGTTTGTTACACGTGACAGTGATGTATTTATATGATGTAATTATCAAACAAAGACTGTTTTTATTCTTCATGATATTACATAACGAAAATTGAGATAGATCGATTGTAAAAAATATGAATAGTGCTTCTTTTTATATCTGCAAAGCTATTTGTAAAGAATTCACTTGAATCTACATTGAAAACTCTATTTGGTATTGAGAAAAACTTATTCGGGAGTTTTTTTTAAACTACTTCAGAAAAATGCAGGTTCTCAATTGACGGTACTTATGTTTTTTTTTGTAAATAAACCATTTATTCAAATTCACACACTGTTGGATGTTATATGCACAGGTTTTCCTAGTCTGAGGTTATATGTTACATTTTGAATTGAACGAATTTCCGTGTAGGTACAATGAAAACCAATATTTTTGTGCATTGGGTCATACTGAAAAAGGCCTTGGTCCAGCCGTCCAGACTTCAAAAGACGGATTGTAAAATGTTGGTATGTCTTACAAAATGTTTGGGGAACTTCCCTAGGAATTACTTCTAGGGGATTATTTGATTGCCAACAGTATCGATTGCTTATGGGCGGCAGCATCGTTAATGGTGATGACAGTAAGATGCGTATCTCGTCAGTCCAACGTATGGGACTGCGGCCTTATTGTCTTTTCCTTCTACAATAACTTTTTCTAGATTGTTGGCTGTTTTTCTAGCAATTAGTAGTAGTACTAATGGGTTGACATTTAGTAGTAGTACTAATGGGTTGGCATGATCGGGGACGTACTACGCTCCCACAGAATATTGATGTCAAGTAGCAGTATGCATACTATTGCGTTTCGTACGGTGAGTATGGAGCGCTGGATGCCCAAAGCGTCCCTCAGTCCCCTTCATTCTCCTCCCTTTTCATTAAATAGGCTTCGCAATACATCTACAACTCCTCGCAGATGGCCATGGGCGGCGATGACTACCTTACCACCAGGTGACCCGCCTAATCGTATTCCGAGAAATTAATTTTTTTTTACTGAAGAACTCACTTTTACTTTGGTAGATTGATTAAAGTAAGAAAGAAAGAAAAATCGTTTATTTGCCGTCGACAAGACACACTACAATACGGCGCGATACATAAAAGTAAACTTTAAGTGTTAATACAATGATGTTTTCTTTGTATTCAGGGTGGACTAAAGGCCGTGGTATGGACTGACTCAGTACAAACGGGCATCATGTTCATAGGGGTGATACTCGTAGCGGCCGCCGGCACGGTCGCCGTCGGCGGGGTGAAAGAGATCATTGATATTGCCAACGAATCTGGGAGATTGAATCTTACTAAGTAAGTGTGACAATTATGTTATTAATTTTAGTTTTGTTGTGTTATGTTTAATCATATTGTGCATTAAAGGAACTGTGGTGTATTTATGTGGTTAAACTGTGAAGGAAAACATTGTGAAAAGCCTGAGAGATTTCTCAACGGCGCGCGGCGTGTGAAGATTTTCAACCTGCTATAGGCTAGCGTGGTGGTCTATAGCCACTTCGCATTCTTAGAGGAAACCAGTGCCCGACTGTGGGACAATGATAAATTTGATTTATCTGCCAAGTCCTATTTCAATAAAATGCTCTAAACATTAGTAAAAACAAGGTATTATGAATTCAGGATACTTCGATTGGTTTTTTACGATATCCTTTTTTATTATCATGTTAACAAGAAAGCATGTTTATGCGCGATAGTGATCTTTAACCCGTCAATGGCAACACGTGTGTTTAGCCGGTGCAATGAACTAAGTCCTGATAACCTTTAAGTGAATAGAAGGGCTCCAAACTTTAAACCTCTCTTCCTTTGTGATTATGCTTGTTTTGCTCCTTCGAATACAGGTATCACTACATTGTTGATTGCTTTATTATAAACCAAAATATTTTGTACCTTAGTACTTATAAATATTAACTTGGTTAAACTAATAATCCTACACATGCATATCAAATCAATAATGTTATACTTACTTCGACATACTTACTTCATAAAAGAATATATGCAGATGAATTGTGACCGTCTTACTTTTTAAAATAGGTTAGTAATAAAGTATAATTGAGTTCTGAAGATACAAAATCCATGCACTCGTTTTTTTTTCTAACACATACACAAATTCCGTCACGACCTTATTCCCCAAAGTGTTAAACAGAGGTTTACTAATGCATGCCAGCAGTTTCCTAGTATGTTTAGATTCCAGAGGGCGAATCTATTGCCATCAATCGGGACAAAAATTAAACAAACTCCGAGCTGCTACTGAGAATTTCATAGAAATTTCTACATAGGTACACTTTTTAACCTGGAAATGGGATGTAGGACTTCCAGCGCAGCAGTAGCGAATAGGAATACTATACAAATGAGGTATTTTTTTCTAGAACTTTTTTAATTTTCTTGTCAGTTGGAGTTTCTCCCCTTATGAGCGTCAGACGGGCTGGGGCGCGGTGGTCGGTGGTTTCTTGTACTGGACGTGTTTCAACTCTGTCAACCAAACCATGGTGCAGAGGTACATCTCGCTGCCAACCAAGAGGAAAGCTATTTCGTGAGTTCTACTGTATCTTTACGTATTTTACTTCTGTCTCTATTTTATAACAGCTTTCCGCCCGCGACTTCGCGTGGACTTTACGTTTATTTTCATTTTACGGGATAATATTTTAAAGCCTATTTCACTAAGGAATAATGTAGCTTTGTATTGGTGCAAGAATTTTCAATATCGGTTCAGTAGATCCAGAGATTTCCCCCTACAACTTCACAAACTGACAACATCACAAACTTTACCTCGTTATAATATAAGTATAGAAGTATAGGTTAGTATAGATATCGCAAGGCTACCAGTGTACAGCTTTCTCAGCGTTAACTATACCGCAGTTTCCAGTTGATTTCTAAAGAATCTTTACTCTGGCAATGACAAATCAGCTAAATTGGTAGAGCCTTAAGCTTTAGACTATTCTGTATCTTGCTTGTTTCGTGTGAATGAAGGAAAAGGACAATAGTCATGAAATTGATGATCATCTTACAGCTAAGTAAGATGTTTATAAATAGTATTTGAATGTGGGATTTTCCCAAACTCACCGCAGTTGTGTCTTTTCAGTTTTTAAGAGTTTTTGTCACCAATTTTATGTTTTAAATCTCGTGTAACGTGAATCCAGTGAAAGTAATTTAATAAGTTTTAATTGTTTTAAGGAGTTATTATCAGTGTTTTGTTGCTACTGATTATGAAAATACATTTTTATGATATGTGACAAGGCGTTCTTAACTATTATTTTTATAGGTTCATTATTCAAATATTTCTATGAGTCGTCTAATAGCTTTTGTCATCAAGACAATAAGGTTTATATTTGTTTAATTTAGTACTGTTAACGCGATTTCTAGATTACATAATTTGATAAGAGAAACAAACAAATGAGGGTCTAATGCAAATAATAATAAGTTAGTATATCCCAGACACAAAACGAGACCGCTGTGATTGTAGTTATTTAATTACAGACATAATTATATTCTTATTAGTAAACTGGCTGATGCCCGCGGTTTTACTCGCGTCCCAAAAGGATTTACTTAGCCGATTTTTAGGGGTTTAGGCAGCTTATAAAGATGAAACATGCATCATTTTTTTATTCACACCTCCAGCAATACAACCGGAATGTGTGAACCGGATCTAACCATGTACATGCAGTAGTTTTTGTGATGCGTGTAGAAACATACAGATAGACATCAATAAGTCGCATTTCACCATTTCACCGTTGAATTTGTTGGTAATAAACAGCTGAATAATTTAATAGAAACTTTTTCGGAATCGAGTGAAATACGGCCTTATGTTGTAGTGTAATATTTATAGTAAGTAGGTACATACTTAGTAGTAGATTTAATTGTTAATTAGCTATTAGCTTGTATTTGTCAGTCATAATGATGAACTACTGTGGAAGTGAGAAGTAATTATGTTTACCATAATTTTTCCATTGTAAATTTTCACTGTAATCTTGATATTACATGTTGTCGCTGCAGCATTTTGTTGACATCCAACACACTCAAATTGCCATCAATTAATGGCAGCGCAGGCTATGTTTTGACTAAATTACGTAATTCTGACTTAAGTAGGTACCTGTACATCACGGTGAACCACACAAACAAAGAACAAGTTTACATGGCAACTATTGTAACTAATACAGGTATATAATACCTACTATAATATGTAGTTTGAATAAGTTTGGAGTTCTGAAGGGGTCAAGAGTAGTTAGTTCGAAATGATTCCTGTCATTGCACACGGCTGCTGCGACGTCAGATTTTCTTTGAACTTGGCTGGTCAGGCTCCCTCGTGTTTAGATATATTTTCCTACTTACTAATGTTTCTCTACTAAGGTCACAGTTTACCTCGTGAAAATAGCCGCTACTCTCCGAATAAATGAAAAAAGAACAGTTATAGTATGAAGTAAAGTGTCCAGTTAACGGGAGCTTATTCGGAGTTGGTGAAATTCGGTCTTTAGCTAATTTGTTTGATCTTCCAGCGCTCTAGCCATATTCTGCTTGGGGGCAATCCTGGCGATATCTCTGTGTGTATGGTGTGGGCTGGCTGCGTGGAGTGCGTGGGTGCGCGGGGGCTGCGACCCTGGGGGCGTGCCCCTCGTCGATGACAGGCTTCTCCCTGCCTTCGTCACCTACGTGTCCAAGGTGCAGCGCCTTCCTGGGCTCTCTGGTGTCTTCTTAGCTGGAGTGTTTGGAGCAGGACTTAGGTGAGTTAAACAACACAAAGAGTAAGGAATATACAACTAATATTGATCAATCATTCCAATAGTACTTATTCGTAAACTTGTGGTTAAAACAGAAAGCTTTAGAGTGGCTAATTTATACAAACAGAGAATTCGACACCTGTTTATGAACTTTATAAAAATTTTGAGTTTGGTTGGTTTGGGAGAAGAGGGCCTTTCATATTATTTTGCAGCATATAACAGAATTTCGTAAGATTGAATTCAAGTTCTAATATAATCGCAAAAACAAGTATGCATATCAGCATCAAATATATCGGAGTGAACAGACAATTCATAATTATTATGTAGGTACACTACTCAAGAAATTAAACTTGCTCTCAATAGGATAAAATACATGTCCGGTGTTCATTATAAAACATCCTTTGTATCATTGTGATATAATTTAATTTCCTTGGCTCTTGAATTAGAACGTCTAGATATATCTGACGCTGAATGTACCTAGATGTATGTAAAGAAAGAAAGAAAGAAAAAACGTTTATTTGGCCAGCACCAAAGACACAAATTACACATAATAAAAATAAAAAAGAAGATATAAAAACGAGACGACATAGTGAAGTATACTCTTAAAATTAAATTAGGTATGCGTCTCACGGCTGTACCAAACGGGTCTCCAGATCAGCAGATTGTTAAGCAAAATTAAATGCTTAACGCTGATTTTCATCTGGAGCCCTCGTGCTCCACGGATGTCAATCAGAGAAATTGTGTAGGTGAATATCGTGCTCGTGTGCAAGAGTGTCGTGTGTGTGTTAGTGTGTGTCATGCTACATTGTAACATTTTGTGTAGGAATCAATAAAATAATATAAAACAGGTTACGGTGTATCTATTACGCTACACGGGAACTGGTCCCGAGCCGAGGTGCACGTGTGCGTGTAGTCTTGTTTGTTGCGCCAACATGATTGCCTTTTCAAGATAATACATTTTATAATAAATACGGATAAAAATAGTTAAGAAACGTCTCATCAGAATTAAAGAAGTATATGAGTGACGAGGTAAGTAGTACACTAACAAAATTGTGTTCATATTAGAATAAGTAGGTATATATATTCGTTTGTTATTTTATAATGTGTTATCTTTTTTTTTTTAGGAATAATAAATTGTGGAGGTAGATGGAAGGCAGGAGCCTATTCCGTGACGCTCGTTACGATAAAGACAAATGTACATATCTTTTCGGAGGCCATAAAGAGACGGTGAGCGCTGTGTTCATATTTTTTTTTTATTATTATTATTATTTTATTTTTTTTTAACCATATTATACATATTTTATAGGTCTCCTGCGCTAGTAGTACTCGCTTTAGGCTGCTGCCAACCTCTCATCGTGATTATTTTACCACCGATACTCGTATCATTTACCACCGCACTAAAGCCGCTGAGGAGGAAGGAGGGATGATTGGGATACGAATAGCCCGCTGCGGTCGCGCAGGTACCTACCTACTGTTTCCGTTATCAAAAGCAAATTATAGTGAATGGATTATTGTAAAATATGTATTGTATATAGATTATTGTATTATTTAAAAATTAAGTATTATTATTCAATATGTATTATTAGAATTAGAATTTTGATATTATTATTAGGTGCTACATAATGACTGATAAATCCACCTCCACATTGCCTAACTCCCGTTGTGCACCAAAAAGATGTTGTCGTAGTCGTCTCCTGAAGAGAGGCAGTGTACCTATTTGTCTCAGTGGTGGCGGAATGTTGTTCCATATTTTCGAGGCTGCGTAGCGGAATGAACCTCTGAAGGCTGCCGTTCTGTGTGGCGGAATAGTAAGCTGCTGGGCACAACGTCTAGCAGCGGTTCCTCTCTGACTCGAGACCCAGCCCAGCTTGTTATATAAGTACGAAGGTTCTTTGTACTTAATCACTCCAAATAGAAGGCATGCCAGGTGTAGTTTACGGCGTAATTTCATTTTAAGCATAGAATTCTTATTAAGAATAGGTGTGACATGACTTCTATAGGGGACCGAAAAACAAAACCGTGCACAGGCGTTCTGTACTCTTTGTATAAGCCTATTTGTTCTAGCCAGCAAGCGAGGTCCGTAAACGGTGTCAGCGTAGTTAAGTTTGGAAAGAACCAGTGACTCAACCAGTTGCACACGTAGTTCTTCAGATATGTACGGTCTCATTTTGTACAGAATTTTTAGGCGGTAAAAACAATTTTTGACCGATTCTGATATATGTTTTTCATATCTAAGCTCTGTATCAATACATAGTCCTAGGTTACGTGCTTCAAAAACTCTTACAATAGGTTCCCCCATTAATGTAAGATTTAAAATGGGGGGTAAATTTCTTAACATATGCTTTGTGCCAAATACCATATATTTAGTCTTTGCCGGGTTTAGTACCAAACAGTTTTTCACTGACCACTCGGCTATATTATTGAGGTCATGATTTATATCGGCAAAGGCATTTAAATACTGGTTAGGTCTAAAAGATATATAAATCTGTATATCATCGGCATATATATGGTATTTACATTTTTTGAGACAGTTAGCCACGTCCGCGCAGTATAATATGAAGAGAATGGGACCAAGAATGGATCCTTGTGGGACTCCTCTGTTAACAGGCGTAAGGGATGAAACTTGGGATGTCCCATCACTTGATCTCAATTTGACAAGCTGGTGACGGTGCTCGAGGTAGCTATGGAACCATTTTATCGTGTTATCATCAAAACCGTAGAAGTGTAATTTGGATAAAAGCAGAGGTATATTTATGCAATCAAAAGCGCGGGAGTAATCGAGCAGAACCAAAAGCGTGCACATGCCCTCATCTTGTGCTGACAGTATATTATCAGTGACATCAAGGAGTGCTGTGGAAGTGCTGCGTTTTTTCCTAAACCCCGATTGAAGCTCTGGTAATATTTTATTTTTTTCTAAGTACTCGGTTAATTGTTGGCATACAACCTTTTCGAGTATTTTTGACAAGCAAGGTAAAATACTTATCGGTCTGAGATCTGTTACACTTACCGGGTTAGCTATTTTGGGTAAAGGTATGACTGTGGCAGTTTTCCATGCGCTAGGGAAAGTAGACGTCTCAATAGATTTATTAATTATTGATTCAATTGATGGTAATATGTAGGGAAGTGACATGTTCAGCATATTTAACGTGACTTGATCTGCCCCTTCAGCATTTGATTTTAAACTATTTATGCATCGCGAAACAATTTGTAGGTTTACTGGGATTATTTTAAAAATGGCGTCACTATAATTATGGAATTCATAAAACGTTAAGTGCGAGATAGTTGTGGCTGCCTGTCCGGGAACGTTAAGAAATGCACGATTTATGAGATCTGGATTTGTAAAATGCGGTGGCAGATCTTTTATTTGATTAGAGGGAATTAAGGTATTTTTTAAACTTTTCCATAGTGCCTTGGGATCCCCTATTTTATTGTTTATATTATGTCTAAAGTAAGCTGTTTTTTCCGTATGTAGTGAACTAAGTACCAGATTTTTTAACTGTTTGTAATAATGTTTTTTCGTTTCGGATTTAGTGCTTCTATACTTGGCTAATGCATCGTCCCGTAGTCGCATCATGGTTTTTATTGTGTCAGTTATCCACGGGTACGAAGGTTCTTTTATAATACACTTTTTAAATGGCGCATGGATATCAAAAATGTATATTATCTGTTTATTAAAAACTTCGACCATGTCGTCGACATTTTCTAGTAAGGATAAGCTATCCCAGTCTAACAGTGACAGATCCGCGTTGAGTTGGTCGATGCATATATATTTTATAGGCCTATAGGTTACCAAGTATGGTTTAAAATGTTCGCGTTTAACGTTGAATTCGCAGCTAATAAAATAATGACCCTGGAGTGATCCAAATGCCTCCACGTTTATTGATCTTTGGCGGAGATCTGTACATATCAGGTCTATCAATGTTTCGCTGGTCTCCGTAAAGTGAGTAGGTGAAGTAACCACTTGCGTGAGGTTGAGACAGTTAAGGAACTCATTGAGTTTTTTTGTTTTGCGGTCACTGGTATTCAACACATTAACATTGAAGTCGCCCATAAGTAAATAATGGTCGCAGTGTCCCAAGGTACTTATTGTGTCGCTAATAGCATCCAGGAAAAGATCTAAGTCGAGCCAAGGCGGCCGATACGCGGTACCTATGGCTAATTTCTTTTGATTTAACTTCAGCGTGAGCCACATTTGTTCGACTGATTCATATTTGCCGTCAACACAGACGTGACATGTACGGGCAGTCAAACCGCGCCTTAGATAAAAGCCAACACCCCCTCCGCGGCCCGAGCGCACGCTCGGTGGCCGCGGAGAATGGCGCAGGCGGTATCCCGGTACGACCGGTGCGCGCCCCTCCTCTCCTTGACGCAGCCAAGTTTCGTTTACGGCAACTAGATCTAGACTATGACGTTCTAGAACGGCGATAAAGTCATCATGTTGTGTGCCCAAGGAACCCGCGTTAAGAAAGCCAACTTTCAGATACCCGTCGTTCCTAGGCATTGCAAAATAATAAAAACATTATAAGTGGGTAATTATCTTTTGAAAAGGACTCCATGTAAATATTAAAATAAGTGTAGATATTATAAAAAGTATGTACGTAGTTATAATTTGTGTATACTTGAGTTGTAAGCATATGTATTGAGTGTCTGTATAGTGGATATATGTAGGTGGTTGTTCTGAGTGTGTTATTGCTGGCTGATTTATTTAATATTGTAATAGTTTGATATGTGTGTAGTTGAGTTGTAGGCATGTGTATTGAGTTTTTGTATAGTAGATATAGGTAGTAAGTTATGTTAAGTATATTATTGGATGTTAGATCGTTAAGTATCGTAATAGTATTAATAAGTAAAGTGTTTTCTTGATTGAAATGCGTGCAAAGTAAGCATAATTGGACAATGTGAACATTGCGTTCACATTGTCCAACCATTTCCCGTTTAAACACCGTGAGGCACATACAAAAGGTACACGAAAATAAATTAATCCATATAATCATTAACAAAACATGATTAACGTAACTATTTTTGAACTCAGGTCCCAAAAAGATGATTACATAAAAAAAAGTTCAATATCCTTCTCACATCGAATACGTTCCGTCTTGCGGCCATCCTCTTTGCGTGCTAAAATCATCCCGTCTCTAGTCCACACGTATTTCCAATTATGCTTGTTCCCAGCCTGGCGTGCGAGATAAAATAGGTGACGATTTATGCGAGTAAGGCGCTCATTGATGTACACACGGCTCGTCGTACCGGGCACCTGTAGGTCAGTCGAACTGAGACCGCGACGCACCCGTGCCGCGCGCAATACAAGGTCACGCGTCGTGCGTCGAGCGAAGCGCACCGAGATGCATCGCGGCCGTTGCACAGTAGGATCGGCAGAGGCCGAGGTGTCCCCATCAGTTAGTTCAACTCGATTGCGGCGCGTCGAACCTACTCGCTCTGCGTGGACAAAATCTCTCTCATCTACGTCGACGCCGAGTTTTGTTGAGATGACTTTGACAAGATGCAATATACTTTCATCCTTCGTCTCCGGTATTCCCGCTATCTCCACGTCATTAAGCAACAAATCCTGGTCGCGATCATTAAGTTGGCGTCTCAGTTCCGCGATGGTATTTTGCACTGGGTCAGCATCGGAAGGAAGTCGCTCCTCAAATTTATGTTCGAGAGCCGAAATTCTTATATCCATTTTAGTGATGGACTCATTGCAAGATTTGAGTTCGGTCTTAAAATCTACAATTTCCTCACGTATTTCGCGAACTTCGGCCCTAAGCGCACTTAACTCATTACGGAAGAAACGAATTTCGCTTGCCAGGTCCAGTTTGCTAGTCTCTGCAGTATGCTTAACGGGACTAGTAAGAACGTCAGAATTGTAGTCAGCTGCCTGTCCCCTTACTGGCGTTGATGTGTTATCTTCCCGGGGTATTTTGCTCTTGCAACCCGGGCACATCCATGTAGTTTTGACGCCAGCCGCTGCGGGTATGTTCACGCAGTCTTTATGGAATGTTGCAGGACATTTACAGCATTTGATGGAGTTGCTGTTTGAGAGAAATTTCCCACAACCTCCACATTTATTCATATTTGCAGCTGTGCAACAGATGGCGCCGAGATCGTTCAGTAATGCGCGCTGCGCACGGGCCAAATTTTACGATGTCAGGTATACCGCTCACAAAACACGTGGTTCGACTATTGGTAGACAGATGGCGTTGTTTACAAAGTTTTTATTATGGTGTATTTAATGGTGGTCATGGAGTGGCAGAACTATATGGTCACACGCACTGACGGGAGTTAGGATTTGCGCACACTGGACACTCAGAACGTTATGAGTCTTGCACTAATTTCACTATTTGTTGACACTCATTGACGATCTTTTTACAAAATAGGGTAGGTTTACTGTCTTGTTAACTGAGTAATGTTATTTAAGGGATTTTATGTAGTTTATCCAAAGCACAAACACTGGTCTACAATGTATGTAACGTATCACACTATTATTGAGATATTCACAATAAAGTTATAAGTTATTTGTTGATTGTTTTATTTTAATTTATGCAATTACGCTTAAGGTGTTAAGTCTCGGTTGACATCCGTGACGTCAAATATGTACCCGTAGCAAGCAGTATTTTTTCTGTGTCCAGTTCCCTGTCAGCAGTTTTAAACGCTTGCGCCCTAGTGGCGGTCGAGGACATCCTACATGGATGGCTGAAGCTCCGACTCAAGCCTCTGACTGAAGGTATATTGGCGCGAGGGATCACCGCCGCGCTCGCCATCATATCTGTCCTCATGGTCATCGTCGTGGAGAAACTAGGAGGTGTTCTTGGTAAGTAAAGCTGTAATTAATTGTAGGTATTTGATAAATGTTACTAGGTATAAAAATACGTTTATAGACAGTTGTGGTCACATCTGCCTAAATATTTTGCATTCGTGACAATTATTATACTAATATCAATATTTTAGTATGGTCAAAAAATTTGCTGTTTTTTTTTAATATCTGTAGAAATGAGGACAATAATGTGAAATATTTACGACTCCAATTAGGTACATATCTTTACAACTAGTTTTTATGTTTAAAATTACCACTGCATGCACTGCAAACGGCAACACGGCAGGCCCAAACTGAGAAAACGTGATGAGCATCGTGATGATCTTTCAAAAAAGATTTGTCAGAGAGAAGTGGAAGACCAGTAGGGGAGTTTTTGCCCTGCAGTGAAAACCAGTTGCCAACTTCAAATACGCAAAGTTATTCCGTCGAAATTGTATACTCAGTATACTAGATGTAGAAGATAGAACTGTTGAGCGATTTGAATAGCGGCCGATCATCGCGGTGTGCGTCGGGTCATTGAACTGCTTAATACCTATTTTTGCTCCGCGTATGACGTATGTCTGTGTGCAACTGTTGAAAGGCGGGACTGACACTGCATTTCAGTAAAAAAATACCGCCGTATTTATTATGCATTTCCTACATCTATAATGTGTTTTGTCTTCTTGTCCCTGACATTAAATATCCCGTGTTAAAACAATATAAAAGACATTATATTTGTAAACCTTATAAGACGTTTTATATTTTTATGAATATAAGTTAAGTAGGTTTAGACGGCAGTGTTTTCTCATAAGTAGTCAATTTTAATTTGAATTGCAAATAGATGCGGTAACGAAAGTAGTCATAATAAGCCGTGAATTCTTCTTATTTATATAATAGCCTAAATACACTTTAATAATTGTTTTTTACATTATGATACACATTTATTTGATGATTCTATTGCCGGAGACTGTTTTCTATAGTTGGTTGTGGCGTTTCTTCTGAGAGGTTGTCACCTAGGAAATTTCGGCGCCATCTAGTATGCACAATCTGAAATAAATAAAACTGAAAAGATCTATTTTACTAAAATATATATTAAACAATTAAAATCAGGTGTCTAAATTATGAGATAACGTTATCAAATGTAATAACGTAGGGTAGCATTACTGGTTTTTTTGCTTAAAAACACGGCGGGGCTAACATCCTGTTTAAACAGTTTTATCAATTTCTAAACATCCAGTTTTAGTTCCATTCTTTTGGTTTGTGTAAGATCATCTAAGATATTTACATAAGATGTGTGGTTGGTGCTTAGAGACATAT
This sequence comes from Subacronicta megacephala, assembly GCA_958496365.1. Lineage (NCBI taxonomy): Eukaryota > Metazoa > Arthropoda > Insecta > Lepidoptera > Noctuidae > Subacronicta > Subacronicta megacephala. Next base: position 12,206,726 of record OY292515.1, read on the forward strand.
CATCCTACCTACTATAAATTACTGACTTATCGATATTAAGACCGGAGATAAAAACATTACTTAAAACTTACCTTCTGTATACATCTGCCTCATTAGTCTAGTGGTGCGCCACTGCTACGTTAGAGATCCTGGGTTCGATTCCCAGGTCGAGCAAAGTGTTATTGGGTTTTTCTATGAAATTCCCATTAGCAGCTCGGGTTAGTTGCTGGTTACTATTAATAGGCTTGCCCCCTATTACATGGGACGGCGAATTGTGGATGTTCATTGATACACTTCTGCCTGACCCTTCGCAGAAAACAGGAGTTATACTATGTATGATAGATCCGCCTCATCCGTTTTACATTTTTTTTAATAAAAGAAAGCTTACTAGCAATTTGGGTCGCACCTTACTAATATTCTTGTTAACATTGGTGATTGTATATTATGTCATTATGATCAGGTGTAGCAACAGCTTTATCAGCGATTGCTGCAAGTGCAACATGCGGTGTGTTCACGCTGGGCATGGTGTGTTGGTGGGTGGGGCCTAGGGGCGCGCTGGCGGGGGCGGCGGCCGGGGCCGTCGTCGCCGGCACCGTGTCCCTGGGCACGCAGGCTGCCGCAGCACGAGGCCTGAGGGCTCCCCCGCTCAACATCAGCTTCGAATGCGCGCAGAACGCGTCTTACGTGGACATTGCCAGCGCTTTTGTAAGTATTTTTGGTTATTGACTGCCTCGTTAGTCTAGTGTTCCTAAGTGCGACTGCTACGCTAGAGGTCCTGGAATCGATTCCCAGGTCCTGCAAAGTGTTATTGGGTTCTCAGCCAGTATCAACTCGAAGTCTGGATTTGTGGCAATTGGCCTGTCCCCCTATTACATGGGACCTAAACATACTGGCGAATTGTGTACACTTCCGCCTAATCCTTCGGGGAATACAGGCGTGATGGTATGTTATTGATAATTTTATTCTATTTTTGTGTCCAAGACGAGAGATAGAGAGTAACAGTAATAGCCTTGTGATATGACCATTAGACCTCCAAGTCGTAGAGTTAGAACCCATGTCCCACACTTGTGACTTTTGATGAGCGTAAGAATTATTTATCACACGCTAAAAACGGTGAAGGAAAACATCGCGAGGAAACCGCTTCGACGGCGTGTGAAGCCTATGAAGGCGGCTAGTGTGGACTATAGCTTTACTCCTCACATTCTGAGAGAAGACCCATTCCCAGCAGTTGGACAGTAAATGGGTTAATGATAGCGTATATGTTTCCAACAGGATCCAGAAACAGTATTCCCACTATTCCGAGTATCGTACCACTGGATTGCGCCTCTGGGTCTCCTAACAACCTTAACAGTGGGCATGATCGTGGGCTGGTTATTCGACAAGAAGGAGTCACTGATGATGGACGCCGAGCTGTTCACGCCGTTGATGTGGCGATTTTTACCCAAAGAGGCGATAGAACGCGCCGGGGATTCTAGAAGAGTGAGAGCAACTCTAGATGCAACACCCGCACAACACGCAGCACCCCTTATCCTTGCCAGAGTCGATAAGGTATTGTAACTAAGTATTTTAATTAGTTAATTTATTATAAACTTTTTCTACAAATCAATATTTGTGTTTAAATAAAAGAATAGCACCATAATTTAATTATATTTATTTTCACCCTATCTTAAACCATCTATAAAATCTGCAACTTTTTTTTTCAACCATGATTGGCATACGACTCGTAATATAAATTGTCCCTACGCACGGATACTTATTAACGCCTGAGAAATATATCATATCAAAAGATCCTGTAATAAAATTATTGCTATAGCACGGTATGTTCCGTGTAGTGTACTAAATCTCAATGTTTTATATTACTCAGTCGTGAGATACTTATATTTGACATCGACGTGAGATATATTTACAACTGAAACCCAGTTAATTCTTTCAGCTGCATCTCTCTTTAATTTCCCCATAAGTGTCGAATCTGTAAAGCTGTACGTGGGTATAGAGATGTTTTTTTTTTTATTTCAAAGCTTACTAGCAATGTGGGTCGCACATTACTAGTATTCTTGTTAACCCCTCGTACTAAGCTAAATGCTTGTATTACGAGTGGGTCCACATCAGTAGTGCAATGGGACAACCACTTGATCCCAAGTCCGACGCCCTAGCCTTTAGGCAACCGCCGCTTCTGATAAATATATTTTTGTTGAGTACAAGGTATTGCAACGCAGATTTCCAAGGCGCAGGCGTTTTACCTAGATGACTTTCAAATATAATAGGACCACTTTCGGGCGTATAAGCAACATGAATTCCTTTCCTGCGTTCCTGAAATTGATTTCTCTGTTTATTTCAGATTGAAATGAATGGAGAGCCAAGTAGGTGAGGTGAGCTGACATACAACTTTTTGTTATTAAAACATTGTGACGAAGATATTTTTCTAGTCACAAAGTGATTTTAGTATTAAAATTTGGATGTCGTTTTGAAACTACAGTTTCGATTTTGATAGGTGTACATTATTAGTGTATATGTAACATACGTATGTATTATTCGTTATTGCCAGTTTTTTATTGGTTAATTTGTACTTATATTGTATATAGAATCGTAGCCGAGATATTTTGTACGTTAAAACTTGGTTCTTATCGAAATGGTAATTAAAAACTTACGTAGCCTTTTAATAAACTCATTCCGTAGTGAAGTGTTGTTGATACTAGAACTATTGATAGTTATGTATATAACCATATTTTAAATGTGTTAATTTTCACGGCTTGGGACCAAGATATTAGGAATAAAGTAGTGTAGGAACAAATCATATATGATCTTTTGTGTGAGAAATATTAATGTGTTAAATAATTAGTATATTACATAAGCCTTCGTAGACAATGTAAGACATTAATATTAAGTTTTTATAACACTTCTCGTATTATAAAAAAATCTAGTAAGTAATAAATCATTTTTTAAAACGGAGCATAAATAACTGTTTTACAACTAAAAGTGCCAAGTTGTTTAAAAAAATAGGAAACATAATTATATTACCTTATGTATGTACTTATACTTACAATATATTTTCGTAAGTTATATTTATATGTACGAGGATGGTTGGACTCACGTTCCTTTTGTCGGGTTTACCTGATCAAAAAAAGAGAAATAAGCACTATATATATGCGCATTTCGTCGACATCCTATTTTTTTATTGAGACACTGCTGATGAGTTATATACATATATCTAAGGTTCATTAAAGCCTGTAAAATAATTAAATAAACTTTTTGTATTTTTTTGCATTTTCCATGCTAAGATTATAAAGTTATTTAAAATAAAAATAAACCCTGATAAAATGCACGTGCGTTGAACCATAAATTATTAAAAATTTATGATAAATTCAATGTTGGTGCTACGTAAAATATGTTTACTCACAATTCTATTACAAAATATATAATTTTATAGAAGTATTTACCGTAAGATATGAAGATCCTTGTTGGCTGTTACTTTTATTATGATTTATACACAATTTTACTCAATATAACAGTTAATGTTATATTACATTAATACCTTTATATAAAAAGTTTTATTAGTAAAGTACTTAATTAAAATGTGACAGTATTTGCTTACTTACTAAAACGTAAAGTCTATGACATAATCATAATTTAAGTCCGATAATATTAAGTCTTGGAAGTGAGCACATTATACTCACCAAAAGTAATAATTATGACGTATATAATGATCTAGCAATAATTAAATTCTTAATATATTTTTATATAGCATTGTCTCTAATTTATGTAATATTAAAAAGGCAGAAACTACACACGCACAAACTCCAAGAACATCTGTAACGCAGTCTTAGACCCAAATTAACCATCTGTGATTCGTGCGTTACAGAAAAATGCACGTGCGATAATTAATTAATTGGCAACTAATTTCCTAAAGACCTCGCATTGTATAGGCTTATCCTACATTGAGTGGTCAGGTTATGCTGGCAACTTTTAGCACGTTTTGGAGACTAACCACAATACGATTCCAGTACCATGTGTACTGGAATCGTATTGTGGTTAGTCGTAGTGCTGGAGAAAGTATATCTAAAATGTCATCTATAAAAAACAAGTGTACTTATAGTATTTATTATTCCCTAAGTTAAAGCAGAGGGCTATCTAGGTATATTCCCAAATAAGTATATTAACGTAATTAGTGTAGGCCTGGTTCATATATGCACGTTATTAGAAATCATATGCTATGACTGTGGTGAAGGTTTTTAATTAAGTATTGTATGTCAGAAATTTTCAAGCGCTCGCTGGTTGTCAGAACTTTGTCGGATCGAGTGTCAGCAAGATGGCGTTTTTCTGTCAATTTTGACCGAGCTATAAACTTTACTCGAATTAGTTGCAAAACTCCAATTTTGAGAGATCTTAAATTGTTTGGTATGCCCTTTTTTGTAATTTTAAGGCAAAATTATATATAATTGATGGCTTTCTGCAACATAACTGGCATAGATACAAATATAATATGTTTTTAGTTTTTTTTAAATAGACAATTAGAAATTTAGGGATTGCGTTATGAATAAAAATGTGAATAAAATACTATATTTCCATGAGTAAATTTTTATATGCAAATCTTGTCTTACCTATTTTTACTTTAACCTCATTATTTAAGAACTAATTAATGTATATTTTATTTATTTATTTAAAAAAAAATAACGTACCTAATTCATTGTGTATTGTAAAAACAAATGTCAATATTATGTGATTATTCCACGAATAATTGAATAATGTAGTATTAATTAATATTATATTTTTACTTCCTACGTAAAAGCAAATTGGCAATTATCAAGTTTTTGAGCAAAAATAATGCGGATGAGGCCGGATAAAATGTTGTTAAAAAGTAGATAATAGGTACAATATAATGTTAACGAACTTATCGCCCGACGTACCTATTTGATGTTCATGTATCTAATCTTTATTATATTATGTTTGTTATTAAACTTAAGAACAGTATTGGTTAAATAATAATAGAAGACAAATGATATTCCTACAGTTTTGCTGTTTTTTGCAAATCTAGTATATTTTGCGCATTGAGCTACGGGTTGTGATCTTGTGATGCTTCGACATCTTCTCAATATAGAAAATATTAATCTTACAAAAAGTCAGTCTTGCACTGACATATATACAATAATGACTCTATAAAACAGTCTCGTTGTTACCTTCAATGTATTTATTGTCAAAATGTAAATGTAAGCTATTTTTAATTATTGTATACTTATATGTATTTATTTAGAATTTAGGTACTTAAACATTAACGTAACTAATTCCTCTAAGCTCGCATTGCACACATAGGTATCTAGTTATAGTCTCAGATCAAATAAAAAGTAAAGATGGAACTTTGCGAACAAAGAAGTGAGGCCGGCTAAAACTACGCCATGCCATCTACAACACACAATTACACGCACACACGTATACCGAAACTACGCCTTATCTTGTCAGTAGAGCTATCGAGCTATGGAAAGCTCGACTGACAACATAAGGCGTAGTTAACTAATACATGTGTGCATGTAATTGTGTGTTGTACACGGCATGGCGTAGTTTTAGCCGGCCTCACTTCTTTGTTCGCAAAGTTCCATCTTTACTTTTTATTTGATCTGAGGTTATAGTTAGAACAGTTTCATTTTCTTAATGCACTAGGTGTAATAGAACGTGTACCTGAAACAATTCAGATAATATTTATATAAGATATTTATATATAACACAAATAATTTAAATTGTTACAAAATAAACGTAATCAAAACAACAAGTTTCGTTATTGCTTCTTTCATATTCAAACGCGGTCGTTTTAAATGGGAATTATTTCTAAAACGTGCTACAATTTCGTCTCGGGGAAGTTTGGAAAGTTATAAAATTGTGGAGACGAGGAGAATAACGTGAATAGTCAGGTGTTGTTGGAGAATGTGGCACCACGGGTGATTTACATGCGACGCGCGCTCCCCGCTATTTAAATGTGCCGACTGGTACCCATCTTGAGGGATGCGCTAGGAACGCACCCTGAATTATAGCACGTGATATTTGTTGAAGGGATTTACTCAGTTTGTAAGGGGTGATTTGGTTTATCTATGCGTACTAGAAAGTAAACCAGCGGTTTTGAAGCAAACAAGTGCCTGAAAGGAGACTAGGATCGCCACCCGAACTGGGGAATGGCTATAAGGTGGGCACTGTTGAAAATTAGACTTTGTGGCGTTCTTCCGTCCAGCTGTAGCAGAATTTGGTTTGGTATGGATAGTGGTAAAGATGAATGGTTTTCTCCAAGTTTACTTAGATCTCAGTGGGACTCAAGGGAGAAAATTTCGAATTTCCGTCACAATAGCATATAATATAAACCCTATCCAATATGTTGCACTTTATTGTACAACGCATCTTATATGTAATTAAGTCAATAATTTTAAACGTCAAGTGGGTTGCTGGGTTTTAGAAAACCCAATTTTTGTTGCTGTTTTCGTCGACCATGGTTGTTAACTTCAACGTGATTGATGGTTACTGATATTATACTCTTTAGGTTGCCTCATAGGCCTTGTCATAGTGTTAAAGTATTGCAAATATCACGTAAACTAATTCCCAGTCTTCGGAGTAAAGTGTTTAACCTAATTACCTAATTGCTTGGAAAATTTCGGCATCGATATCAACGCACAACCGTTCGCCGTCATTGGAACGAACAAACTTGAACGAGGCGGCTATAAAATGGCAAATTTCTGACAAAAAGCGTCGTAAAACTGATTGCGGCGTCGAAAAGCCTCGAACGGAGGCTCGATCGTAAACTAAATTGGCCTAGGAACTGTTTAATTGCGAACAGAAGCTTGCAATTAAATATGCGTAAAGCGAGTACGGAATACACTCCTGTTTGTAACGGTTGAAGATGATACAACCGACTGAAGACAGTATTTCCGTAATATTCTGCCATGTCATAAAACCACCGTAAAGTTTTGCTAAGAGAAAAATAAAATAACATTTTAACTGTTTGTTTATTTTTTAACATTTCAAGGACGCAAGCTGTTAAACAGTGTAGCTCCCTTACCTAGAACCAACATATTAACAAGCTAATATTAAATTCTGAATACACTACGAAAAATAATATGCTCAGGGATTAATTGGGTATCACGGTTGGTAAGAATAAAAACAATCAGTCATTAATATAATTGGACACAGTTGGATCCTACTTATTACTTCTATAACTATCTACATTTAAATCAGCTGAGAACCACAAAACTCCTTGTCAAAACCGCATAGCAAGTTATACGGAGGAGGTTTTGCTTTCCCCTTGTTAACAGTACCTTCAGCTAAATAGGACAAGCAGATAATGAAGCCACCGACAGTAACACAAGTTTATTGTTGTCATAAAAAGCAGGCGGCCCATCGCGGTACACGCCAATTAATTAATGAGCCAACTTGAAAATGAATTACCCCATCGGGACTCGAGAGGTGTTCCGAATAACGGCTCTTAGCCGCTTCATACTTAAGACTTTCGAACGTAAAATGAAATTTTATTGTATTTTTGTGTTTCATGTTGACTCACGTTTCATTAAATTGTTGAGACTTATACAAAAGGTGTTTTATGTGGACTGTTTCTATTTATTTGCCTTATTTTCGACAAAGCGTATTTTGAACAACTTTTTAACTTAAAGGCAACAAATTTTGCTGTTCATTTAGTGGTTTCTACAAATAAATGTTTATGGAGAACGTTTAAAGCAACGCGGCATTGACAAAAGCGATCTAATAGCCTCATTTATAACAGCGATTTAGTGGCTTTGTGTGCGGAACCACGGAACGTCTCCGTTATCTCTTTGTCGCATCTGAATCCTCCCTCCGAAGACGGTCATTGGTCAGATTGTCTGCTATTTACGCCCCACAAAGACATTGTACCCATGTCACTTTTACACGGAAAAAGTTTGAGATTCTTCAGTTCATGTAATAGGTACGTGAGTAGGATAGCACATATTATGTACGAGTATAACCAAACATCACGAAGATTTTTATACTTACCCAAATATAGATGAGATGGAATAAGTAATAGCAGTTTCTTATAACTCGTAGCTTTTTACCAAAATTAATCTATTTGCTTTTACTTTTACTATTAAAAGTAAAAGCAAATAGATTAACTTTGGTTTGTTTTCCTCAATAAAGTTAAAGTAAATTAATTGAGAAAGTTAAGTTCTATTACTTCTTTACAATCAACCTTCTTTCGTCTCCACGATCAGTTTAAATACGAGGTGCTTCTTCAAAAGTAAGTATCTACTTTCGAAGGTAACTCGGAAAGAGCGGAAAATCAGCACAACAAGATACTTTATTTATAGACTTGCCTAAAATACCGACGATAATGCATAATTAGGTAAAAAATATTTAATTTAAACAATCCAAGTCAATGTGCGATTTTATTTCCATTTATAATGAATTCCGCAGAAAACAAGTAGATAGATACATGACATTACCTTAAAGCGAGCTTAATCGTGTGGTAATGTGAACCGGGCAGGTCGACAAGTGCGCCGTTGTTTTAATTGAGTTTTCTTCCCTTTACACCTTTGTGGCGACGAGTGGTGTCGTCCTCAAACGAGGGTGGGCAGGCTGCAATGAGGTGCTATGAAGTGAACGAGCTGGAGGTGGCTCCACTGGCTGGAGCAATGATGCTAATAGATAAGCGAATAATTATCTTTTTTTTATATTGTAGAGTATCTTTCCATCCTGTATTAAGTAATTGGTCTAGGTTAAAGACACAGTTTTCTTGAATGCAGTTGCATGAAAACTGTAAATAAGTTTTTAAACTACCCTTTCTTTTGAAGTTAACATTTTGTTCATGATTTTGTTAGACGGTAAGTATATTACTTTATCTTAAAAGATAGACATGCAGTTTTACCTATTTAATGTGTGATAGTTTAACAAAATTACAATATCATTTTTGTGATGAACATTTTTACGCTGAGCGGCAGTCGGTGGTGCGAACGCGTTGTCGTCTCGTTTAATCGCCGCATTACATGCAAAGTGCATCTCTTACATGTAAAACAGTCCCGGCGGGTATTTAAATTTTCGCCTTTCCCCGTAATTCGTTGAGTGCAGACAAAGGCTTTCAGAGGAAACATTGTTAATGTGTTACCCAATGAATTTTACCTGACACACCTGGCTGTACATCTGAAAGCGTGTACCGCCATGTTTTTGTAGAAGTGGCGCGGAAATTGATAAATTAGACGAAGTTACTCGAGGGCAGACGGAAATATTAGCATTATTTCGCCACTCCACAGTTCATTCATTCGTGAAAGTCACAGTGGAGCGTAATCCTCAACTGTCAGTTGGTTTAACGAGCTATTGAAGTACAGTAAAACTGTTTAACCGCAATTAAGCTTTTACGACGAAGAAAAACGGGGAAAACAGTGTGCGAAATAGACATTCGAAAATAGCGGCGAAGAGTCAACAAACGAATTTCCGACGTGTCAAAGTAAATCTCTAGCCGACAATACGAATGGCAATAAAATCCGGCATCGAGGGTTAAACTGGCGATTGGTAAGCTGCCCGCCCCTACCACGAGCCGATTCCGATAAAATGCGAATTGACTGAGATTTTTTTGGGATTCGATAAATCGGTGATTTTAGTTTGTTGTTGGTAAATGAGAGATTCATTAAAGATACGCATTTTTTAAAGTTTCAAGCATCTTCTCTCGCACTGACTCAATTAGTAGTGTGTCGGATAACGTCACCATCATTTAGTCATGCTGCCTCTCTTGTGATTAGTTGAAATATACTCAATCATATAACATTGCATAGTCTTCTTATCGTTATTATACTTAGGTTTTTTTTATTTGTTATGTAAAATACTTCAATTTTTTTATAGAAAAGCGAGTTACCTGATGGTGAGTGACCCATTGACACCTACAACACCGGAGGACTGCAAGTGCGTTTTATGCGCAGCGCAGTTGTTGTACAGGATTCGAAATACTTCCGCTGGTGGAATGAATTATGAACTAGTCTGTGGGATCCCACTGAGTAGTTCCCATAAGTACTTTGTACAAAATCATTCAGAAAATATATGTATGTATCTTCTAAAAGCTTTAGTCTATAGTAGGGGTGACGTCCTAAGCTGTCTTAAAAAGGTCTACTTTTTGCAGTTTTTGAGAGGATCGAGTAAAATGGTGTAATTTGTGAGATAAGCGGCAGTTTAGCTGGACGCTGGCCGCTGATAGTAATCTGCCAATAAGAGGGTGTCTCCTGATACTACTAGTTTCGACCACTTTGAGGTTTTTTACAGATAAGGATTATGGGTTGTATAAATTAGTGGTACTTGTCTATCTGCAGCTCTTTTATAGAAGGTGCCTTAGATGCTTTGTCATACGAAATTCGTCGAAACAGGAGTTAGGTATCTGCGATGTGATAACTTATTATTTCGTTTCCTATATAAAGTAAACTTAAAATGACTTCGTGTTCGTTAGCATTTAAGTATAGTCTCTGCCTTTTATAGTAAAAGCGAAAGAGGGTATATGGGCGAGTAACTTTCAACTAAGTGCTGGAATAATGACGTTATAGTCTGATGTTTGTTATAATTTTGAGGCGCAGGCGTCTCGGTGTCAGTATATGAAGAGCTCGCGGCGAGACTTTCCGGCGGACGCCTCGCGGCCATTAATTGAACTCCGTCGCAGCCACTTAATTTTCAATAGGACCCGGAGCGCCGCCTCCCACCAGGTGGACGCTTTGTGCGCTCTCCTGTTTGCTAAAGTCCTCGTATTTATTTTAGATTCCATTGTGCTACGCTCCGACGCTTTGTCGGGAAATAGCCCTCTCGTGTACCACTGCTTTGTTAATTTTATTAATATGTGAAACATTTACAAAACGCGACCGCACGAGCGATTTAATGAGTTTTATTGTTAAACAGAGAGTAATGTGCTCGAAATGAAGCGCGCCCTCGGCTTAGATGTTGTCTAAATTCATACGAGGCGGGGGAGCGAGCATTTTACTGTTTTAATTCGAGCACTCATTTTGCTTTATCCCGACGTTAGCGAGCCCAGACTGCAAACACCTGCTGTATTCAATTTATTATATTAACAATTGATGATAAGAATAACTTATTTTACCCAGTTTCTCAGGTCGGCAACCCTCTTACCTTCATAGAAGAACACAAAGATGCAAATAATCCTTTTTATCCCACAATCTAGTCGAGTTCAAAAGACATAACATGTTGGAGATATTTACGTTGATCCCGTAGAGCTGGACCACAGCTAAATAACTGGGCATTCCGGCCAACAAAAGAATTTAATAACACCGTGAGGCTAGGGCGGGCTCGCGGGCGGGCGGCCGCGGCGGTGCGGGGGCGGCCCGCCCTCGGCCGGTGAGCTTATTATCGCGCTGGGCCGGGCGCCACCGCCAAGAACATATTTGCTTTGTTGAATGTCAACGGCGTCGGTGGCCGCCGCTGCCGCCCGCGCCCGCGCCGCCTGCCTCGCACTCGGTACACACAGTTTGTGCGCTCGCTTAAACATTTAAGACCTCGCAATGTTTAGCGACGGCGCAAATTAAAATAGGCTTTATGCGAAATCTAATTTGCCAAGTAGGGAACCGAGCACCTCGTTTGAAGAGAGGTACCTGAGCCAAGGTAGATGTTTGTATTGGAAATTGAATTAATTCTGCTTTCGAATTACCTACTTAATATAATTGATATTAGGTGCGTATTTTGTCCTCTTTTCTCATTAACAGTGTAAATATAATTAAGTGAAATCAAAAGCTTTTAAGAACCATTAACAAATTGAAACAATTTTGTTAAACTGATTAATGATTTGTTGTAGGCATAATGAGTAATTGAATTTAAACAATATCTGAGCTTAAATAGTATTTTTATATAAGTTTTATACAAAATTTATTTGTGATGTAGAAGTTGTCTACTATATAAAAATAAGTCGGGTTTTCCTTCCTGACGCTATAACTCCAGAACGCACGAACAAATTTCCACGGTTTTGCATTCGTTGGAAAGGTCTCGGGCTCCGTGAGGTTTATAGCAAAAAAAAGTCCGAAAAAAAAAACACGGGCGAAGCCGTGGGCGGAAAGCTAGTTCTATTATATAAACAAAATAATATGTACTGCTTTCACGTCCACGTCATCATAACTTATTTATTGCCTACTCTACATATTTAGGGGTAAGTAATTATAAATGTTTAAATACACATACTCAAACATGGGTATTATTAGCGCCACCGCAAAGTTTGACCGTTTCATAACCGACAGTGGACCAATGGGAAGTTCGCAACTAGCTTAGATTAAATGAAACTATATTAAAGATTCAACAGGGGTTCGTTAAGTTACACCTAACCGCAGGTGGAGGCCCGCGAAGCCTTTGCTAGGGAGCTGAATAAGTCAGCAACACAACGATATACTGCGCTGGAATAGTCGCAACCATATATTAAGTGTTTATTTTACAATATCAAAATGTTTTATTTCAATAACACTATCATTATTAAAATAGGTTCTTTGAAAACATCAGTAGTTTTATAGTTTTTTTTAGAAAGCCATAGAAGAACTACCCTCCCACAGAATATCGACGTCAAGTAGCAGTACCTATGCGTACTCTTGCGTTTCCTACGGTGAGTTTGGAGCGCCGGAGACCCAATTCCTCCCTCAGTCCCCTTCCTCTCCTTCTCTTCCCTTTTGCTTGGCTCGGCAACGCATCTGCAACTCCTTTGGTATCAGATGTCCATGGGCGGCAATGACTACATACCAGCAGGTTGCTCGCCTACTCATTTGTGGAATGATCCCATAAAAAGAAATATTTAGATAGTAAGAAGATTACTATATTAATCGAACGATTTAAAAAAAAGGCACACTTCATTTGTTTTATTGGTTGACACAGGTGGCAACCTTTGCGCAGAATTTACCTACATAGCAGGTAAAAGGTTATGTATTAATATTTATGTATTATATACGTAATAAATGATTTTAGCTATTCTTTTAATAGTTTATTTAATTATTTTTATTCGTATTTATAACTTTTTAAACTCATGTTTATAATAAATTAGGTACACTTTGTTGTTATGTAATTTAAATTTATAATATTCGGTACCCTGTTCTAGAACTTACCTCACTACATCTTCAGTAAAATGCATGTAGGCACGCCGCTGTATGTCTTATGCTAAAGGAACACACTGTTTTGATGGACAACAATTTTATTTGAAACATTTTAGTGTCAGTCAGTCGTAAAGACCAAACATAACATCATTTCGCGGTTCCAAGTCTATCATACAATTTATGTTGCGCTATCAAACTTGTACGGTTAGCTCTTCAAGCAAATGGCTCCACGTTATTTGTTTTTCGAATGCTAAAAAGATTTTGTGTTTTGTTTTTTGTTTTGCTTAACTTGCTATAAGTATGTTATATACATTGCTTATATTATAATTGAATAGATTGTTTACCATTTGAACTTGAATTAAGATTTGAATTACTTGAATTACTATTTGAACTTTGAGTTTTGACCGAAAATATTGCGAATAAATAAAACTTAGAACGTAAATATAACGAACAAAGTTGAGACTTTATTTCAAACAGTATAAATCAGAGTAAACTCGATGACAAGTTGAGGTAACTAGCCATAGTCTCGATTCTCATGGCACGTCGCGGCGGGCGGCTAATCGGGTTATCTGACCACAGACCGCGGCCGCTCAAAGGACCTCGCAAAAAGCCAGCCCTTTGACTCCGTCTTCAAATATTTGCACCGAACGCCGCAACCGCGCATTATTTTCAGTATAAACATTCATAATCCCACAAAACTTGGCAGGGTCAAAGCTTATTTTATTTTCGGAGCACAGGAGTATTTGCATTTTGTCAATGGTCGGGTAATGTTGATACATTTTAAATAATTTAATTTAAGGGTGAACCTGCGACTGTGGGTTTTTGTGAGTTTTCAAGGTTTGCTGAAAGTTTTGGGTGTTTGTTTATATGTATCAAGGAATAAAATAAACTTCTTTCGGGTCTGATTGACTGGGGCCTGATTTTCTTCTTCATAATTCTCTCATTGCTGAGGATCGCTACTATATTATTATCTCATGTCTTCAAACTATGCGGTTTTCCGAAATGTGGACTAATCTTATCAGTCTTCTTAATTCTTATTGGGTCGTAACTACTCTCAAAAAAAAAGAAAGGGGAAAAGTAATTTGTTATCAACAACAGGAAGTTGTTTTCTTATCTCGTCTTGTGGTGATGTTTTAGTTCTCCATCTCAATATATGGTAGTTGAGTGTTAGTACAAGATCAAGAACATTTAATTAAACGCACATTCCGCCAGTGGCAGAAGCCGATGTTCAAACTAATCGAAACACCACTGATTAAACTTATACGTTTGCGTCGCGAACAGATGTTTGCGCGGCGGATTTAATATTGATAGCGGCGGTTGACGGTCCCGCGGCGCTCGCTGCGCGCAGCAAAGCGACTGTGTCAACGTGTTTACGATACCTGACATCTTGCAACTGGTGGCTGTTCGCAAACACTACAATATTCCTCTACTAATAAATATATCTCATGATAAATTACACATCAAATACATAGTCCAAGGGATGTTCAAATCCACCGTACCCTTCACTCAAACGTACGTCTCAACATGCCAACCTTTATAAATATCAAAGCAGCCTTCCCGAAAACAATTTCTTGGGAATCCAACGGTGTTCACACGTCGCTCCGCTGCCGGTGGCTAACACAATTTTATTCGAGCATAAAAAACGAGCTCATCATGCAAACGCCAAAGTCGTGGGACGTGGCTCGCTCCCGCGGTAAAACAATTTATCTGCATCGACGGAATTACGACGGTGCGCTGTGAATAAAATATGTCGCCGGCTGTCAGTTGAGGAAGACGTTGTCTGTGGCCGACAGGGGTGCCTGACGCTGAGGCGCGACCTGCCGAGAGCCGCAATACACTTGCCATGTGCAATATACTCATAAATATTTTTCACCCTTTTATTCGAATATGGTTGCATTCAAGACCAAATGCAGCCGCTGAATGCGTGATATTTTGTACCGACCATAAACGAATCCAGCTTTTAAACAACTAGAGGTGCATTGAGTGGACCCGGCAAGTAGTAGGTACTGTCCTAAATAGTTTATCGACGCATAAACAGTCTTATGAAAAAATCCTGAATCGTTGCAAACAATAATAAAAACATTTATTATTGCAAACAATAATAAAAACATTTATTATATTATACTTTAACAGTGAAAATACTAAATTACATTAGCCGTTGATGAATATAAAAAAGCAATGAAAAAATAAAACTTTTTGCGGTAGCCCTAAGCGCAAATTTGACGGGCGAAGAGCGACGTGCGACAGGATCCAAGAATTAGGTCTTGACGTACGACGCGGGCGTCGTATTTTCGTAAGATGCTTCGATGACGAGTGGGCCAACATGACGTGACATCCCGCAGGTAGCACTACAGGGACCTGGGAGGGACTGGAGTAAATTATTAGCTCACGAGGGTTAAAGATACCCAAGTAATGTCTGGCAGAACGCCGAGTTCGCGTCACTAAGATTTAAGTAAGTTCTTTTATTCTACAAAAAGAAATTAAAGCTACAGTGGCGCAAATACAAAATAAAAGATCAAAAATTCGCACTATTCAACTTCTTAAAAAAATAGCATGTCTTCAAACACAACCATCGGTTCTGAATTCACACCAAAAAGCGTAATAGATAAAGCTTTATTTTCTCCAAGTGTCTACTTATTAACAAGTCGATAAATTGTGGTAGCCTGCTCTACATCGAGTAAAAGGTGCCGCAAATATAGAAAAAGAACGAATTCAGTGTATTCATTTACACACATTTTGTAAGCAGCTTAAAGAAAACCTTACATAATTTGCGTACATAATTATTTGCCCCATCAGTCACGTAGCTCAATCGTTTACCATCCTTATTACCTCTACTCGAATAAAACCGTAATAATTTCCCCTTAGCTAAAGTTAAATCATAAAAATTCCACGTTAAATGTATGACAAGTGTATTTTCCGTTCGATTGCTTCGCCACCGGAATGTCAATCGGGTCTGCTTAGCATTCCGAGGTGCGGGTGGTGCGCGTGGCGGGCACGACGCGGCTGCGGGGCGGCTGCGGCACGGCGACGGCGACGGTGCGGCACGACTGTATAAACTCGTGGAATTGCTCCTCGTTATCGTATTAGTGAGCTTAACAATGGATTGTGCATAGCTGTGAGGGCTGCGATTATTCGTTCCGGGAAATTCTGTCGATAGTTTTCAAGAGAATCGAAATCCGATCTTATTAGTTTCGACCTTAATACTTAGTTTAGATGGTGATCGTTTATACAGGATTTCAGTAATTATCATTATTTGATTTCTAACGTAAATTTCAGTCATGAAGACCTCGATCTAGACCTTCTAGAACAGATATTTAAAAAAATGACAGGAATATTACGGCGCAGTGCGCAGTAAAATTATTGTGTGGGTTTAATGATTCAAATAATAATACTGGTCTAGATTGGTACTTAGTAGTAGTTGGTTTTGACAAAAAGCACGAAAACAATAAAAAGTTGTTTCATAAAAGTATGGAGAAAACTAAACAATAAATAGGTAGGTACTACACCATTTAAATGTTTTAGCATTGAAACGTTCAAGACTTGAAATAATAGTAGGTATTCCTTCCATCTATAATAACTTTATCAGCGCCATCGGTACCTACTCCAGACGACGATCAAGACAAAACTCGCCGTTTGAACTGTTTGAATATTGATAGAATAAATATTGAGGCACGTGACCGAAGCGACGGGACACCGGCGCTGTTTGCATGCCATAACTCGTTCCAATTACGACTCATTGCTCTATGGCTTTGTTTAAATTTAGAATTGAATTATATGCCTCTTGAAATGTGTTATTCTGATTATGAATGCCTTGAGATGTAGAACAATTTTGTAACACAATAATCAATAGATTTAAAAATTATAATGTAACGATTTATTTGCGGATACTTACTCAATGAATTAAAATTTATATTTAAATTCAAAATTAACTAACTCTCAAAAAGGAAGATGGGATCGGACTATTTCCTTGCGAGTCTCTGAAATTTAACTTCAAAGAAACGCCTATCCTTTTAAGTTGGAGTTAAATCTTTAAAAAATGTAATAAGCCGACTCTAAAGATAATACTTTAGCAATATCTCAGCTGATTATCTATATATTTAGAAAAATTATGCTGTGTGGATTTTTATTCCTTGTCTTCTAACTTCAGCAAATTTTGCAGTTAAAACAACTCAATATAAGTAATTTTTAAGCATTGAAATATTATTTAAAGTATTTGCGAAGCGTTATAGTTAAAACATATTTATTTGTTATTCTACTGATGTTTTAAGTGTTGTACTTTTATTAAATCATTTTGGCACGACTGATGATTGGATTTGTTATTCAGAAGTAAGTTCAACATTATTATATACTTCTTAATTTTGACTCAAGTTTTTATCCAATAAACAGAGGTATTTGTGTAGAAATGGTATGGGGGCGCTCTTTGGGGGAGACCAATGTCCAGCAGTCGACAGCAAAAGGCTGATATGATGATGATATTTGCAATTGCAAAAGCAAGTCTAGACAAAATGGATTAAGTTTCCATCACATCAAGCTGTATCCACAAAACCTTATAGCAACAAAAGCGTCTCCTAGATACACATCTCGATCCGTTCTTCCAGTAGTGACGTATCCTAGACAACTAATCTTTCAGAATAGTTCCAACACCGTTCAGTACATAGAGTATTATTTGGAAATCACGCCGATATTTGGAGTGGGTCGGTGTTTGCTGAGCTGAGAAATCCCTTCCCGTGGCCAGCAAAGCAAACGGATATTCAGTTTGAACATTACTTATTGGTGACTGGGAGCTCCGGTGTTGATCCGTGAACGGTCGGTGTGCGGACTCGGAAACATTGTCTTTTGAGACGTCCCTTCATATTTGCTCTGTGAGGTGTGCCTCTGCCCACTCATGTGGATATAGGATCGTTATTTACAAGCGCAAAATATCGGGAATTTGATTTATTAAACTAGTTTCCTTACTATAAATAGGTAAGTATGCTTGCGGAAGGCAGGTGGCAGTGACTGGGCGAGGAAGGTCAAGTGATTTATAGGCTGTTTTTTTTGCTAACCAAATTTTAATTAGGAATACTAATTAATTACTTCTCATATAGGTATACCTGCCCATATTATATAGGTACTATGTAATTCTTCACTTCGGCTAATTAATTTCACAAGAATTATGAAATCATTCTTAATTCAGTTGTTTTTTTTTTCTCAAAAGTGTAGTGTTCAAAATATTACTGGCTATTGAAAAAATTACATTGTAAAAACAATAATTAATATCGTCCAGAAACGTAGCAGTGGTTTCAAATCGAACAATATGTGGGATCTAATGACTTTTACCATCTAAGCTTTCTCGCTACATGAACTAAAATGGGCATATCACAGTATAATTATACTGTGGCAATATACCGACATAGACTGAGGCAGGTACGTGAAAGAATAAAAAGGAGGGTGAACCTGCTAACGCACTGTTTTATCTGTCAATCTGATAGTTTGGCAACTACCCACCAACGGATTTTGTGGTGTCAGTCTACTTGTGATTACGATAATTTCACTATATTATATCTAATAAATACCTGCCGCCAGTGTCTTGTCGGAAAGGCAAAGGTTAATGTCGGACAATAATCAATTCGAACTTCATTGTGGTTCGTGGTTCGAGGCCGATTCAAAAGATCAGTGTAACATCCAGCAATCGTCAATTGAATTCAAAAGGTAAGTTTGCAAAGAACATTCTGCATCCCGTTAAATATAGAACAAAAATAAGCAAAGTTCATATAAAAAAAAATCCTTAGTTAAATAATATACGTTGCCAAAATAAGGATGAGAGTCCGTGGTTTTTTTTATTATTACAGACACAGCAAATAATTAGACTTATTATTATTTTTGTTCTTGTGCCCGGCTTTGTTAATTAATGAAGTAATTTTTAAATCGTAATCGCTGCCTATTTCATTTCAACACGGAGTAGTTAAAAGTTAATTATTACGTACTTAAATAACAATTAAGACTATCGCGCACAACCTTGTTGCTCGAAGCGCACAACTATACAATTAAGTATTCCAAATTAAATTTAAACTATTTGTGACCAGTTTTCCATAGATTTGGTTACTATCTGCTGACTATCGTTTCATTCTTGTAAGTTTGATTTGTCTTGAAAATCAAACTCCGCTGTGCGTTGATAATGTTATGCATTATACCAACGTTATTGGCTGCCTTAAATTGTGATAACATTTCTATTAAACATATAGAGGAAGTCACTGATATCACTCATAAAACCCCTGGGCACAACTAGTTTTAAATAAGTAAGTAACCTATTTTTTGTATCTGCTCCAGAGCTCGACCTTACAGGTGAATTCCTGGCTATGGTTTAGAGTACCCTGATGACTAGGAGACTGGCAGACTATATTTATACTTAGGGTATGCAAAATCTGGACCTTTTTTTATAGGATAATATTTTATTGGCAAACGAGTAGTCGAGCCACCTGATGGTAACAAGCACAGCCGCCCACGGACATCTGCAATACCAAAGAAGATGCAGATGCGTTACCGAGCTTATTTAAGGCAGAGGGAGAAGAAAAGGAGAAGGAAGGGTACTGAAGGAGGAATTGGGCTTCGGGCGTTCCACACTCATCGTACGAAACGCAGCAGGCATGTATGGCATGTAGTACTTCCCCGGTCGTGCCGACCCATTCATGCTGGCATGTAGACATGTCAGCGAGGCACTGTTACTACAATCCTCTACTACTACTTAACCTCCGACCTCCATGAGCCGTGGCCTGAGGGCGGTTGACTTGGGGAGACCACCGCCCGACCAGACAATGGCACCAGTAGGTGGCGCACTTGCTTGCCACACGAATGCCTTGGAGCGGCGCATCCCGCCCGGCGAGGGTCTTTTGAAGGGGTCTAGCGAACGCTGAACCATGGTATGTCATGGTCGTGGCAATCCGCACGCATCCCACAGCCTGTGACTCGACATACCCTGCCGCCTTCCCAGGCTTGTACGATCCATGAGGACTTTCCGTACCATAAAAAAAGGTTATGAAACACTTTTCACATTTAATTTTAATTCTTGCGCAAACCTGTTTGCACGAACGAAGACAGGTTCAGGTGGGGTGTTGTCTGGCTACGACTTTTGTCTACCCCTATGGGGAAAAACGACCAGTATTCAGTTCAGTGTTCTTCTTTGTCGGTACACTCTTGACAGAGTGAGATCGTGGTCATCACTTAGGGGTTAGCGGCACGCTTGACAATCCACCGTCATTCCTCACGTATTTTGCCTTCCTTGTGCACTCATGGAGGGTATGGTTTATTGTAATGGCCGGTCCAATGTCACGGTATTCACTCAGATCAAATAAAAAGTTAAGATGGAACTTTGCGAACAAACAAGTGAGGCCGGTTAAAACTACGCCTAGCCGTTTACAAACACAATTTTACACTATATAACAATACCGAAACTACGCCTTATCTTGTTAGTCGAGCTATCAAGCTATCGAAAGCTCGACTGAAAAGATAAAGCGTAGTTTCGGTATTGTTATATAGTTAGTGGTATGTAAGTAAATTGTAGCCACTTATGTCTAAGTAGTTTATAATTGATGATGTGTATTATGTTATCTGTTTTAGATTGACATTGAGTTCTCAGATGCTGAGAACCTTTTTCTAATTTTAATCCTGACTTCAGGCTAATTATGACATAAACCTCCGATGTACTCACATCCTGTTATCGCCATAGTGTAAAGTGAATAATGTAAAATATTTTATTTTAAAAGAGTGTCCATGGAGCTTCTTGCCGGATTCTTCTCCATAGTATCAACCTTTTGGAACCGTGCAACTAGAGTCAATAACGTTTCATAAACGCTTGTAAAATCTTATTTGAAATAAAAACATTTGATTTGATTTCAGGTGGTTGCTGGCGGAAGCCGGATGCGAAAAGCCGAGGACAGAGTGAAATGGCACGGGAACATTAGGGGAGGCCTACATACTTCCAGAACAGAACTGGTATAGGATAGTGTATTAAACAATAATTCATGTTGTAGGTTCCTATACGTTATGATGAAACTGTAAAAAGTTTTTTTTTCAGAAGATGCCAGTCATAGATTGACTTGAATTAATTTACTGATTAGGTAAGTAACATTTCGTGGTAATGGTGATTACAGACACCTTAATAGCATTTAATCTTAACCTGACCTTAACGTCAGAGGATCGAGTCTAATTCCAGTAAAATATGTTCAGCGTTTTGGAGTTTTTAACTGCTCCTCTTCAAAAAATTAAGTTAAGTACTTATTTTGTATCGCAAAAAATTCTTAATCTTTCATGCCAAATCCAGCCATGTTATTAAAGCTAATGAAAGTCTAGAAATACTTTGAAAATTATAAACTTTGATCAGTTGAATTCTGAATTACCAAACAAGTTATACTTATTTAAGCTGTTTCTATTAATTTTACATAAATTATAGTAGCTTTGACAGCTTTCATTTTCATAATGTTATTAGTAAACTTATAGTTCGCAAAACTATGTGCCCAAAGTATCTTAACTTTAAACCTGTCGTCAAAAGCTATTAATAAGCTGTAATACTGGGACAGATAGAGCAGACTCATTCGATTATAACGAGCGGTTTAGTTCCAATACGTGACAATAGTTTGGGATATCATCGACAGTTTTGTATGAGGTTTCGCTAATCGCTCATGCAGCGGCCAATTTCGGCGTGAATGATCCGCCGGCGAGCGCTTTTGTGCCTTGTCCTCGATTCTAATTGAAACTATTTTGGACGCAGGACAATGCGGCATTGTCCGCGTGTCCGGCGGTGTTTGCCGCCTTTATTAATTCAGGTGGGCGTGGCGGGTAGTGGGCGGTCCCGAGGCGGGGCGTGTCGGTGGGTCCGCCCAGCCGCGCGCCGGCTCGGGCGTCGCGCGCGCTTCGGCCTCGCAGTCGGTCTGTCGACGAGACGTCATACGCTCATCTTTGCGCGGACGACGGAATAACTTTCCAACAACGCTTACGATATCAGATGCTCCGTAACTTGTAAACTAACTGTTATAGTTGTTATCTTGCTGGTGATAGCAGTGAGACTGTATAGGGCCTCAACTTCCGGTGTGTTACTTGTGTGCAGGTGGGCGTGAGTCCCGAGGGGCTCGCCACGTGGTTTTGACAGTCGCTGCACGGCCCCACACGCACGCCAAGTAAGTTCACTTATCAAAACTTATGCTTAATTAAGTCATCGATCTTTAAAGTTGTAAGTTATCATTATGTACTTACCTATAAATCATTTTTCTAATACTTACTTTATGTCTTAGAAAAAGTTTCCAAAAACTTTAAGCTTAATTTACTGGTGACATGATAAATCTTAAAAGTTTATCAACTCAATTAGAAATAGTACTATAAAGTTCGGTCAATTAATTAAATTAAAACACATCTTTGAGATGAACGCCATTTTATATAACTAGATGTAAGTACCTCCCTACAGTCCCTACTAATAGTTTTTTTATTAGATAAGTGTCGCGTGAGATAATTTTTTTTAATGCAAGCTGGAATACGCTTCGATTACGTACCTCACTCGAAATAAAATGTGAACTTACCAATATAAAATATGTAATAATAGAAGTTTTGAGAGAAAAAGCTGGAATTCAATGAGGATGGGTCCTGAAAATGTACCAGTAGGTAATTATGCCTGTTACTTATGTGGTCATTAAAAGTTAGATTATTCATATTAGAGGATTTCTGCATCTGTTGAATAAACTTTTCTTAGGTAGAACTTTCTGAACTATCTTCCGAGATAACTTTTCTTCTGCTTTCTGGTACATTTTCTAGCTGTCTTGTCTTTTATATTGTATTGTTTATTTATATTGTATATTTACCTATTAATTTTTTTTTTTTATAAATATTAGTAGCCACCTAGCTTTTCACGTAGTAACTTCCTAAGTACCTACTTAGGTGAAAAGTTTAGTTAATTGTTTTCTTATGTACAATGTAAGAATCAGAAAAAAGGATTTATAATTGTGAGAATCCGGAGAAAACATTTGAAGGTTTAACAAATTTTGTGTGAGTTCTCATTATGAGGATTTATCTATTAATTTTTGCGAAAAAATACACATTATACACACAATAATTAACATTACCAAAAAAATATATAGGTACAACGAATAAGGGCGAGTCATAATAGCCCTCGTCATATTAACCTGTTTGGTAATTTAAATTAAATTTATTTACGTTATAAATAGAGCTTTTTTTATTTTTATTCTTTATGCACCAAAATACCTACAAAGGTAAACTTAATATCAAAGCCATCATAGGCTTAATGCTTGGGTAACAGAAAATAATATACAAATTGAAAAGAAAGATAAGATATATTAAAGAAACTAAGTACGAACACTCCTTAAAAGTTTTTAACAAAACACCAATCAAAATGTAACTTTAATTCCACAAAAAAAAACCAATCGAGATGAAACAACTCCAGAACCACAACTCAATCACAAAAACGTACGTCACCAGAATAATCTGGTAACTGATTGAAATGGGAACAAATCAGTCGTCACTGACTCAACTGGGAGACGCGACTTTTTCCTGTCGCCGAATAAAAATGTCCGCCCGCCCAAACCGTGTTCCCCCGCCCCGCGCGCCGCACCCCGGCTCAAATCATCGCTGACAATGTCGATTCAGTTTTATTGGGCCGACGATCTTTTTAAGGCAATTGCCATGGATCGCTTTTCCATTCCAATTGGGTTGCTTTGTCGTCCTTGCGGTTTCTTTGCGTATTTTTTTCCACCGTTTTGGAAAGAAAGTGAATTTATATGTGCTGTTTATTCGGCAATAGTTTTTGACTTTTGGGGATTTCAAATAAATGGCTATTCGCTATGTAAAGTACTTAGTCCTAACTTTAGGAGGTTATTGAGAGTAAGTATTTCTTTTGTTTGTCGTAATTTTGTTTTATATAGATGATACAGTTGGCACAGCGCTTAATGGCCGTGGGTCGCGAGTTCGTTCCCTGCAATGAATATTTTGTATATACAGTACTTATTAATAATCGAGTTGCGAATATGAGATTTGTAAAAATAATATGGTTCAATGAAAGCACTCTAACTATTAAGGAGAAAACTTAATAAATAAAATAATATTAATTTGAATATGAATGAACTGAAGTCATCTTCCAGTCTAACAAGATAGAGCTGAATATTTTATAATATTTAAGAAAAAGATAATCAATTAAAATTACAATTTTGAAAGAGCACTCAGTCCTGCAGGGGCTAAGTATATGCGGGTCATTTAATGATTTTGTCACGGCATTTCTCATGCCAAACAGTGCCTAGGGTCCAGAAAAATGTGACCAGAAAATTATACCGTAGGTAAGTTTATTTAATACTGTTGTTAAAATACTCTGAATTGACTTTTTGGAAACTGTTTTTCATTGCAGATTATTCAATTTACTTCCATTTAAAGCTTTAAATTGAATAGCCCCGTTGTAAAACTATTGATTAGCTAATAAAAATTGGCTAATTAGTAGCTTTTTTTATAAGCACTTACAACATTAAGACTTAAGATTACTCTAATACACGATAGCTACTCAAGAATAATCTACCTGAACAGAATTTTATTAAAGATTAACTTGTCGAATTTGTAGGAGTTTTTTAATAAGTCCTCCGGTCTCCTTAGCAACCATGCTAACTAACAAAGTTGATTTCTCGGTATTGCTACTATATAAACCTTTGATAAATTATTTGTAAAGTTGTTCATAATTAAAATAAGATCCACAAATAAACCTCAAAATTAATACAGTGACAATCCTTTGCTTTGAATTTCAGAATATTTTTTGGCTGACAGACAAAATACCTACACATTAGAAAAAAGTTTAGAGTAAAAAGTATAAAACTTATTCATTATCATCATCATATCACCCTATCGCCCTCCACGGCAGAACGTAGGTAAAATTAAAAAATATTAATTCCTAAAATTTAGCTTTAGCTTACAAAGAGTTGAGATAGTGAATAAACGGAAGCCTGTTTATAATAAAAAGGGGCTAGAAATACTATTTCATTATGCTGTACCGTTCTAGATAAACTAACACTCTAAAAAAATAACAATGGTACCTCCATTTATGATGCACTAAAAATGCCTAGAAGTATTAACTTCATTATATTAATGACTACCTTGTTAGTCTAGGGGTCCTGAGTGCGGCTGCTACGCTAGAGCTTCTGGGTGCGATTGCCAGGTCGAGCAAAGGTTTATTGAGTTCTTACATGAAATTGTCAGAATAAGCTCGGAGTTTGGATTTGTTCCCGGCGTTTCTCCCCTAATACATGGGACCTAAACATACCGGCGAAGTGTGGGTATACAGTAGTGCACCTCTGCTTTACCCTTCAGGACCCCTCCTGAAGGGTAAAGCAGGCGTGATGATTATGTAACGATTATAACAACGATTTGATCCGATAGTAAAACAACGCTGAGATAGTGGTCAAACGCAAATCTATTCAAAAGTAAAAAAAAATGCTAGATGAACTATTTCACTATACTCTACCGCTCTATATTAACTAACCCTCTAAAATCACACTAGTATTTCCGAAAATCCAGTAATATGCAATAAAAATGCATATATTGCAAATAAATTAAGATAACAGGCGGTTTGCGCGATATCGCGCTATAATGAGGCGACCGCCGACGCGATAACGAGCTGGCCCGTTACGGATTAGGGAGACACCGCCATATTGTGCGTTTGCGTTGCGTTTATGTTGCGTTTAGTCAAGCTTAGTGAATGGGATAGAATAGAGCCACGAATATACAGGGTATCCATGATAACGGACAACCTACTTAAATGGATGATAGGGCATCATATTAAAATTCTTAAAACAAAGATTTCTTTGGGAAAAATCCTATCAATTTGATAGTTGTTTGAGAGTTGACTACAGGTAATGAGTTTTTTTTTGATGGAACAGACTTTTATTTTGTCATTTATACAGCATTTACTGAACTAAACAATGACAAATGTAAACATGCGTGTAAAATAAAAACATATAACTACATCCTTATCTTATTATTAGAATCGATTAAGAAAACTTTTCAAATATAATCCTGAAAAAAAAAATAGACCCGCCCCCTAATAGATGGGACCTAAACGTACCTACCGGCGAACAATATATTAGTACAAATCCGCCCAACCCTTCGAGGAATACAGGCGTTATTATATGTATGAACAAAAATTTGTTTAAAGGAATTTTGATATTGTTTTAAATGGAAGCATAAGTAGTAGTAAGTACTAATTTAGCGTTTAATTTACGAGGATAGTTCCCTATTGTTATAAAAAAATGTATAGCCCATTAATATTATATTAATAAAACCCTTACTTAAATTAGTGGCATATGTCTAAACATAAGCAATAAATTTAATCTAAAACCTGAAGAAGAGGAAGTGACATCACGTTGACATTTAAACGTGGCCATAACTTTTGTAAATTAGAGCTTAAAATGAAGCAGCTATGACTTGGCCGTCTGTCGCATGGAGTGTTAAATAAATGGAGTGTCCATGCATATTGTGTCTGCATCAGCGTCGAATTTACTAGTTGAAATCTATCAACCTGCAGGATTATTGGTTACTTAACGAGCCTCCTCACAGGCCCTTGCAAGAAACAGACACATATTTCGGTAAATTTGTTGAGTGGTACACACAAATGCATGCGTATTGCGATGGGTGTTGACTAACATGCATAGTTTATAATATTTAACTAACAAAAAATATTGTTAAAATATAAATGTGTAATTTTAAATTGTATGGATTATTCTGAGATAAGCTAAATAATAATAATAATTACCTATGATTATTTTTGCAGTGATATTATTTTGTTGGAGGAAACGCATACATGGATGAGCTCTTCATGTGCTATTTACTCCACGGTCTGTAACGAGGTCGAGCATGTTATGAGATAAATATTTCTGTGTTTACATGCAGTTAGCGCGATCGCTGGCGGTGATGGCTTCATAAATGATATTTCAGTCACTGGATTAACGCTGCGTATTAATCAGACTTATTGATTTTTATTTTATTTCAAATGGTTTGTTTACACTAGTTAAGGCATACAAAACTATAAAAATGGTTATTAAAACTGACGAACGGGTTTTGGTATTCTTCTATCAAAATAAGCTGGTTACTACCTATGATTTTAAAATACTCGAGGATTCTCTGAGTTTGATTAAGGGTCTCTTTTCAGAGGTAAGCCAGGAAAGGTCGGCGCCATCTAGTTTAGAAAAAAGTAGAAAATTAACTTGTATAACATAACATAAATATTGCAAACAACGTTAAGGTGAACAGGGCCTCCATTTCGTACCTTAAGTATTTCAGAAATTAGAATCAGCGTTGTGAAAACTATTTTTTTAAAGTTCAACATAACAACGGTATCGAATACTCACAGAAAAAACATAACTAGACAACGGATTCCTGATACCAAGCGTAATCCTTTCGCGCCCGCTTGTTATTCGGATACTGTAGTACTTATAGATACAGCGGTCGCATTAAAAACAGATGAGGTTTAAAAAGCAACCCGCAAATGATGCTAAATGGTCGTCTCAAATAGGCGGGAAAAACGCACCGGTAAAAAACGTCCGTCTGTCTGCCCAAGATGAATGTCAAAATCTGTGTTTTGTTTTCATATGGTAGGTATATTGAGTTCATTCTAAATTTGAATTTGTTTTCTTGTGTTTTGTCTTGTTTTCTTTAGGTATTAAAAAAACTATAGGTGGGAGGTTATGGCAAAATAAAAATAAAATAAAATAAGTACGTGATATTCTTGTGAAATGAAAGGTGTTTAAAATTAAAAAGTTTGAATTGAATTTTGGAACAAATCCTTTTGTCTATTCTTTATGTTTCTTAAACATCAGGGTATATAAGATTTTTGACACATCAAAGAATATCCGTATCTTATAATTTTAATTAAATTTAAATCAATGCCCAAACCAATTATGTAAGATCCGTACGAATTTGGTTTCATACCTCTCAGAAAGTATTTAAACCCACAAAAGAAATGAGATAGTAAAAATCTTCGTACAAACGTAGTGGCTAAACGCTCGTCTGTATCGTAAGCACGGCCGATTGGTTTAGTTAGCAGTGAGCGTCGCGCCTCATTTGCTTGCCTCGCCGCGCCGCGCCGCACCGCACCGCACCGCGCGCCCGACGACTTTGTTACTACTCTTTTCATTCCGACACCATTCTAACTATCCGCTGAAGTGATAAATCGGTGTCATAAAACTTTATGAATGTTTTATGCACTTGATTTTATGTATTATAACCGTTTGTACTCATTTGCAAGCAAAAGGATAGATTGATGTTTAATTGCCATACGGACTTTCATAGATGCCATTGAGGTAATATACTACAGTGCCATAACTGCAGTCTAAGTAATTTTCTATGTTTTAACCATTGCTGGACCAAGATTTTCAATTGGTTAGAATTTATTGTACAGGCTATTAAAATTTAACGGAGAAAATCAAAGAATCATTAACCGTCCCGTCGGTTTTCCAGACTATCTCAAAAAGAAAATACCACATTTGTATTACATTTTATTTTTATTTTACAGCTGTCGTCAATAATGGAAAAATATATTATAAATAGGTTCAGAATAAAATACGTGACATTAATTACTTTTAACATACCATAACGCCTGTTTTCCCGAAGGGTTAGTCAGAGGTAGGTAATGTACACCCTCGTTTCTCCGATATGTTTACGACCCATGCTATATTAATTCCTTATAATGTAAAAACGTACCTACAATAATTATAAAATATTCAACCGGTAACTAGATAAGTATTTATAGCTTCATATAATCTATAAAAACCATAAACTATGCCGATGATACCACCATACGTATATACACTTACCATGCATTTTCAAATTAAAATCATACCTATACATACAAACTTAGATAGATAATATAGTTTAATTATGACGCGGAATTAAATATCTAACCCTTTAAAGAAATGAAGAAAAACTAGAGAAAGGGCATCGGTTGAGCGCCCAACAGGTTGACGGTTGAGTTTTAATGATCCCTTAATGATTGAGCCGCGGGCTACACGATGCGTGCCACCCTGTTAATTGTACAGTCGCCGAGAGAGTTAGGTTTACAGGCAGCGAACCACATCATAATATGTCGTGAGTTTTGACATAGATTTTAAATATTTATTTGACTGGTGATGTAGGACTTCATTTTAATCATGTCACAGTCACATGTACAGATATTATTGACAATGTCAATACTTACTTATTATGAATGTAAAAAAAACTACAGACCTTGTCTCTTGATTAATATTGCGTGATACTATTGCGTTTTTGTTAAGCCGCAAATGTAATTCCCTCATATATACCGAAATTTATAAAGTTATAAAGCATTGTGGCACTTCATGATGCCAGTTTCATAGGTTACTATTAAACCAGAGTTTAAGTATCGCAAATGGCAGTTACGGCTGCTCTTATTGGGAGTGATTGATTGTTTTAACTAATTGTCTCTGGTTATACGTAGATCAAAAATAATTTAATACCGTTACGCCGACATTCTCTTAAGGGTTGGGCAGAGTGTACCTACTGCTGTAGACCTACATTTTTCACATACATAGTAATGTTGTAGGTTCCATATAATAGGGGCGCAAGCTAATTGCCATTAAACGGGCACAAATTTAAACTCCGAACTGCCATTGACAATTTTCTTCTCGGACACGGCATCATGTTGCCCAGACAATTCGAATCCAGGAACTTGAAGCAATATTTACACCAGAAGCTGCGAGGCTAATGAGCCGTTAACTAATAAGTAATTTCATCTGGAAGCACAATTTTTTTGAATTTTGCATTTAGTATTAAATGTACAAGGGTTCAAGTAGAATTATTATTTTCTTTTATAGATCATACGTCACTGCTAATCATTAACACTGTAAATTCATAAAGAAATACCTTAATCGTATTCACCAGAAAAATTTAACAAGACACGGTACCTTCCAGAACGGTAGTGACTTATTATGGCATATGCAAACACTAGAGGGCGCTGGGTGCCACGAGAGCCGGTAAGCGCCATTAATGATTTCTTAATGATTGAGCCTACAGTGCGCTGGTCTACCTTCCGCTGTTCAAAAGTTAAAAAATGGAACACAGAATTTATTTGAAAATCGACTTTATTTTAGATCTAAACATTGGTTAAATGTGGGTGTACATGCGTTAACTTTAACTATATCCTTCGAGGACTGTTGTGATGGTCTGTTCAGATGTAGAGGAGAAATTTAGAGGGGCTCGTGGCTAGGTGACCACTATGCTGGTGAATCGATCTGTTAAGGAGCGCGTGCTGTTGTGGTTCTATGGATGGGGGATCACTCTAATCATACTTATTCAGACATTTCCATTCTAGGAATGCATGTTATAATGTCGGTTCCAGTTGTCATACGAATACCCATGACAATCGTTAGGGGTAGTCTAAAAAAGCCTGACAACTACTTTATCTTTAGGATATGGGTATTGTCCAGAAATCAGGTTGCGGAGGTTTGACGGCAGTCGCATCTGATGTAACATTGAATGTCTTTGATTATATGGCCTTTATCAGATTTATTTATATGTTCGCTTCTATATGAGCGTTGTTGGATGATGTTTAGTGAGCATTAAATTTCATTAAAAAATCGGGACGTTTTAGTCAGAATTAAGTATTATAGTTCTATCTATTGGTACATAAATCAGCATATTTGTATATCCTGTGAGAGTGCGGATGTACTATCGAATTACTTGGTGGATGCAAGTACATGCGGCGAGGCTGTGCCGGCGGCGGCCCATTAAAAATAATCGATGCTTGCGAAAATATTGAGGACTTTCCACTAATGACATCGCGCGGGAAAACAAAGCGAACCGGGTCGACACAGCCGAGCGACTGCCGCGCCATCTAACTCCCGCTCCGATTCAAATACGGCTTAAGGACGTGTGACGACTTGAGGAGTCATGGGAGTTTTGAAGCCTGAGACGTCGACTGATTTACCGTTATAAGTGGGCGTGGGTCCTTAAGATCTTAACACCATCTTGAAAACGTAAAGGGCAAGAAAACCCGTACGATATTTATCTTGATAAATAAACTCTAATAAAACAACGTAAGACGTTCTACGAATAGACAAATTAAATAAACAACAAGTGAATTTAACAATTTTAATGGCATCCAAAAATATGGCCCGATTTTACGAGTACGGAACGTCGGTAACCGAAGTTTATTTCCCGAATTTGGTGTTTAATAGGTTAATTCACGTGGAAGATGTTTGTGGAACACCGCGGGCCCCGCCAGCTCCTCGAGCGCCCTCCTTGTTTTTCTTACAAATGAAATTATTGCGCGAATAAAATATTTTACTGTCTGTCAATTTGGTTGGTTCACTTCGTCGAAATGTTCCGTCAGATATTAAGCAGAGGTTAAAATTTTATTCGCGCGGAGTTATGGCGGCGAGAACCGGCGTGGATGTTGGATTCTCCTCGGTACATCGGACTCGTTCGTGGGCCATTATTGCTTGATGTAAGACAATGCCTACAAATAAAATACTCATTCTTATTTATTGCTTCGTAGAATATCGAGAGGACTTTGTTCGCTAGAATTGTCTTCATGTAATAGATGTTCAAGGTAAGAAAATAATGACAATATATCACTGATGACCATTTAGTCTTTTTTAATAAAATCAATATTGTGTAGGGATATTTGGTATAGAGGTTCTGATTGGCATTGCACGTTATTTAGCAACAAAGAATTGAAGAGATAAAAAGAAATTACATTTAGCTTTATATAATGTTCAGACTTCATAGCATAAGTACCTACCTAAGTACCTAATAAGCAGAACCATAGGCATTAACTACGTAGTTTAATTTTAATGATAATAATAATTTGACTTTCTTCCTAGTTTGGCCAAATTTTTTTTTGTAGACAAGTTCTACAAAAATTATATAACATTATTAACATTATAGTCATTGACTTTCTTAAGCATGATAAATAAATGATAAGGTAATCTCTCGAAACCATCGGACTGAGGGATTTTCACGACGTCGTCGGCGATGTGTAAAGTTTGACAACCTACTGTAGGCCACCGTGGTGGCCTATAGCCTAGTCCCAGCCCAACACCAGATGTCTTTGTTAGTCTACAAAGTCTGTTTAAAAAAAAACATCATTCAATGATATCCTTTTCTGCGCAATATTATCAAGCATATAATAGAGTTCAACGTATGTAAAGCGACTGCATTGGATTGAATGAATCTGTGATACAGGCGGAGTGGGACATAACAAAGCTGATGTAATTGGTGCATTGTAGGCGGCCGCGGGCTAGCATCGTTAGCCTTTCTTTCGTTCGCCCGGTTTTGTCCGGGCCCCGCGCTTGCTAATTAACTATGAAATTAATTGACGCGGCAAAGTTTCCGAGTGAAACTTGAATTAATTGGCACGTCCGACTTCAGCCTAATTAGGAGCCTGAGGCTTTTCAGTATAGCGCTCGTTGATGCCGTGAAAAACACACAAAAGTGTTGTGTATAGTTTGATGTGCGCGAGTTTCTCGCTTGAATCAAAATACGCTCTCTGCAATGTTAATTGCGTGTGTTGAATGTACAATTTTTCAGTTTGTTCGTAGCTGTATCGTATAGCTCTGAAATCATGGGTAAATTAATGATGATGAATTTATTTCGTAACACATACTAAAGGAGCGTGGTCTAAAGGATCATGGAGATCGAAAAAAAAGACAAGTGTACCCAGCAGTGTGTCAAATCGGGCTGCGGATGATGAGGATGACGCAGTAAAGACAAGAGTCATCATCCTAATCTTTTGAAAACTACTTGTTGGGG
The DNA here is from genome assembly GCA_958496365.1 of Subacronicta megacephala. Classification (NCBI taxonomy): domain Eukaryota; kingdom Metazoa; phylum Arthropoda; class Insecta; order Lepidoptera; family Noctuidae; genus Subacronicta; species Subacronicta megacephala. Next base: position 12,239,533 of record OY292515.1, read on the forward strand.
TTTGTTTCCAGTTAAACCGACAACAGCAACTGAATATCTGAATTCTATACAAAGCGACTGGCTTCTCAATCCAATTTATCGGCAATACCAATCTAAGTACTAAGAAAAAATTGGTTATCAATACAAGTCAGGCTGCTAATAATACTCTATTTGACTATCTGTAAAACTAACAACTGTCATAGTAGTTTGTCATGCTAAAGCTCTCCGCGATACGGAAGGGAGTCAATGTTTTAAGAACCATCATTGTAATTTAATAATTGTTCAGCTTTCTTTTTTTTTATCTACGAGCTCCTTCGAATAATTTCTCATCTTTATGAATCTGTTTCGAAGAATAAGCCAGGTTCCCGATAGATGTCGCGTCTGTCACGTTATACAAGTAGGTTTGTTACACCTAACCTCTTTGCAGCAAAGACGTTAGTTGCTATTCAGCAGAGACACTTTTTCTGAGAAAATTTATAAAAAAAAAAACAATCTATACATAACGGCAAAGGACGGTCAAGAAAGCCACAACTACAAATAAGTGTACACTACAATCAATTGTATACAGCTTGATAAAATAAAACATGTTTCGTTCGATTCCCTTAAATCAAATAACAATAGGTGTAATTTTGTTCGCTTATTTAGAATTCCCACTGTTGTCTATCATTATTTATTTTTAAGTGCACAATATAAACACAGTTTGCGGGCTAGGGCCGTCGAGTGGAGGAAAGCTTGTCCCGCGGCGAAGAAACCACCATAATTAACATACATTATGAATTATCGAAAATGACCGAGTCGATAGCCCTAATTACACGTTGCCGCGCCACAACGTAGCAAACCCGCCGAGTAATGAATAGCTTTGTATTTTATTAATACGTGTTGCCGACCTTTATTAGATATCTTTGTTGGGATGAATCATATTTTATGAGCCCTATTACGTGTTAATTGGGTTTATGTGGGTGTGTTTTGTTTTTTGGCTCGAATTTCAAAATTTAAATTAGGAACGTTAATTCAAAATGGAGCGTTTGGAAATTAATTTGTGTATTTTTTTAAGGTTTATTTAATTATTTTATTTCTATGAGAAAAATAATTTTAGTTTTGCATGGATATGTTTTGCTATATGAAAAGATTATGAACACAACTTGTGTTTAATACTCGTTTATTGAAAATTGTCAATAGAAGATGTATTTTCCCTTAATTTCATGTATAGGTACTATTTCAACTGGAATGATAAATATAATTCATATCATCATCATCAACCCATTAACCGTCCTAGTGCAGGAAACGGGTCTCCGCTCAGAGTGAGAAGGGTTAGGCTCATAGTCTTCTAATTCTCACAGGCAAGCAGGTTTTCTCACGATATTTTCCTTCGCTGTTTCAGCGAGTGATAATAACTAATTATTAATATGCACATGATTACGGAAAGAGGTGCGTGCTGTGGAGTCGAACTCGACAACTTCGAATTAGCAGTCCAATGCGCGCGGCGCGGCGCTTGAAGCGGCGGTAGCCTAATGGCTAGGGCGTCGGACTTGCGATCATGTGGTTGCCGGTTCGAAACCCACCCATTGCACTACCGACGTGAACCCACTCGTAAAAAAAGCTTTTAGCTTAGCACGAGGGGTTAACAAGAATACTAGTAATGTGTGACCCACATTGCTAGTAAGCTTTTTATTTTAAAAAAAATAAAAAAAATGCTAATATCACCAGGCTATCACTGCATTTTTCTTCATATAAATTTAGCTAATATAATATTAAGGATTTTGTAGAAACAAAATATGGACTGCGGATTATACAGTTTCTCTAAACATATAATACGTACTAACTTTATGCTTATAAGTTTTGATACTCATTCAAGCTTGAATATATATAAAAATCTCAAAGCGTCCAACGGAGCTTTTGCGACGATTTGATCCTGTTACTTTTACAGATATTTCCAAAGATGTTATCGACACGAATTTATATTTCCGCTTCGTTTTACCGGTGTGGGAAAAATAAGCCTGTTGGAGCGACGGTCCTTCAGGCTGGTCGCACAAACTGAATGATGAGTGAATGGAACGATACGTTCTTGGTGAACATACTTGTCTGATACTGGTGAATGGTGAGACTCGGTCTTAAAATGTAGAGAGGAAATTTATTCATGTAGACACGCAATTGAAAAAAATGTTTGAAAATAAATAGTCTTAGGTATGTCCTTCTTAGCTATGAATATTTCGAACTGGAATAAATAATAAAAACAACGCGCGAATATAAATAATAAATTAAAGAAATTAAATAATTCCAAGGCTTTATAGACTTCTTTATGATTTCAATAATCGGATCCTAAGATATTTGTTGTATTTCACCTCAACTATTTGAGCGCTAAGTCCACCATATAGCCCGAAAACAGTAGATGCTGAGTGTGTGTGTTTTTTTTATCACAATAGACCTACTGAATTCGCAGTGGAAAAAAAGACACTGTGTTATAATACAATAGTTTCCATAGCTGCAATTCCTTCCAATTGGTTTAATTTTTAAGATAAATCTGCCTAATTGGTCTAGTGCTACGCTTGAGGTCCTGGGATTAATTCCCAGGTCTAGAAAAGTGTTATTGGGTTCTTCTACGAAATTATCCGATGAATGGCAATAGGCTTTATTCCATGGGACCTAAAGATATCAGTGAACTGTGGGTTACATTGGAATACCTCTATCGAACCCTTCAAGGAATATAGGTGTGATGGTATGTTATGTTTAAATATAATCAAAGTAATTAGGTATATTGTGATTAATTAAATACGGATTTTTAAAATATAAAAGTTACCGAACTAGTTTGTAAGCAAACACTTTCACATTACTGCGTAATTAATTAAAAGCCGTTAAAATTACTTTTAACAAAAAAGATAAACCGCCTTCAAAAAATAATAAAATAATTTTGTCTAAAACAGTTTGGGAAGTCGGTGACTTCCATTTGAGTGGGTCTTTTATTTTCGCCACCGACTTCCCAAACTGTTTTAGACAAAATTATTTTATTATTTTTTGAAGGCGGTTTATCTTTTTTGTTAAAAGTAATTTTATTTTGTTATTTTTAGTGGAAAGTTTTGTTTAGAAGTACTTGTTAGCCAACTAAACGCACTGCTCCAATAAGACAGCGATGTTTCGGAGTAAACGATAATATCATCGATGTAAACAATTTTTAGATTTTTGTTGATATTTCCAAAACTGCTCAACCGATTTCGATAAAATTTGAACGGGACCACCTCTGAGTAATGACCTACCAAACAAAAAAACAATCCTTAAAATCGGTCAACAATTGGCGGAGATATCGCGTAACAAACATACAAAAAAAAAAAAAAAAAAAAAAAACATACAGACGAATTGAGAACCTCCTCCTTTTTGAAGTCGGTTGATTATAATGATCTGTGTTCCGTTCAGAAAATAAATAAAAAATAATAAGTACGACGCAAAAACGACATCCTTTAATGAACGTAAAAGTACAAAAGAAAAAGGTCACATCATCTTTTTACTGAATATTTAAAAAATAAAGGTATGTATGTAGATATTTTTGTTCGGTCTAAGTAACGGTCATTACTAAGAGTGGTCGCGAGTCTCAGCAGTGACCGCTAATGACCGAGCGATTGCGGAATCACCTCGTTACCGCACCCATTGTCGGGATAAAGAGTTGTTCATTCGATCTTCATTCAAGGCGTTCTTTAAATTGAGGTACTAAGTAAAATAGCATCGACGTTAACACCAATCGAAATACTGGCAAATTTTTTTTGACGGTACCTATCATGGGTCATTAGAATTTTAATTTTATAAGGCTACTTGACCGATTCGCATGGTATAGCCCGAAAACTTTGAAATTCACTTCTTTGTGATCTGGACAGACGAGCAACCAAACTAAGCAATAACTAAATTTTAAACGTATTCATCCTTTTAAACAATATAAAAAAAGTTCTTGTGTCAAATTTAATTATCATAAGTAGTTGATAGATAGTTTCACTTAGCTGCTGCTTTAGTCAGCTTTAGTACGATGAGAGTTAATATTTCAATGGTTCTTAATTCGAATTCGAAGCGTCTTACGTGACCGTGACGTCACCGGCTCTAAACGATTTACGTTCAAACTTCGAACGAACGTTTACAAAGACTGTGTAATCGAAATTTTAAGGCACTTCCTGTGCGATTGTTTGTTTGTTTTATGATTTCTGATTGGAAATAAGGAAGTTATTACAATAAACTGCTTTGTTGAATTTTAGTGGTATTTAATACATCACATCCTTAGCACCCTTTACAGTACACCATACGTTAAGAAACATCAAACTGAAATCATAAGAATTCTGTTTTTTATGTCACTTTCCAATTATGAATATATTGAACATTCTTGTAATGCAATAAACGCATTTGAGTTTCTTTAAATAGTACTCACTATTCAACTACCGTGCTCGGATCTACTTTCAGAATGGGGTTTGGGCTAACTTGTCACGCTGGCCTATTTCGTGGTTGCAGACTTCACGCGATATCACTCAGGCAAGGAGGTCTCCTCTTTATGTTTTTCCTTCATTGCTTAACTTTTCAATTCATACATAGCAGCGACAATTCCAAATTCCGATCTTGTACCCTAGAGCTCCTACACGGTTTGTTGAATTAAGCAAGTGAAGATTTCGAAAAGTACTTGACGTGCCGTGGACTCGAATTCGGCACTTCGGCATGGCAGTTTATGATAATCATAAACATGTTGAAAGAACATGCATCATGCTACGAAAGAAGGAAATACAAAAAAGTTTGTTTTGCGACATTACAAAATTCACAATAAAAAAAAAAGAAAAAGTCTATATTTAAAATAAGAATGGTTCCTGCAATTATGTACAGTTTGTTCGAAATAAGTAAGCCGATCGGAAGTTAGCCGTTCCGAACTACCGCGGTGATAAAATCGTTTAATTAAGTGTTTTAATACATAAATATCGATATTAGTAAACATAATCATTAGAAATGTGAAACATATACGACTCTAATTACCTTTACACCGACTCTTTCTATTAAAATTTACCACTTCTAAACCACTTGCAGACAACTTCCGATCGGCTTACTTATTTCGAACAAACTGTACAACTTACAACGAATTATTTTTAACCGACTATAGAAATTTCGAAAAGGAGGAGGTTACTATGCTCGTCTGTATATTTTTTTTTATATGTATGTTCACCGATTTCTCCGTCAATTGCGAACCGATTACGAAAATTCTTTTTTTGTTTGAAAGGATATACCTACTGTCGAGGTGGTCCCATTGTCAGCAAATTAGGATCTGATGATGGGATCCAGAAGAAATCGAGGGAACTCTTCAAATATTATAGGCAAACCTATAATACTTTTGAATTTTTTAAAGTAACTCGTGCATATTCTTTCAGAAAGCATCATTTGGTCAAGTGGAACTGTTGATGGAGACCACGGATGATCTCTAATGTTTATTACCCCATTATTCGAAAACAGTGCAACCGATTTGGAAAATTATTTTTTTTGTTTAAAAGGGTATACTCCCCAGGTCATCCTATTGCCATCAGGTCACGCTCTGATGATGGGATCCTGGAGAAATCGAGGGAAATCTTTAAATATTGTATTCACAATAGGAGTCTCGTGAATTTGCTCTAGGGAAGTTTCATTTGGTGAAGTGAAACTGATTATGAAGACCACCGGTGCACGGCAACTCCTCAGTGATAGGTATTTTAGGGATTTCAATTTGATCACTTTAATTAACTTTCATTTTATGCTCGTCACAATGCATATGGTGAAGTACCAGGAGAACTCCTCAATAAGCAACGTCCCTGCACTGGGAAAAGCAATATTTTGTAAAAGGCAATTAGCGGTTGACTTTAGGCTATTGTAACTGAGGTACCTAAATTAAAAACCAACCCACTGGAAAACGATAAAATATATAAGGCATTTTATTTATTTGATGCTGTATGCTCCTGAGGTGGTCTCATTCAAATTTGTTAAAGATGTGATCACTAAAAATTAGGAAATATTTTTTTTTAATTAAAAAGTAAAACCGCCTTTAAAAAGTAATAAAAATAATGTTAGGTCAGGTTAGGTTAGGTTATTTATTTATTTATTTATTTATGATAAGCACACCAACAATACAATCGCTTAAGATCTAGAACATAATAACTACCAAATTTGACTTATTAGCAATTATACAAATAACAGGTATGCATTACATTTAAAAATTAACACAGAACCTAAGAGACTATATATAGTACTATTACTTTAAGGTTTTCTAAATAAAAATTAAATCAATATATTTCAATATTAAACTAGATTTTAGATTTCAATGAATTAACGTAGGTTAGGGAAAAAAGACGGGTTTACTTTTTAATTAAAATTTTTTTTTTCTCTAAGTACTGCATAATTTTCTTCCAATAAAATAACACATTATAACTAAAACATCAGACACTTAACCCACGTCCGCTAACTATTCTTTAACAACTGAATTAATTAATTATTAATTATATTCACGGAGTGTTTGCCCGTGTGTTCGTAGTGCGCTCCGCACTGCACTAATTTATGCAGTAAGTGATCGAGCCAGCAACTTGATTGCTTTTCTTTCAAACTTGTTAACTTTGCCTCATATCCAGTTATTTATAGTTCATTGTTGACGCGAATAGTTCTTGTTTGGTGTGTGTTTGGAGCTCAGAGCTTTGACTTTAAAAGCTACTGAAGAATATTATCCTGTCTATAATAATTCAGATAAATTAGCCAGAACTTTTAACTACAATATCTGTTTAACGGTATGCAATATGACTATCTATAATATTAACTTATTTAAGAAATAAGAGCTTAAAGCTTTTTTTATTGGAAAAGTGTTTTTACGCCGTAGATGTATCACTATATATATCTTTGAATAATGTTAAGGTAATTATAGATACTTAAATTAATAACTAATTAAAAAAATAATTATGTCACTTAAATCATTAATGGGGCGAGCCTATTGCCATTCACCGGGAAAAATATTACATAAGACCCCTCGCTCGCCCCCTATTACATAAGACCGAAACATACCAGCAAAGTGTGGGTGTACATTAGTACACCTCTGCCCTAACCCTTCGGGGAATACAGGCGTGATGGTATGTTATGTATATTCTTCTAACCCCACACGGAAAAATATATGCTAAATACCGTAATTTTTTATACCAATCTAGACTGGAAATAAATATCACGGGACATCTATTCTATTTTCGACCTATATACATATTTGGTCTACGTAGTTATAAAGATTTTATTTGTCGTTGTAGAATTTATTTGTTTAGTTCTGTAAGCACCTTTCAAGTAAATATTGATGTGCAAACTTGAACGTACAAGTTGAGCTCGCACTTGACCGATTTCCATTATTTATTTATTCATTGGTCCTACACTAAATGTGTACCTTTATATAATACTCGGCCGCAAACCGGAGCGCGCCACATTTGAATTTCTCTACGTGTTTTAACATTTCATAATTCTTGGACATTTCTCCGCATAAGTGCTCACTAAATAACGCTTAAAATACATTGACAACACAGCAATTTGTTAGCCGTAACAACAATAACACAACAATCGTATAACAATAAGCCATTAGACAAGTTGTGGAAATTTTCCGGTTATTTCCGATTCACACCGATTGTTACGGCCGAGTCGGCCATTCGAAGGGCCATAACTCGGCCCGAGAGCCGCTTCGAGTGGGGTCTATGGCCAGCGACCACGGAATCGTACATTTATGGTATATTTGTGGTATATTTACGGCCTATATAATGCGAGAGATTTATTGGGTGCGGCGTAATTAGCGCGCTTTTAGATTTATAATCTAAATTTGTAGAGCCAGTTGTGACCACTTTTTAATGGCCTGCTTTGCGCTAATGAGCCATTCCAGCTGTAGCTTTTAATGATACGTGTAACGTCTACTTTGAAAGCACGCAATATTGCTTTGTGTTTCTTTGTTTGGTATGAATTCTTTTGAAGATAATAAGAGGGATGTGCATGGACCCTTTGTCTTAGTATTGCTAAGTAAAATCGATGTTTATCTGTCATAAATTAGTATAAATAAGTCGGTGCGGGCGAGTGCGCCGGCGCCGCGAGCGCGCGTAAATCACGCACAACCGCTTATTAAGTTGTTAGGGGCGGCCGTGTCTGGGCCCACGCGTGCCCGCTCTCGCGCACTCTGTCCACGCCCTTATGTTTGCGCTAGCCCACAACCTTGTATCTCCGGTTCCCATAAACTTGTTTATTCCTTGTCCTTCCTAGATACTTGTGAACATATAAAAAAGGTTAAATTATTTATAGGTAAACCATGTGTTTATTTTAAGTTGATCCAATGCTCTAGTGATATACTTAGTCATATTGTTATAAGATATGCCAGGGAACACAAGGGCCATCTGATTACAATATAATGGTGGGCATCAGAGCGTCTATGATTATTCTTTGGCATTTTTCGAAAAAAAAAACTGCCTCGTTAGTCTAGTCAAGTCTAGTGGTACTAAGCGCGACTGCTACGCTATAGGAAATTATCAGTAACATGTCGGAGTCTGGATTTGTGCCCAGGTCATGACAATAGGTTCGCCCCCTATTACATGGGACGTAAACATACCGGCGCAGTGTGGGTATGGGTACCTAAGTATTTTATACTTTACAATTATTTTTTATTTAGGTACATTAAATTAGGCGCGACTAAAAATCGATATGTTTGGTTTTTCTTATCTTACTTTTATATACTGCATACTACATACAGTGTGATACTTATATATACATTATATTTTTATTCGTAAATTTATTTAAAAATAGCCTAGCTTGATATCCGTACGTAACTAGGTGGCCACTGAAAATCAGCGATTTGTTATGGTTTTGTCCCTTAACAAAGCATTCAGCTGAGTGGCAACCTTTTTTGTCGCGGACACGACGTGCGACAGATCAAAACAAATTCTTATTTAAAATTTAAATATGATAACTTATTAATTATGTCTGTTTGCACGTTTTGTTGTTGCTGATAAATAAATGTTTTTTCTTTCTTTCTATTTGTAAACTCTTTTGCAGGGAGCTATTAAAAGCATGTTAAAAACACATATACCTACTTCCACCAACATGAGCACTGACGCGCATCAACAATCGTCAGTAACAGCACACAGTACCAACATTGTTTGCACATCCTTAAAATTAAAACGGCCATTCACAACCATACATTGTCAAGTCAGAAGTCGGTGCGTTGCGCGACAACCCTTGCCATTTAGTTTGTGCTTAAGTGTCCGCACTATTGTGGCACAGAAATATCTGTGAAAGTTGTGTGCCTTTGTAGATGCAGACAACAATGAACCATTTCGAATTAGCCATCGATTTATCTGCCAATGGTTTTCACGACTAAGTATACGCCCACCGTACAGGCAAGACGAAAAGACTATGACGAATCCTGATATTAATACCTCTAGCTGTTTTAAATTCTTGGAACCTTTTACTGCGAGATTGAAGATTGTGTTGCTAAATTAATTATTTTTTTTATGTGCTAAGTAAATGCAAAATGATTCAGAGTTGTTTGGCGAAGCTTATTAAACTTTAATACAATCGCCTGAAAAAATATGCATTAACATTGTGTTGTTTTATTTTATAATTTATTTTGAAAAATTAATCTTAAAAGAACTCGAGGACAAATAGAACTTTTAATCATCATCATTAACTCATTATATTGTCCCACTGTTGGGCACGTGTCTCCTCAAAACGTAAAGGATTAAGCTATACAACCACGCTAGCTTACTCCAGGTTGGCAGACTTTACACAACGTATAGAAAATCTTTATTTATTTATTTATTTATTTATTTATTCATAAAGTACACCAACAGCAAATACATACAAATTGGTACTTAAATTCTATAAAATTGGTATTTTTTCTTATGTATATACTAATTAAAGGTGTACATAACATTTTCATATGAATACAAACAGGTGAAATGAATTAAATTACAATAAAAAAGAAACAGTTAAGTTGTATGAAGCATTTGTCAAATTATGTAAATATCAGAAAATTAAATTATAGAAATTAGGTAGTAGGTACAGTAGCAACAGATTGATAAGGTTATTTATTTATGGATGTCTTGTTTCAATATTACAAATAAAGCTTAGGTCTAAAACTTTCTTCCTAATACCACTCAAGGAGTCATGGAACACGTCAAGTTTGGTATTTAATTTTTGATTAAGAAGGTTATATTGATTGAGGATACGAATAAGAGGACCATGTGCACCAATGTTAGTACGACAAAATGAAGGACAAAATGTTTTAGTTAGGGATTTGCGAGGTATTTTTCGGGGGACTGTTAGTGGGATTTGAGACAAAAGGTGGCTATCATCAAGTTTACCATTAAGAAGTTTATGAATAAATAATATTTCAAGCATTGCGCGTCTATCGTGTAGTGTAGTTAGTTTAAAGAAAGATAATCTCTGGTTATAGGGGCATCTATGGGATATACCGCGAGAACTGAAAGCTAAGGAACGTGTGAACAAGCGTTGAATACGCTCTATACGCTGTGAATGAACAGCGTAAGATGGATTCCACGCTGTACATGCGTATTCCAAGTTACTCCTAACCAGAGATTTGTACAGAAGTAGCTTTGTTTGAGGACGCTTAAAACTAATGGTGTTACGCTTGACGAAACCGTGCATTTGAGCGGCTTTTTTTACTATAGTATCAATATGAGGGATAAACGTCAGTTTTTGATCTATAGTTATTCCAAGGTCTCTAATTTTATTGACAGACTCCAGTTTTACTCCATTAAGCGTGTATGCAATTGTAACTGGATTCTTTTTTCTAGTGAACGTTATTTGATAACATTTATTGATATTAAGGATCATACTATTGTGATTACACCAGAGATTAATACGGTTTAAATCATTTTGTAATTGAGTCGCATCATCGGGTGATTCTATGGTTTTATAGATCTTCAGATCGTCTGCGTAAAAGGAGAATTTACTGTGGATCCAAGATGTGAGATCATTAATAAATATAAGGAAAAGTATGGGTCCTAGGTGGGATCCTTGTGGAACTCCTGAGCTGGCATAATAGGATCGAGACTCGAATCCTCCTACTGCAACTAACTGGGATCTGTTGGACAAATAAGACATAAGCCAACGCAATAACGGACCGCCGATACCGATTAACTCCATTTTCCTGACTAACAATAAATGGTTAACCTTATCGAAGGCACTACTAAAATCAGTATAAATGGCGTCAACCTGACGTCCATCATCAAGGTCACGTGAAATGTCATTGACGTATGTTACCAAGTTTGTTTCCGTAGAACGCCCGGGCATGAACCCATGTTGATGCAATGAAATATGAGGTTTAGCGTGAAGAGTTATATAGGGGCAGACAAGTGATTCAAATATCTTGGAGAAACAGGAAAGAATAGAAATAGGGCGGTAATTTTTTACATCTGAATTGTCACCTTTCTTAAACACAGGAACAATTCTGGCTTTCTTCCAATCGTCAGGAAAAACACCAGATTTCAACGAGTGGTTGAATATAATACTTAACGGTAGTGAGATGGCAGTTACACATCGCTTAACAAAGATCGGAGGAATATTATCAGGTCCAGCACTTTTAAATATATCAAGGGTTTTAATCTTATTGCAAATGTCTTTTTCGACAAAATTGAGTTTGGAAATATAATTAGATATATTATTAGTGGAACTCTCATCTGGCATAATAATCTCAGATCTTCGACCATCATAGACAGAAGAAAAATGCGCGGCAAAGGTGTCTACAATTTCAGCGTTGCTAGAGACGTAAGTATTATTTAAATGGACTGAGGAGGGAATCGAAGTGCGACCTTTTCGTTTATCTTTGATGTAACGCCAAAACTGTTTAGGATGTTTTGAAATATTTGACTCTATTTTTACTTTGTATTCACTATGGTTTTTATGAAGCAATTGACTGCAATGGTCTCTCAAGAGCTCAAATTCGTATCTGTCTCTGGGATTTCTAAATTTTTTATATCTTAATCGGAGTTTATTTTTTTCCGACAATAGTTTAATAAGGGTAAAACTGAACCAAGGTGGGTATTTGCTTTTTTTTGGCACGCGTTTAGGAATGAATTTACCTATAAGATCATTTAAAATGTCGTAAAATTTCGATACCATTACATTTACATCATTTACGTTGCTGAAAAGTTCGATCCAGTCGATATTCTTTATATTATTAATGACATTTTTATAGTCACCCTTGAAAAAGTTAAAATCACTTCTGGGTGCAGGACGTAAATATTCAATATTAACAAAGGACACGTTCAGAAGTAATGGAGGGTGTTTCCGATCTAGTTTACTTAATAATTGGGGAGCACTTTCAACATGACAACTTGGTATGTTGCACAGTATCAAGTCCAGTATTTTGTTATCTTCATTTAAAATATAATTCAATTGAGAAAGGTTATTCATTGATATAAAATCAACTAAAGAATAGCCCAGATTACTATTGTAATTTGAAGGAATGGTAGCAAAACTGTCATTTTGTTTTTGCCAGGTTATCGAACTTAAGTTAAAATCTCCTAGTATTATAACATCATCAGCAAAGCTCATAACATGATTAACATTATCAAGAAAGTTATTTAATGATTCCTGTTTCACTGGCGGCGGTAGGTAGACCACGCATAGAGCAATAGTCTTAACAACTTTGTTACAGTTGACTTTTATTTTAATCCATATATCTTCTAATTCGATTTCCCAATTGGATACCCTGACCGCTGATAAACCAGTCGAAACAGCAATCATAACACCACCACCATCCAACTTAGAACCATCAGAACACAAACGGTCTCTTCTAAAAACAATATATCTGTTATCTATAAATTCTGTATTTTGTATTGAAGAATTAAGCCAGGTTTCAGTGAAAGCAATAATTTTGTAATCACATAATAAAATATTAGAAGAAATATCATTAGTTTTAGTTCGCATACCACGAATATTCTGATAATAAATGTCTAACATAATGAATTATTAAAATTTTACAGAAATAGGTAAGAGGACACTGAAAGAAGAAATGTTGTATTAATATAAAATAATAATAATTATTTTAACAGGTTTAAACTATCGTAATTGCGAACGAAAATAGACTGGCTATACTCATCTTTCTTTACATAAATACGACCATTTCGAATCCACACAAACTTGTATGATAAAGCTTTGGCCTTCTTACGGGCTTCTGCATGCAAGATTTTACCAGATGGAGTCAAGTGCTCGGCTACGAAAATAGGGGCATTCGGGCCGCCAAAACCAAGATGAGAAGTGCCTAATTTGTTCATTGGATTTTTCCTGTTGTATGTAAATACGGCGGCAAGTAAAGTATCACGCAATCGCGGTGTACACATTTTGACTACGACTGTACGTGGTCTGTTGTTGTCTTTATTAATCTTAGCCACTCGTGTAACATGCGAAATATCGGCGTCTTGGATCGGTGCTCCTACCACTTTGGCAAGTTGTGTTGTAATATTACTCAGGATTTCGTTTCGATTTTCCGGAATCCCATTAATTTCCAGATTACTTTCTCTCATATGTTGTTCCATAATATTGATTTTGGTTTTCAGCTCATTCAAATCAAGGTTTAAGGATTCATTTGCTTTTTCTAAAATTCTTATAGCATCACATTTTTCCTGCACTTGTCGTAAAACCTCTTCGTACCTGGTGTTAAAAAAATCAATGGAGTCTTTGATAGACGCCATTTCTGTTTTGAGGTCAGCAAACTCTTGTGATATTATTTCCTTCATATTCAGCTTGAATGAGGTTATAATTTCTTCTTTGATAACGTCACGTATAGTGTCCTTAATAGATGAATGAATTTCACTTCTAACGAGTTCGCGCAGGTTGTCCTGTACATTAGAGATGTTCGATGTGATCACTGACGAGTCACCTTCATGGCTAGGAGAAAGTCGTTGAGACGGTTTGCAGCGCAGAGTAACGTTGGTGGTATCATCAGAACAGGATAGGTTACTGCTATTTATTGGACTGTGCTGCTTACAGGATCGGATTGGTGTGTTAGTGTTATCCATTTTAGGCTGCTTATTTAAACACTCAGGACACTTCCAAGTATTTTTAGCATTAGCATTCATTACTTTAAACCTTTTCTCTGATATTTGTGCGCATAATAAATCATACCACTGATGACATAGACAACATTCTAAACCTTTCCCAGCCCTAAAAGCGTTCATGCAGCCAGCACAATTATTTAATGTTGACATTTTTTGTTTTAAAACTATTTTTTTTACTAACTATTTACTAACTTTAAATCTTTCAAGCATGCAGGTTTCCTAACGATGTTTTTCTTCGCCATTTAAGCGCGTTATAATTAATTATATTATAATGCATATGACTTGAAAAGTCGAAGTAGAAGAGGTGCATGCTTTGCTTTGGATTCGAACTCTAGACTGTTGACTTGGCAGTCCAACGGTTATGTCACTAGGTTATCTATCACTGTTAAATAACCGTCATTACACAATCATAATACAGATAAGATCACTTCTATCATTAAATCATAAGAATTAGTTAACAAATTAGACGCGATTCATTATTTGATAAAAACTATTGACATTAATTTACATCCCCCTCATATACCTAATATAGATAATACTCAATAGGATCCGAAACGTTGGGAATTGAATTAGGTATATCAATATAACACTATAAAATCCGTAAAAAATAGTTTTCAACTACAATGAGTATTATTTTTGAAATTATCAGAAAGTTCTACAAGAAAAGAGGGACTTATCCACTCTAATAAATTACCTATACTATACCATAGTATATAAAGTACGAGTCACGTAGAATTGGCATGTTTTAACAACTTAATGATGTTCGGTGATTTACCGACTTGAATCACCTTCATTACGGAATCTTTTCGATATCGTCCGTACAGATCGCGCGGTAAATAACAGTGCGGACAGAGGTACACTCGGACAAAAGTCTGGAAAAAAAGCTATAGGTACTATTGTTATATCAAAAAAATCAATACAAATGTCAACTTTCATAAAATATTAAAAGATAAACAAGTAAATTAGATAGGAAAAATATAATTAATATTGGACCTATACTCCATTTGGTTAGGTACTTAACTAAAGGTAAACAATAAAAATGGCGGCGTTCGGAGCTGTTCAACCTTTTATTACAATGGTGTCATATGAATTGGGAGTGAAATTAATAACAACACATCCAACAATCAATAAAACCAACGAACAAACAGAACAATAACTATCTAACACCATTTGCGGCAAAAGAAACACAAAAACGAACAAAAGTAAAGTAAATACAAACTGTTACGTATGGCGTCTGGTTACCCGACTAAGTATAATATCGGTTTAACGGCGCGTCGGAAGAATTGGTTCGACGACGCTTCTAATAATGATGATTTTCAAACGAATTGACATCTGTCAATTTGACGTAACACTGGGTGCTGGGGAGGCGGCCAGCCATTATTGATTTTATGGTTAACAAGGTTTTGCTGTTTGTTATCGATCGACATAGGCGATCTGAATATTGGTTGTTTCTGAAGTGAGCGCTCGCACCCCACGTGTTCGGTGGAACGTCGTTCTTTTCTTATAGTTTATAGTGTCTAGTATTGTGTGAATTGATTGTTATAACATACGGAAATTATTGTGGGAGAACATTACAAAATTGTGTTTCTTAACCGTTTGGTTTCATTGGACTAATATACCTACTCCTCGCCCGTAAACCCACGCATAAGATGGCTGCTTCTGATAAAGACGTTCCCCTTCCGCCTTTATCAGAAGTGGGATCCCGAGGGCAAGATGATGAGGAGACTAATGAGTATCCAACCAGTCGGCCAGGTGCAAGTGAAGGTGAAACTGGGAACCTGCTTGACAATATGGAGATGCTGTTGACACGTCTACTGAGTGTAACTCAATCTACCCCGGTAACTAATCAGTCAGTGAAACTCATCAGATTTGACCCAGATGATTCTGAAGCAGACATTGAAGGTTGGTGTAGAATGACTGAAATTATAGTAAATAGTAGAAACTTGAATGGCCCAGAATTACTACTCGCCCTCATGAATTCCTTAAAGGGACGGGCTGCGTCTTGCCTAACTAAACTACAGGCATCTGAAATAACTTGGCCAAAAATTAAAGAAATTCTTATTGCAAAATTTGGACGCCCTATGTTAATGCAAGATTATTTTGATGAGGTATTGAGGTTTCAGTTGGGCAATAAAGAGACAGCATGTGAAGCTGCTATGCGCCTCTGGGGTCTTATTGAGCGCATACCTAATGTTGAGTTTAATGAAGAGGTCACAACGGGATTCATAATATCTGTGCTTTGTCAGCGTGATTCATTGATACGTAGAGAATTAAATTCTCACATAATTTCAACCAGGGCTCAACTTTATAGAATATTAAACAGAGTGTCGCTGAAGAGACGTAATGATGACAATGATAATAGCGAAATTGACATTAAGAGACCTCGCCTTAGTGACTCAAGATTTGGAGGCTCTTGCCACTATTGTGGTAATAGAGGTCATAAACAGGAGGACTGCCGCAAGAAACGAAGTGCTGAGAATCAAAAATTGAAATCATCGGAGAATGAAAAATCTGTAACATGCTTTAGCTGTGGGAAAATAGGACACATAAGCACAAGCTGCCCAAATAAGAAGACTGGTATTGAGCAACATGCAACACGCAAAGAAGTCCAGATTTGTGAACACAATATGATGAGAGGTACTCTGTCGACATCAACTGGTGAGACTATTTTGTTTCTTTTTGATAGTGGCTCTTCCTGTTCCCTTGTAAAATGTAGCATAGTTAATAGACTCCTGGGTACTATACGCAATGATTCAGTCTATTTAACAGGCATAGGAGGTGACGATATCAAATGCACAATGCAGGTTTCAAGTTCTATATCAATTCAAGATATACCACTTACAGTACTTTTTCATGTTGTCCCCGATGATGTCATTACTGATTCTATCATAATAGGCAGGGATGTGCTTGAGCAGGGTATTCATGTTGAAATAAATAGTAATTTTATGAAGTTTTCTTTACGCAAAGATATTCAGGTATGCCAAATGATGGATGACCTCAATTTCGGCTATATCGATACCGACCTTGAAGGCAAGGACCGAGATGCGTTGGTGACAGTATTACGAAGGTATGCTAAATTCTTCATAGATGGTGTGCCTACGCGTCGCGTCACCACCGGTGAGTTAAAAATTGATTTAATAGATTCACACAGGATTGTTCAGCGGCGTCCATACCGGCTTTCACCTACTGAGAAAGAAGTCGTCAGAGATAAGGTACACGTTCTTTTGGAAGCAGGTATTATCCGTGAAAGCTCTTCGCCCTTTGCAAGTCCCATCTTGTTAGTAAAAAAGAAGGACGGTTCTGACAGGATGTGTGTAGATTACCGTGAATTGAATGCGAATACGCGCCCTGAGCACTATCCACTGCCCAGGATCGACGAACAGGTAGATCGGTTGAGTGGTGCTCACTTCTTCTCATCATTAGATATGGCATCCGGGTACCACCAAATTAAAGTAGAACCTAGTTCCATTGAGCGCACTGCCTTCGTAACTCCGGATGGCCAATTCGAATATTTAGCCATGCCATTTGGATTACGAAATGCAGCATCAGTTTATCAACGATGTATTAACAGGGCCTTGAAGTCCCTTAAAGATTCAGTTGCCCTGGCATACATGGATGATGTCCTTTGTTTCTCGGTGGATATTAAGGAAGGCCTACATCGTCTCGATATTGTCCTCAAAGCCCTATGCGAAGCAGGGTTTTCATTCAATGTCCGTAAGTGCAAATTTATGAAACGGGAAATCGACTATTTGGGTTTCGTGATCAGAGCAGGGGAGGTACGACCAAATCCTCGGAAAGTGCAAGCACTCGTAGAGGCCCCGACCCCTACGACAGCTACCCAGGTGAGACAATTTTTAGGACTAGCTTCCTATTTTAGGAGATTTATATCGAACTTCGCCACCTTGGCTAGCCCCCTATATCCACTCACAAGACTAAAAGGTCCTATTACTTGGACTGACAAGCACAATGATGTTCATAAGAAAATCGTACAAATTTTAACTTCAGAACCAGTCTTAACAATATTTGATCCCCATGCACCTATAGAGCTTCATACAGACGCTAGTTCGAGTGGTTATGGGGCTATCTTAATCCAGAAGGTGAATAATATCCCCCACGTTATAGCCTACTTCAGTCGCCGCACCACTGATACTGAATCCAGGTACCATTCATATGAATTGGAAACATTAGCAGTGGTGCGCGCCGTGGAGAATTTTCGCCATTATCTATATGGCCAGCATTTTACAGTCTACACGGACTGTAATTCATTAAAAGCTTCTAAAGCAAAAACAGACCTTTCCCCGCGTGTCCATCGTTGGTGGGCCTACTTGCAAGCATATGATTTTGATATTGTCTATAAGGAAGGTCGCCGCATGGAACACGCGGACTTCTTATCGAGAAATCCTTTACCTATGGCACCACCTGTCGTCCATGACACTGTAAGTACTATTGCAAATGGTTCTATCACTCGTAAGTCGATCAACTTTGTAGAGCTCCACGACAGCTGGCTTCAGGTAGAACAGAAGAGAGATGCAGAAATTCAGGATATCGTAAGTAAGTACTTGAATAATGAACTGCCCGAAGCCGTTAATCGTACTTACGATGTGCGAGATGGCATTCTGTATAGGAAAATAGAGCGCAATAAAACTAGCTCGTGGTTACCTATCGTACCCCGGTCTCTCATTTGGACGCTTATTAATCACATACACACAGAAATTAAACATTTAGGATACGACAAAACTCTTGACAAAATCTATGAGCAGTATTGGTTTCCAGAAATGGCGAAAAACGTTCGTAGGTTCGTTGAATCGTGTATTGTTTGCAAAGCTTCGAAAGGTCCCTCAGGCGCTCAACAAGTTAGATTGCACTCCATCCCCAAAGTAGCGGTACCATGGCATACCATCCATATAGACCTTACCGGAAAACTAAGCGGCAAAAGTGATAGAAAAGAATATGCGTCGGTAATTATAGATGCTTTCACTAAATACGTTCTATTAGAATTTACTCAGTCCCTAGACGCTATATGCGCCGTCAAAGCGCTCAGAAAGGCCGTTTCTCTATTCGGTGCACCGCGGAGAGTCATTGCTGACCAGGGTAGATGTTACATCAGTTCTGAATTTAGAAAATACTGTAATGAACACAATATCGAATTACATCTGGTTGCAACGGGTACTTCGAGGGCCAACGGACAAGTGGAACGCGTAATGCGTACTCTTAAAAGCTTACTGACTATAATAGAGAACGACACTAATAAAGTTTGGCGCGATGAGCTAGATGATGTTCAGCTCGCACTTAATAGTACCAGGTCTAGGATAACTGGATATACACCTACAGAGCTAATGTTCGGCATTCGAGCCCAGTCGCTAGGTATCTCCAAAATATCACCAAATAATAACACTCCTATCCGCGCAGATTTGGAAACCATACGGAATAACGCATCTCGCGGAATCGAACAGGCAGCAGAAACCGATACTGAACGGTTCGACCGTGGTAGAGCTGTTGTTCGACCGTTCTCTGAAGGAGACTATGTGTTTGTCAAATGCAGCGAGCGCAACCAAACAAAATTATCGCGAAAATTTCGTGGTCCGTTTATAATTATCCGTGTGCTTGAAAACGACCGGTACGAGTTAAAAACCGTTAATGGCAGCAACCGCGTATACAAATACTCGCATGAAAATTTGCGTCTAGTACCTAAAGGTTTTGAAGGACTAGCTCAAATATCTTCGAACATGATTAACGATGAGGAGGCCGAGACGGCGGCCGATAGGGAACAAGTTGATAATACCGCACCAGTTGATAGCGATAGTGATACTCTCTCGATTTCAAGTGAAGGAACCATTACCGCTGGTTCCGATACACTAACAGCTACAGATATTGAGTCTCATTCGGTCAGCTTTGAAGCAGACGTAATTGAAGATGAATGTACGTGGTAACTGTTTATTCCCTTAAGGAGCACTATAATTTCCTGTTCTGCACTGCGAGTTGATTTGACGGGTGGTCGAAAGGGGCCTTGCACGCCCGGTCCACGCCGCAATGTGAGTTGGTGGCTGGTCAGAGTGGCCTTGCGCGCCTGGTCCACGCCGCATGGTAGGTTGGTGGCTGGTCGAAGGGGCCTTGCACGCCCGG
This sequence comes from Subacronicta megacephala, assembly GCA_958496365.1. Classification (NCBI taxonomy): domain Eukaryota; kingdom Metazoa; phylum Arthropoda; class Insecta; order Lepidoptera; family Noctuidae; genus Subacronicta; species Subacronicta megacephala. The sequence goes on from OY292515.1 coordinate 12,259,698, forward strand.
TCCATGCCGCAAGGTGAGTTGGTGGCTGGTCAGAGAGGCCTTGCGCGCCCGGTCCACGCCGCATGGTAGGTTGGTGGCTGGTCGAAGGGGCCTTGCACGCCCGGTCCACGCCGCAAGGTGAGTTGGTGGCTGATCGAAGGGGCTCTGCACGCCCGGTCCACGCCGCAAGATGAGTTGGTAGCTAGTCGAAGGGGCCTTGCACGCCCGGTCTACGCCACAAGGTGAGTTGGTGGCTGGACGAAGTGGCCTTGCACGCCCGGTCCACGCCGCAAGGTGAGTTGGTAGCTAGTCCAAGGGGTCTTGCACGCCCAATCCACACCACAAGTTGAGATGGCGGTTGGTCGAAGGGGCCTTGCACGCCCGGGCCACGCCAAACGTGAATCAGCCTTTGGACGAAGGAGTCCTGCATTTGACCAGTGCATAAAGTACCCTGTTTTGCTACGCTTACCAGCACAGTACTTCTGTCAGGAATGGACGAGCTGGTTGTAATATTTTCCTTGTCTGGCATTTCAGATGTCGAGCATCCGTACAACCCAGCGCACGAGGACGTGCGATAGTCAGGTTTGGCCGTGACGGCGCGTCGGAAGAATTGGTTCGACGACGCTTCTAATAATGATGATTTTCAAACGAATTGACATCTGTCAATTTGACGTAACACTGGGTGCTGGGGAGGCGGCCAGCCATTATTGATTTTATGGTTAACAAGGTTTTGCTGTTTGTTATCGATCGACATAGGCGATCTGAATATTGGTTGTTTCTGAAGTGAGCGCTCGCACCCCACGTGTTCGGTGGAACGTCGTTCTTTTCTTATAGTTTATAGTGTCTAGTATTGTGTGAATTGATTGTTATAACATACGGAAATTATTGTGGGAGAACATTACAAAATTGTGTTTCTTAACCGTTTGGTTTCATTGGACTAATATACCTACTCCTCGCCCGTAAACCCACGCATAAGATGGCTGCTTCTGATAAAGACGTTCCCCTTCCGCCTTTAGGTTAATTATTTCGCTCCGCTTCCTCGCAGTACTACTTCTCAATTTTTTCGAGTTATCTAAAGTCTACTATGCAGAAAAATGTTTTGAATATCTGTATTTTTAGATTCGTTTTAGTAGGCACATTGCAATACTTTTTGACATAATTATAAATTTTGATTTAATTAATTGTTTGCAAGCTTAAGAATAATAGTAACTATTTAATATTAAGCAAAGTAGTAAGATATGCTAGTATAAAAGGAGAATGTGATTTTGAGTTATTGAATAATTTATTTTGGTGATGTTTTATTTCGAAATGAAAAATGACCCTTTATAAGAACCTTTTTTATGATTTGTTTACCTTTAGTTAAGTACCTAACCAAATGGAGTATAGATAACTTATTCTTATTAAGAGGAAAGATTTGTTTGTTTTTAATCAATAAACTATGACATTGCTGAACCATTAGAAAGCTACATTATTTCTGATTAGCATTATTACTATCCCGCGGGATAGCATTTTTTTTTATGGGATAACTCGGCAAACGAGCAGGCGAGCTACCTGATGGTAAGTAGTCATCGCCGCCCATGGACATCTAAACCAAAACTCTAAAGCAAAACCAAAGGAGTTGCAGATGCGTTGCCGAGCCTGTTTAGGGAAAGGGAGGGGAAGGAGAAAAGGAGAAGGAAGGGGATTGGGGGAGGAATTGGGCCTCCAGCCCTCTCGCTCACCGAACGAAGCGCAGTAACGAAACGCTACTACTCGGACGTCGGTTTTCTGCGAGAGTGTGGTACTTCCCCGGTCAAGCCGGCCCATTCATGCTGCGAACAGCGTGGCCCTACCACAACACTAAAAATTTTCACGTACTTGTACTAAAGAACAATACTGACGTAAAATATCCTAAATACAAAAAAAAACTTTATCTACAGCATTTGCCTACAATGTGACATGTCTACAATGTGTACAACATGAAACTTATTTACTCACATTGTACGACTAATGAATGTAAATGATTTGCGCTCAAGCCTCAAGCGAATTTGTAGATATTTAATGACAGAGTATTATTGATTTAACTATATCTCAAGCAGTAGACGAAAAACTTTCCTGTAATAGTAGTTATCAAATATATTGTATTAATAACAAAACATTAAGCTAATTTCAAATCCATTCGTAACGACTATTAAAAATAGTAATAAAACAGACAACTTCCTGTCCCAGTTGCATATCTTAGCACGACCGTGGGTAGAAACACACGTAGAAATGTAATTTACAACTTAGATCATATATCTCAGTAATCAGCGTTTTACTGATAACGTTTGTTAGTCGAACGTGGTTTAGGGCGTGCGCACACTGGGCGCGATGCGGCCGCGAGCCCGAGCGATACCACTGATAATGCCGACTCGTTACCGACGCGTGAGAAGCGCCCTGGCATCAATTCTCAGGACGAGATGAAAAAAAAAATGCATGTTTGTTATAGCTCAGCATCAGTTAACTGTAGATAAAGTTTTTTTTTGTATTTATGATATTTTACGTCAGTATTTTTCTTTAGTACAAGTACGTGAAAATTTATATTTAGTTCACGAGGTTATCTCTAAGGATCAAAAGAGTTTAATTAAAGTAAATGAGACTTTTCAAAATAAACATTCATATTAATTTTCTTTACACGCGTTTGTACTCACACATTCATCGTTTAAAAGACGTTGCTTGATGACGTCACATAACAATAATAAGCGTCATTATTTGATTACACAGCCGCATCATTACGCCCACACACACTCCGTGACGTCATTACACGGTTTTTTCGCAATTTGTCGGGAAACATTAATTAAAACACTCCCTCGGCATTTGAGACAGTGAAGTCCCGCATAATACCCGTCGCACAGTGGGCGCAGATAATATAACTCATATAAATAATTATTTAATTCATTAACTTTTTAACTGTGCTGGCGAACACAGCTCGGATACTTTAATTGCTTGAAGACCAACAAGCAATTCGAGTAGCAAAAACAATGAAACGACTTTCTTAGTGCCAATGTTTGTAACTAAACTGGTCCGTTTCAATGGAAATTTCTCAAGGAAAGGCGTCGCAATGAAACCGAATGTTGGGTTATGTAAAAATAATTTTGCGTTGGTGAATTTTAATAAGGCCAAAAGTTTGTTTGTAGATATTTGTTCGTTGGCTCATTTCGGAGCTCACGTGGGCGCGGGGTGGGGCAGCGCGCGATGTGCCGCCTGCTTTGCACGTCGTCATTTCCTCGAAAGTAATTCAAATGGAATCGTGTGCGCCGTTATTAAATATTTCATAACTTACCTCGCCCCGACTGTGTCTCACAAACCCCCTCCCTCCCCGGCGACCGCATATTAAAGTCATAAAAAAGGGTTGTTTGATCTATCCCCTAAAACAATTTACATATCTCGGCTCAGGCCGCCGCTAAATTATTTAATTAAGAGAGGCATAAGTTTTTATTATTTTAATATGTCGGGTATAAAATTGTGTTAATGGAACAATGCCGTCATTGTGGACTGAATTTTAACCCTCGAAAGCGGGGAGATTACGAGCATCGACGTAAATATACGAAATACTGAAAGTGTTCTAATTTAGTTTCTCAAATGAATTAATGGTTCGTGTAATTAAATGGTTTAATGGTAATCTTTTTTGATCTCTTGAGTAGTCTAATTTAATGATGCAATTTTAAATTTTGAAAGTGGAGCGGTTAATGTACTAGTCGCATCGGATACTCTGTATTATAAAACTAAACTAAAATACTGGCTCCAGTACCTACTCCGAAAATGCTAAAGCAAAACATACAAAAGAAACCGGCACTTATTTATACTTAAAGCAACAGCAAACAACAGTTAACGCTTATGTATTACGAGCGCAGTTTCCTAGGACATTGCTAAACGAAGGCACGCGAAATTAGTGTCGCATTACTTGACCGGTGAGCAATAAACATTAGGCAAAATAAAATAAAATAAAAAGAGGCGGTATGCGGGCACGCGACGCCGGCATGTTAAGCAGCCGTAATGAAAACTGCGTCGGATACACGATTGCTCGCGTCCTCCGATCTTGCTGGGAATTCTACACACCCTGTGTGTTTTTGTACGTTCGCTTGAAGTAGGTGCGTCGATTGGTAGTCTTGTGACTTTCGGTGGAAATCACGTTTGGACATAGGCGCCTATGTGAAGCATAGTAATAGTGTCCGAATAAAGTAACATACTAAAACATGTAGAACTGCTGCTGTATTTTACGATTACAGAAAAACAAGATTTTAAGAATTTAGAAGAATTTCGACAGCCATTGAGATAGATCACAGATTATAGATTAACAATTAGTAGGCTACTACTTCTAAATATTGTTGCAATCGTTTAAAATCAGTCAAATAAATTGCTTTCATATAATATAACAAAGAAATAATTCCCCACATCTCAGTTCTCAAATGAGAATGAGGACCGGTCCTTCGATAGAAATCATTAGAAGTCGGTTGTTTATTCCTCTATCTTAACATAAAATTATAGACAACTGCCTTTTGCCCGCGGCTTCTCTCGCGTTTATATAGATTTTGTCAATCTATTTATATGGATTTAGGCGTGAAAGCATAACAAATGATTTATAATATTAAGTTAGATTAAAGATTTAAAATATCACTAAACCTATGATTTCGTTTGAATGTAAAATTTACCACACCGAGTGTATCACTTACTATATTCAATTATTTCTTGACAGCGTCACACGTCACGCACGTACACGTCACACAAAAATCCCGCACTGTGTTGCAGCGAACGTCAAACACAGTCGCAGGCCACTATACAGAGTGAAGTGACCACCCCAGGTTAATGAGAGCATTTTTATGTGCTCTCCCAATGAGGAATGCAAATTTGGTGGCGGTTACCGGCGCGTTACTTGCCATTGTTTTAACACCGACCGACGCTTTACGCCACCCCTGGAGTTTTATACCTTTAAATACGTTAACCCCCGAATAGCGAGACTTTACTGCTAATCCTTTTGTTTTTGTTTACCGGACGATGTGTAGAAGTAATATAAATATTCGAGGGTGTGAATTATTTGGTATTACATTGTTTATTTAATTTTTCACACTTTTGAGGGAGAGGGTAAGTTTGTATTTTATACAATATCTAGTAAGAGTATATTTCCTTTAATTACCTAAAAAATTAGGATCTCGGCACCCAAGAATCACAAGCAAAGCTAGAGTCAAATGCATTTAAGTGAACAATACTTAATGCAAAGCATATTTCGATAAAAAATAAAAACTTAAAAATGCCTATAGGTAAATAAAAATAAACAGAATTTATCTATATGGACTGCCTCATTAGTCTAGTGGTCCTAAGCGCGACTGCTAGGGCCACTATACTATACTATACTGTTTTCGATCCCCAGGTAGAGAAAAGTGTTGTTTGGTTTTTCTATGTAATTCTCAGTAGCAGCTCGGAGTCTGGATTTGTGCCCGGTTAATGGCAATAGGCTCGCCCCTTATAACATGGGACCTAAACATACCAGGAAAATGTGGGTGTACATTAGTACACCCACATTTTTTTGCACAACCCGTGATGGTATGTATGTTATGTTAATCTATATCAGCAATAATACCAACCAACGCGCAATGCATGTTCCAAATTTAAAATCCCGGTAATGAAAATTGTAATACTTTGATTTGCGCGGCAAATAACTAAACTAAAAAAAAAGACGCGACACAAAGGTGACGAGGTTTGTGCTTTCACGCAAATTATTTTATTGTAATCAATAAGTGTATTGCGTCGCACGGTGGGTAGATGACGGCTGGCCGGCGACACAAGCCGACCAAATTGCGAAGCTGCCGAATTTCCCGTGTTTTCATTTCAATTTTTCTCAACAACGAATATTGTAAATTGGAACGTGCAATTTATTTTATTCACTCGCGAGTGATTGCTTATGATGTGATTGTTGACTGCGTTTTCCTCTCTATGCATATTATTCATGTTTACAATGCAACTCGCAACACAACCATTTTTATTCAGTGCCGAAGCGCTGCGCTCTAATGTCATCCAAATTAATACATATAAATATAAATAAATGCGAGAGTAATTCTGTCTTTGTGTCCGTTAGCCGCAGAGTCAACTTGATGAATCTATTCTAATATAATAAAGCTGAAGAAGATAGGTAGAGTTTGTGTGTTCGTTTGAACGCTCTAATCTCAGGAACTACCAGTCGGAATGAGAAAAAATCTTTTTACATTTGATAGCCCAATTATTGAGCATAGTTATAGGATAACATCACGTAACAACACTTAGAAAGCGGGGCAAAGCGGGTGAATCCGCAGGGCACAAGTAGGTTTGGTAAATTGTATCTTAACTTTTGACCTGACAAAAGTCATCTACAGGCTCATTACAGAGTTATTATAACCAAAAAAACTCAGATTGGTTTGCTAGATGATTTGGTCCGAAAATCCGGCTACTCAATTTTTTTAGATTTATTTTACTATAGTTAATTGAATCAAATGAAAATGTTATACAGGTGATTCCTTAAACAAAAACAAGGTTTAATTAGATTAAGATAATTTAAACATCGATTACATACTTACGATTTAGTAAACATTATTTCGAAGGTAGATAGGCCAACTTTTTCGTTGCTACTAGAGTTGAACTGGCTGGGGGCAGGTTCAATTACGGGTAGCGCTGCGCAGCCAATAATTGGCAGCAGGGCCCGCGACAAAGCGCCCACAATGGGCCCTGATTAATTTCCGAACTGCACCCGAATTCTAACTAGCAAACACGCGACGAACGCTCCGTGAAACCTGCACGGGAAAATTACTTCGCCGCTGTTTCGCCCATGCACTAGAGCTAGGCACTCTTTGTCTAGGCACTGTATCAAAGGTTTTTGTCAGCCCTGATTGTTATTGGCGTTTGCTGTATTTTTCGGTGATGTAAATATTATGAAGAAAATTTTTAGTAATTATTTTTATTATCAATTTGACTCTACAACTTAAGCAGCACTTTTGGTGTAGGTTGGTTGATTAATGTCACTTCACCACCATTACTGCGCCCAATGTTGTGGGTTCAATTTCCACTCGAGCGAAATATTTGTGTTTTATACCCCGCGTTTTCACTGACAACAAAACATGCAAATATTTATCTAAGTGTCAAAGAGTGAGTGGGATAGGTAGCTCTTTGCAACATTGTTTTTTTTTTCAAAACCTTACTAGCAATGTGGGTCGCACATTACTAGTAATGTTATGTTTTGACATGTTTTGTCGTCAGTGGAAACTCGGGGTTACGAATACTTGTTTAGAATATTGGTGTAAAATTTGGTTAAAAGTGTTTAATAACTCATTGGACTGGCAAAAACAAAAATATCGTATTGTAAACATCGTTAAGTCAATTATACCTAATAAGTAGGTAGGTACTTTGTAACAACAACCTAATAAAACTTTAAATTATGAACTTCAGAAGATGTATGAATTGTATTGTATTATCATTGGACTCGACTTAATCTGGATTCCTGAGCACGAAGATAACAAACAAAGGCCCAGTTTCGCTCTGCTGTGTTAATTGAATCTCCAACTATCAGATGATGGCAGCGAGAGTGAGCGCACTCCGGGGGTGGGGGAGGGCCTCGGGAGGAAATTAAACGTCATATGGTCACTTTCTTCCCCGGAACAATGTGCTGTTAATAACGATTCTTTTGTCTTATCCGACTTTTGTTAAGGCTGTGACGTAAACAGATATTGTAATGGACTAGAAATAAAGGATTATGCAAAGTTATTCTTAGGTCTGAAGATTACAACCAAATATTAATATTATTTCTGTTTTACAATAACACTAGGAGTATTGATGATGCAACGAATAAAGTTCGTACTTTACGTACTTATTTATAGGGCGTCTGTTACATTAAAAGTTAGTAGCAACGAATAGGCTACCCGTTCGATACGCATTGGTACACACCTACTACGCAAAAGCTACGATCGGACTACGTGTCAGCTACGCGTTGCTACACGTCGACTACATTAAAGCTACGAGTGGACTACGCGTCTGCTACGAGTGAGCTACGCATTGCTAATTGCTAGTCACTACTACGCAACTACGGCCGTGGCACGCATTGCAACACGTCTATTAACAGTAGCTACGAGTAGGCTACGGGTCAGTTAAAGTGAACTACACATATGGCTACACGTTCAATTCACAGTAGCTACGAGCGGGCTACGTAATGACAAACTTCCATAAGTTCCATAACGCAGCTACGCAATAATCTACAAGGCAGTAGCTACATGCGGGCTACGCCTTGCTACATGCCTTATGGCCAGTAGCTTCGAGTAGGCTACATGCCTACTACGCAGAAGCTATGAGCGGGCTACGCTTTACATCGCCTAGAAAAAAATCTTGCCTTTGTTTACCTCACGTCGAACTTTGTTACAACCTTTTGTAATTATATAATCGACAAAAAAAGTACAATATCGACAAAAAATATAGTTTACATATTTTTTTATATATTTAATTTTGATTAAACAGAATAATGCATTGTAAGTGTTTGCTTCCAACATTAATATTAATTATAGTCTGAACATAATATCAACAAAAAAAAATATTAATACTTAAATGATAGCTGCATATATCCTATCCTATCCTATCCTATCCTACTTCCTACTTCCTACTTCCTACTAATATTATAAAGGTGAAAGTTTGTGAGGATGGATGGATGGATGGATGGATGGATGGATGTTTGTTACTCTTTTACGCAAAAACTACTGAACGGATTTTGATGAAACTTTACAGTATTATTGTTTATACATCAGAATAACATATAGGCTTTAAATCCTATCCTACTTCCTACTTCCTACTTCCTACTTCCTACTTCCTACTTCCTACTATCCTACTTCCTACTATATATAATATAATATAATATTATAAATGTGAAAGTTTGTGAGGATGGATGGATGGATGGATGGATGGATGTTTGTTACTCTTTCACGCAAAAACTACTGAACGGATTTTGATGAAACTTTACAGTATTATTGTTTATACATCAGAATAACATATAGGCTTTAAATTATAACGATATTTTGGGAAATTCCCACGGGATTGGGGAAAAACTATTCCACGCAGACGAAGTCGCGGGCAAAAGCTAGTATTAAATACAAGTTACTCAAGCTTAACCTAATCTATGTTCCAGAAACGCACAGTGAGGCTGTGGTCCAGGAAATTAACTGACGACATACTGAGGGTGACTTGACTGCCTATGGCTGCTCAATTACCTTGCTAACTCTATGCCTAGAGCTACTTGATTTACTCCGAGTACCTAGTTATAGCGGTCCTTCAAATATTTAGTTATACCTACGTTGGTGTTCATTACTTTGAAGGACGAGTCAGTTTATGTCAAAGGCGTTTAAATTTTCATTTATTTCCGCATTCTTTCATTGCGTATGAGTGCAATATAAGGGAACATTCCCTGCTTAAATAAGTTAGAAGTATTACTTTTTAGACAGTATCTCGAAAAGTAAGGGTTATGAAAAAAAAACTGATTTTTAACTTGTTTTTTTTTTCCGTATTTCTTGGATCTTCAGTCATCAAAGCAGTTACCGTAATAACAAGACGCAACAACAGCTCAAATCGCCCATTACTTTGAGTTTGAATAACAGTCAAGTTGCGTCTAAATTATTCCTTAATTAAGGCTCCATTTACTTCAAAAGGATTGAAACAGAGAACAGAGATGCTCACTCAAAATCCGCCAGTAAATAGAGGCGTCGTATTTTGAATGACGTGACGACGGCGCTGCGTCGCTGGCCGCACTGTCCAACCGTTTAATTTCCTGGCTGACGCCGCCAACTGATTGTACAAGTCGGGCTGTTGTCCAGAAGAACTGCTACGACTGTTAGCTAATGTTTTCCAACATAGTTTTCAGGAACTAAACTTTCCAATTAGGTCAGCCGAAACTTTATGATGCCTATTAGATAAAAAAATCTTTATAAAAAAAATTGCACCAATTAAATCGCGATAGATCAACGTTAGGGGAAAAAGGCAATTAAGTATCCGAAAATAGTGCAGTTAGCGTGCGTGGTATCGGCGCGCATCTAGCGCGTGCTGGCGCGGCGTGGCGCGATGGCAGCGCGGCGTGCGCTGCGCGACGTGCCGGCGTGCTCGCGCGCCAATTAGACGCCCGTCGCACCACAGGCTAATGGCCCATTAACACTCGCTTTACACCGCGCGGCCATCGCTCACCTCCATCTATTCGCCTGTTAGTGCACCGCCAATCCAGTGCACCTACCCCGCCTCCCACACCATTATCTGTGTACGACGGCCGAGGGGAAGCCCGCTTAATTGACGGGAGTCTACTGTCATAAATAAACGTTCAAATGTTCCACTTTATAGGTAGTGCCGCTAATGTGCAATCGAATTTATTTATGGCACGAATTCCTCAAATTTATGAAGCTTTTGTGATGCCGGTGGTCGGCGCGGGCGGCGATTAGTTTTACATCACGAACTTTGAATACGTCAAATAAATCTTCAGCCGCATTAGAGACGGTTGTGTCTGTTAATAATGTTGAACTTTAGGTGATGAGTGTCGCTAACGAGAGATCATTTGAATTAATCTAGTAATAGAAACTCAGTAGCGTTAGGTCGGGCGTGTTCCAGCACGCGAGGTGCGATGCCCCGTGATCGGGCGAACGTTTCGCGTTAATTAATTGGGTATTTTCACACGTCAGCGGCTAGATCTCTCCAAATAGATCGGCGCGCGCGGCCCTTAATTAGCTATATCTGCGCGACCGATCGGCTGCGCCCGCGCACTCCGCCACGCCAATTTGGCGCTAGTCTCTGCTTCGGAATAGTTGGAGATAAGGCAACTAGAATGCTCAGTAATAACCTCATTATGAAATATACGACCCTCTGCTTTGTTAGATATCGCGAGGACTGTGTGTATCTTATGTTGTTTGTGTTGCCAATGTTATTTATGACCATTCGTTTTGTTCAATTACTTAAGTAAACAACGTAAGTTGACGTCAATTAAATATAATTACAAAAAAAAATGTATAGGCAACGTAATATTTTCGGACTAGCAACTCATTAAAAATTTTCATTTTATTACACTTTTACAAAACTTTACGAGAATTCTAAAAGTCAAGTCTCTTATATGCGAAGAGGATTAAAAATAATTACCACTGCTATTAGTGATTCGTTATTCACCGCTTCAATACCACATTAATATGCATTGCAATAGAATAGAAAGACGTCGCGTCCGTCAGTCTGTTCGCACGTGTCGATCCTACACTATTCTCTTTGCAACTGATTGACGGCCGTCGGGAAACAATTACCTTTTTGTCGGCCAAGCGATACACCGCTAATTACAATAAGTGATCATTGATTTTTTTAATTACGCCGCCCATTGAGGCGTCCATCATCGCGGCTAATAGTTGCCAGTCAGTGCATTTAATAACGCCCGCCGCCTTCTTGGAATGTTCGTAATTTCATTCTTGCGGAATTTATTTATTAAATCCTCTTTCGTTAATATATATTTTTCTTAATTTAAAATTACAACCGAATCTGCCTCATTAGTCTAGTGTTCCTAAACCTGTCACGCTAGATGTCCTGGGTTCGATTCCCTGGTCGAACAGTGTTATTGGGTTTTTCAATAAAATTCTCAATAGCAGCTCGGAGTGTGGATTTGTGTTCGAGAGCGCGGCCTCTATACATCGGAATTAGTACACCTCCGTCTATCCCTTGAGGGAATACGGGGGTGAACAACAGGATCAATCGTAAAATAACCATAATTATTTAATCATCCTTACAAATTCTACTTTGATAATGTTAACAGGAGGTCGCGTGCAAAAAGTTAACAACTATTAAGCGTGAATTTTAATGTATCGCGAAGGGAAAATCATTACACAGTAAGTACGAGGTCGACTTGTAACCTGTTTTGCAGTGTAAGCGTACGCGTTGCATTCCTTTCATAAATGCGAGAGATGCGCAAATGTAGCAGCGAGGCCCGACGGCGCGAGGCCGGGCCGGGCCGGGCCGGGCCTGGCTGGTACAGCACGAGGCACATGCAGCTTCGCCCGCCCCATGAGAAATGAATGTTCCCGACCTCTAATTACGTTTTATGCGATATCGCCATTTAATTAGCAACATGTTTCCCATTCCGAAACATTAATTAATATTTTCATCAGAGTTCTCCGCATTTAACTGTGCTTTTATTACTCTCTCGAGATTTTAATAAAGATTCTCGACCACCCTCGTTCGAGTGTTATTGTTTTAAAAAGTCTTATTATGAAATTTTTATTGCTGTGTCGTCGAGAGGGATCGTTTATTTCATTGTCGACAGCTTTTCGATCGAATGCCTTAAATGAGTTCTTTTAAGTCTTGAACGAATAAGAAAGTTTTTTGCGTCGGCTCCGAAACGGCGACAAGTGGTTGACATTATAACAACATAAGTTCACATTGGTCACTTTTTGCAACAATAAAAATATCACCACGAACGTTTCTTGACAGCTACATAAGAACTTAACATCTCGATATGTTGACGTTCGCGAGTGAATTCGCCAGATAAGGGGTGCAATTAATTCAATGGTCGGCATGTAATTGTAGCAACAGATTAATAAACGATCCACGTAGCGGGGGACAAATTGCGGCAGCTGACCGCCGCGACGCGACGCACGCCGCGCCGCCCGCACCGGCCGGCTAAGGCAATGCACATGTGACATCCATCTAACTGTCCCACTCGCTACCATTACAACTTCATATTAACACTAACAAATTTATTCAATGTCCCGTAGTACCTACTTGATATTCAAATATATTTGCATAATTGTAATCGATGAAATTCCTATTATTTCGCGTTGTTTAAGGTCCGAGAGCGTGAGAACAGCCCTCGGAGGGAACTAATTACACCGAATGTGGCTTGGGTCTTCGGTTAATTAGAGACGGAGTGGTTCAACCCTCTTAATTAATACTTGTGCCTAGAAGGCCCTCATGCTTACCTCGACTGTTTTGTTTGAATTGTTAATTCGTGATAAAACATCAGTGGGTATTGTGTTAACATTATAATTAAATGCTAAAAAAGCATTACAAGAACTTTCCTTTTTACCCTTATTTTATTGTACCTAATACAGTGGAAATTGGAGAGTTTTGTATGTTCAAGAAGCTCTCCGATGCCAAATATTTAAATTTACTTATAGAAATTTTATTAGGTATTAATAAATAAGGCTAGCGTGGCGGACTACAGCCTAATCCCTCTCATTTTGAGAGGAGACCCGTGTCCAGCAGTGGAACAAATATATGGGTTGATGATGATGATTATTATTAAATTAAAAAATATTATATTTTGTTTAACCATCGCAGCAATGCATGCCTCAGACGACTCACAAAAGAACTAATGGACGATTCATTAATATGCTCATAAATTAATTATCGAATAGATTTTTTATTGATTTACAGCCATTTCTGTGTCCAAATATCACAAAAGACTATTAAAAAATTTACGATTTCATAGGCTCTATGTACTTGGACGAATAAATTAAGATATTGTAAAAGGTACCTGTTGAGTGGGTGTATGCGTAGGAGATGTTCACGGTATTGGGAGTAAGGCACAACATTTTTGTTACAAAACACGATTTTATTTATGTTACGTCTTTATCCAAATAAATAGAGACATCCTTTGATCTTATTTAAATTGTGGATAAAATGTACCCTCGTATTTTATGTAGGTCTAGGTACTCGTATACCGCTGTCTGATTTTCAATACTTGTTACATCTACGTACCTTTTTACGTTATTTGTTTGAATATAGTTCTATGAGAATAATAAGTTTTGAAGTTTATACCCCCGGGATAGTTTATTTAATAAATAAAATAATTCATAACCGTAAGTAACTTTTTTTCTTTCAAAATTATGTTTTACCTATAGGCTCAGATCAAATAAAAACTTTTTATTTGATCTGAGTTTATAGGTTGTTGGAAAGATGTCCGCGGCTTTTGCCCGCATAGGATCTCGGATATATATGCAGCGAGATAATAAATAGCGTTAATCAGGAATAATGCAGGTCTTTCTAATGGTAAAAAAATACTGAAATTGATTTCAAAGTTTATCGATTACAAACAAACAAAACTAAATGGTTCCTCTTTATAATATGAATAAACATAGACGTAGATTATTTTAAAATGTCATCCTCCAGAAAGCTTTGTGAAAAACTTGTAATAGATAATGCTAGAACACTAAGTAGCTAAGTAACTAGGTACGCTGGTCTATAGATCTACAAAGTTAATCTGCATTTGCCACAGGCAGTTCCTGGAGGTTTAAATGCAGTCACTTCTTGTAAACTCCGATCTTCATCCACATCTAAATAGTGTCTGTTCATGATACCGATGAGGTAACGTTAGATAATTCGGTCAAGATTTACGTATATCAAGTTTTTAATTTTATTTAATTCAATTTCAGATAAACGACACATCGTGAAAAAAACTGCTATCTTTGTTTTATCTTGATCCGGTTGGAACTATAAGTCTTGAATATTAATTATTTTATTGCAAACATTGACGGTAGGATAGCGACTATTCCTCTTTAATTATACTTAAGAAGTTAACGTAGTAGAGATAAATTAAATTATTTCTTTCTCAGTCTCATTAATCATTAACAGCACAATTTTTCCATATTTTGTTAATAAAACTTAATCATGCTTGTAGTCCGACACTTTTGAATTACTCAAATGCATGAACACGGAATTTCTGAACATAAGTACGTTAGCGTAGAAAAATGCGAGTGTTGTAATGAATATTACATTAAATAGTTAATTTATTGGCCACTTCAAATGAATAAAGAGCGCATTGCATACATTCCTACACACCCGACTTATTAATAACGCATTTACCTTTATAATTAAAGTTTTTCTCGCTTTTGTTAAGTTCGTTATTATAATTACCTAATGGCTAGTTGGCTTAAATATAATAAAAGTAAACCGAAGGAAAATTATATGATTCCGTTAATTAATTGTGTAATTAACACGATTAATCTGCCTACATATATTTCTTATGAAATGTATCTTTGAAACAATTTTTTTACATTTTATGATTATATAGCTTAGGCCATAACATAACATACTATCACACCAGTATCCTCAAATGGATAGGCATAGTTGTACTAATATACATTACTGTTTGACGGTGTTTTTATGGCTTATGTAATATCGCCGAGCTGCTATTGAGAATATTAACCCAATGGCACTGCATAACTTGGAGATTTAACCAAGAATGTCACGCTCAGCGTCGTCCACTAGGCCAGTGAGGCTGACCTAAGAAAACATATTAGTAAAGTAAATAAATTCGAGTTAGTACCCTGTATGTTTATTTTAATCGAATAATCCGTTTCCATGTATCTTTGTTTCCAATCACCTCACGTGCAAATAAAGCCGCAATAGAAACTATATAAAGTCGATTTACGATGTGTCAGTGTAAAGTCGTAAATGTGAAATTGTCCTGCGCCGTGGATAATGGCGTATTTAATGTATTTGTGACTTGAGGTTCCGTATTACCTAACCGTTGTCTTATGTATACGTCGTCCGCGACACGGCTCTTCGATTAACATAAAATTGAGGCGAACACTCCCGACCCCGCGTGGGCGCGTGCTCTTGCGCATCTACCGTGCCTTATATTGGGATCTCGCTCCCTCTAAACCTCTGCAAAGCTATTTATACAACCAAAGTCAAACAGCAACGCTATTACCACACCACGGTAATCACTAAAATATTTCGTGACCACTAAACCGCATTTAGTCAGTTAGTCATCATAAACCAACTGATGTTGCAACTGCGTTGGTCGAAAAATAATTAGCAGTTAGTCGACCTCGCGGCCCAACTGCGAAGGAAAACCGCACGCGCTGACATTGACCCGGCGAGCCCCACTCTGTCTCCGGCGTAGACGCAGCGCGGATACGTCGAAGGTACCACCATACCACGGGAAACGTAATTTTCTGTTTATAAAATATTATCTACTTGTCTACGGCACGTAATCAAGTCGTACAAAAACTTCAAGACGTTGAGCACGCCACCCTAGTACGACTCTCATCCGGCCGGCCACACAAACCGATCATTACCACTTACGGAATCAATAATTCATATCCAATTAGCTGATTACCGCAGAATGTACGTACATGTAATACTTACATATTTATTATATTGTGCACGTTACATGATTGCGTTTTCAATTAATTTATCTACTCATTTAAATAGTGGTTTACAATGTAGTACGATATTGTCTGACATGTTTGATGCCGAGTGTCGATGCGACGCACTGATAACATTCCGGTTCAGGTATCGAACACGAAATTCTTGGCGTGGTCAGAGTCTGAGGTACACAACGATTCGATCTAGACGTATGTTTGAATGCGCGGAATTCACGGACAATTGATGGAAGCGAGCGATCCATCGCTCCCAATGTGCAAATCTAGTCTTTAGGGGCGGGCGGGGGCGCGCAATGTTCTGCATACCATTCGATGAGAGGTCTCGTCATCGGCCGCTAGGATCGTGACAGAGAATTCGTCGGCCGGTTGCCGGTGGAATGCGAGCGGTAATTGATTTGTCCTGTGTAATCGACGACGAACGGGATTGACAGGAGTATCGAGACGTCACGCTAGCCGCATGGCGAAGATACGGAGCGTTGCGGCGCACGCGACGGACTCCCGCTACCATTGACTGCTACGCCCGACGATAACTACCTGTGTCACGCTTCCCAACCGTTACAGTTAAGAGTATCGTGTAGTTACGAGAGATTGTTCTGTACATATGTGATGACCTCTTAAAATCACATTAGCATTTTTGTCGTTATAAGGTCGCAGGTTAGACACGACTTTGGTATTTCCCTCACACGTTTTGAAGGTAAAGTGATGCAAAATAGCAAACAACGCCAGTTTGCGACGGCGAGAGCCTTCGAAATGTGAAATTAAGATCGACTTTATTAAGTCCATATAGAATGATCCATATAGATGTCGTTTATAAAATATTGGAAAGAGTGGCGGGTAATTCGTCGCACGCGATCCAGAAACTGGTCCGTGCAATAACAGCGCGAAGCCAAATAAAATTAATATTCATAGCCGTTGTATTTATTGGCTTTCAATTAGTATAATCTTAATGGAGCATTAACATACGCGCGGGCGACGCGTCGGAGCATTACCATAGCCGTCGACGGGTTGCCAACTTATATAAAACCTTGGATTTTTGGACAGTTTCAAAAACAATAAAAATATTGTACATAAAAAAATGACAATGGTTTTTTATCGAAGCTTGTATTCCAATAAAATTCCAAGAAGTATTGCAAAAAATGGTAAGATACATAGAAAAACTGCTTTTGCATAATGTGGAGCCGCATGCACACATCATTACTTCTAATGCATCCTGTCCATAGCTGCCGCGTGCAAGACTAATAGACGGCTTAAAAAGGCAGTAAATGTTACGGGCTGTCCCAGTTAACCTCAGCCGTTTCGAAAAACTACATAAATGGGCAACCGAGTCGGCCTAAGCTGGCAACACCGGTCGCGGAAGGCTCGCTGCCGATGACCTCCGGCGACCGGTTCCCGCGGCTCCCTCCGCGCCGCCCGCGCACCCCCCACCCTCACCCCCTCGCGCGAGACGTTTCATTACGTTATTATTATATTAAATGCTATAATACACATTGTAGGCATTAGTCCGCCGAGACGTCGTCCTAAGAAAGGGTAATGTATGGCCCACGTAGGCAGTCCATTCGGTTTTATTTGAAACGCTCGGGGATTAGCGCGGTGATCTTTATGACCGTTTTGAATGGCGAATTGTTCTATAGCGAGAAATTTTTAGTTATTGTACTGGCTTCTCGGTATTTTGGTACGAAGGAAAGTGTTGTGTTGTGTTCATCACGTTTTGAGCGTAAAACCTAGTTAGTAGTCCTCATTCAGAAATTTCCATTAGGGTTCCTTTCAGCCTTCAATTATTTTCTAAAAAGTGAATAATTTTATGTACTGTTACTGAATCTTTGGTTATTAAGTACCTAAGTAGTCACTATTAAATTTTATGAACAACATGATTCTGTCACAATTTATGTAAGTACTTAAGTTAAATTGTGAAACATACCTAATGGATAATAAGTTACCAAATAATACTAAAATATTTGCCTATAACACAAGAAACAGCCTAAAATCTGAAATAACTATTAGTAAATTATAATAAATGCGAAATATCTATGCTTCAAGTCTGTTACCTTTTCACACATGTACTACTGAACAGATTTTGATGAAATTTTAAAAGAATAGATATTGATGATTGAGGATATGATCTATGAGTTTACCATCTATAAAATATGCAGTTAATTGTCCATTTAATAAATAAATAAAATTATAAATACGCAAATTATAGTTTAGTATTCATAATTATCATCCGTGGTTCCGCTTCACAAAAAAGCCTCCAATGAAATTACAATATGTGTTAATACTTATTGTAAAAAAAATATTATATGCAGCTCCAAACCTCTGCTGTTCTTGCATCGTCTGATCGTAATTCGATTTGGCATTAAACCGATTCTTTGGCGCTCTCGGACCGTGTATCGATTTGGAACAATTAAGCGAGAGATTTTTAATACTTCATACTTACATGTTTTTTTATTGATTAACGAAAGTACTTTAAAGGATTATAATATTTTGATGAAGGTATTATTGTTTCCATTATACATAGTTGTATGATGATTGGACTGTTAAGTCGTAGGTTATGAGTTTGAGTCCAGAGCACACACCTCTGAATATTCATAAATTGAATATCACTCGCTTAAATCGGTGAAGAAAAACATCTTGAGGAAACCTGCATGCCTGAGAGATTGTCTCAACGGCGCGGCGGCGGCGTGTGAAATCTACCGATCCGCAATAGGATAGAGCAGTAGACTATAGCCTAACCTTTCACATTCGGAGAGGAGACCCGTGCCCAGTAATGGGACAATAGATGGGTTATTGTTTCCATAGATTTAGAAAAAAATACTGATGTAGGAAAAAGGAAATACTATTTTGTGCGAAAACTTATTTTTATCTAGATGATTCGTAATTATTACGGTTTGGTAAATTACATTTCCTCATGATAAGTTCAACAATTTCGTGAAGTGGTGGCCTTTTTTTAAGCCTGGCTTACCATGATAGAACTGCTTCTATCATGAAGATGAATTTTGATGTTATTTGATGTTTGGTTTTTGATGTTAAGTCCGCAGGGACTTAACATCAAAATTCATCTCATTATTAAAATACAAATTATTTCGAGGCAGTGTGTCACAGAGGAGCAGTCTAATTATAGAGTTGACCAGTTCTGAAGAGCGGAGGGGGGACGCACCTTTCGTCGGAATAAGGCACGCTACAAAGTATCGCGTTACATCGCGCGGTGCACTTGATCATGCCGTTGTCTGCACTCTTTTATTTATAATGCTTTATGTACATCCTTTATTTTTGTTGGAACCGCTTTGAACAGCGCCCGCGCCGACCGCACCGCTTAGCGATCGCCGCAGATCCCACTTGACCGAATTAGTGTTACTAGAATGCATCATGTTCCACGTCAAACCACATACACAATCAATATTCACTAACTATAAACGTCTCATGTGGTGTGACTTTTAAATTGTTTTAAAAGTCCACTTTCATTACCATCTAATTAGTCCCTTACGTTTTGTATTACGCATCCTAAGCCAGGCCTCAGTCGATGTTTGAAACTTATTAGAGCAGTCGTTAAAGTGAGTACAGTGGAAGAGCATAAATCGAGTTGGCACGTCAAAATATCAGTGGTAATAGAGCGGGCGTCGTGCGTGCGGCATCGTGCCCAGGCCGTACCCCGGCCAACCAATTTATTCGTCGGGACGTCAGATTTCGAGGGCCTCGTTACGACTAAGCCTCCAATTAGACTTATCCCTAATTAAGAGATGCCAATAAATTACCCTCCATCACGGGCTAACGAAGACGCGCCGCACTAATAACGCTAATTGATTTTGAGTAATGAGCTCGAGTTTTGATGGAGCTGATTGGGGGCCGCGAGGGGGCGTCATCGATCGACTACACTGCCAATATGAGATGCCTTTGCTGCGCTTCACATAGTTCTCTTGTACTCCTTAAGCTTGTTTAATTAGCTAATTGAATTTTGGATTTTAGCTTCACCTGAGCCAACAGCAAGTTTAATTAAATTTTATGTTAGGACTTCATTGATAATTTAATTAATTGTATTCAGCGGAAGTTTACGCTGTCTAATAAGGCTGAATACAGTGCGTTTTAGTTTTAATTGAATTCCATTACTGTAGTGAAAGCTCACGTTTAATTACCGAGTGGGACTCAACAAGACCACGTCCTGATAAATTGCATTTTAAGCGTAAATACTCCAGTTGTATTTGTTTTATAAACCTGAAGGATAGTAATTAATATTATTTTTACAAGACATTGCTATAGGAAAAATAAGTTTTAAATAAGTACTGTGATTTTGATAGTTTTATCAATGACTTCTCACAAGAGCGTGACGTAGCAATAATTGAGATTTTTAAGTACTTATTTATAAGTCTAGACTTCTGGCATAGACTTTGTTCAGAGATTTAAAAGTAGGGTATTTTTGATAATAAGAGTATACTGTATAGTCCTTATCTGATAATATCCTGCTAAAATCACTAAAAAAAATAAAACTAAATCTAAATTTTAATTATCTTCTATGATTTGTTAAAGACTTTGAGTGCAATTTTTATAATAAAGTACAAATATCTATTTGCTATGCCCAGCAGTGGGACATTATGTGGGTTAATGATGAGGCATAATACTGAGGCATCTAGAATATTGAGGCAGTCTGAGCTAGGTATTAACAGTATTACAGGATCCAGTGCAACATATAGATGATCATATTAGAATGGTTCATATTATACCTAGATATAGGCAAAAACAGTTTGCATTACGAATAATTTTATGATAAGCTATGTTTGCGTGCTAATAGACATTAATACTCATATCTTTTTCATCTGCACAATATATGAACGACTCTATTGAATTTAAATTCTATTACGTTCCCTATAAGGCTCTCATTTTATTAAAACATGAGTACAGAAAGATGCTTGACTGCTTTCTGTAAGTAGTGCTTAGGTAACAAGCTTCACACTTTCAAATAGATCTTTAATATTAGTACATTTTTATTTAAATTATTTATTTAAATTATGGTCCCGCTGATGTATGTGTGCCGTCAGTTGGGACAGGTCTCCTTTTTTATGGGATAACTCGGAAAACGAGCAGGTGAGCTACCCGATGCTAAGTACCTAGTCATCGCCGCCCATGGACATCTGCAAAACCAAAGGAGTTGTAAATGCATTGCTGAGCCTATTTATCTAAGGAAAAGAGAGGGGAAGGAGAGAAGGGCCTCCGGCCCTTCGTCCCGTCCCGTATTAAAAGACACTATGATTTATTCTTTTTTTAAGGTTATTTCGGAATTTAGTTTTCAGAGGTCATCAGTTACATACTGTATGTCAGCGCCATCTAGTACTACACATAAAAACATTGACATAATTTAACCTTTTCAGATTTTATTAAGAATAATTTCTGTCAAGGTGCTTTTAACCCCGACTGCTACACTAAAGACACAAGATTCGATTCCGAGGTGGAGCAAAATTGGATTTATGCCCGGTTAATGGCGTCAAGCCTGTTTTCCCTTAAGGGTGGAGGTATACTAACGTATACCCACATTTCACCAGTATATTTAGGTCCCCTTGTAATAAGGTGCAAGCTAAAATACGTAATAGGCACAAATCCAGACTCCGAGCTACTGAGAATGTCATAGAAAAACTCAATAAAACTTTGCTCGCACTGGGAATCGATCCCAGGACTTCTAGCATAGCAGTCGTACTTAGGACCACTAGAATAATAAGGCAGTCATATAACATAACATACCATCACGCCAGTATTCCCCGAAGGGTTAGGCAGAGGTGTATTTAATGTACTTACACCCACAGTTCGCCGGTATGTTTAGGTCCCATGTAATAGGGGGCGAGCCTATTGCCATTCACCGGGCACAAATCCAGACTCCGAGCTGCTACTGACAATTTCATAGAAAACCCAATAACACTTTGCTCGACCTGGGGATCGAACCCAAGACCTCTAGCGTAGCAGTCGCGATTGGGACCACTAGACTAACGAGGCAGTCCTAGGCAGTCATATACTAAATTTAAATAGATGTGATTAATATACATAGCTTTATATAGCTGTGATATGAAGCCGTTTAAATTAATTACAGTCAAACCTGGGTAAGTGAGAACTGGATAAGTGAGAAAACTCTATAAGTGAGAGTAATAGCCAGGACCCGTCATTTTAAGCTCCCAAAACCTCTATTAGCGAGAAACAGAAACCTTTGTAAGAGAGAGTCGTTTTTCCCTCATGGACCTCCGTAAGTGAGACTGCTACTTATCTATACCTCTATAAGCGACAGTCGAGCTTTATTTATTTATAAATATTATTTAGGAGGAACAAATGAGAAAACTAATTACAAATTTAACATCTGCTATTTTATGACTCATTCTTAACTTTCGTGGAACTTCTTACCATTGTTTTTGTATTGTTTCCTGGTCAATATTGTTCCTATTCTATTTCGTGGCACTAAATAACGTTGTTATTTTATCGCATTATTTTCAAATGGACACGTGTGCCTATGTACCTAGTGAAAATAAGTTCTAAATAAAATAAAATTACATAGTGCATGAATATACGTATTGTTATTGCTGCGTACCTCTATAAGAGAGAAACGCTACACATGTACCTGCATTAGCGAGAAACTCGGGTTAGTGAGAAACCTCTATAAGCGAGAATGAGATGGTGCTCCCTTGAATTCTCGCTTATCCAGGTTTGACTGTATATCATCCAGGTAGGTCTCTTTAAACAATATCTCATAACATAAATATCATAATAATGTATTGTAAACGTTTAATTTTATGAGTTACCGACATTAAATAATTGTTCCGAGCTTTACCTTATACAGCTTCGATCGTCGTTGATGAAGTTGTAAGGCGTGCGCGCGCGCAACGTGACTCGCGACTATCTGTAGATCCTATCGGGGATACATCGGTCGCTATCAGAATCTCATTATTCCACACAATCCGATTAGCCGTGTCTTGTGTAGCGTTAACTTGTAATTTTGCTTAATAATGAAGCTTTAAATAGTTTATTCCAATTTTGGTTGCTATCTGCTTGATCGATTATGTCTTCATAAGAAGGGTTAAGTGTCTATAAATTTTGATGTTATTGTACTTAAGAAATACATTTTCAGCTTTTCTGAATAGTCAAATTGAATCAAATCAAATGTTTTTATTTCGTATTATAGCGTTTATGAAACGTTATTGCTTCTAGTTGCACGGTTCCAAAGGTTGATTCTATGGAGAAGAATCCGGCAAGAAACTCCATGGACAGACATTATTCACATTATGGCGATACCAGGATGTGAGGACATTGGAGGTTAATGTCATATGTTTTTATGCATAAATATAAATTAATAGAGAAAATAATCACAAATGCGAAACATATATGACACCAAACGTCTTTACACCGACTCTTTCTATTTAAAAAAAATACTCATGTGTTTTATGGTTATCTTCTGTGACATGTCATCATCATCAACCCAATACATTGTCCCACTGCTGGGCACGGGTCTCCTCTCAGTACGAGAGGGATTAGGCTATAGTCCACCACGCTAGCCTACTGCGGGTTGACAAACTTCATACGCCGTCAAGAAAATCTCTCAGGCATGCAGGTTTCCTCACGAT
This sequence comes from Subacronicta megacephala, assembly GCA_958496365.1. NCBI lineage: Eukaryota > Metazoa > Arthropoda > Insecta > Lepidoptera > Noctuidae > Subacronicta > Subacronicta megacephala. Next base: position 12,283,405 of record OY292515.1, read on the forward strand.
GTTTTCCTTCACCGTTTAAGCGCGTGTGATAATTAATTATTAATACGCACATGGCTTCGAAAAGTCAGAGGCCTTGGATTCGAACTCAAGAGAAGAAGAAAGAACTCATTGGCAGTCCAATGTTCATATCACTACACTTCACTAGGCTATCACTGCACTTACTTGTGACATGACATCTAGCAAAAGTCCCATGTAATAGACGGCGAGCCTATTGCCATAAGCCAGGTATAAATCCAGACTCCGAACTGCAAAGTAATGAGGGTTTCAAAAACATACTTAATAACACTGCTCGACATGGCAATAGAAACCAGGACTTTTTTAAAAAAAACTGACTTAATTCACTGACGCAAGTAGTTGCCTCATGAGTGCAAACAATAGATTTTGCATTGTGGCTACAATATGGCGCTTGACGGGTTAAATTATAGTTTCACTCTCAGTATTATTTTGTACTTTATCAATTAATCTTACAGAAAACACTAGTCTTTCAATTACAAAAATATAAATATTAATTGCAACTAATTGTGCTGATAAATCTTTAATTCGGAGCAATAAAGACGGGGACTTAGTCGATAGTCCCGTGGCAATTCAAAGGAAGCTCAACATATCCGTGTGTGACCGCCAACCGGTACCAATTAACGGCATTACTCTTATCTAACAGCTCATTATAACAAGTAATGGTGTAAGTGGTGTGAGTAGAACTTCATTATTTTATGTCACAGATTGAAGCTCCGCTCGCTCATCACCCGGCCACGCTCAGAACTTGTTCTTACCTTCAAGTAATTATGAACTTTAGTTCCATGAAATAGAATTGGTATTTAGCTTGGTTGTAGTTAAGTTGACATCAAAATACTCATCTTCAAACAGTTATAGCCAAGTGCTTCTATGAATTTTATATACTTACCATTCGACAAATGAGCCATCTGTCAGGTTTACTTTAGAGCTTTTAAAATAGAGCTTTCATTAATTTTGGACAAGTGGGTTTTAGTTACTTAGCTAATTAATTTCCTCCAATGTATACAATGTGTAATAAAATAATAGCTAGACGATAAAAGTGGTTCTAGGTGTAATTTAAATAATAATTTCTGAAATTATGGCCCCTGATCCATTTGTTGGTGAAGTTGTGGGAAACTAAACATTCTATCAAAGATGTAAGACTTAATTCGAACGCAATATTGAATTTGACGTCCGTAGACGTACACAGTGACAATAATCGATAACTCATACTGGTATTATTTTTGTAAAATGAAAACATAACATACCATCACGTGTGTGTTCCCCGAAGGCTTAGGCGGAGGTGTACTAATGTGCACCCACATTTTGCCGGTATGTTTGGGTCCCTTGTAATAGGGGGCGAGCCTATTGCCATTAAGCGGGCACAAATCCAGCTACTACTGAGAATTTCATAGAAAAACCCAATAACACTTTGCTCAACCTGGAAATCGAACCTAGGCACCTAGCAGTTGCACCTAGACTAATGAAGCAGTATAAAATAAAAAATAGGTTAAATTATAAATATGTTTCTACTTCATTTGCTCACGACACTATTTTAGCATATACGTTAAGTTAAGTCATGATTAATATTATAAAAAAAAAACAATGATCTAATTAACAATTACTGTTACTTAAGTCTACACAATACAGTAGGTACGTATCTATTAATAATATAATTGGAAGAGTAAACAAAAGCATCCAGTAAAATGAACTTTCGCGTACAAGGTGAGCCCGTTGTGATTAATTAGCGAGGTGGCTAATTAGCGAGCACAAGTCAACTCATTAGTAACCGTAATTGAAACAAGCAAGCCTTGGATTTTTCCGAGAAAAATCTCCGGTTAATTTTGTCTATACATACTGTGGCCATGTTTTTAGTTCAAAGAGGGACATTTTAAGTATCTACATTAAAATATAATGATTATTAAGAGATATATGGAGATTATTTGTACACGTAACCACATTTTTTTAAGTAATAAATGGTATTTATTTCTGAAAATAGATCCTTTAAAAACACTTTTAGAAGTCAAATTTTTTTTAAACCAGATGGCACCGGCACGTCCTATATGACGACCTCTGAGAAAAAACTTCAAACTAGCTGTTCCCGTGACTTCACCCGCTATCTCGGTTCCTTAGAGTCGAAGCATGATATTAAATGACCTATGGCGCCCTTCAAAACTTAGGCAATAATTAGCAAAAATAAATATATCCAAGTGATAATTTCAGAGACTAGCACGTTAAAACAAAAAAACTTGTCATCATTATTATATTAATTTTTGCTAAGATGACTAACAAACAAGATGACTGCCTCATTAGTCTAGTGGTACCAAGCCTCATTTGTACAGTAAATTCAGTGGCTACAGTAAAACTGACATACATACATACACTCACGCCTTTTTCCCACAGGGGTAGGCAGAAACTATGGACTGCCACTTGCTACGACTCTTGCATATCTCTTTCGCTTCTTCCACATTCATACATCTTTTCATACACACGCGCCGGTTGCGAGTACTACGCACCTGACCTTTTTGGAGAATCTCGCCGATAAGATCGGTGTACGTCCTTCTAGGGCGACCTCTCCCGACGCTGCCACTAACATTCGCCTTATAAATTCCATTCGTTAATCGTCTTTCATTCATTCTCTCGACATGCCCAAACCATCTTAGCATATTCCTTTCAATACGTGTCACTATATCATCATTCAGTCCGCAACGTTGTCTTATCACAGTATTATTCAGTCTCTCATTCCTAGTTACACCGCACATACAGTAAAACTGAATCGTTTCTAAAACTAACCTCATACTAAAAAATAATAATATAAGTTATAAAATTAAAGAGAAAGTCTCACCACGAGCGTAACGTGTGGTCACATTATCTTAACATTAACTATTCCGTAGCCAATTTAATGAACCTGCATTTTTGCAGTTTTTACTTCAATTCCCATTTCACCCGTATTTAATTAGGTAAATAAAAAGACGCTATACCTCCAAAGAAGTAAGGCTATTTGAATGAAATCAATTTGTAAAACAATAACCAATTGTTTATTAACCAGCAGCTACACACGCGATTGCTAGAGTCCGTAGAACAATGTTACAAAATGTTCTAGAACAAAGTTTAAATTTTTAGTTCCTTACGTTTCCGCAAGAGGCGCTGTAATAGCTTGTGGTACAGATATTTAGTAACGTGTCGCTGCAAAACTGTCATCTTGAATTGTTTTTGAGCAGGAGGTTTTTTATGTAAAGGCACTTAAATAATATTTTTATAAAATCCATAAAATGATCCATTCCATATTTTTAGAAGTTGTCACGGTGTCTGAAAATTTCTGATAACCTAATTAATTACTCGTTTAAACCGGTGAAGGCAAACATTGTGAAGAAACCTGCATGTCTGAGATAATGCCTTATAGTTAGGTGCAGTATAATACAATTTGCAATTTTTAGGTTCCATTACTAATGGGCGAACCTTGCCTTTAACCGCCTAGTTGAGTACACTTAACTCTGGACTTTTTCTCAGAGAATTTCGTAAAAGGGAATTAAAACACTATAACTCGACTCAAACTGGAATCGATCCTTATCATATTATGATGATTGCTATCAGTATATCAATGAGTAAAAAGTATTTCTCTGGACAAGAATTACTGTCAGGGTCAAGTATCAATATTTAAGGGGAATCCCATTTCATGGTAACTGACCCTCATTAATATCACTGTCGTAAATTAAAATAATATAATTACAGTTCTTATCGCCAAATTATAATTGGTACATTGTAATCATAAGAACACAGGTACTTATTATCGCGATATTTTTGTGTTTACACTGTTCATTAAATAATTTACAGTGAGTTAACAAAATAACATTCCATCACTCATGCAACTCCTCCTCTAAAGGTTGGGCAGAAATGTACTGATTATACCCTGAATTTGCTGGCATGTTTTTGTTCCGATATTGGGGTGAGCCTATTTTGTCAAAGAAAATTTGAGCTGAGTTTAATAATTTCATAGAAATACCCAATAAAAGTTTGCTCGGTCTAGGAATTGAACGCAGACCTCGCAGCCGCGCTTGCCGCCACTAGGCTAACGAGGCAGTTAGAAAATAAATAAATACATACGTATCTAACTCTATTTCACAAACTGGTTGCTATAAATGAACATCAAACTAGGAAAACATAAATAAATGATAGAGATAACTAAGTTATTGGTTTTAAATCACATTATTCCCTACATCGCACTGAACTCAATTTGAAAGATTGGCCCGAGAACCGAAGTGCAATAGGGTGATGGCATAAAGGCGAGATTGCATACCTGTGCTACAACCTAGGGATGGCACACACCCGCAATTTATATCGATACTTTACAGCCTATCATTATAATTTAATAGCTTGGTATTTCAACGTAGAAAAATAGCACTATGTTTGTTTTGCATTTTTAATATCATTATAATCTTTCTTAATTGGCGTATTTATTTAAAGCAAACATCCTGCCTACCCATTTGTTATTTTTTCCTTTACCATGCCCATGCCATTATTCACTAACGATTACGTAGTAGTAAACAACCTTAATTACTGAACTATAAAACCCTCGTTAATGAAAATTGACGTCTAAGCTGCATATGTATTATGAAACATATTAATGTGGAATAATATTGCTTAGGTTTTAAATGCCACACCTAAAAAGATCGGTTGACATTCAGAAAACACCTGTTTTTTCCATAGTAAGTCGTTTATAATAAATAAATGGTATTCATGTTTCTTTGAAAATATACGAAACCACCTAAACCATATATATTGCAACTTGAATGATAGGAGCTAAAGTTAAATTAATACGGCTTAACAACGTTCGGATCAGAATCGGTTCGGAATCAATTTACCGTGGCGTTTGCCCACTTATCGAGCATTGTTGGACTGAGATACTCGCTTTGTGACGTTTCCCATCCCTACAGGCACCCAGCGGGGGGTGTTCGATGATTGATGGCTGGCCGGCTGCACGACGCGTCGGAGCGAGACGGATATATCGGCGAAGCGTCGGACCTCTCTGTCAGATGCACAGCGGGCTGGCCTCGTAATTGAATGGCAATTACCTGGGCTGTAAATATGACACAAGCGCGTAATTGTAGGAGTGGAACGAGTGAGGCCCGAGACCGCAGTGTGAATGCTTCGAGATGAAATATTGAAATCACGTGCGAGGAGACATACTCCTCGTGCAGGCTACTGGCCTTTTAATTGGAGCATAACGCACGTTTAATTTAATTAAGTTACTTTTTGTAGTTTAAACAACAAAAAATGGTCTTCTACCGCGAAGGCTTTTGACAAAAAGTATCATGTTTTAAGTCATTGTTCAAGTAAACAGTTGATATTTTAAGGATACTTGACTCCGGTTCACGGTCTGCATCCCATTTCAAAAATGTTAATATATTATGACATTATTATATTCAACCAACGAAGTCCTTTTTTTATTGTGAGCCTCTCTTTTTTTACTATTTGTCATCCCAACCTTGGCCACATGTATTTCTACGACCAAATTGATATTAAATATTTTCTAAACAATTTAAATAGGCGTAATGTTACATATAAACATAGATTTAAATATAAAAGCACGTATGTATTGCGGATTGTACAGCAATTTGTGGTTTCTGGAAAATACCAGAATAAAAACGAAATACATAATATATGACGGTAGCAATTTTTTTAACTAAATATAAACAATAACTACTTACCGTGCCTTTAAATATTTACGTAAGTCTTATTATAAACCAAAATCGAAATAAAAAAAAACAATAATTCTGACTTGCAAATTTGTTTCTAATTTGACGCATTTACAACCTCTAATTTTATTTAATAAATTAATAAGTATAGATTACGTAAGTAGGTACCAGATTTTTATGGAAAAATTCAAATTTCGTAATCGTTCCGATTAAAATTTTGCCAAACGTCAACAAACAGCAAGTACGAGAGCTTTACCGACTCACTTAAGTAGTCGTTGACCTCATTTCAAACAAAGTAAATCATTGATCCTTAAATTACGTCATCACACTGAGTTACTTAGCCGAATCGAAGCCGCGGGCAAACGAAGTGAAAGGCTAAGCAATACATACCTAACTAATTAAATACTTGTTTTAGCTACGTGAACATATTACACGGAACTAAGTAGATAATGATTAAAACATAGACAAAGTATAAAGTTTTTTTTTTAATGCAACAGTCGCAGTAGGCAACAAGCCCTATAGCGTAGGCACAATATAAAATGTGGCATAGGAACTTTATACAACCTGTAATTAAATAAACTGGAAACCTGAAACTAGTTTGTTCAGAATAATTCATGAAAATAAATTAATAAGTACCTATTTGCCAAATACTGCCTCGTTAGTCTAGTGGTCCCAAGCGCGACTGCTACGCTAGAGGTCTTGGGTTCAATTCCCAGGTCGAGCAAAGTGTTATTGAGTTTTTCTATGAATTTCTCTGTAGCAGCTTTCGAGTCTGAATTTGTGCCCGATTAATACCTTGTTTTGGAAGGGAATCGACCCACGACACTCGACATCTATACCAACCGTGCAGTCAATGTATGCGGATAGAAAGTAACAGTACCTAAGTATTTATTTTAGCTGTTAATTAACATTTTAATTTACATACAAAACAGTCGGCACATGTCGGCTTGCGCAGCAACTGGTGTGCCGTTGCGCCCGCGGCCCCGGCCAGGCAGGCAGCGCGGACGCACCCCTCGCCACCTGTCTCACGCACCCCGGCGATGCTCAGTAATTTACAGATATTTGCAATGTATAGTGTACACCACACACCACACAGTTCATACCTACTAATTAAGCACCCTACATTGTGTGTTCCTACACTTCCTACTTGCTACGTTAATATAGGTACCATGTACTTCCATTATACGCTCTAGCAAGTTTAATATTAAAATAGCCACATTAAGAGCCTAAATAACCTCGTCTGTTCCATGTTCACACGCCACGCTCGCCTGTGCCAATTAAAAAATATTTTTAGAACATTGATTCAATTAAAATTCAACACAGCTAGCTAAATCTAACGTGCCATACCTACATGACAAAACGCCAGGAGTCAGGTTTTAATTGGCGTGGTGTCGAGTTTGAACCAGAGGAGAGTGAAGGGAGGTGCACGGGTAGCGGGAGGATCGCCTCTCGCCCGACACTCAGTTTTTCTCTCACCCTCTATAAAGCAACAAGTGGTTCGATGAACTGCCGAATTTTCCGAAACCGAGACCATTATATTATGCCGGTCCGAAGAAATGACGAAGTACCCATCGATACTTTGTATGGGACAGCGCATTATAGGTGTTAATCAGAGCCACTCTAGTATAAATCGTTCATTAAACGAAGCCCTCTGTTCATTTAGAGCGTTCTCACGCCTCATTAAAGTCTTTTTCGTGATTCGGCGACCACGTCTACCGTTTCCCGGAGCACAATGAGCGAGTGATTCGGCGGCGAATAACGAGGGCATTTTGTCAGCCGCCTCTCACGTCCGACGCCTTCCGACGCTCAATGAAAGTTTACCTGCAGCCGTAACGAGCGATTTGTCCCCTGGCCCCGGCCCCCGCGCCCCCGGGCCCAAATCAAAGCCCATTCACATCTGCATGCCGACACAATGCTGGCAATTAGGCCGCGCCAGGCCCTACAATCGAACGTAATGCGCTCTCGTTCGATGACGCCGCGAAGCTGCCTCGTCCTTGATCTCGCAATCCCAAAACACCGTGTGTAGTATGTTATTCCGATAACAGGTAATTAAGCTATCGATAACCTTAAGATTTTTTTTTTTTTTTAATAAATAATCGCACGTTCTATCAGGAGTCTGAATCACCAAGGTGTATAAACAAAGTTCTCCGGTTACAAAATAATCGCTGATAACTTCCGCTGTTATGAATACTTCTATTTTATTTTTGTTTTTGGAATGGAAACAAAAGTAATTATGTCGCAATCCTTTACGGCGAAGTAATTAAGGTCACAAAACATTGGAGTAGCAACCGGCAATTAAGCTCTTTTTCACATTACCCCCGTCTGCACGGGCAAGGTTAGGGTCAAGCGTTTTGTGCGTGCCCGTCAACGCTTCTTTTGTGAAGGCAATTTGCTTGGCAGAGGTCAACTGCACACCGTAAATCTCCACACCTGCCAAGCGCGCCAACTTTCCTCGATTTAAGTTTAAACCCTCAATACTAAGCTTGTAAATGGTAATTATATTCCTTTCTCAACTGATTTGTAATGCCCACTAATAATAGGTTTTACTGTGTGATTAAGAAATAATAATAACTACAATACGACTAGTCGTAACCGAAACGCGTGCTGTCTAAGAATTTGGCAGTCGTCCCACTTGAAAGCAGATTTACAAAAACTATACATTTTAAAATTTGTATAGTTTTTTATGAAATATGATTGGAGTAAGACAGTTTCTTCAGTGTTTCTTTCATATTGTTAGTTACGGTTATTACATAAATATTATATTAAGGTCTTACACTTGTTGAATTTTCTTCTTCATGTACGACAATAATCATTTACCTATTATCATTAATCTGTAAAATTTCTAATAAGTACAATTTTATTTAAAATTTTAATTTTTTTTTACTTTAAGATTGAAACTAGAAGTGAAAGTCATATTTTAACATTTGAAACATAGGCATAGACTACACAATTATAATCGCCAACCCGCATTAGGCCAGGGGGGTGGACTATAGCCTAACTCCTGTCTTTCTAAGAAGGGCCCCTTACCCAGCAGTGAGACAATAATGGTTTGATAACGATGAATTGTCACCACGTTTATTATAACCATACTCACTTTTGCACTTAATTAAAATAACGTTTCTCAGGCAGAATAAAAGCGTCAAATTTTTTAGTAACACCAGTGGCATTTGCTCCTAGTTTAAAGTAGTTTTAATAAATTCGCATCTCGGTTGTAGCTGGCGTTCAGTATTCGATATTTAGTACCGCCATAATGTATTTTATTATTATAACCGAGTTTTGTCTTGTCTCCCTTTTATAACTAGCAATAATACATCCAACTGTATTGTTAGCACGAATATGATATTTACGTGAAGTGTTTCACGATTCTCTAGATACGGAGTTATTAGTATTGTTTAATGTTAATAAGTAAAGTTGTTATGAAGGTTCTACTAATGTTTTGTGATTATCATGTTTTACGTTGTCTGTAGGCAAGCTTTCTTCTTTACAATGTGATTTGTTTACACAACAATCAACATCTTACCCCTTTTCCAACTATGTTGGGGTCGTCTTCAGGGTTACGAGTTGCGGCTAAATATCAAATCTTTACACGAAGTGACTGCCAGTAGATTACCACAACCCAAATTCTGGACAATTGAAACATCGGACCTGCGATTAAATATTCACGGAGCAAATCTCTTGCCTGTTGTTTAATAAAATTGAAGCAATGAATTATTTGCATCGTTCATCATCATAAGTTTTTTAACTTACGACGAAAGAAACTAAAATCTTTTATATACTTTAACAAATTTTAAAGTTAAAGTAGAAATTAAAATAACTTGGTTTGGGCGGTTTTACGAACGACACGATCTCATATTATTTTTGTTAAGGTATTTATCAAAGGTTTTGTTTTAAGAAAGGGTGATTGGCTTCAGCTTTTCAGGTTTTGGGTTGAAATACAAGCATCTTTATATGACCTGAAGTTTAGTTTGCATTAAGTTTTGTGTACATAAACAAATGCTTCTTCGTTATCTAATAAATTATTTTGCGGGAAAACTAAAGAAACCTTCAGCTGAGAATCAAAGCCAAGACCTCAAGCTGAGCAGCCGAGCTTGCAACCAATAAACAATTAAGGCAGTTTTTTAGGTCATTAAAACATTATGTTTTTGTGATAACTACAACTACACTACTACAACTGCAGCTAGATAATACCTAGGTAATATATAGGTAACTTCTTCACAAATTCATTTTATTTAAAGCTTACAAACGGTGAATTCTGTTGATTTATGTTGAGGCACAAATCACGTATACATTTTGTTGACAGTACTCGGTGTAGTGTCGCCACAACACTTGACGATAGTTTGTGTAACTGTTGCTTTGGCACCAGAACGTGCGTGCGCGCACGCAAGTTCAAATACCGAATTCCACAACATACTACCTAAGTACCTATGACGATTGTTGAAATTTTGTCTAGTTACATACCATCACGCCTGTTTTTCCTGAAGGGCTAGGCAGAGGTGTAATAATGTACACCCACGGATCGAGCCTATTGCCATTAACCGGCTACAAACCCAAACTCGAAGCTGCTACAGAGAATTTCATAGAAAAAAAAAAACAAATAACACTGCTCGACTTGGGACCTCTAGTAGTCCAGGTAATTGTCGCGTTTGGGACCACTAGACTAGGCATTTTGTTTAGTTACATCACGTTATTTAAATTGCAGAAGTATATATTTATTTCTGCAATTACAGAATGGATTATTACGATTTGAGCAGTTTTTAAAACCGCATGTTTTCTTTGTAAGTCTTAGGCTATCTCCAAATTATAACATTTGTATTCCGGCGTTCCAAATTCCCTCATTCTTAGGATTCATAGGCATACCTACCTACGTATCGTCTACGGCGTAGGCGTTGCGTCTACGCAGAGACTAGGCGGCGTCTACGCAGAATGCGCTGACGTAACCGTAGGTGAGAGTGACAACTTCTTTTAATAAAAACGTACTGAACCAACGCCCGATCTCACTCTCAAATATTTCCTCCAACGGGGTATTATCATCTAAGTTATAAACAAAAATTAATATAATAGTTCTACGCTATTGTTTATACAAAAAGCTTAATGAAAATTCCTAAGTAAAGTATCGTCGAACACACGTGGCTAAGAAACTATCAGCCAGCCACCCCTTTGTGGGTTTACCTCGACAATGATCCAATAATTAACACTTGACAATCGCGCAAATGTAGTGTGGGTGACGACGGCACACGAGGGCACGGCCGACGCCGACGCGACGACGCGTCATTAAGGAGCATTCACGCCGTCCGACAATATTCTTCATTTGCGTACCGGCCGTCATTTGGCGCATTGTGACAGAAGCACCGCCCGCCCTCCGCTGCAGCGGTGCAGTGTGCCACCGCCTTAATTGTACCCTTGTCTCGTTGTTACCCGTTTTAGAGACGTGAATATGTTAAACTAATCTTGAAATAAGATGTCTGCATTTGTGTCTCTTGTTCTGTGACCCTCATTTTCATTGCTCGTTTATCCTGACTGCAAGATTGGTGTCTCCTCGATTGTGGTTACGCAGACTATCGTGGGTTCGATTTCCGCCGGACATTAATATTTCTAGGATCCACAAATATTTGTTTCGAATCTGGGTGCAGTTTATATTCATTTTATACTCCTCTGAGATACAGGACTGATTCTGTAATGTGGGAAATTCCTTTTAAAAATATTCTAAGTAGGTATAGTTTTAAGTTTTGAAACTTTAAAACATTTTAGCTAATCACAAATGTGCATTAAATAGCTGCAGACATTTGCTGCCTTTTAAAGTTCAATTTGAAGCACTTAGGTGATTGACGAGTATCACACATTATACTGATTGGAGTCACAGAGCCCCGTACCTTTTCGCAGACAGAGGGTACTGTACCTGTTTATTTCCATTAAAATAATTATTAAGAAATGCAAGCACTTAGAAACTGTTATTTAATGAATAGGTACGTCTTAGAGGTATTAAAATAACTTGTATGTACAACTTTCGCTTAAAGTATATTTACATAACCATTCTAATTGAAGCAGCTGTCGATATTCATGCCACAAAGGTATTATACTCAATGACAATTAGGTATAGTAGACATCGAAACATAAAATTACAAAACATATTATAATGCTATTACAATTAAATTAGTCAGGAATAATACCCTATTAAATTCCGTGGATGTGTTCTCACCTCTATTAATTAAGAAATTTAATATTGGTAACACATTCACCTGCCCCGGTGTCTACGAATAAATAATTCTAAGTTCATTATGAACTTTAATGCGGTGATGTAAAGCGTAAATTGAATCGTCTTCCGGATCGAATTTAATGTTATAGAGCAACAAGCAGGTTGCGTAACGGTGCATTTGTTTTCGTAATAAAAGCCTCGATATCTTTGAAGTGAGTCACCGATTACCACATTATATTCATCTAGACATAATGGCTATGATTAATAAGACCCATTAACTTTAAACAAAGATTAATTTCAAAGCGGAGCAGTCTTGTAAGAGATTTCCTCGTACCACGAGATCTTCGAAAGCGTTTTATTTTATGAGTGATGTTTAATATTTTATGATAGATAAACTACGTGATTCTTTGTACTTTGTTCTGGAATTTTTTAAATTAATAATTAGATATTGTTCAGTAATTAGTGCAAGGAAAGATTGATAGGTAGTATTTAATATGTATCGTTTAAAGAAATTTGGAAGAGAATAAGCACGTGCACATAGAATTAAAATAATGAAATTATTTGCGGCTTATAGACTTGCACAGTTTTTAGAATAATAAAATAGAAGCTCAAGTTTGCTTGCATTTCCATTTATGGTTGCCATTAAATTCAAGTCTTATAAATAATAAAATACATAATTATAATTATCCATTAGATTGGCATCAGAGACGTTCAGGGAGGCAAAACTGATTATACCTAAATAAGAATGTGTAAATATTAGTGTCCCAATCTTTGTGACTAAATCGAATTCTTTAACATTTAATTCCCAAAAAGTCCTAATTTATAACCAAGGGAAAAAATAATTTAATTTAATTAAAATTCCTATAAACTTATTTTTTGAATAGGTACCCTTGTATTAAAAGGTTTCATAATACGGGTTAGTGTTGCGCTTGCACTTTGTTAAGCGCCCACCTGCGCCCGCGCATCGGTTGATCGATCGGTCTAAGCCGAACTTAACCGAATTATCCCGATAATGCTCCATCCGTAAAATTATTGAAATCGGCCAGCCTCTTTCTTGTAACCCGACACGGAATGTATACCTAATGAGTTTCCTGTGGGATGTCTGAGGTTATTTTCTTCACGATTCACTTAATTTTACTATAATATGAATTGACAAGAAAAAGTAAACACTACGGATACTGAATAATATTTTATATTTACAATATTATTTATTAGTCATTTAATTAATTACATAATCGTTACAAAAATTACACAAATAGTAAGTATTTTTTGCAAGAAAATCAGTAGTACATTTTACACTATATCATGTGCTAATTAGCGATGTATGTATAACCTGACAAAGATTATTCACTATTGCCTTACAAATCTTTCAATCACTTAAAACAAAAAAAAACAAAAATACTTAGGTATATTATATGAAATCATTTCTTAATTAATTAATAAATTCTTAGTTAATTATTTCTTAGTAATAAATCAGTTAATAACCCGTCACGTGCATTTTATTTCGACCACATTTCCTAATTTGTACAAAAAGTCCAAAAGCACGTAAGCGAGTCAATTCGCTAGTCGCCTCGAATGAAGGAATCGCATCACTAATTCCCCGTGCCTTAGTTTCGCAGTGCCGTGGCCCGTGGGAACAACAAATGACCTTAACGGATTGGGTTCAATAGTGAACATCTAATCGCCTTTAGTTGGATTAATTGGTAAACTGATCGTTGCGACATCAGTAGACATTCTTTTTACTATGATAAAGAAGTAAAAGTATCAACGTCTTACGTTAATTACGTAAGATTGCTGGCAAATAAAATTAAATAATAATTTCTTAATTAATTCTTCTGTAGTTTTGAATATAAATATTACTTCGATACTTATTACAAGATGTTCACAACCCGGCAGAAGAATTTGATCAAAAGATTAATATTCTCCAAAATGCATAAAGTGTCCCCGGCGAGCCAGATGACAGAACAGACTCAATTTGTATCAAAGTTGCCGTGTACAGCTGTCAGTCGCTTGCAAACATCGTCAAATAACTCACTCTGACTTTATTTTAGTTCTGTATGTAAATGCACCAATTAGCGGGTCTTACGTTGCTCGGTAGGTAATACTTATTATTTCAAGCTGGGATTTTTTCCTGCGAGCGCACCGCAGCCGCGGCCGCTGTAATTAACCATGAACGGGACGGGTCCTTCAGCGTTTGCTTATTAACGTCTAATCTTTGTTAGCACCCGTCTATCTTAATTAATTCAATTAAAGTATTAAGGAGTAGGTGAAGGTTGCGGTCCTCTCACTGAAATTTAAAAACTAAGCGTCGCCGTCGTAACGGCTCACCGAGTATAGAAGGGGGAGGCGAATTAATCAAATAATACCGCGGAGGTGCGGGGCCGGCGCCCCTGCCCCCCCCCCCCGCCCCAGCCCCTCTCGCGACCGCGTGCTCAGTCGCGACCGAAACGCCGCACGGGGAAGTGTCGTCGATCCCCACAAACATATCTACTTTTTTCGAAGTTCTCTGTACAGTTTTGTTTTAAAGTTTTACAAGGAAGTTTTTATGTGACCAGTCTTTTATCCTGTCGAACTCAAAGGTTAAGAGACTGCGCTCGACGGTGGAGTTTCTTGAGTTCATACGTTTATTGTGTTTTTTTTTGTTGTTGTTAAGTTTTTTTGTTTGGTGCATCGTGCCGGTCCGGAGACCGGCGGGTCCCTTCGAGGCACCAAGCCTGGACGCGCGGAATACAGACCCCGGAGGACAAAGCCTTTAGGTAACTATTGGGAACAACTTGGTGGTCGGCCGGTAACGATCGAACGTTCTAAGCGTTGAACTGCAATGCAGCATGTTTGTAAACAGACTACAATAACTAATAAACTATGATACGTCGGACAAATTTAACAATAGCTCAGCTGGTGGATGTAGAAACAATTTGTGTGGTGGGGCAGTGCCGGCTGCTCTTCGCGACGGCTAAACATCACACTAAGCGACCACGTGCTGTTCTCACTAATTAAAAACTACAAACTTAGTGATGTGCAACTGACACGAAAGTTTAAAATCCCGTAACAGTTTAAAGTTTAGAAAATAACCTCAAAATATGAATTTATTTATGTACTCAGTGGTCCTGTAACCAAAATGAGGAACAAAAAAAATGTTTTAAAGTGTTTTTTTGCAGAGATCAGCCAGCAATATAATTAATTTCAAGGCGTTTGCATGAGATAAAATGGGTAATGAACTTTGAATAAGGATATGATTTACAAACATAATTAATGTTGCGGAGTAAACAAAAAAACATGTTGGAGTAAATTAATTAATATAAAGTTTTTTACCAACGAAGACATAATAGATTACCCCGTACAGCAATATCTCCAAAATTATTAATTAATAAGCATCTCGTGAGCACAACACTAATTATTTTACCGTCAGGTGAAACTCAATTACTAAGAGATAATTAAACCATCAAGGATTTATTTACTTTGAACATCAATTTTCTTTAAAATAAACCTACTTTTAATTAAAGCTTTAACGAAAAACAAATAGAGAAGAGGAGAGGCGTACAACCCTTGCGTACGAGGCGCTCGTCAACGTGGCTCGGTCGGGGACTCGGGGCCGGCCCCAACATTGTTATTGGGGACTTAGGTCTATTCGGTCGTGAGGTCTGCGGCCAATCTACATTATGCCGCGAACTTAACAAAACTTAATTGCCTTACCTAAATTTATTTTATTATTACGTCTTATTATAATAAATAGACAATTTAAATTATGGTTTACGAAAATGTGGCGGCTAGATCTAGAAGCTGCAAATTATTTCATCAAATCATTCGTAATAAGACGGGTTAAAATTAATTTAAAACATGTCTAAGCAATATTATACGGACCACTTCATTTCATCGCCGGTTTAATTAAAAACGAGTGCCCGCTCCCCTCCCTCGTTTTCGGGTTGGAGTACCCCCTGCGCCCGCGTGGGCGTCTCGCTCCGCTTATATTTAGATAATTGTACAATCATCTAAATTAATGAGTCCTCTCGTCCGGCCCTGGCCTCTATTGTATTATGTTTGTGCCGGCCACAGAACGGATACACGGTGACAATTTTAATTTAAAAATTCTAATTAATCCATTATTCATTTCGTGCTTGACTCTCGAGAGCCTAAATATTTTCCGAGGATTTTAATTTCAAAGTTGTTATAGAATTAACGTTTCATTAGATAAAAAATGATTATTAATGATAATAAAATTCTAAAATATTTGAATTTAGAGTTATAAATAATGTCACGGCTTTAATGCCTGATAATCCGCTTAATTGGTTCTCTATGCCACATAATTAAAATTTATTATTGGTAGTGGTAGGTAGCACAGGAAGAGTACAATCTCTGTGGGTGTTCATAACTCCCAGTTGACGACAGTGATAGAGCTCAATGCAATTAAAAGTTTCACTACGTGCGTGGACGAGGCGCCGCCGCGCGAATCTACCTTAATTTATGCCAGCGATAAGCCCAAGTTATGAGAGCCAATTAATTACTTATTTTAACTAAGATCTTCATTTGGATATAAAGGAAAGTAGATTAAACTGCAGATATCTTTATATACATCAAATTTAAACTGCTTGATATAAAAAAAGGCAACTGACATCAATGGAGATGTAATGAATTTAATGAATTTATGGAAACAAAAGCAAATTGAGGTTTCGTGCATCGGTAGTTTGTAAACGACAAGCTCACTGATGGAGTAATGGAATTAGCGACGCATCCATCATCGAATGCCCTCGCAAAATTAAATGCATCAAGCAACAGAAGGATAGTGCATGGAGTGGGCAGGACTCCCCGGAAGCCCCCGGGCGATCAGCCTAATGAACCCGCACCACCCTGTACCCTGATTTATTAACGAATTAAAGCATTTTGCTGCACCCTCATGCAAACACATCCACGTACCTACACAAATGTGTTTTGATTAAATAAAAAGAAGTCTCGCCAAACATAATTATAAACTTTTATTGGATCTTCCTTATCTTCCCCAAGCGGAAACATTCATGGCAATTTCATTGTCATTGCAATAATTTAAAGAAATGTTGTATTATTACTATTATTAGCTTCCTTAACCTTTTGCACGCCAGAGTATAAACGTATCGCCGTACCCCTGACGCCAGGCCACTTTTTCTGTCAAATTACACAAGGTAGTGAAAACACACTAAAGTAATGATTAAATTGTTTATTTCATAAAATGGGCGACGTATATTTTGTCATATATTTGTGACGTTGGCGTTCAGGGTAAGATTTCGTTTGTCACATATATGTGACAATGGCGAATAGGTAAAGGTTAAATGAATACTTTGGAAATACTTAAGTTCACAAAAGAGATAATGTTCATTTTCACAGTAAAACATTACTGAGCACAGCATAACCAGTTCCGCTTGGCTAACTCTCTACCTACACATTAGTTCCTTACATTTAAAGAGCAACTAAACAACTCGCTTACTATGCAAATAAAACTTGCTTATAGCATGCCAGTACTACGTAAATTTACCAAGTTCTTAAACAATAATAGGATGATTTCAAATTAAAGTCTATTTGGAGCTGCTATTTCGTCTGCGATAAATTTTGAATGAATTCTAATATATTTAATACTCTAACCAGACGCTTTTCTAAAATTCGGGGAGCGACAGGTGTACGTTCACATGTTCTCTTATAAAAGCCTTTTATTCAGAGGAGGATATTCCAACGCCACAAATGAGAGTTGATTGTTGAACTAAGAGGATTACGAAGTATCAATGGCATAAATATTTATATCAGTTCTATTTCACCTTAAGCTTTAAATGTTCAGTTTAAAATTCTTGCTGGAATTATGGTCAGCAATATGGAATTCGATATTGAATAAATTGAGACGAGAACGTACTTGAAGTCATATTATTGTTGCATTCATTATTCAGAGAACAGGCTGGCAAGGGACGGCGCGCCTTCGGACCTTAAATTATTAAACATGCGTTACAGACACGCCACCCTAAACTCATCCTCGAACGTCTATCGAGCGTCCTGATGGTGGGATCATTGCCTACCCGACGGTCCCAACAACTTCATGGGCTTCGCAACTCTTTTTATCTACGCCTATCAAACTAAGATCGCACGTATATCAGAGACCAGCTGTGTGGCAACATTTATCTTGAGTTATAGCTAGACCGCGAAGTAAATCTCAGACAAACTATTTAAGGCTTGAATTGGAATTCTCATTGAGGCAGTAGGCTTGCAGTGGAACACCTGCTATGATATCGCGCATGCCCTCTCCCCAGTCCGTAAGTCCACATTGACTAAACCGGTTTCGATTACAGGTTATAGCTACCTACTTATCCGTTTGGCGGAAACGAACCTCTCATGTAGGTTGTTCTGCATATTCTTAATACAATGTACAATAACTTTTTTACCAATTCAAACAAACACCTAATAACATAGTAGTATTTTATATGATTCGTTTTTAGTTATGATAATTTTGCTCTTACTATTCATAGTTAGAACATTAGCATCTTTTGTTGATGTATCTAAGTATGGTCTACTTATGTCATTATTAGAAAATTTTCGACCGATATTTACAGAGCGATTACCAATATTACCCACGTTCCGGGAAGAAGCAATTCAACTCCCATAGAAAAATAAACAAAGTCAACCGAAGTTTATTTGTTTTGTAGGTAAGAGGGTCTCGGCCATGAAATAATGATGTTTGAAGAATTTAGGAACAAGCGTTTAACCTCTATCATAATAACGAGACGCGCATTCTTTAAATTAAAGAATTTTAATATAGCTCAAACAGTTGGGAAAGCACCAGGACATAGAACTACACAAATAATATTGTCGAGCTAAAAATATCTGACAAATTATAATATTGTGAAGAATTTGTAATTTAAGATTTCGGAATATTTGGTGAAGCTACAAGACGCAACGAGAAAAACGGAAAACATTCCTCTAAAGAAAATTTTCCTATTAAGCAATATTATTCTGTTCAATTAAAATAAATTCAGTTGTCATCTTAATGGTAGTTTTCGATGTCAATGATTGAAAGCTTAAATTGAATTGTGAATGAGGGCAAGGGACAGCTGTTATTGTGCCCCCGCTGAAGAGAGACGGATGATCTCCTTAATTTCTCTCTGCGTGCGGCCACTCAACTTGTGCCAGTCATCCTATTTGATTGTTGAAGATATTTCGTGTTGTAATTGGTACTAATTATTGTTTTGAGGGCAGTCTGTCATATGGACTGTTGTTGAATTCACATGAGCTTAATCGAGATAGATTATGAGATATTGATTGTAATGTATTTTCGATTTTCTTATATTTTAATCGACTTCTAAATCGAGATCATGATTTTTTAATAAATATATTACAAGTTCTCAAAAATCTTTTCTGATAACATAAACCTTGCACAGAACTGGATCCAGAAAGGGGTATTTTTTATTATTTAGTCATCTCAAGCAAGAAAGTGGAACATGAAAAGGGTAAATTAAACATATTCAACAAATTGCATCAATTGGTGGACTAAAGCGGTTCTCACCATAAAAACAATGCAAGTGCAAAAGAATGGAAGTGGAACTTAATAGCAATCCTAAGCTAATAATGGCAATAAGACCCCATATTTCAGCGATTGCCATAGCAACGAGCGCGCCAAACACGACTAACAACGAGATATAATGGCAGTTACGTGTCGATATCTGGTTTACATCTATATACAACTCAGTAATAAGATAATAATGAATGTGTCTGAAAAGCTTTTTGGTGAGAATCATCGATAAAAGTTTTATCATCAGAACATAATATCGAAACAATAACTGCAGGGGTTATTGGTATTTGAAACCTGTTATCAATACAATGACATGAATCAGAATGTTGTTAGTCATGCGAGAGTTCACTGACAATTACTTTTAACAAAAAAGTTAAACCGCCTTCAAAAAATAATAAAATAATTTTGTCTAAAACAGTTTGGGAAGTCGGTGACTTCCATTTGAGTGGGTCTTTTATTTTCGCCACCGACTTCCCAAACTGTTTTAGACAAAATTATTTTATTATTTTTTGAAAGCGGTTTAACTTTTTTGTTAAAAGTAATTTTATTTTGTTATTTTTAGTGGAAAGTTTTGTGTAGAAGTACTTGTTAGCCAACTAAACGCACTGCTCCAATAAGACAGCGATGTTTCGGAGTAAACGATAATATCATCGATGTAAACAATTTTTAGATTTTTGTTGATATTTCCAAAACTGCTCAACCGATTTCAATAAAATTTGAACGGGACCACCTCTGAAGTATGAACTACCAAACAAAAAAACAATCATTAAAATCGGTCCACAATTGGCGGAGATATCGCGTAACAAACATACAAAAAAAAAAAAAAAAAAAAACATACAGACGAATTGAGAACCTCCTCCTTTTTGAAGTCGGTTGAAAAAAAAAAAAAAAAAAACATACAGACGAATTGAGAACCTCCTCCTTTTTGAAGTCGGTTGAAAATTTGATATGTGAAGATAGGATTAAAAACATTAGGATGGTACTAAAACTGCCAATAAATTTATCCCAATCTTACTAAAGAATCAAGTCTTCTTTAAAAAAAAACAATATCTACTATCAATATGACGTAACCAGAAATTTGTGTATTATAACCAATAACATTGTCATTCTGAATTGACCTAGCAAGTGTTGACTATAAAAATATTGAGTATTAGCTCGTCATGAGAATCTCGATACACGATAACGTGTTAGTTTAATAAAGCTTAGTAGATATATCGCTCCTTAAGAACAGATACAAAGGTAAGGAAACGTAGCTATAGAAAAAGCTACATACAGAAAAAAACATTTATGTGTGGTTTATCCTTTTGAAAATATCTACAAAAAAGCAGTATTCACATCATCATCATTCAGTTTCAGTAAAGCGTTGATAATGACTACAGCATATTCATTGATATCAAAATCGTAAGTCGACTTTAGAACAATTTGTTGCTTCATTATCAGGGCGTCCGGAGCCGCTAACAGCAACTAAGTAGATAACAATCAGCTGAAGGCTTGTTCGAGACACGAAATTAATTAAAACAAGTTTGTTCGCGGATCCTATGCAGGGCGAACAAAGCTGTGCTGAGTCACTAGGTAATTACACCGCGGCAGACGCCAGCAAGGCGCCTCAAATCTAACATTATCTTGTGCCTCATTACTGTGAGCCTGACGACCCACTGCGAAACATTATCAAAACGACACGATAATCAATCTAAGAACTATCATTTCCGCAACCCCCCAACACAACAGATAAATGAATTAGCCGCTCATTTGCAAGTCACGTCAAATATTAATTGAAAATTGAATCACTCGAAGACGGACGGTCTCAAAGGGTTAAAAAAATGTCCTTTCATTGGCTCTTTAAACTGGCCAATATTCTTTCCGAGGCTTTTCCTCTCTGAATATTGTGGTGATCGCGCCTTGTCATCGGGAATTTTAATTATATTCCGTGATTAATTATATGTAACGAGTAAAGATGGGGTGGTGTTCGTAATAGCTGATTGATGAGGAGCCAAGAAGTTCTCAGTTTCGCGCGGAGCTCCTTTCCTCGGTATTGTCTTATGTTTAATTGTTACTTTAAACGTTATATTATTTTGTTTCATTGTTCTGACATAGTGGGCGATGTAATTTGATTTATTTGGTACACTGAGTCATTGTTGTTATTAATTTTATAATGGTAGAGACAATGCTGGTATTTACGTCGACCCGTAGCGCATCAAGCTGATTCATCATTTACATGAACCTAATTATTTCATGTAATTGATACAAGCGTGTCGTGTTTTTATAAGGTATTTATTTAAGAGAAGCTGATATTTTCCGCGTTTTTTGAAATAATCTTAAGAGCAAGTCTCGCTGTTATTACTTCGCTCCCTTTAAGTAGATGAGCTCGTTGCATGAAGCGTGTTTACTTGAAGTCATGGCTTATCTCTGCCTTTCAACACAATGAGCCATCTGTTACTGTGGCGGCGACAGACGATATCCGTGACCTAATGACAGGAATACGAGTACCTTCACTATTAACTACTTTTCTTACCCGAGTTATAGCTGCTAATTAACTCTTGGCTATATTTTACTATTGGCTTTCAATTGAAATTTATGCAAAGACATCATGAATACATTCATTGGGCGCTGAGGATGAATACAATTACAATGTTTTTAAAGAGATTCGTAATTAAACGTTAATATAAAATTAAATTAAACATCTGTTAATGTCATGATCGCATTGGAGCTGTTTCGAGTTAAAAATATTAAGATTAAAAAGATACAAAGTTTGTATCAGTGAAAATGTTTAAAGATGAGGATTACTAACGAGTAATTGCTGATAAAGAACTTGCTGACTAATAGGAAAACTACATTGACGCTGAACAATAATAGTAAATACTTGTTCACGTAATATAAACTGAATAGAACGGTCCACTCTGAATGTAAATAGATTATACCGAGTGCTCCCAGCGGCATATATTATTAAACAAGCGATTACCCTCTAAATTTAGATCTGCATAGATACCGAACGATCCGGGAATCGGTGGTACCTCCGCGCTCACTGCAAATCCGACAGTTTTGACAAATTATGCGCATTCATTTACGCTGCCATAAATTCCGACCAAATTGTCAACGTATACAACAATCCTCAATGCGTTTAAGCAGACATAAGAGTCACATTGGATGACCTCAGAAAAAAAAACTTTCAGTAGGAATTTTGTTACAGTAATTTTTCTTAAAACATAAAATTGCGAGCATGTAATTTGCACATAAACGTTTGTAATTAAAACGTTGTGTACGTCATAATTCTCTGCTTGCTTCCCATGTCGCCGTTTTCTGTAGTTTATCTAATCTGCTCAGGGCGGGTTATTTGCACTCTGATAAAACTGCGAATGGCCCTTAACGGATCGGTATTTTGCAACACTGTTCCACTTTACAATATATTCGTGAGGCATACTCTCTTGCTTCTAAAAGTTTTTATCTGACGGCAATAAAATTGATAGGTATTCCTTTTTTGAATTATCTGAATCTAAATGTAATATAAACATGTATAGGGGAAGTGATGTCGTCTCCAACTCCGGGGGGTGCCATCCAAATTGGCAACGGTGCGCGAGGGTTCTTCCCATACGTTAAATACGCAATTTGGTGCTCCATACAATCAGTCAAATGAGCTCGCGTCGATGCAAACAATTACGTATCTTTTTATTTGGGGTGAAATCGACGAGTTCACTAGGTCATTCGTTTCCGATATAGCAATTTTTTTTATTTGTTAGCAGTATTTTATAGTGTGGATTTTTATTAGAACGTTGTCCTAAACAAACAATGATTATGCAGTTTTATTAAATGCAGCATTAGTTTGAGTACCCTATTTGTAAGGCTAGTCAGCATAAATATTTTTTTATTTAATCAAATGTTGATCTTCCTTCCCATGTCAATTATATTTTTAATCGTAATTCTAGCCTTTCCCATATAAAGGGCATCCAGTAGAAACATATTCAGCTGAAAATTTGTATTTTTCACAAAGTCACAGCCATCAAACCCTTGCAGCCCATAAAATACGGTGCTTAAATTCAAAATCAACTTAGAAAATTTAACATTTTGTGGAAACTTGATGTGCTGGCGACCGTACCAGAAATACCCTCAATTATTTTTCTAAATTGAACCAAATAAACTTCTCTGCTATATAAAATTTAAAGTATAATAGCATTGTGGACTTAAGAAACAATACAATTTGTAACTTTTGTATTACACATTGCAAAATTGTGAGCAAAATTATCATAATTTAAACGCTGACATTGTAACGCTCAACATTTTATCGAATGATTCACTAACATTCATTATAACCTACTTTGAATGTTTAGCTATGTTATTTTGAATACAGACATACCATCACGCCTGTATTCCCCGAAGGGTTAGGCAGAGGTGCACTTAATGTACACCCACAGTTCGCCGGTATGTTTGGGTCCCATGTAATAGGGGGCGAGCCTATTGCCATTCACCGGGCACAAATCCAGACTCCAAGCTGCTACTGAGAATTTCATAGAAAAACTCAATAACACTTTACTCGACCTGGGGATCGAACCCAAGACCTCTAGAGTAGCAGTCGCGATTGGGACCACTAGACCAACGAGGCAGTCCTGTGTGTATTTTGAATACACCTACAATTATCCTTGATTTCACACAGTTAAATGTGCTTCTACGCAAGTGTTATCAAGTACAATCTTCCGGGGACTCTCTTTACTATTGTATGCGAAACTTACACCTAATCTTTTATTTATGTTTATATTTCACTAACCCTAAACAATGTTAATGATAGAGATCTTTAAGTTATTACATAAAGTACCTATTTATATTTAAAAAAAAAAACACCATGAATAGATGTGATCGAACTTTTGTAGATAATATATGACAAATATCAAGTTAATAGCAACAGTAATTACTGAGAAATATGCACGTGCCGAATAGATAGACAGAATACAGAAGTCTCATCACAACGCTTTATTTTTTACTTTTTGGGTCCCCAACCCTAAACAGCTGCAATTTATTCGACGAAACGTGACAGGTGCCTTGAAATCTGACTGACGTTGGTGAACTAGTAACTTATAAATAGTTTGGATTTCCTGATAGAGACTGTAATCGGATGGGCACACAGTCTATTCACCTGTACAACATCAATCATCATCATCATAACCTTTACTACTCAATTGTTAAGTAGTAAAGGTTATGATGGGATAAGTTGGAGTTTATTTTCAGCTTAAGTAAATTGATTTGATCTGGAAAGGACCCTGGAAAACCCCTCCAAAAGTCAGGCTTGACCTAGTGTGGAAGCCACAATAATATCTATAAACTTGTTGAAATTTTATAGCCTAGTTGCATGCACGCAAAACTTCATAGATTTGACGATATCAATACCTAATTATATTAGTGTTACGTGTTAATTTGCGATTTTAATTGTACTACGTACTATTTTCTGACATGCGAATATTGGTCATTGAAATTAAACTACTTTTTAAGGATTTAATCACAGTATATTTTTATTAAACTCATCCCAACGTTTAAATATTACAGCGATAAAATCCGTAAAAATGCTTCAATCGCTTAAAAAAATAAATTTCATTAGTCCTGTGTTGGTCGACTCATCGAAGACTAAATAAAATAAATATTTTTTCTTATTTAATTAAAATTCATCCTGAACTATTTACTTTCGAGTTTAAAGCAAAGAGTAAAATGTCTTCTGAAGCTTCTTTTCAATAACTTAAGCGCTTGCTGGTGAAAATTTCTGTTATGTGACGCTGATTTTTCAAAACAAATTAAATGTTAGACGTATAAAATCAAACAAGTTGAACTTGTTAAAGTATTCTGAGACGTGTGAAGTTTTAACGAGGTAGATTCAGTAACCGTTGCGATACTTAATAGTTCACTTATTATACCTTCTTAATATGGAGTCCATACATGCTATAATGATTATAAAAGTAACTACATACCTACCTCTTATAAGGGCAAACAATAAAGGCAAGGTTTACGCCTTTCGTCATGATTTATGGAAGAAAAATGCCCAACAAAGAGTTAAACTCATATTTCTAAGACGCGTATTTATACGCTGCATAACTATATAAGATTGTAAATTTATTAAAATATGGCAGCGTCCGTTTAATTGTTAAATGTGCATACATTATGTTTTAATGATAAAGACGTCTTTAAATTAAATCATGGTTTAACTGTTAATCTAAAGTTAAAAGATGTAATTAAAGATAACACTTTATGAACGTAATTATTTTAGAAAAAAAATCTTTTATTACCTATCAAGAATTAACTAACAATAGTAAACAATTACTCATTTTATTTTCCATGGAAGAGTATGAATTCAAAATAGAAAATATTTTTTTTGGGTAATCATCAGTATTTAGGTATCCAGCGTCATTGTTGCATGGCTTATGACCTCTTTGTCCCTCTGACACCGCTCATCAGCGCGAACAAAGGAGACCTGCGCGCGCGCACTTGAATGCTTCGCTACCTGTTTATGAATTATTTAAACGCTTGCCACCTCTGCATGCACTCCGTTGACCCTTGGTTTGGAAAATGAACAGAAAAAAACTGTTTTAAGTTAATTTTATGTTGATGATGCTGAAAGAAGCATGAGAAAGAGACCGACTCCATGGACAACCAAGTTTAAGAAATTGCCGAAAAATATTTTACGGAAGAAAACGTTAAAAAATGGCTTATGACATATATGACCTATCAAAATTAAACTGAAAAGCTCGCTGCTATCCAGCAAAAAAATATAATTGAAGTGTCTGTTTGTCCTGTTAAAATAACAGCTATTTACAAAATGAAAATGCAAATGAAAGCTTTTTGTAATTACGGTATGATAACAAAACTCTGTCAGTCTGTTAGTTCCGGCAAATCTTCGCAACGGCTGGACCAATTTTGACGGGACTTTCACTGGCAGATACCTAATGGTATTAGAAAACTGCGGGGTACATCTAGTACTTACTGATTTTGATATAAGTAACTACTTGAGCTTGTATGATTAGGCCTCTGAATGGTTAAGATTTACACTTGGACCCTGTAGATGGCGCTGCGATCGAGTAAGGTTAGGACGACAACGAAGTATTTTACCGCATTTTTTTAAAAAGCACCTTGAACTTTTCGTAAAGGTTACCACACAATATTTTGTTTGATATAAATACAGTGTTTTAGTAACGTCATACGAAAGCGAAGGGCATTACAGGGCTGTCACTTAACTTATTCATTATTACAAGTACCGCTACAGTATTAGATGTCCAAATAATAAATACCTCGTGGAACCCTTTGACGTGGCCGCAATTTTTCAAACGAAAAGTGCGTTGTTATGTTTCTATTTAAGCGACAATTTATAGCGTAAATATACAGTTATATTTGAATAAACAAATTATATGAATTATCATTTTAACAATAATAATAGTTTTCGGCGTCGCATAGTCTGCAGGGGGAACAGATGGGGCCGGACACCCCTGGCATGTCTCGTTAACTTCACACACATAGATATATTTATTTTTATCTGCCAATTTACCCCAATCTACTCTATTGTAGATACGCGATGAAATTAATCGCCTAGTGACAAAACGTTAATTCAGTGCCAATGTGAAACTGAAGATTTTATCTTCATTATAATAGTACAATAAAATTTATGTTCAATGAGTTACACCCATACTAATATTATAAATTGTATCCGTTATGTTATTACGCCTTAACCGCTCAACAGATTTTGATGAATTTTTCCATAGAGATAGATTGGACTTTGGAGACGGACATAACTTACTAAAAGTTCTTTCTCGTTCTTGCAAGCAATAGTTAGTTTAATATACATACACATTTCAGTCGTGGTACATATTCCATATGTCATATTCATCATTATGAACAATTTTCACTATAGGACCAACCCTGAAATTGTAACTAAAAGTAAACAATTTCATAGAAAAGTGTTTTACGACAAAATTAAATGTAGGTACCTACCTAATAGCTGGTTTTTTTTTCAGTATTTTAAGGTTTTGATCACACAGTAGAAATTTTACTGTGAGACGATTATAATGTCACAGTATTTACAAATTCTATGCATAGTAAATAATAAGTAATTGCGTGTATTTGAATTAAATTTTATATAAAAGAGTTCGGTAATGTAAATTCCTTACAGGGTAACAGCATTCAGTAAAAGCTTTCACGTTACAAAAATCATCCTCGACCGTTCACCTCAAAGGCCAGCAGATTCCTGTGTCGCCCAATAAAATGCTTAAGTGTGAAATCTTGTTTTTGTTTTGTAATTTTTCACGATAAAAAGGCGCTAAGTGTGAGCGTGACGCCAGAGATAAATGGTCCGAAACATTCTAGTGCTGTTTTCTTGATTAACAAATTGTTTAAATAAATGTTCTTATGTGTTGAAGTATGTTTATTGTGTAATGCGCTGACAATTTTCCTTCAAGGTAGACCTCATTGCGCACATTTTTTATAGCTTGAATTATTTTAAACGAGAGATATTTATGCAAAAGATTTTATAACCGAGTAATTTTATATTAAGGTCAATCTGCGGTTACGTAGTACCAGAACGACAGTTAAATTAAATTTTATTTTCAGAATACCTATACAATTATATCCTCCTATAAAAGACATGCACCTCGGGATTTTCTATAGAATTAAGTAGCCAACACCATCACGCCTGTATTCCCCGAAGGGTTAGGCAGAGGTGTACTTAATGTACACCCACAGTTCGCCGGTATGTTTGGGTCCCATGTAATAGGGGGCGAGCCTATTGCCACTCACCGCGCACAAATCCAGACTCCGAGCTGCTACTTTCAATCATTTCAATTTCATAGAAAAACTCAATAACACTTTGCTCGACCTGGGGATCGAACCCAAGACCTCTAGCGTAGCAGTCGCGATTAGGACCAACGAGGCAGTCTTTTGGCCAATTCAATGGATGCGCTTTTTTGTCCCAAACAATTATTGTCGGGGCAGAAAGCACAAGCTGTTTGCCGTGCCTCCATGTCGTACTGTTGCACGTGCTAAGTCGCCAATTCCTCGCACTATGGCCGCGCTTAAGGCGCTGACAACACCCAAATAGGCATATTTTAAACAAGTTTTTAGCCAAATCCATAAAGTTTGTGACAGCGAAAAAAATATATGTTAATCTTGAACGTATTCCGGAGAAAACTGTTGCTTTGAAAACACGTTTTTGAAAAGTTTTCTCGATCCAAAAAAATTGTAAACTAACCTCTTAAAAC
Source organism: Subacronicta megacephala (assembly GCA_958496365.1). NCBI lineage: Eukaryota > Metazoa > Arthropoda > Insecta > Lepidoptera > Noctuidae > Subacronicta > Subacronicta megacephala. Next base: position 12,312,022 of record OY292515.1, read on the forward strand.
GAATTCTAAACAAAAATATCTGTATGACTAAGCAATGCACGTTGGTAAAATTAATAACAATAACGTATCATATTTAAATACAGAACTTGGTTGCTTTATATTTTCGATAACTTAACTTATTTTTTAGTAATTAATTGTTTTATGGTTTTGTAAAAAGCTGCGAGTGGCTGCGAGGGTCGCATCACCGCGCTTCTCTTTCTTTTCTATGCAATCCGACAGTGATCGCATAGACGTGCTGCTAGACGGACCTATGTCGCTTCGCTCCGCGCGCTATCCGTTCATTACGTATTTTGTTGTTTGACAATTTCAAACATAAACATACCTCAAAACATATAACATATGTCTTTTTGTATTTTTTAGGTATTTTTTAGGCATTTTTCATTATTAATTTATTTTAGTGGAGGAAAAATACGACATGCGGGCAGGATTCGAACGTGCATCTTTTGGTTACGTACACCAGACGATAAGACCGCACATGTATTTTGTTCCCAAATAAGATTGAAAGACGTAACTAAAGACATTGGTAAAGGATATGGTTGAACTATAACTATAGTTCAAATATAAATAAAGTTCTAAGTAGTAAAAATATTTGCCGTAGAAATGGAAAACGTACAAAAATGCCAGCCCAAAAAGCCCTTTTATACTAACAAACAAGAACATGTCATGAAAGTAATAAAAAACAACAATTTTTATAGTGTCTTATTGGCAAAACAGATACACGAACAGTAATGAAAGTATACGCTATTTGCTACAAAGGATACCGTAATTCGTCATAATTGATAGTGTTCGGTTGGCCTAGTGGTAAATGCCATGATTGAGAATTCGGAGTTTCAAGTTCGATACCTGTTGGTGACAAGTGCAGTTTATTATTGTTGTGATCTTTTTTATTTTATTTTTAGTTTTTATAATAATTATTAATATATTTCCTAGAATTATTTCATTTTCATTACAGTAAAAAGAGACGTTTACTATTACTTACTTAATATGGCAAAAAGCTATTAAGTGTAGAAAATATTGTTCTATTTTTTGTTGCTTGTATTCTTCAATAGCATCCAGAGTTAAAAAAATATAGTACCCGGAAACTCCGAAAGTCAAGAAAAATATTTTTAAAGCCACGGGAAATCATGAGAAATAGATTTTTATTTATTTATTTCAGGCAACAGAGCCCATGCATATATAATACTATAATACAATACAATAAATCTTAAACTAATAACAAATAAAATATCAAACATTGTACCTACATATAAAATAAGAATAAACACTATTTCTCACGAACAGTTGGCGTCGTGTGTAGCGCGGTGTCCGGTAGCCGGCCTCGCACAGTGGAACGAATGTATGGGAGAGGTCGGACATTCGCACCTCAAACATTTTTTTTTTTAATTTAAAAAACTAATTATGTACGTACTTGACTATCTCATGCCTTCAGAATTTGTTCTGACAAATTTTCTCCTGTCTCTCGTATTTAAGGAGTTATTTAAAACATTTATGGAATTTCACCAAGAAAATGACCTTATTGATCACTCTAATTTCTGATTCCGGCCTTGTTGTGGTCTTCGCTAATATACTACACATATCAAGGAGCTGCATTTAGTTTTAAGACACACGGTGTGCCAAACGTGCACTTTAAGAGATATAGGATAATGAAATATATATATTTTTAAATTTTCTTATAATTATGTTTACTTCGATTTATTTAACCGTAAATAGGCATATTGCCTATTTACAGTCAGAGGATATATACATATGTGTATTTAGATTTAAACGAACATAGCGTTTCAAAACACAAAATATGTATTGTAACGGTTTTCACTATCATACTACGCATATCAAGAGCTTTATTTAGTTCTAAGACACATGGTGCGCCAAACGGGCACTTTGTGAGTTATAAGGTAGTTTATATTTATTACAAGAAAAAAAATATTTTAGTTTAATTGATTTCTCATTAGACGTACTCGTCAAAAACTTCGAGTTCCCAATAGATATAGAAATGGGCGCGACATGGGCATTCGACATGATGTTTGTCTTAGCCATGTTCATCGTAAGACCCACTTGTTGGGAAACTCGGTCGAGGTCATTGAGCATTGTGCTGAGCTCTTGCAGCGATTCTGCGATGACTAAAATATCGTCGGCAAATCGAAGGTGAGTGATATACCTACTCGCCATTTATGTTAATGCCAAAAGCCTTTCCATTTTAGAAGCTTGAAGACATCTTCCATTGCAGAGGTAACTAGTTTCGAGGAAATAACATCTCCCTGTCTAACACCTCTCTGCAACGGAATTGCCTCCGTACACTGTTCCTGTACTCACAAGCACTTCAGCACTTTGATATACCAATAGTCAATGTGGCACCGCTGCAGAGATTGCAGCACCGGCCAAGTTTCAATCGAATCAAAGGCTTTCGCATAGTCCAAAAACGCTAAGCATAGTGGCAGATTAAATTCCTCGGTCTTCTGTATAATCTGCCGCAGCGTAGTATGTGGACTATGCTACTAAAACCTTTTCGGAATCAGGCTTGTTCGGGAGGCTGAAAGTCATCAAACCTGCGCTCGAGACAATTCGTGATAACCCTGGAAAACAACTTATAGACATGGCTTAGAAGCCAGATTTGTCTATAATTCTTTAATAAGGTGTTATCACCTTTTTTAAAGAAAAGCACCACCTGGCTTCTGTTCCATCTGGGACAAACTGTCCAGTTAAGTACACTCATCGAATCCGACTCGGCTGGGCAGCGTTCGGGAAACTTCGCAACGTCTTTTCGTCGGGATTACCACAGTGTTTTAAGACAAAAGTCTTTTACCAGTGTGTGTCACCAGTGATGACCTATGGCACACAAACGTGGTCTCTCACTATGGGCCTCATAAGAAAGCTCAAGGTCGCTCAGCGAGCTATAGAGAGAGCTATGCTTGGCATTTCTCTACGCAACCAAATCAGGAATGAGAAGAACTAAAGTTTTCGACACAGCTCAAAGGATAAGCAAGCTGAAGTGGCAGTGGGCGGGGCAGTCTATGGGGGACCTACCCTAGTTACTACATGCTGGTCAAAGAAAAAAATCTGTGCTATCCAGCCAAAGAAGATGTTACAATAACAGAAAGCTCTGCAAAAATCAAATTGTATACCCTGATGGAACACACTACGATAAGACTATAAGTTTTTAGAAACCCCTGTTTCGGAGTTTTTATAGAACATCTGGCCGAAATATTTATAGTGCAGTTTCAGTTGAAAATGACTGATCCAATCTGTCTAGGAACTTTTAAGAGTTAATTAGAAGGAAACCAAAAATATAAAGATATTTACAAATATGGATTGAGTTCCCTACACGCTCGGATTCGTTCAATGGAATTAAAGCATCGAGCCGGCCCTATTTAAGGAACCGGTTCTTTCGGTTCCGAAGTCAAGCCGGAACCGGGTACCCGGTTTTTTCGGATCTTTAGGTTTTTTGATAAATTCAAGTGAAAAAAGTTGATAAGCTGTGTTATTTTTCTTTTATATAGATTTTCTACTATCAAAACGAACAATGTCCTAAGTAGGAAGCTTTTCTCTGTTTGAAGGTTTTCAAAATATCATTTATTTTATTATTATTATTTTCAAAGTCTCTGCTTTACTCGTCGGAGAACTTCCTCATTCGTAACATTTCAAACGCCTCTATAAGTTTCCTGAGGTCTTCTTTAACCGTCAAAGCCTCCCATCCGTATAGAAGGATGGGCCAGATAGAACAGCGAAGCATTCTAATACGCAAAAGAAGATTGAGGTTACGGTTGCAGAGAACACGCTTCATCCTGTTAAAAGATCTGCTAGCGATTTCGATACGGGTTTTTATTTCCTGCTCACTCTCCCTAGATGCATTTAACCGCGTACCAAGGTATTTGTACTTTTTTACCTCCTCAAATTTGTGTCCATTAACAGAAATACACGTGTCTGGATATTGCGGTTTGGCTGAACCGACCATGACCAAGTAGGTTTGAGTTTGCCCTATCTCCTTTACATTCTTGGATTTGCTTTTTCGAATATTTTGTTCATCTTTCTTACAGGATGGATGTTAAGAAGTGGCAGGTTAGGTCGGATGATGAGAAGAGACAAGTAGCAGATAGGAAATCGTATGTTCAGAATGAGTTTAGACGTAGATTAGGTTTAATAGTAAACTAGTAGTTTAGTAGTAGTAGAAAATTATTGTTCTCTGATTGCAGTTTCAGTTGAAATTACTGGCTTAAATAAAGATTTGATTGAACGTTGTTCCACAATTTTACAAGCCTTATCCTCGGGTTTTAATATTGATTCGCATAAATTTAATGAATATACTTTGGAAACCGCGTGACTTTTAATTCAAGAATATCCGTGGTTTATTCTCCCAGCTTCCGTTCACAAAGTCCTCATCCATGGTGCTGAAGTAGCACAGTATGCTTTGCTATCTATCGGGGAATTATCCGAAGAGGCAACAGAATCTAACAACAAAAATTATAAGACCTTCAGACGGGATCACACGAGAAAAATGTCGCGAGTACTTACGAATACGGACTTACTTAACAGACTTCCTCTTACTTACTTAAGAGACTCAGCTCAGACCCATTCATTACTGGTCTTCGGAAACTTCCCCATAAGAAAAAGAGCTTTATGTCGAGGCAGGTTTTAGATTTATTAAAAACTAGCTTTCCGCCCACAGCTTCGCCCGCGTGGACAACACGATTTTGACTGGTCCTTTCTCAAAGTCTAATCTATTTTTGTACCAAATTTCGTCAAAATCCAAACGGACTTTCATCCCCTATTTCATCCCCACACAGTTAGAAATTTCAAAAACCCCATATCAAATATTTTTTTTTCTTATGCCTAAGTGCCTAATCACAAAGTTTCAGCGTTTATCTTCAACAATGACAAACTCCTATACAATTTTTCATCCCTTATTACAACCCCTTTTTTACAACAAAACGTAGCTTATATCCTTTTCCAAGGTCTTATCTATTTTTTACCAAATTTCATCAAAATCGGCTCCGAGGTTGGGCTTCAAAGCGTGACTTTGTTTGGAGTTCCATATGAACTTACATCCCCTATTTTATTCCCACACCGGTCAAAATTTTAAAAACACTGGAACAAATTTTTACTTCTTATCATGTGCCTAAATTCAAAGTTTCATCGTTTTATCTTCAACAATGACCAACTCCCATACAATTTTTCATCCCTTATTTCAACCCCTTTTTTACAACAAAGCGTAGTTTATATCCTTTCCCAAGGTCTAGTCTATTTTTGTTCCAAATTTCATCATAATCGGTTCCGGGGCTAAACTTGACTTTGTTTGGACTTCTAAACGAACTTTCATCCCCTATTTCATCCCCACACAGGTCGAAATTTCAAAAACGGTAAAACTAATATTTATTTATTTCTTATCAAGTGCCTTAATATAAAGTTTCATGGTTTTATCTTGAAAAATGACGAGCTTCCATACAAACTTTCACCCCCTATTTCAACCCCATCAAGACTATTTTTTGTAATAAAAGGTAGCCTATGTCCTTTCTCAAGCTTTAGTCTATCCCAGTACCAAATTTCATCAAAATCGGTTGAGTGGTTTAGGCGTGACAGACAGACAGACAGAGTTATTTTCACATTTATAATATTAGTAGAGATTTAGTATAATTTAAATTAGGTTGATTGTTGTAGTTAGTTGTGGTTATGTTGACGTTTGAAAATAAGATGTTAGTTTTAGTTTTCTTGTCTTTTGTTGTACATAATATGTATAATATATAAAAGAATACATATTTAATGATAACCCTTTCATGAATAGCTTTAATATGTAATCAGTAAAGCATTTTTTTTATTATTTACCATTCAGAAAAAATCCTATTTAACAAGTTTAATAAAGTAAGGTATTTATGACCTCGCTTGTAGGGCACTTGGACCACCGTGCGCAGGCGGAATCTTGTTTGTTAATAAAATAAACTCATAAGTACCTGTTACGTTTGCCCAGAGATATGGACACTTACAATTGTATAGAAATATATGTATAATACGCAAACATTATATACTAATACAATTTTTGTAGGGGAAAACCTCCTTATTTTAAAGTCGGTTTAAAATATATGGGTCAGTAATATAAGAGTAGAAAATGATTACTTTCAATAATATACATATTATTATTATTGTCTTATTATGACTGCCTCATTAGTCTAGTCGTCCTAAGCGCGACTGCTAGGCTAGAGGTCTTGGGTTCGATCCCCGGGTCGAGCAAAGTGTTATTGGGTTTTTCTATGAAATTCCCAGTAGCAGCTCGGAGTCTGGATTTGTGCCCGGTTAATGGCAATAGGCTCGCCCCCTATTACATGGGACCTAAACATACCGGCGAAATGTGGGTGTACATTGGTACACCTCAGCCTAACCCTTCGGGGAATACAGGCGTGATGGTATTATTGTATGATGGTATGTTATATATAAATAGATAATATTATACAAAAAACAAACAAATGAATAGTGTATTTAAAAATAATGAAAATTTTGCTAGTATAAGTACCTAGTGTGGGTTTTTATTTTCCTTACATTTAAATATAGTGTTTTTAATTCATTTTAAATAAAGTTGCATATAATAATTAATATTATAATAACTATTCATACTGTTCTAATTTGTTTCTATATAGTTTTAGTACAGAGCAATAAATACAACACAGCGCCATCTATTGACTCATTGTTCATTATTGATTTTGTTTCTTATTTGATAGTTCGCTTCATCACCGTTCTTTTAAAAAGGAGCGCTAGATAATCGGAGCAATAGTAGGCGTGGCCAAAATACCGAAACGTCGATTTCTGTTAGCTGTTGTCAGCGCCTTAATGATCTCTTGGATTCTAATCCAACAGATGATTTGTTTGCGGATGGATGGTCGAAGATTTTATTGGTATGTCAGAAGTACTGTGAGAGGAATTTATGAGTGTTGTTAGCCTTTTTTGTTAATTTCCTACAGTTTATATATATTAGTTACTTTAATTGGTTAAAAGACCGTTGTAATTAATTAAATAAATAAATAAATAAATGGATATTGCTCCAAGAACTACTCATATAATTTCCACAAAATCCAGATGATTATTAAAGGACAGATTACCGGATAAAAGAAGGATAAAAATACTCACTATGTGTACCTATTATAACTTAAAGCCCAGCTATTAACATACACGGCTAATTCTAGTTAGATGAAGACATTGCCCCAAGCGTTCCGTTTTCCCTATTTCATTAGGGAACACTAAAAATAATTCGGTGTGTCGTCGGCGCGTCGTCCATGGGCCGTATCTCCGGGCCGAACAAAAGCGTTATCTTATCATTACCACCCCATCCCCGCCGATAAATTACCATAACTCTCATTTACATGCACCTACGTACCGTCGACCATTGTTTACGACCCGCAGATGACGGATTTTCTTCCGCTTTCGCCCTGCCTAAAACTCGGATTTGGCAATTTCGTGTTATTGTGTTTTCGTTTATACTGCCTGGTTTTGTACTGCCTCATTCATCTAGTGGTCCTAAGCGCGACTGCAACTCTAGAGGCTCGATCCCTAGGTCGAGCAGTGTTTGAGCAGAGTTTATCTATGAAATTCTCAGTGGCAGCTCGGAGTCTGAACTTGTGCCCGGTTAATGGCAATAGGCTCGCCCCCTTTTACATGAGACCTAAACATACCGGCAAAGTTTGGGTGAACATTAGTACACTCCTGCCTATGTTATGTTATTTTTGTACGTATTGCGAATGTTTCTCGTAGCACATTCATAACGATCTATAAATACTTAGGGTTGTCTCCAATTGAATTCTATTGTCGTTTGGAACTGTCTTGTACAGAATCAGGGTGGCTAAAATCGCTAATTTTGATGAATATGATTCATCGTCATAAGCTACTCAACGGCCGTATAAACAAGTACAAGCTGACCTCGCATTGTACAGGGTTTTCGTACTCTTAAAGTACAGCTTATATTAGAAGCTGTGCTACGTGGTTTCACCCGCTTTGCCGTGCTCGTAATGGTCGTAGCGCGATGATAACTAGCATATAACCTTCCTCATAAATGTGGCTATCTTGTACAAAAAGAATTTTTCCGACTGGCAGCTCTAGAGATGAGCACGTTCAAACAAAAAAAAAACAAACTCTAGCTTTATAATATTACCTATTATGTATAGAATATAGATTTCGTGTCATAATTTGTTTTTGTTTTTTTTTTTCTCTCACGATTTGCATTATGCATATTATTATCATTGCCCGTGTAAGTCGGTTCACCGTTTCTAAAATTGTTAAGAGGAGGCTTGCTAACATTATAATAATGCTTAAGTATTAACATCGATGACATAATATAATGGTAGCTAACATGTAGCAATGCCAAATTAATTCCTAGCAAAAATAAAAATTCCGTTTAAGTAACTTCTAAAGCCTTAAATAAATAGAAAGAATTGTGCTGCTGAGGAGTTTGTTGCGCAGCTTCTTCCCAGAAAAAATGCCTATAATGCAATGTCTATAATGTTGAAAATTACTTTAAAAAAAAGAATTACCTTACCTTTGACTTTGAAACGGAACATTACTTAAAAAAAGAATACCTAGTAGTCTTTGACTTTGAAAAGGAACGTTGTGTTGTCTGTGAATCATATCGCACCGAGTGGCATTTTAGCGCCCCAGATAAAATTAACGTCTTCACTCGTTCTAATTAGGTAGATACATTATAAGCCGGGACGACAACTTTCAGGCGAGATTTACAGCGATGCCAAAGAATCTTCGTTCGTTAGGTATGCTAAAAGCTATTTTATTGTCTCTAATCAACTTTTATTCACATCTCGCCAAGAATTCATCCATTTGGACCGAACGAGTTAAATTGCGTCATACTAATTGATATTATTAAATCCTAGTGTTTCTAGTCCTTAATTTGTATAAAAATATTTTATTTAAAAAAAATGTAAAATGACTGCCTCGTTGGTCTAGTGGTCCCAATCGCGACTGCTACGCTAGAGGTCTTGGGTTCGATCCCCAGGTCGAGCAAAGTGTTATTGAGTTTTTCTATGAAATTCTCAGTAGCAGCTCGGAGTCTGGATTTGTGCCCGGTGAATTGCAATAGGCTCGCCCCCTATTACCCATGTAACACCCACAGTTCGCCGGTATGTTTGGGTCCCATGACCCAAACATACCGGCGAACTGTGGGTGTACATTAAGTGCACCTCTGCCTAACCCTTCGGGGAATACAGGCGTGATGGTATGTATCTATGTAAAATATTATACATATTGTCTACATTTGACTACCTCCTTAGTCTAGTGGCCCTTAAGCGCGACTACTACGCTACAGTTCCTGGATTCAATACCCATGTCAAGCAGTGTTATTGAGGTTTTCTATGAATTTCTCTGTAGCAGCTCGTAGTGATTTGTGCTTGCTTAATGGTAATAGGCTCGCCCCCATTTTATATGGTACCAAAACATACCGGCAAACTATAGGTTATTAGTACTTCTGCGTAACTCTTCGGGGAATACAGGCACGATTTACATAGGTAAAGCTGAAATGTTGTTAAAATAATCTCATTACTTAATTTACAGAATTTACAAATTACAAAATAAAATTGTCATTCCCAAGCGTCGAACTTCTCCTTTTCCTCCTCCTTCTTGGATTGGTGACTCACTCACCCATCCTTTTCAATCTAGTTAATTCACGTAGATCAGAATAGTTAAATATCCGTCAGTTACATTCGCGTTGGTAATAATGCCTGTAATACAACATAATGTTTTAATGCGCACTCAAATTTGGGGAGCACTGAAGGAAGCAAGTCTCTATATTACTCACTTACAGAGTAGTTATCCGAAAGAGCTTTTAAATCATTCACAAAACACTAATGGACGTGGGGAAGGGGCGCGGGGTGCGAGTACGAACGAGGGAAGCCCGAGCAGATGTACTCCCTGGTGGGCAATGAAATGGAGATATAACAATATAAAGGTGTGCGTTTGAATTGCCGTGAATTGCAATTCGACAGTACTAGCACTGTAGATGCGACACAGTCGCACGGCAAATCGAATGTCCTGTTTTCTCCAGGTTTACATGTGTATGTGTACTTGTAATAAAAACATCGGTGTACAGTTTGTTTGAAATAACTGAGCTTGTCTGAAGTTAGCCGTTCCGAACTGCTATGTATAAAAATCATAACCACTGTAACGGATACAGTATGTAGTCGAGTCTGCTCAAACAACTTTCTGGCCAGGTTAGGTGTTACATGTTCTACAGAATACACAGCGCATTTTTAATTATATTAATTACACTACGTTTTCTATTAAGTATATAACGATAAAATAACATGAATGATGCTATCTCGCCTGTAAAATTACTAATGTACACTCGCAGTTCGCCTGCACATTTAGATCCAAGTAATAAGCGTAATAAGTCCGATTAAACGGAGCCGCTACTGACCGAGATTTCCGATTTCCTGCTCAAGGTTTTTCTATAAAATATAGAAAAACCTTGAGCAGGAAATCAAATCCAGGGCCTTAAGCGTGGCCTCAAGTGAGGCTTTGGCCTATAAGACAAATATAGCCATTTAAAAAAATGTGGGTAGTTTTGTTTACCTATATGCACAGTCTATTGGAACAAATTATAAACATGTAAGTTCCTTGGCACGTTTTTCAAACAACATCCAGAGCCCTTTAATTACATTATTCCAGTCTGCCCTTGCTCCACTTACACAATGATTCCAGTTATTTACATTTAATTAGGGCCTTCAAAATAATAGTTTTCTGCGTAGTATTTATAGATTTCTGAGACTTGAAATAAGAAAATATTATTCGTTGTTTCCGTGCTGTGCAGCTACTGTAGGAATGATAAATGGCAAGGGTACTGCTAGGGGAGATTGAGTGCCATTATTATCGGCGGTAATTTAATTAGAACCCCTGCGTTATTACCGCTGATTCGTTTTATAAAGCCGTCTAATATCCATCCAGCGGCCGACATTGCACCAGACTTGTTCGTGGATAAATTTAATTTGTCATTCCGGATTAACATGATTGTGAAATAATTATAAGTGTTCAATTCTAAAGTTACAAGATTCATTATTTGGTTAATGTAATAGGACACAACAGTTTTGTCTTTAAGACCCACAACGTAACTTGCAGCTATTTACATTATTTTATCAAAGATTAAACTAAATTTCAGTTTAAAAACCATAAAATTACTTTTCGAGCGACGGAATTTTATCACCCGATGCAATCACCCGCGCCGATAGGCTTCCGGCTCATCGATATTCGTAACGAATCGTCAAAATTCAATAATTATCCCGAACACGACTTCATTCACCAAAAAACATTATAAAAAGGTGTGAATGAAAAGAGGAAGGCAGCGGTTGGTTTTTTGGGGCGAGCGACCAGCCGGCCAATCGGAGTGGTCGCTCGTCGGGTTGAGTTCACGTGGTGGTTCCAAGTCGTGTAGTAGATAAGATTAAAAGTGGGTAAGCGGTAATCAGTGCGCGACCAAACTGGTTGAATGGAGTCCGAACGGCGTTCATTCATGAAGCTGGGATGCCATCACGCGAGGGAGATGCCGCGCCCGCGCTGCGACAAACGTGGAACTCCGCATACTATCTCTTTACTCGAAATCTTTGCGATCATACACGCCTCAGTAATTAACAGTCACCACTTCATTAAGCTGCTTGCCTGTGCGCATAAACTTGTCTCAACAATCGAATTTATTCCCCAATGAATTAAGAGCACGGCTTAAATGGAATAATCCCAATTGGCGCTATCATCGTGCGATTCGATATGTCAGCTGCTCATGCGCCGGCTTCCTCATCACGTCCATATTGTGTATCATACAGGTTTACGCAATTATCGCAATCTTAACATTTAATTGGACGCGATCACACGACATACCTATATACGAGTGATGAAATACAGGAGGCAGGAATTAGGTCATACAGTCATACATCCTCTGAAATTTACACAGTTATGATGGAAGATTAGATAAACTTTATTTCATACTTCTTTGATCTATATAAACAGGTCGAATCAAAGTGTAGGAAATGTGTTAGTAGTATTTTTATTAGCGGTCTTAAATTTATAGTTTGTATAGTTGCGCCCACGCACGCTTTCCCAATAAAATGGTCACTGGTTCGCGGGACCACAGTGAAACAAATATATGTATAAAGACGTTTATTCGAAGTTCTGTTAATGGCGCCAGTGTTCCGATTCTAGTTGTTTGTAAATGAAACATTGATCATCTGGTTACGATTAATCTTTCAATAACTGAGATAATAAAATAATACGAACATATAAAACATGTATATGGTTTATAGGATACAGAGAAATCTTTAAGAATAGAAAATGATTGATCAAATGTTTATTTAAGTACACGATAACTTTGAAATATGATGTATTATTGTGAAGGAATCTACTTCCCATTGTCAAGATATAAATGAGGAACATTAATAAGACGCTTATTTTCTCTGCTTCAGCTATTAATAATAAAAGATACCTACCTAGGGACATACGATTCTCTGAAAAGTCGTCATTAGGCGAGCATAAACAAGACTGTATAGGTTATTAAAATATATTTTTGTGCTTTTATTAAATTTTATGCGAATCGTTTTAATATGCTATTAAACGATACATATGTAAGACTAGAGTTTATTTTTAGTGTAGACTAAAAATACACCACGTGCAGGCCCGCCTTTGATTGCAACCTTGATCTGTTATTAATTTTACGCTTATTTTCACCTCGCCCTGCGATGAGTCATGCTCTTGCGCACATAGGTATTAATTCCCGCTCATAACGAAAAAAAAACTAGTTACGCAATTTACTTAGGAGATTGTTAGATTTACTAATGCTTGCCTTATTTTTTGTTACAGGTAATACAAGTTCTGGTATTTGTAGTACCAATATAACTACACTTAGACAGTAAGTAAGTGAGGTAACATTAATTAAGGAGATACATTTTCTAGGCGAAATATTTAATGCAATCGCCCGAGCAGTTGACACTACAAGAAGGTTGCCTGCCTAGGGTGTGAAGGAATATATTTTTATGTACTAGGTATATCATCGCTCGTGATCACTGTTAATTCACCTCCTATCTTATAATTGTCTAAAAATCACAGTTCTTCTAAGACATTTTTTTTTCTTTAGCGATCTCAACCAATTGTTCCTACGTAATTTCTTAACGTGAGTTTAATGTTATGACAAACATTCCCGTGTCCCGGTCCCGTGGCGGGCGGTGATCACAACGGGGGGGCGCGGGCCGGCGGGGGCCGGGGGGCCGGAATGCGGTCTACCTGCGCGGGACCACCGCTAATCAATTTAGCTTTTATTATCGTACCAATAACGCTTCATTACAACTTCTAGATTTATGTTCGCGTTGTTTGCTTTGCTCTCCAATGTTTTTGTGACCGGAACATGTATATGGCTCATAGTACAACACTATAGTACTTTGGAAACTTGCCTAGGATATTTTTTATGGGCGACCTACGTTGGTAATGTTCTGTCGCGCTCGTTAAAGCGACAAGTAAAAGAGAAAATCATACGCATGGAAACGGCCCGGTCTGGTACAACGAGAGCTTTTATTCTAATGCCAATGACACACGCGATGAATAAAATATTCCATTTAGTGGCTCGGTGACGTCGTACGAAAATTTTTATGTAGAACGATGGTTAAAATTGTGTCACAATACTAAGGTAAGGGACCACCTGGCAGCGGTCTGTCAGACGTCAGTCTAACGTCTGTCAATGTGAACTGGGGCCGCCACTTATTATCCCGTCTTGCTATATAATAAAACTTTTAATGCGCTCGTCAAAACGGCGTTGAAGCGTAATACACGTAGGGAATGTGTAGCTTCAACGTTGCACGATTGAGTTTTTAGATTTTTTACTGTTAATGTTATCGTCTATACAATGTATCGGGCGTACGGCCATATTCTTATGCTGATGGTAAAGTATATAGGTCTTGTGGTGAAATGGATGGATCAGGCAATAGTCCAGAACAAGCGAATAATAAAGGGATTGGGTATTTTTTTTTTGGTACACAAATATCGTGGAATTTTATTGAGGTATGCAGTTATCATTACAATAGTTTTTGCATGGACTTAATAACAGCTCAAAAATAAAGTGTAATTAGGTAGAATTGTTAACCTTCTCTCCTGTACCGTGTGTATGTGGAGTGTGGAACACCGGAGGCCCAATTCCTATTTCAATCTCTCTCCTTCCTTCCTCCTTCCTCGTTACTTTCTCTTTCTTCCTGGCATTGGCATTCCAATGATAGCACCTGATCACCTAAATAATGGTTTAGGTGATCAGGTGAATCGCTCACTCGTCTGCTATAGTTAATAGGCTCGGCAACGCATCTCCAACTCCTTTGGAGTTGCAGGTGTCCATGGGCAGCGGTGATTACCTGTCATCAGGTCGCTCGACAGCTCGTTTGCCGCCTTACCCCATAAAAAAAACATATGTTTGACAGAACTATTGATTCTCAAATTCAAACGCTTTTATTAATTTCTGTACAATGCATCTTTAGGTATCCCTCTACTGGGCAAACGCGTCCATCATACCACGTAGATTAATATGAGCTTTGGAACGCTACGACACCGTCGATCAATATTATCAAACTATGAGTCCTAGGTATATATCTTACTGACAAAATCAGGCAAGAATTTTTATCTTTGGCTTTACACAAAGTTATAAACTCAAATATTTCCAACTTACCCAAAAGGTAATTAAATAATTGTTGGTTAACTCATCGCTTATATATGTAGGATTGCTTCAATATTAATGTTTATTCAGCTCCTAAAATGACGAAGCTTCTTCGCGATATGATGAAGTTTAAAGTCGCCTACGCATGCATTCATTAACCGTATAAGAGTGTCAACCATGTTTACTTTTTTGTACCAACTTACACAGAATAAATAATCGATTACTCTTACTAGAAGACGTGATGAGTGATTATTAAGAATACATACATAATATAACACTGAGCATTTTAGTGATTTTAGGAATGGATTTTTTAGAACATAGCTACTGAAAAAAGCTGAAAAATTTAGCTTTTGCCTGCTGTTTCACTAGAAACTGGAATCCTAAATGATTTTACCGAAACCTTAATGGGCGAGGCGAACAAAACAGAATATCCGAATCGGTCCAGCCATTTTAGACTAACAGCTATTGATATGTATCTAAATAGACTACTTAGATAGCTATGCGAAGAGCTTCCTGGGCTCACATACAAATGAGTTATGTTAAGATAACCAAAGATTAGTTTAATTAAAAACAAAAAATAAATAACTTTAGACGATTATTTTATTGGTACCTAAGTATAAGTTTTTCGGGCCGTCCCGTAGCAGACCGCCCGTCGCTTTATAAACCATCCGAGTTTCATGTCAGTCAATGTCACTGTTCATTCATTCATAGATAACAAGAATCCAAATCACCGGTGCATTCGCTTAAAAACGTTTTTTACAAATAAAATTATTTATTCTTCATCTACCTCGGACCGCATATTTCTTATTATTAACAAAAAAAACTTATTTTCAAAGAATTTTTGTGATTCCAAAAATCCTCTGCGGTTTGTACACTTTTTAAATACTGATCAGTTGATTCTATTTGCAGAAAATTTTATAGTGCACCTTGTACACAATGCTTAAGGCGGATTGTTTCCTTGTATTCCAATTCAATAGTTTTTTGGGTTTTCGCAAATTGTTCGTCTATAACAGATTAAGAGGTAGGTATTGTAGAAGTTCGCTATTAGATTCTTCTGTGTCGCAAACTCAGTTAACTATGGTTTAGCAAAAATCTCAACCAATCAGCAATGAAATCTGGTTACCCTAGCTTATTTTGAGATAAAAGATGAGAGGTATGAATTTCAGCTTTACAGTCGACCCGGACTTAGCAGTGAGCCGAAATATAAAATGTTGTTCAAAGATTACACGTGTACCAATTACCTATTCTAAAAAGCGACGTTGTTACTAAGTAAAACACTGTCTCATTTTAATTAGTTAGTAAACAAAAATGTTTGGGAGACAGACGGCACGGTTTTGCCCCGGGCACACGATGATTAACCAGTAATGAACTAAGCCCTCGATTAATATCGTTTTTGACCATTTGTTAAAAGTAACTACAGTTAATTTTTTAAGTTTCGAGTCATTAAATTAATATCAAAGGCCCTCAGCTTGTAATGATGATGATGCTTTTTTTGATGCTCAAGTTTTTGCAACGATAATTCTTATTGACAAATGATGAGAGATAATTCCAGCAAGTCTTTTGGGTGGTTTTAAATTTACTTTTAATTAGACTTATAAGTATAAATTCCTTCGCATAATGCCTTATGTAATTGTGCATTAAATTTGTGCAAATTAGCACAAGCTTTATTGCTGATTGCCTGCTATTTTCTTGATTTTACTCTAAAACTTTTTAAATTATACATGACATGTACCTAAGTAATGGAAGATGGACAGACTAAGTCTAGGAAGGAACATCTTCGGTGCCCAAAAGTGGGACAGTGAGTTAATGATGATGCATGATGATGCAAGTAACGAATTTTTGTTGAATAGGTACGTTCGTTTTTTCCATTGCAAATAGTTTTTGAAAATTCTAAAGTGCCTGTAAAAATTACCTAAGTACCTATTGGAAGTAAGAGTTTGTGTACTTCAAGTCTGCGTCAGATACCATCAGTGATACTTTTTGTTTAATATTCGAATACCATCCAGTATTAATTTTAAACAGTGATTTCTATTACTGAGAGTTTGATGTCGTGACTGACTGTGAACCTCGAATGACTTGGTTAAAATGAGGCCGCTAAGGCCCGACTATTAACAACATCAATTGAGTCATTTGTTAAGCGGCCCGCACAAAGAAGGCTCGATGTCAGCTAATTAGTGGTATTATTTGATTGAAATTAGCTACATTTATTATAATTGAACCTTTTATAATACCAACGATAGCTCCGAGCAATATCGACGATAGATCAAAGAAGATAATTAATCGTCCGATATTAATAAACAACAAATAACGAGTCTGTTATTAGAGTAAAAAGGGAATTAATGCGATTCTGTTGTAGAATTTAAATGTTGCGGTTGACATCGCATGCGCAGATAACGGTAGGCCATCAGTTAACCGCTTTACTTAACAGTTATAGCACAAAAAGTATGCATAAACCAGAAATACAATTTCTTACACCTCGGCTTACTCATTTCATCGTTACTCGTATTTTACTGCGAAAGCTGCTTTTCACCGGACTGCTAAAAAAATTAGAAAATATAGAAAAAAGTGACATCACTAGAGCTGTATCGCAATTTTGCGAGTTTGTGAAAAAAATAAGTCAATGATCGAAACTATCACGTTCTATAAACAAAATCCAGAAGTACCTACTCGATCGTTTAAATGTAAGTAGCCACGTATACTAACTAGCCACGTATAAATGTTGGGCAACAGTTTCTCAACATTGTTGATGGCAACTTCAATGGAAACTGTTGTTCAACATTGTTGTTCATTAAAAAAAATGCAAATTGCAATGTTTACAGCCAATGTAGCCAGCAACGCATTTCTTAAAATACAGAAACACACAAAGTATGTTGTTCAACATTTATTTACCTGGGTTTAGGAATAAATGTTATTGACTAATTCCGTGTTCCTAGCCAAATGCAATGATTAAAAAATAATTATGTATATTTGTAAGTATGTAAAGTTTAAGAAACGTCAAAATCTTGTTTTTTGCTGTGGTAGGCGTATATTTCTTACATTTCTATCAAATATTGTCAATTATTTCAGATTCAGAATCATAACGGAACCAACAAGTTTAGCAATTACCATTGAGGTCTAATTAAATATTATTGCACAAAAACTCAACTTAATTAGTTACATGGTTTACGAACGCCACAGCATTAGTCACTACTTTCTGCACTTATACATTTTGCGCGGGAAATTATGCAGCTGTTTCACTAGACCATGTCATTTCTCTTCGTGTAAATAAATCAATTATTTGTCAGTTTTTATAAGAGGAAATTCTATGATACGTATCTTAAAGAAAGATAGAAAGTAACTAGTTTACGCTTGTGTGCAGTTAAAGCTATAAATTAATGGAGTCGTGGTGGTTATCTCAGTGCGCCCGCGCCGCATCGCGCTGCGCCAGAGCATGTTCGATACGCGATGAGCTATAAAACGGTGTGAAAGTGACCGAATAACGACATTATGCATCCGGTGTGAGATAGAGTGATAATATTATAACATATATGAACCTATCATTTAGAAGTAGTTATTTGTAATATATACAGGATCATTAAAATAGGTGCGATGATCTACCGTGCGTTAATTAATTTAATTACCGTCAATATCAAGATTTATCAAAATTAAATGCCGGTGCCTCTTGAAATTAAACAATGTTTGTAAATTATATCTTATTAAATATAATTTATGATACATTTCATGTTGAATCTTTTGCAGATAAGGCAAATTATTTTTCTGTTTTAACAATGTGTATTTTTTATCGACTACGGGTATTACCTCATTAGGTGTAACTAAAAGCAATTAATAATAAAATTAAAAGTCTGTATACAACATTAATTTAAATTATAACCTATACACTAGGTTAATGAAGAGCCTAATTATAAAATAAATGGGCTAACTAAAGCTAATTAAATATAATTTATTATACATAATTATTTGTATTTTTCTAAATAATTAATGTAATTATATGTGGTATTAAATACATCATTTTTTATTGCTACGTCTCAAGGATGTGTGCTTAGAACGATTACAATTAAATCATTGTATTAAACTACATACGTATTCACATAATTGAAGCAATAAATAATTCTAACCTTCTGTTAGCACTAGATAGCATTTGACATAAGCTTTTTGTAACGCAGTTCCAAAGAACGCGGCCTGCAGTAGACGTTGCCTGATAGAAACCGTCACATAAGGAAGATGCGTTATGCCCCTTCTCGAGACGTTTGATTCCGGTGTAGGTCGGATATTATCGTAGTTTTAAATGCGTGAAGAACTTTGTTTCTGGTGGGAATCTAGTGACCGCACTATGATTTATTTATTTGATTTGAATTGTTTTAACAATCATAAGTTTTAAACAATGAGACCTTTATAACTATGTTTGTATTTTATTTGCACACTAGTTTTATTTATATAGATACTACGGCTTTAATAATAATATGTTATTTAATAAAAAAATACATATTATTTCTTTCAACAAGTTGGCTGACAGTTAGGTAGCTCTAATTGGTCAGCGATTGGGACCACAGAGTCTAAGGCCATCCAAGGACAAATGGTCATAGCAGTATGAGGCCCTTTTAAAAAATAAAGATATGTGAATGATTATTTTAACGGTTCCCTTGAAGTCGGGCTTTTTTTGTTAACTTGTAATTATTAAGTCATTTCATTTATTCATACCTTATTTATATAAATTGTGTCTATTTTTATATATTGTGTCGGAATTTCACATCATTAATAATTATATAAAAACATTAAATGTAAATAAACGAATAAATTAAATAAAACTAAATTGTATATACCATTGGACCAGTTTCCATGTCTAATTATTCTGTTAACTGTCCGATTACGACCGGCCGCTTATGTAGAAAATACTCATCTTGAAATTGTTACCACACAAATGTATGCTAAAGTAGAAAACGATGTAATAAAACAACCGTTGAGGCTCAATACTTTTATTGCTCTTTGTGTCCATAACTTAAAAAAAAAAGATTTTTTAAGGTTTTATGTTATAAGTTTTGCTTGGTAGCTTTTATCATTTGCATTCTGTTATTCATCGTTTCACCACTATAAAAACTTGGGTTTACCATACTTACGTTACATTCGTTCGTAAGGCCGTTAGCCTGTTCGACTTTTTAGCCATTCGCCTGGACTGTAGACAGCATTTAATTTGTCCGGCTTTTCTAACAATGAATGTCCGAAGATGTCAAAATATTCATTTGACAACCTTAAGTAAACGAACTGCTGCATAGTATGACTACGTTAATGTGAACATCAAAACATATAAAAACATATTATAACATACCATCACGCCTGTATTCCCCGAAGGGTTAGGCAGAGGTGTACTGATGTACATACACCCACATTGCGCCGGTAAAAAAAAACAAATATTTGTTGTTTTTTTTCCAAAAACACATAACATAAAATGAAAATAATAAAAGATTTTGTCCAATATTTTTTTCAAGTCCAAACTTTTTGTAACGATTTGGTAACACCAGTCACACTTAAAATTTCTTAGAAAAACAAAATTCATAGTTAAACTCATAGGCCCGGAACAATTTTTGTTCTAAAGTCGTAAAAATCTTACGGCTAGCATATTAAAACGAAAAAAAATATTTTAAACATTTCCAAAGAGCAGGAACTGAGGAGAGTTATTATATAAGCTTAGTACCATATCTTCACACCATCAAGCCTGTTTCGAAGGTTTAGACATAAGTGTAAGTACGGTCGCCAACACAACAGGTTACTACAATATGTCAAATTTTCTCAGTCGATTTTGAACATAGTCTTCAACACTTTAAGGTTTAAAATCATTTGGAGAAATTTGACAGTTTTGTATAATCTGTTGTGCTGACGACTCAAATCAAATCATCAAATCAAATGTTTTTATTTCAAATAAGCTTTCACAAGCGTTTATGAAACGTTATTGACTCTAGTTGCACTGTGACTGTGCATCCATAGGTCGGTATGTTTTAGGTCCCATACAATGGACCGCAAGCCTATTGCCATTATCCGGGCACAAATTCGAACTCTGAGCTACTACAACTGAGAATTGCATAGAATTCAGTTCAATCCCTAGGTAGAATTCAGTTCAATCCCTAGGTAGAACAGTGTTATTGGGTTGTGTAGGGTTTTAAAGGGTTTTCTACACTAGGACCGCTTGGTAACTTTGTTATAATTATAATACACCTAATTGCAATATTCATAATATATATTTTAATTATGTTTTATTGTACATACCTACATATAAGCAATAATTACTAACTTATGTATTTCTAACTTATTGTATATTATATTTTGATATTGTGTGGATTACTAATTAAGAAAACAACGAAAAATATATTTTTAAGTAAAACTACTTTCATAATTGCGTATAATTAGTTTAATCTATTTCTTGCGTTGGTACTTTGATAAATTAATTTTGTTACGTAATTAAAATATAGTATTAAATAAAATTATTTTGTTGTACTTAATCAATTACGCTACATGTTGTAAGAATAATTACATAATTACATAAATTATATATTTATAATATAAGTTCCTGTTATTAATTTATCTATTGTGCAAACTACAAACAAAGAACCGCATTATAGTCGGTCACCTAATAACAAGAGTATCTCAATAAATAACACGAGTCGATTCGTTACACATGAAGAAAACCTATTTAAATCACGTCGGTGCAATTAAGAAGCGACACGTATATGCATTTACTGTCTACCTTATTAGTGCAAAGAGTACAATGGCGCAATGTCAATTATTTTTCAACTATCTATATAAGAATGTAAATTTTATAGTGAAAACAAAATACGAACCTGAACCAAACCGAACCTGCGTCCCTCCAGTAAAGTACACCGCACGCTAAAATACCGAGCGAGTTACAGCAGAGATATATATATATATATATATATTTAATAATAAAATACAGCAGAATTAGAAAGAAAATACTGCCTCATTAGTCTAGTGGTCCTGAGCGTGACTGCTACGCTAGAGGTCCTGGGTTCGATCCCCAGGTCGAGCAAAGTGTTATTGGGTTTTTCTATGAAATTCCCAGTAGCAGCCGGAGTCTGGACTTGTGCTCGGTTAATGGCAATAGGCTCGCCCCGTATTACATGGGAAATAAACATACCGGCGAAATGTGGGTGTACTATAGTACACCTCTGCCTAACCCTTCGGGGAATACAGGCGTGATGGTATGTTAGAAAGAAAACAACTTAGCGGCTAAATTATTGCGTCTCTATTTCTGTTGATTAGCTTTATTTACAGTTTTTTTTTTCAAATAAGAATTCTACTGGTCTGTTATTCAATCTGCAAGTTTAACCCCCTGTCAGCCTTGTAGACCGATCATAAGGCTTTATGACATCAAGACACCTCCGTGACAATCGTTAAGTAGTGTTAGCTAGAAGGCAGAAAGCCTGATAGCAGTAGATCGAGAGTAGACCACTTTATTCTTAGAATTTCGTAAGTGCCCCTAAATTGGATGAAAGCAGTCGCTTTACTGATATTCAGTCTGATTTGATTGGAAGTCAACCTTGACATAGTCGAAAAAACAGCTAGGATGCTGAATAGATTTATTACTTTCAAGAGTTCAGTTCCCTTCGACACTTGAAGCAGTCAATTTATCAATCTGCCATATATCATTACAGTATTTTAACACGACTTTTTTCTAGTAATTTCGTCGAACATACCTTTCAAGTGGTTTCTCGTGTATCCCCTTGTAAACGTGGCTCGTCAAAAACAATTAATGAAACAAACTAAAAACACAAACATTCGTTTCTTGACAAATTGATGACTGAAATGGCGCCGTTGCGAATCGTCTGCGACTGTACTTGAGCTCGCAAAATTGACGCCATCAAGTATCTACTTGAAAATGCTGGTGGTTGATTCTGATGATGTGGAAAATGTTGTTGTAGAAACAAGAGAAAGCGAGCAACTGTGTTGGGGGCAACTATGAGGTGACTAGTAATTAATACTGACGTGATTGTAGCCACGGTAACAGACAACTTTCCAAAAATATAGATTTGTTTTTTTTTTTAATAAAAAAATCCTGTTTTTAGAGAAGGATTTTACACTAATTACCAGTCAATCTATTATACTTTTGCGTGATTATTATCATAATAAAATATAGTGACATAGGTACGCACGGCTACACGTCGAGCAATACAAATACAAATCCAGTTTACCCTGGCCTCTTAGTGTACGGAAAGCCTATATGCGAGATCAGCTTGTCGGATCAGCTTATCGGATTTGTATAGCTTGATCTGTAGGTAGCCGTGTGTACTATCAGAGAAAGATTTTTTTAAATGGCTTATCGCGAATCCCTTGTGGAGTGCAATTAACTTAATTGAGTGTTGATGTGATTCTTAAATTCTTACTTAGATTACCTTCTAATCAAACAACTTTACCTTTATGTAACTTTATAATAAATGGAAGTGCCTCATTAGTCACTAGACTTACACAGTCACACTTCCGACCACTAAGGTTGTGTGTGACTGGGGTCTTGAGTTCGTTTCCCAAGTCAAGCAGTGTTATTGGGTTTTTCTATGAAATTCTCGGTAGCAGCTCGGAGTTTAGATTTGGTTAATGGCAATATTCGTTATTATGGCTCGTTATTACGTTGAACTAAACTTACCGGCGAACTGTAGATATACATCGATACGCCTCTGAGAAAATATGTGTTTCTGTCATCATAAAACAGTGCCGTTCCATGATTGAGAGATTTGTTTCCGCATGTTTGTTTTAACTTATTCTAGCTGACAATACTGAGTTTACGGCAATTATCTAGTGTTGTAAGTATACAATATATATTTATATAGCTAAGCCTTTGTAAGTGTGTTGTCTTTCCTGTGAGCCATGGTCAACATTTATGAAAACGCAATGGAAATTACCAGCAATAAATAATCAATTAACGATAGGGTCATCGCATAGGTCTATGACATTGAGAAAGCAAATGAAAATAATAATATTACCGACAATAATCGTGTACGTGATGACATAAAGTTCATTCACTGATGGAGACAATGGATGCGTTGTGTTATCATTGTACGACCATCAGATAATAATGAGCCAAGGGACATTAAACGTAAACATTATACAAAAATTTAACGACCAATGAGTATTAACAATGTTTGACAGCTTATAAAGATTTTAAGTAAAGTGCCAATTAAAATTTTAACTTGCACCCAATTTAAGATTAGATAACACGAGATTTACGTTTGAACTTGAAAAATCCAGTCGACAGCACACTTGCTCTTAAAGGCCTTGGATAACCTTTTCCACTTTTACTCAATTAGCTTATCGAGCTGTGACTGCTTATAATTAAATAGGATTAATTTAATGGGTTTTCCTTATAAAAACGAATTGTTGACTAATATAATTATTAGTCAACAATTCTTTGTTATTTCAAAGCTTTGAGGAAAACCCTGTAAAATTAATCGTATTTAATTATATTGATATCATTTTTGTACATTGTTTTTGTGCGAATGCTTTAAGCATGAGGTTAAAAAATGTGATCAAAAAACTGTCATCTATCATCAAGATCAAGGAAAAATTTAATA
The DNA here is from genome assembly GCA_958496365.1 of Subacronicta megacephala. Lineage (NCBI taxonomy): Eukaryota > Metazoa > Arthropoda > Insecta > Lepidoptera > Noctuidae > Subacronicta > Subacronicta megacephala. Next base: position 12,336,244 of record OY292515.1, read on the forward strand.
ATGATGACGTCAGACTATTTCGTAACATTGTCTACATTAATTCACATAGCCATTTACCACAATTTTTATAATAAATGGGTGCGATATTTCAACATTAGGAATGAATATTCTTGTCGTCTATCAAAGCAAACAAAACGCAGCAATCATTCATGTTCGTTGTACTAGCAACAAGTTCAAGTGCCCGACACTTTGGACCCGCCTGCGGCTGACATTTGTGGCAAAACGTTCTAAAATTACACACTGCTCACTTCTATCACGAATACTTAATATATTTGTTGGACGAGGCACAATTATGGTCAGTTCGCCGTGACGGACCGCTTCGTTCGACACCGGGTTACGAATTCACCTCCGCTTTTGGATGAGGCATTTACATCGTAAGTTCACCTTTCCAGCTCCGATATGGTTTGAAGAATGATGATGGATTAATCAAGGGAAAACTTTCCTCAAAAAGATAGGTACGGCAATTCAATAAAATTATTTACAGTGCGAATGTTATTTGGTATGCCACAAGGTTATGTTATGGGACCAATAATGAGTACAGCGTACATGCTTAAAAAAGTAGATATAGCATTATAATCCTCAATTTTTGCAATCAACATTAGAAGGACATACATTTTAGGTATGTTATCCTATTATTTTTAAGGCGTCACCTTTGAATTGCTAACTAAAAACGATATCAGTTTAATTAATAACGTTGTTATACAGATTCTATATCAAAATTCTAAGTAATCAGCCATCAGTTTACTAAATATCGCACTTGGATGATCTTTTTCATTGGTTATCTGTTCATAATTTGTAAACGGTAGCTTTTGAGATTCTGATTCTGATTAACGATCGTTATCAATTCTTACAAAACATTGAAGTCAGGGTTAAAACACATTTAATTTCCTTTTACATAATTATTTAAATAGAGCTTTATCTGTGTTTGATATCGATGTTTGATTAGTTCTCTTTAGACTGCTGAATTACTTTAAATACCTACTTTATGTATTTTGTTATTTTTTCTGTTTTATTTTTCTATCAATCTTGTGTGCCACTACAGGTGTCACCTCTATTATTCCTAGCTCTAAGTCGTCCTCGGTCGGCCGCCTCTAATTACGGGCGAGAGCGCTCGATCTGTTGGAGACAATGTCTACACTTGTACGGTCATTATTACGTGTTTTTCGTCACGACACCTGCTTGGCGGCAATGACAAATCCTTAGCCATTAATGTTCTACAAAACGTTCCTATTAACATTCTTATCGCATGCTCTAAGTTTATTCACTAATGTTTCGCTTGTAACTTTATTACTAGGGGTGAATTCTATATTACCAAAAAAAATATCATATTGCGAACACATTCTATTAAAAGTGATGAACACTATATCATCATGTATGAATTTTTTACTGTAAATTAATTCAGCGGCTTCAAATGAATTAAGTTTACATAAAGAAAGACTATTAAAATAATATTCATGAAGAAGGTATCCACCGAACTAAACTGAACTTATAAAGAACTACAATATAAATATGTAGTTTTATAATAAAGAAGTAAGTAAGTATAGCATAAATGTAAGCTTGTAACTGCTTATTAATATACACTAGCAACAAAGCAAGGACGTAGTGTTTCCAAATACAACTATTCATGCAAAACCCTGACACCACTCTGAGTGACAAGGCAAATGATAATAATTACTCAAAACTACTTGTCAAAACGACGTAAATAGTTGAAATAATAGAAAAGTAACGAAGAACCTTTACAAATGACGTAATATTTTTGGTTGAGTTGATATTTTAACTCGAAAATATCGTATCTTATCATAGTGCCCTTTCTGTGTATCTTTTGTTGTCCAATTATCGGGTCTTTAACATCATGTGAATAAGGTAAATGAACGTATCTTAAGTAAGAACTGCAAGGGTATAAATTAAAAATCGAGTTTATAATATAATTACTTATTATTTCATTAGTATTATCAACAATAGCCAACATGATCTGTGATGCTTTGATCTGTGCCTTTAAAGACAGGTATGAAATTTTCCATCACATATGTATCCTCGAAGCAGTGAGGCAGAGATGAAGTACTGTACACCCACATAATTTAGATTTATTACCATTTCCAGACACATATGAAAACAACGTTACTAAATAGTTCATACAAACCCAATGACCCTGTTCAGCCTAAGAAGCAAACTCAAAAACCTTACGCTCAGCATTTGTAGCCAGTAGACCAATTAAGGCAGAAACATCGTAGTATTTAAATTAAGTTTAAAGTTACAACGATGATTACTAATATTTAAAACTTTACTCAAAACTAAGTTTGTATGTAGCTTGTTCTTTTCTCCAGCCCATATATAAACTACGTCATCATAGTCTCTTCCTCTTATATATTTAAAATCATTCGTCAACAGATAGCCGTTATATATTTCCGTTTACCACTTCAAATGCTGATACTAATTTAGCATTCATACCTCGTGTGTCTAAACATTTTAAAACTGTATTTTATTTTCATGTCCGTATAATAACCATAATTTAGTATATATAGCACACAATTTTGTTGGAACTGATACCGTAATGCATCAATTACGTAGTTTTCCACTCATGGTTTATATGAAATTATCTATGTGCTACGTGATTCTTTAGTAATTACCTGGCTATCGTGAAATAACCATTTTAAAATACACAGATGTATAAAGAGGTATACATCGATCAAACGGTTCTTGCGCCGGTTTTGAGGTCACGCCGGATGAATAATGCGCTGGGCACATTAACGGTCATTATATGCAAATAATATTACACACATTAGTCTTATGTACTGTATACCCGTTTACTGTAAGTGGGTTGATACATTGACATTCATATTGCTGCCATCATATTTTTGGCAGCATTGATTCGCTTTCTTTTTTGTTTAAACGGGCATCGTTTCAATCACTTAGGTTTTTTCCCTGAGTTCAAATCTCACACGGACTAAACACCCAGACTCTGAACATCTGTATTGGTTATACCTTCAAAAATTTTATCCATGCGCCCGCGACCACTAGAACGATTTATTCTCGAGCTAATAATAATCAAAATCGAACACATTCGATATATCGCTAGATAAATCAGCAATCGTACGAAGCACCGAAAGTTACTTCACTAATGAAGCATGACAATTAACCCCTGAAAAACTTGAATTCGCATCCGATTGGATAAAATTAATCAATGGCAGACCAGCGCCGTCAATGGAATGGATATTTTATGTTCCCGTGGGCGAAGAGTGGGCTCCAATTTGTCCGCAGTTTTTTAATTAGTATGGATGTGAGAGAAAACGAATTGGATTTATGCTTGCGTCCGACGTGCGCTGTGATTATTTGCGTGGTGCAATACAAAAAAACAGAAAAGAAGGCAAATATTTTATAGCTTCGTCAAAACGCGGCTCATTAGCGTTGAATTAATATTACTTTATATTACCGCAGTTATGCCTGTCATTAGTTCAACTGGAAATTAAAATTAATTGGGATTTTTGTATGCGCTTTTTAATTTGGAGTTTATTTTGGCGTCATTAGCTGGATTATTTGCGACCTTCAAATGTGGTGGATTAAGATGTAACGTGAGTTAACGTGACGTGTCGTGTTTTGCGTGTTATTCGGCCGGCGCGGTGTGCGTAGGGTTGGGTCTTGGGTGCCGCTGCATCGTCTTCCGCCCGCTCCCAACTCTAATTAGGCTCACATTCTCATTCCGTTTTCGCGTTTAATTTCGCCGGCGGTTTCGCCTTAATTACATTATTCGCGGCGGGCGGGCGCCGCTGTTCTTGGGGAACCCTGCAGTTAAAACAAGTGACCGATACGTTTAGTTAGCTTTTTTAGATAGCAATCTATGTTTTAATGTCCCTGAATACAGACAAATTCCCTGACAGAAAAAGGACACGATGATAAGTCCGATTAATAACCGCTATTTGTTTTACGTCAAAGCAGATGTCATTTGAGTATATTATTTTTTAGAAATTGCAGTTAAATTTCTGTCGAATCATCACGTTTATTGCGCTGACAAATGTTTTAAAAGAAGACGGAGGAAAGCGCGGAAATAAACATTCACTAACAAGATGACTTACACTTTTGTGGCCTTAAACATTTTGAACGTGCAGTTCATCGCGGTAATTGAAAAAAAAATCACTTAACAGGTAAATAGAGGGGCTGTGAGTAGGCTCAGCACTAGCTCGCTTTGTTGTCAGACGGTTGCTAATAAGATTTTTAAACGGCAACAAAGTATCCAATCAATGGGGCTTGAATAATGAAAACGGCACCTGCTAAGTTCTCAGCCCACCCCCGCGAGCCTGAACACGCACCGCGCTCGCGGCCTTCACCACAAAACATATTTTAAACCCTAATTCATTTGACTATAAGATCCACTTCAGTATCACCCAAACACATGGAAATTCGAAGAGACATAAGTTTGAGTAATTACGCGCAATTGTTTCGTGTCCCAAAAACAGGGATTATTTTTTTATTTATGAGAAAACTTTAGATTCATAAAATGAACTATTATGTAAAAATAGACAAGTAAAAAATAGTTGTGTGTTACTATACATTTGGCCTTGTTAGACGATTATTGTTCACAAAATTCCGTGACTTCCGAAGCTGATCTGGAAGTAGACTTAAGTACTTATTAGAGATAGGATTTTGACAAAATGGACCTTTGCAAAATCATATCCTTTATAAGCGAATCTACTAACAGATTTGCTATTGAAACCAGCCGTAGGAGTCTACAAACTGAGTGTAAAGTAAATAATTTTAATGAATCAACATCATTAATTAGTATCTTGTTATTTATTGTTATTATAGGAATAGCAAATATTACCTAAGCGGCGTCGCAGAATCACCCAAACGAATATTACGACTAAATTAAGCCATTACCTACAGGTCTAACGCGTTGCAGGATTAACTAAACAGAGACATTAATATAGACCCTCCGATCGCGTAGTTCGGGTACGATTTAACGAAGTGCGATAGGTGCGCACGCGACGCCGCCGCTCATTAGGACGCACGCAACTCCTGCAACTCCCGGCAACTGACACGCCATACCTCGCCCTTATAGCCTTCATTAGACATGCTCGCCAACAAGTGTAATGACTTTCCACACGCTCTACAGATACAGCTCCACCGTGATGCAACGCATGTTTACAACACAATTACACAAATCGTAATTGAAGTCTGTTTCGTTAATTAATCACGATGCGCTTGTTAGTACGTACTGATTCATTATAAAATCATAGCTGTTCGCTCTTGATAACGTTATTTATTGCGCTCCACACGATTCTGACGTAAGAAATAATCAACAACGCAGATACAACCCTTTATCCTGTTGGACACAGAAATTAAGCAAATTATATTCAACAAAGCAAATCGTTTCAAAAGAAAGGGCTACTGAAATAATTGTCTACTTTACTCTCCGAGAAATAGAATTACAATCTAAATTAATTACGCTTTTTAAGCTTCCGTTATTCTTAATTAGTTTCTGCACCGCAGCGGAAGCTCCCGCGCCCGACTCGCGCTCTCTTAATGAAGGGTAGTTTCAAATCAGTGCGTTTGATCAACTCTGTGCAGTCTTAATTACGGCACCCGTTCCGCGCGGGACAATCCGGTTATTTATGACTACATAAGCTTGATTATTCTTTAATGAATACTTGTTTTAAAACGTTTAATTAAGTTTTATGGCGACAGGGCCGCTCAGACGGCGCGGGCGTCCCGCCGCTCCGCCGGCCGCGAGCTAATTGGATCGGGTTGACGCACTCCCCGCGCCGCGACCCGCACTAACCGTTCCCCACCCTGCCGCCCGCACCCCCACCCCGCTCCTAATTGTATGAAATTGCTAATTGGAAAATTTTATAAACGCGGCCGCCCGCAGGCCTGTACCCGAATCCACTGCGCCCTGACCAAGGGCTGCCAAGAAAAATTATCACCGGGTCAACATCTCAAAGAGGTCAAAGTGAAAGGTTCGCATACCGACCAGTGACCAACTTGCCAATTTTAAATTTTTGATGACTTGAATTTTGGTTTTGTTTCGTGAAACAGAAAAGTGTCAGCTCAATCTGTTAATGTGCCAGATTTTCTCTTAAACTTTCTTGTAATTAATAATTCTAATGTTTTGTCCCCAGGGCGTGTAGTTGTGGTGGTCGGTGCGAGCGGTTCCCGCTCCAACCGTCAAGCTGGCAGCGAGCGCGTTGAGCATGAACCCGCACTACCACGGGTACGCGGAGCTCAGCTCGCCGCACCCGCCCTCTCCGGAGGCTGCCTTCGCGGCCAACGGCCACGACTACCCGCATAACAACAACAACCCAGCACTCAAAGAATGCGCAGGATGCAACGGCAAAATCGTGGAGAGGTTCCTCCTTCACGCCCTCGACAGATACTGGCACCACGGCTGCCTCAAGTGCGCCTGCTGCGGACAAGCACTCGCGGACATGGGCCGCTCCTTCTACTTCAAAGGCGGAATGATATTATGCAAAAGCGATTACACAAGGTGAGCCAGATTTATTCTTACTAATCTAATTATTTCCAAGTTGTCTGCCTTACCAACAGGACTAATTGGTACCTTTTATGGTTCGGTATTCCAAGTGTTCGGCTCCGCATCGATCTTTCTCATCGATCATCAATAAAAGGTTTAGTTTTTAGTCCGTCATCTGACGATGACAATGGCGTGTCTGTCAAACGCATCGCACCCAAAAAAGTATACCGAGAAAGCCGCAGGCGCATTGTTATGAAAATGCTTCGAACCGTTGTGTTTTCTACCTGGGAAAGGAGCAAAAAGTAAGCAGTTTTGCACACAACAACCGATCGACGGCGTCTCGTCGACCAACTAAATTGGTCTCGTTAAAGAACGCTAAGGACTAATTTAAGATGTAGGCAACAAAGTTTTTATTTAAAATCACTAATAAGCCTTTTGTGTGCCAGTGTACCGCGACCGTGTTTAGATAGCAACCTAACGTTACGGCTATATCTACGATTATGGAAATTTTATGTGTCTTTGCTAACTAATGAATAACCATAGTTAGTAGTTTCTTAGACGTTGTTGATAAATACTGCGTGTTAGCAATTTATTTTAGTACTTATTACTGAAGAATAAGACATGCTTCATAGAATTCTAGGTCGATAAATTATTAAAGTTGTACGATAACGCATAATCACTTCTATATAATTGCAGTTTATGTTAATAAATTGTTTACTTCGTTAAAATAACTAAAGTCTCGTGTTATGTGTTGATAATTGCGGCGACCACAGCACAAGTTCTACCTAATGTTTATGCAAAGTAGGTTTAAATGTTTATTAGCTACTTGCGGTACCTACGTAGATAATAAATAAATAATACAAATAAAACGTTGAATAAATATTACTGTTAACACATTTTTTTTATTTAAAGTTGTAATAATTAATTGGAAGAGTTTGCACATCTGCCTTCATTGCACACAAATTGGTAATAAAAGAAAATATACTTTAAATAATACTAATCATTAGACTAGTGGTCGCAAATAAAACCGCTACGCTCAATCGGGTTCTATTCCCAGGTCGAGCACAGTGATATTATTTACGGAATTCTCAGTAGTAGCATGGAGTTTGTATTTGTGTCCAGTTAATGGCATTAGGCTCGCCTCCTATAATATGGAATCTCAACATACCGGTGAAAACACTTCCACCCCTTAGAGGAATATAGGCGTAGTGATATGTTATGTAATGTTACGTAAAAATATAATAAGAGAGATAGACACAAATTGCGTTTTCAACATTAGTGGTGGGACGTACGCAGCCAGGAGTGATGTGTGATGCGGGAGCGGTGCGGTGCGGTGGCGTGGCGGCGGCGGCGGCGCGGCGGCGTCGCTCCGCACGTGGACCGCAGCTGCCTGACCCTGCGTTAATTAGCTGAATGCATTCTCGCATACCATTCTACGCAATCATTGCTCTCCAATACCACTTTAGACATGCTACATTTTTGTTACAGATCATATCATCTTTTTATTTTCGACATCTTTCCCTGATTATTTTTACGATGTTGCTCCCCGTTATTCACAAACGCCTATAATATCTCGATAAGATATTTAGCCCCCTCTATTTGATGTTCATATAAATTCGTTTTACACTGATTTCCCTTGTTTACCGGCGGTTGTGAGTCAAACTAGAGCGAAGAGTGGGCCGACCGCGGCGCGGGTCGTGCGTCGTAGATTCGATAAAGCTCGTCTCACAGTTGACAGAGACGGCGCGGCCTAACGAGCGGGGGCGGGGGCCGGGGCCACAGAGGGGGATGAAGAAGTGCGGTTCCGTGCATGTCTCTGCTGATTGACCCGCGTCACTCGGCAAACAACAACTAACGAGTCGGCCCCGCGCCTCCAGGTACGGTAATTCGCTCGAATCGCTCCCGCGGCGGTCGCGCGCCGACTTTACTTACACGCCTTCACTGATTGAGACTCCTTAACAAAATTAACGCTCTCTCACGCAAACAACTGCGCGTTTATCCGCCTCCTTTTGTCCCGATATGATGGATTGCGGTCTCGCTTCACAAAGACGCTGATGATGTTACGAGCTGCTGATTACAGTGTACGTACGAATTAACAGGCGAGGTGTTACGCCTCGTGTGCGTCGGCTATAAAAGCGGCGGAAGCGTTACATAAACATTAAGCTAGCTTAATTCGAATTTTATAATGATTTATTACGCGTCTGGCATTGTTCGGATGAAGACATTATGCTTCATATGTGTAAGCAGCAAGTTATATAAGGCGGGCGTGTTGCGGTTCGTGCTACAGAATTCCTTGATTGTGTACAAATGAACTGAATTCAGTGGGGATTCCTCGACGTCAATCGGACCAAATTATTGGAGCCAGTCAGCAATCAGAAACCTGTCGTAGCGCGTAGCACCGCTACGACCCAAGTAACACATAAAAGCTGTATAACGGCAGACTTACAGCATTTTTGTATCCTTTTAGCATTTTGAGTTAGTTCTTTAAGAGCATTATAAACGTTTATACGGCTACTGTAAGTCTTATTTGGGCACAAATTATACAGCTTTAGATCCTAAATAGGGTCACAACATTTGTTTAATCGCATCACAGGCGCGTTATATTAGCATTATTGTGATTAATGATGTTGCCAATCGCATCACAGAAGCATTCTCACGGTCACGGAAGTTGCCGATCGCATTACAAAAGCATTATACTGGAAATATTATTGATAATGAAGATGTTTATTGTAATATAAAAGCATTAGAAAGTATTAAAAGCGTTATTAGAGCTATTTAAGTGTTCACATGTTAGAACTTAAACGAAACCTTCCATCATTGCAAAAACATCTCTAATGGTATAGTACAAATGTTATAATCCAATAAATGTAGTAATTTCACTACTTTGTCTCGATATAATATGGACGAATAGTCAGTCAAAATTGAGTGAGAGATACCATAACTGTTTACAAAATTAATCTGGGTACCTAAGTTAATTGACTTTTGTTCTGTCATGCCTTCAAATATTACTGCGCAATCTAGTTTACTGTAAATGTCCATATGAGTTTCATTGAAAATTTTCACGCGCCTTCGATATATTGTGGTTTTGATATAAAACATTATAAAAAAGTATGTGTGAAGTAGCCAAAAAAAAATTTGTATTCCTAATATAGAACGAATTTAGCAAAATTAACATAATAATATTGGTTGAGTAGCATTAAATTAAATTATATCATTATAATACAGGTCTTTTGCTTTTATAGATAGGTCCGAATTATAATATTTTTAGGTTATAACATATTTACAAAATGGTGTCGGTACATAGCAGCCCGGTGAGCCTTTAAAAAAGATAATTAATGCAGCAGGAGATATAAATACTCACACCTGAACAATTATTAAGCCACAAGCCCAAGAGAATATGTTTGGTAAACCATTGTAGTGCCATTGTCTATATAGTAGTTCTATATGGGTTCACCGGTATCCTAAAAGAATCGATGTAGTCTGAAATAGTGTCATTACTTGAACGCAATTTTGGGGATCCTTGGGCAAAATCATAAATGAATCAACCCATACATCATTTTCGCGAGATCTTTTAACGCTATTTGATTAATATTCCTTTCAATGGCCCACCTTCATAAATTATCTCAAATGAAGAACATTTTACATATTAATCAATATCACTATCATCTTCACTTTTGTTGGAGCTCTCAGGTCTTACATTTTCAGCATCAAACGTGTAGTCCGTTTTTAAATAAACAAGTTTTTGTTGAATATTCTCATTACCTAATGGCAATAAAATATTTTTTGAAACACAAGGTTTCCATATCGATCGTATTTCTCATGTTGACAGGTCCTACTTGATTTTGGTGACCTACGGAACCTTCTTTAATATCCTACTTTAATATCCTCAATATGGCCGACAAAAGGTTTAACAAATACAGTAAAATTAATTTATATACAGCTTTACGCATTACAATAACTCACGTATTTAATTAAAGAGCTGTTAGTTTTACAAGAGAACTCAGTTCACCTTTAAAAATGCAGGCATTACATTGAGTCACATTTATGCTGTTCAGCAGCACTAGGAATTAACTGACCACTTATAAGTGCTACTACACAACAAAGTGCACTAAGAACAACTCAAAGCTGTATAACGGATTAACGGTGCATTATAGTGGTAAAAGTTGATGCTAGTTAGCAGCATTAGGCATTATCTTACTACTTAAAAATGCTATTGTAGATCCAAATGCACTAAAAACAGCTGAAAGCTGTACAGCTGCGTTGTGGTTTGCTGCACTAAAACTAAAGGCTTTACAAAAGCATTTTGGTATGCCATTATCCAACCGTTTTACAGTGTAAAGCATCATAATGGTTTTGAAATGCTAATATAAAGCGTCAAGATGCTCCGTGAACTTACATAAGAGTTTATACGGACCTTAAGTTCTACATAAGTTTACTATTCGTTTCTTAAAATGCTTCCTGTGTTACTTGAGGAGTATTGAACATGACGAGTTTGCGGGGCAACGCTGTTTCTGTTTAGCTTTTTCAAAAATTTATGGAATGATAATACCTTAGTATTACAATTTTATACATTGATCATTAGGTTACATTCATAAACAGACACGACTGAATAATGAAGTACGCAATTCCAACTCAAAGCACCTACTGAGAAACAAAAACAAAAGTCGTTATAACACTTTACTCGATCTAGAAATCGAACCCAAGACCTCACGCTCAGTACCCGCTTTAGGGCAATCACTATACGTAGACAGATTTTAACAAAACAAAACATTTATTTTGATCGCGATTTTAACACGCATCACACCATGCTCTCAATATTTCACACGTAACTGACCTACATACTCGACGCGTCTGTAAGCTGTAGTTCCCGTGCGTCCGTGGAAGAGGCACGTCCACGTTGAAAGCAGGTTCGTTAGCTGTGCGGGCGCCGTCAATCAAGGCAATTGCTGCTCAATCGGCAATCAGCCGCCCGCGCCTAACGAGACCCCTCTAAAATACCAACTTCTTACCCATTCTTACTAACACTTCACTTAACTAGCGTCCTTTGCAAAATGGTGTACCGGAATGTTAGTGTTTTAATATTGAATTATAAAATATTGCTTTAAATGTGCAATACTACTAGATATGGCTTAATGCTGAGGTATTTTGGGCAAAAAGAAAAATAAGTGCCTCGTTACAAACCCATGTTATAGATGGATTTCTGCTATTGCATTTTGGGCATAAAAAATAATTGTGCAAAAACAAAACGCTCCGTCCTGAAACTATGTTGTAAGTAATTCTATAGAAAGCTTTTGTAAACGTGCTATAAAAACTTTAAAAATCACTTCACGCTTGTACTGCAGGGGACAATTCTGTCGTCGACCTTTGTCAAATAATGATACCTAATTATTGAGTGCTCTTCGCAAAAATTGTAAAATATAGATACTACAAACATAAGGTAGGTAATTATAACACTGTCATTCCACAGTTACGACAATTTATGTAGTATTGCAAGTCAGGATAATTTATCATCGACAATCTCGCAGTTCTCGCGTATCTGGATGAACATTCGTTAGTGGTGGAAGGGTTTGCTCCCCTAACAAGACTCCTTTTAAAAACTAACTTTTGACATCTTTAGCGACATTTACCTTTCTTATAGTTACGTCTTTTGGACTAACTCGTTAGTCAAGTGGTCCTAAGAGCAACTGCTGAGGTCCTAGGTTCGATTCCCAGGTCGAGAAAAGTGTAATTGGGTTTTTTTATAAAATTCCCAGTAGCAGCTCCATTTGGGTTTTTGCCCAGTTAATGGATATAGGCTCGCTCCCTATCGTATGGGACCTAAACCTACCGGCAAAGTGTGGGTTAAAAACGAGCGTGATGGTTATGCATGTATAATTTGCTGTAACCAATAAATAAGTGTTTTAACTTTACATTTCTCACAAGAACCTACATCTTCTCTTCCTCATCATTATCAGTATTCCGCATTATATCCTCATTTAAAACCAAAGGGAACACAACATTTCACAGCGATAGCATCAGTGAATATATTTATTGCATCACGTCGAAATGTATATTTATTAAAACGCGTGTCCAGGGCGGGCGGGCCGTCCAATTTGGGCGCTCGTTAAGTCGCAAAAGACGCACGGTTTAATTGCAACCGCTCGCCTCTAATGAGGCCCTGTACCCTGGACTCGAGGTTTCTCTTGCGCAAATTGACATTGTACGTAAATTGATGTCGCCAAACCCCGATATGCGATGCCAAACGATGATGGTGGCCGTGTTAATTAAAAATGTTTCGCTTCTATTAATTATGAAGTCATTACGCCGGATTATCGTGGGTGCCGGTAATTGGTTGTGTTAATAAGAACGGAGGAAAAGATTAGTGAATGAAATAAAATATATCTTAGTATACGAGTATATTTTTCTTTCAAACACGAAGCAATAAAATGTCAGAATGAATTTTATTGTTGCTAACTGAGCTAATGCTTTTCGTGACATGTTTTATTTTGAAATTAGGGACAATTTCTTTAGTAGTATTTTAGACTTTATTCCGAACTCATTTCGGACGTTTATTCCATACTCCAACCTCAACAAAACATAACCTTGTTCCTTCTCGAATATTGCTTGCAGAAAGGCTAACTTCTTGCAAGAGGAGCCGCCTGAAGCCACGGTTGATCTATTTAAAAGGCAGAGACGGGATAGACGCGATTGGATTAGGCCGTCGGCGCATGTCCCGATTAATTTCGTTTGTCTCTTTGTCCATCCGTTCGTCCGACGTCTCCGGACCTCTAAATAGAGCGTAAAGAGCGTCCAGCAAACGATCTTCGCCTACAATTTGATTACCGATATTCATCTCCGTCGTCAGTGGACGTTGCTTGCCTAACTTTAGATCTTCCTAATGTATTGAATTTCTATTGACATTTCATTCTGTTCCTTAATATAACATTTGCTTAAATGCTTCATACGAATTTTTATTTGCGATTTAATACTTCGTTAACGTAGGTATATAAGAATTACATACTTACCATCAAAAATCACTAATTACTTCGTAACTCAATTGTAAATTTCGGTAACCCATTTTTGTGATACCTAAAAGAGTGGTGTCATTTTATATTTTAAACGAGACGGCAATAGAGTTATAGATCGTTTGAGCTATAAAACTTCAGAGGTTAGTTTATGAACAGGAGGAATCGTATATGCTTGGCGTTGCGGAAAAGTATTGTATTATTCGAATTTGTCCTTACATAGCCTTGGTCTTTCAATGATCCAATTAGCAGACAATAGAATAAAAAATACTTATATTATCTCGCAGCGTGACGATATTTCTTTGATAAATATTACTATGTATTGAAAATAAAAGAAAACATAATAACCACATTTAGTTCGATATAATATGTTTTTATTTTTTTGTGTACCGTTTTACAATTTCCATAACCACTGTGTGAGAGAGATAAAGATAATAATGATAAAACTTAACATAATCTATCATCACGCCTGTATTTCCCTGAAGTTATAAAATAACACAATATCTAATTATAAAAATAACGAAAACAGAATAAACTGAGATAAAATTCTTAAAAAAAACATACACATTACACACGTACATTTAAGATTTTAAAGAATTAGGCGAGGCACACCTCAGTAACAGAAAAAGTTAGTTAATTAGTATAATTATTATACTAAATTCCAATTACAGTATTAAATGGGTATAATTCCAAAACACACTTCCGTGACTCAACAACGGGCTTAATCAATTAAGGCAGCTTTACCCCGTTAATTGGTGTTCTAAATATATTCGTAGGTTTACAAGGCCAGGAGCAGATAGGTCAGACTCCTGGCTGTATTAGTCAGGAGTAATTTGGAGGCGAGTACTGTCGACGCAGACTGCCTCATTGGTCTAGTGGTCTTAAGCGAGACTGCTACGCTACAGGTCCTGGGTTCGATCCCCAGGTCGAGCAAAGTGAAACTGAAATTCCCAGTAGCAGTTCGGAGTCTGGATTTGTGCCCGGTTAATGGCAAAAGGCTCGCCCCCTATTACATGGGACCTAAACATACCGGCGAAATGTGGATGTACTTACATTAGAACACCTCTGCCTAATCCTTCGGGGAATACAGGCGTGATGGTATGTACTGTCGACGCAATGTGTTGCTAGGTACACACGGCTACACATCAAGCTATAAAAAACCAGTATAAGTTGGCCTTGAATTCTAAGAAAAAGCTTTACAATGAGCGATCAGTCTAAACTGGATTTGTATAGCTTGATGCGTAGCCGTGTGTGACTGATCTATAAATCACGGAACCACACATACTGGCACATACGTATAGACGTTTGACTAAGTCTTCATGGTCCTCAAATCACATCATCCTCCTAGTATTATAAGCGCCCTGTAAACGATCAAATTTGTTTGAAAAATTTACGTGTTTGTCAAATTATTTGATAGTGTGCAGCTGTGTTTGACGCGTTTGTCAAACAATCTTTGATGAAAACGTGAAGTTTGACCAAAAAATTTGTCAAGCAAATTTGATCGTTTACAGGGCGCTTTGCCTATTATTTTGGGATCGACTTGTTCGATCGACCAGTCTATCTAAATGCCAGTATTGTACACGAAACGACTGCCATCAGACCTCCGCAACCCAATTTCTGTGCAATACCGACATTCGTAGGATAGGACTGGTTGTCAGGGTTTCTGGGTTTCTGACAACCACCAACGCTTGTCATAGGTGTTCGTATGACAACCGGGACCGACGGCTTTGCTTCCCGACGTGCTTTCCGAGGCACCGAGGGGCTCGATGTGTAAAGAATGGTCACTCATCCATAGACTGACCGCGGCAGACGTAGCTTAACCTTGCAGATCTGCTGATCAGCGCAGTTATAACTTATGTACTCAGCTCTCAAATGTATGTTCTAAATTAAATGTCATATTTGCTCTACACATATTGGGTCAGTTTCACCTCAAGGCCGTTGATCGGTGTTGCTCTCGTGTGTGGTCTTCATTTTATGTGTGTGAATGCACTAGTCAACTAGTAGGTCGGTCAGTAATTAACTGCCGTCAGTAGCTAACTGAATGTAAATTTACCATCTAGGAGGATATTTTTTAGGCATTTTCCATGGAAAGATTATAAAGTTTGCGGGCATCTCAAAGACGTAAATTAAAAAAATGTGAAGGCAATTTTTTGACCTGGCGGTTGGGAGTCGCGGTAGTTTAGTGGTCATCGCGTCTGGTGTACCTAACTACAAGACCCAGGTTCGAATCCTGCACGCAGTCATTATAAGTAGTCATCGTTTTGCTTCTTTAGAGGGGCAATATTATCTACGTTGTTGATAAATAAACCATTTGCCTCCTTAACTTTCAATAATAACTACAGCTAGAACAAACAGATAATTCGCAACGTTACACTAATTGTATTAAATTTACATACATTAGCATACCTACTCAATAAATAAGATTCATTGCAACTTGACTAGCAGTTTGAATTAGTTAATACAAAGAAATCAATAGTATATTATATAATTTTCCTCGTTAGAATAAACGCATTTTGTTTCGGGTTTATGCTCGGTTTATGTTGCGTTAAAATGTAATAGTATAGAAGATACCGACTGTATTCTGGTGTATGTAAAAACATATAAATTTAAATTTTAATATAATTAATAAATATTTGTTACCTACCATAGGCAACACAAATAAATTTTAATGTATACCATAAAACACTTAGAAAAATAAGAGAAATAGAAATCTAAACCGAAGCTATGAGAGTTCAAAAGTACTACGAAATACTTTGAGAAAAGGTAAGTAGTGCCCTACTTCCTCGGCTTATAATCCAATTCAAAATATGGAGATGTTTGACGAACTTATGCGCCGCGTAGTCGTCTCGTAGACGCGTGTAGTCGCCGCGTAGTATTCGCGTAGGCATCGCGTAGACACCATGTATAGTAGTGTCAACCTTTGTAACCACTGCGTAACCACCTCGTAGATACCGTGTAGCTACCACGTAGATGCCATGCACAGTGTCAACTTATGTGACCCCTGCGTAACCACCTCGTAGATACCGTGTAGCCACCGCATAGACACCATGCATAGTGTCAACCTTTGTAACCACTGCGTAACCACCTCGTAGATACCGTGTAGCTACCACGTAGATTCCATGCACAGTGTCAACCTTTGTAACCACTGCGTAACCACCGCGTAGATACGGTGTAGCCACCACGTAGACGCCATGTATAGTGTCAACCTTTGTAACCACTGCGTAACCACCACGTAAATACGGTGTAGCCACCATGTAGACGCCATGTATAGTATCAACCTTTGTAACCACCTCGTAGATACCGTGAAGCCACCGCGTAGACGCCATGCATAGTGTCAACCTTTGTCACACTGCGTAACCACCGCATAGATACCGTGAAGCCACCGCGTAGACGCCATGCATAGTGTCAACCTTTGTCACACTGCGTAACCACCGCATAGATACCGTGAAGCCACCGCGTAGACGCCAAGTATAGTGTCAACTTTTGTAACCACTGCGTAACCATCTCGTAGATACGGTGTAGCCACCGCGTAGACCCCATGTATAGTGTCAACCTTTGCAAACACTGCGTAACCACCGCGTAGATACGGTGTAGCCACCGCGTAGACACCATGCATAGTGTCAACCTTTGTAACCTTGCGTAACCACCTCATAGATAGTGTAGCCACCGCGTAGACGCCATGTATCGTGACAACCTTTGTAACCACTGCGTAACCACCTCGTAGATACCGTGTAGCCACCACGTAGATGCCATACATAGTGTCAACCTTTGTAACCACTGCGTAACCACCTCGTAGATACCGTGTAGCCACCGCGTAGAAACAACGCATACTTGGCGACCACGTCTATCGTTACTGTAATCATAATTGTAATTCAGTTCATACTTGACGGCTTCAGAGTAGACTGCTTATTTTGAAAAGTCGTTAGACGTTAATGACTCCTCTTTTGTTTCCTTCTACGTGTGTCTTAATTTCATGCAATCTTCTCTAAAATTATAAGCAAGTCGATATTTTTTTGATCGAGAGGTTTGAAATTAGTGAACCTTTGAAACCTCTCATATCTTTATATCTATTAGGTAGTCGTTTTGAGTGCACAGCATGCATAGGCACAACTATAGGTAAATCCTATTATTTTCACAGAAACCAATTTGTGAACGCCGAATAAAGACAGTAACCAACATGTAGGTACACATTGAGGTATAATTTTGCGTACTAGAGTAGCCACGCCATATAAAATTGCGAACATTTTCCTTAACATAGTGGATTATCATGCGGTTAGCTTCGATTGTTTTTGACATATTCGGTAGAATATATTATGGTGAACTTTTATTAAATAAATGGATGTATTTGTAGTATACGTTATCAAGATCACTGTTTGCGACTCACCAAATACGGCGCAATCTTCCATAATACTTTTTGATAAGTGAAAAGAAAACATGATTCCTATTCCTAATTTAAATCCTTGAATATTTTCTACTTACGAAGGGACTATTGTACAATCGCACACAGACATTATTTTAAGACTGACTGAAGTATTACCTCAATGCACATACATGTATAGCGCAGTCACTATAGTACCGGTACCGATATTTGTCGTCATCAATTTACCGTCGTTGAACGTCATCGGACATGTTTGCAAAGCGTCGTCGCCGTGTGGGACACAAGTCGTGTACCACGGAAAGCCACGAGAAATTCACTAGATGAACCGATCTTGTACATGTTCGTCCAAGTCTGTGTTACATTAAATTGATACTGTGTTTGGCTTCTTAATTGGACAGTCTTGGCTTACAATTTATAACTGTACCGTTTGCACACGGATTTATTGTGTTACAAGATAACGTCTGGTAACGATTGAGAATATCGTTTATTGGTTATAGATTTCCGTGATTTTTTCGATTTGTCAAATAAAAAAAAACAGACCAACATTTTATTGGAAGATGTTGATCCGAATTCTATCATCGTAATGTAAAG
Source organism: Subacronicta megacephala (assembly GCA_958496365.1). NCBI lineage: Eukaryota > Metazoa > Arthropoda > Insecta > Lepidoptera > Noctuidae > Subacronicta > Subacronicta megacephala. The sequence continues at coordinate 12,354,680 of OY292515.1, forward strand.
TTGATCCGAAAATTGACATTTACCAATAGTTGAATAAGAGTCACATTAATACGTACCTTAACTGTGTTTAGTTTCCTTTAATTAACAGCCATGTCTATCTGTTGTGGAACTAGATGTAATCCATACCTATTCCTGCATACACTTCCAATCTTCTCGAAATCCATTGCCTTTGGAGTGAACTGCACTTAATTAATACGAACCAGTTGCTATCAACTGAACCGTCACTCCTAGTATTTACTAATGGGTAGTATATGACGAAGGGCATGGATTGATGACGATGATAAGATTTTATTTATAAAATATGTAACGCTTTGAAAGATAGAGAATATTATCAACAGCATTTTTTTTTCTGGTTTTTATTTATGACTCACAATCATGCGGCATTCTTTCATTAATTTTTTCTTACAACATCCATATTAATATCTATTTTAATGTGTCACCATCTCTCTACAGTCTATTTACTTCGATTTTATCACGATAACATACGATACTGTAAAGTTTGATCCAGTAATATTCCACACATCGGAGAAGTTAATCCAAATAGCTCAACTGTAGGCGTTGATAATATGTACAATGAGTGCAATTGTGCTTACTAGCAATGTTGCAACTTGTTACTTACACTCGCACAAAATGCAATAATAACGTCAGTTTTTTATCGATGAGGTAAAAGGAATAAATATGAATAATAATAATTAAACACGTAAAACGAGGCATTCCACTTAGCACACCCAAACGAATAATACCCAGACGAATCACACCTAAATTATTCCACTTATCACACCCAAAGGTGGGATTCAAATAATTAATTTTCTATTCCACGAATCACACCTACGAATATCACTTGCCATAGTGCGGGGACTAAGAAATAAAAATATCGACAAAAGAAAATATTTATTATTTAATAAGACTAACTTTAATTTTAGAATTGTTTAGTTTCGTTGTAGTGTTAGTGTTAGTTGTCTGGGTGTGATTCGTTTGGGTGTGCTAAGTGGAATGCCTCCGTAAATCGTGTAACCAAAAAACAATCTAGTATTGCAAATGCTTATTTAATAATCGGTGATCAAAAATAATAATATAATAAAAATCCATCTTGATACGAAACTTATTTTACAACGTAATGAACATAATATGAACGTAGGAAATATGTGAATTTGAAAAAGTGAGATTTTGTGATATATCGAGAAATATTGTTTGATTGAGATAGATAGACATATTAATATGGTTACCAGAATTGGTAATAACCGTAAAACAATGCATAAATGAGTCTGTACAAACTTGCGTAAAACTCTTGCGCAAATACAATTTTTCAATCAAATAGTTGCGATACTGCTGCCCTGCACTAGCGTGTTTATGATAAGTCGGAAAATGATCCTCTTGTTGTGTCTTACATAACATTTTTAGTTATTTATAACTGTTTTCCCATTTTCACTCGCATAGATCCCAAAGTACTTTTTGAGACAAAAGTAGCTAACGTCTTTCCTAAGGATCTATCTAATTCTTATTAAGCCAATTTTTATCGAAATCTGTTCAGCGGATTACGCGTAAAAAAGTAAAACAAACAAACAGACTGGATTGACGTATTCTGGCGTAATAAAGTCTACTTTATATCAAAAGGGTATAATACTGTCTAACCTTGCTCCAATAATAATGTTGTATCCAAGATTAATTTAAATTCCGTGGCTGTTTCAATGGCTCATTCATGGCCTGTTTCTATACCGTAAAAGGAATTCAATTGGCAATTGAACGTTTAAAATTAAGACAGTTGTATAACAACGATTCATATTTTTAGACATAATTAACTAGTCAGTCATTTGCATTTGGTGCAAAATGCATAACCTCATAAATGCGTTTATATATGATGTACAGTCAGCATAATAGGAAATAATACATTAAGTACAGTTGGTGTCGCAATGATAGTAAGGGGCGGGCGGTCCATAGAGGGGGCGAAGGTGCGGGGTGGGGGGATGGCTCGATGTGATGTTAATTAATAACGTCTGTCTCACGAGCACTAACGACGCCGTCACGACTACATTATTTAGCCACCTGATTAGTTCGCAGGAAGCACCTCGCCCGCAGCTCTAATTAGCGAACGACTCCCCAACAGGACCCGGTTAAATTTGATTTGTTACTGCACTATCACTAATTGGAAGTAGTTTGTAATTGATGATCCCACCATTGAGCTTCTACGTGTCCCGCCTAGCCACGTAAATACCCAACGTTTGCCAACCATCGACAAATTAAATATTAACATCCAACTGTGCGCTCGATATCACTCAATGTTGTCCTGTCAACAGAACCGTACCAGTTTTATTTCTATTCTATTATTAAAGCGTTTAATTTAGGGCAACAGTTTTACACACAAAACGATCAAAACGCAATCTCTCCGGCCGAATAGGAAACCTATTCGAAATTGATATGGGTGGAGCGCACGGGCGCAATGCCGCGTCGCGCCTATGCAGCCTCGTAAACGAAACTTGCCCGATTGAAAAAAGCCCAACACCGGCCGTTCCAACCACTCTGTATCAAACCCTATGCCATCGATATGAAGTTCATATTGACTGGTGCGTGCACCCCGAACGAGACGTGTTACATAGACGGACGAATTTCGTTAATAAATAAACGCAGTGCCCGGCGTCCGGCTGGCCGTCAAAAAATAGTAAAAAATGCTCCCGGTGAAAATTTGGCGCAAGTATGACAGCGGGAGCCGGCGTGACGTACACAAATCATTATTCGATAGCCAATGCCGTCAAAGGAATTTTTAATAATGTTTTCTGTCCGAGATTCGGTTAGGCCGGACTCCCACTTGTTACAATTGCCGCTATGACAGTTCATATTCAGTCAAAAGATATTGTTTTGACTCCCCAATAGAGATTTTTATTGTCAGTTTTCAAACATTTTTGTGTATTCCGTGTGTTTCGCCACATCCGCGGGGCGAGGAAACTAACCAATTACGTTTATCGTCGGATATAAATTAAATTATCGTAACATAAATTTCAATTAAATTATATACCGGGAATAAGCGAGAGCTTGTGATGACGATCAAATCGTATCAATTAAGGGGAAGCACTCAGTAAACTCGGGCGGAGTGTCGGTAGCGACGACGCGACGACGCGACGTTAGCTAGTTATAGGTCCCGCTTCTGATCTTAATTAACCTCATGTGTTAACCTCGCCATAACTATGAGACGCGTGCTCTCTGCACCACTAACTTACTACGACTTACTTATTAATAACAAGAGGTATGCTCGCACCGATATGTAAATTTATGCTTAACTTTATTGAAGATGCCTTAATTATGTACCGGAGCGCCTGTAATTTAATAGTTAAGAGCTTAACTACACCACTATTATCTCATGGTTATTACGCTTGTCTTTTAATAGTGTGCCCTAAATTCCTTCTATAAAAACTGGTAGCTAGCTATTCGTATAATTACCAATATTATGTAATCATTTATATAATTTACTTATTTTAAATGTTAACTACCTCATTTGTACGTCTTGTGTAATTTTATTATTATTTCATTTCGATCGTAAAACTGTAAGCTTGTTTTACTAGTGTCCTCTATTCATGCCAGCGTTTTATAACGATTTTAGGTTACGATCGGTAAATATGCTCACATAAAATTTATTTTTCCATAGTTCACGGCAACAGTCGTCGGGCAAGCCGAGCCGTAGCGTAAAACGTTGCCCTTGTGGAAATAAAGTTAGTTGTGTCACGTATAATAGATCATAAAACACGTGTACGACATAACTGGTCCGTAACGCAACCGATATGCCTCGGTCACTAACGTGTCTATTTCCAAACTTTCTAATACCTAGTTCATCAACAAATTCATTATGTCGTAAACCGGCGTGCGCGAGACCGAAATATCGCGGGGCTCGTAAAACCGCTCGTAAAGACGTTTGTTTACTAATTCGAGTGGGGCAGGTGGGGCGAGACCGCAGCACGCGAGGGATGCTGCTAATAATAATAGTGCGCCACTAACGCGATACAAATAAAACATATAAAGGGACGGAACGAAGACGTCCGTCGCGACTCGCGTCACTGTGATAGTGTAAAGTCGGGTCGTTAATAAGTAGCGGGCGAAGTCGTCACGAGCCTCCAAATTGCCTCCTCCGCAGGTCGCAACTTTTAATGAGGCGAAATTCCCGTCGATTCGCCGTCTACGTCGCCTTAACGCAACCTGTTCGTTAGCGCAAAAACGGGCCACGCTAACACGCGATTAGAATACACCCCCGCCGACCGAGGCACACCGCGCGCAAACCCTAGTGACAAAAAAAAAAATATTAAATGAAATTAATATATAATTAAACACACCTGCACACTGTAGAGGTCGTTTTTGTGTTAGCCTTTGTTTCGGGGTTAAACGGCCAACGTAATGTGCAGATTATGAGATAATCCTTATTTTTCAACTAATTAGAAATTAATTATTACTGTTGGTTCAACGTGGTTAATTATACAAAATTAGTGGGGCTATAAATAAAAGATAAGAAGATAATATATGTAAAAATACCACAACGTATATAAAATTATATTTAACTATGCATGCTTATCGCCCACGAAGTGTGTGCCTACTTCGAGAATTGGTATGAACACTACAATAGACTTTATTTAAAAAAAACACTGTTTTAAATGGATAAGATAAAAACAATGACAACCATTACAAGAATTCTTTACTTAAATTTAAATATGAATTAAGTACAAAAATTGCCGTGACAATCCGAATTAACGTATAAAATAAAAGGTTATCTGAATTGTACTTTTGCTAAAAACATCCCCGATGACAACCACTCCGTCATTTCAAACGGGCCTTCAAACCCGCGGTGTGCCCAAATCCTAAGCCGAAAAGATGGTCCCTCATTTGTGGCGGGCTTTCTCTGTTGTTGTCACATTAGCGAATAACTGCGGCCAACTTTGTCGATACGTTAATGATGTCGGCGGGACGTCTATTACGGAGAAAAAATGTGCCTTTTGTGCCGCATCCGCGACGCGCAGCACTCGCGCAGCCGCGGCCCGGCCCGACTAACAACACCGTTTTATTACAAAATTGACATTAACGAAAAGGATTTTTTAATTTAATCTGATCAGACTTTTACTGCGTTTGCTATACTAGCCTTATATGAAGTGATACGTACGTAAACGTAGTGTATGTTTTGTTAATATTTTGTTTATTAGCTTAAATCGCTTGTTCGCTTTAGTTCATATAATTTTAAGGGGCTGTACAAATTATTTTGTATTAAATGCAGATACAGCCGGCCTCATTTTTCTTTAATAAAATATATATTTTTGAATCATCTAGATAAGACTTAATGTTTTCTTCTAGGATTTTAGTTTGTTGCGTTGCGCATTCCTCCTAGCAAGAGGAATAAAAATGATGTCTTTTCTTTTTAATTTTGACCTCAAAAACAGATAAGTCATCTACTGTGTCCTTTATGTAAATATCAACTTAATAAATTACCCCGTACGTAAATAAATGTCAGCATACTTAATAGTTTGTTAGAACTTACTTTTAGTTAATGTAAATCATTGTACTTGTGTATATACGATTTGAATAATTCTATGTTTTCTAATGAATTCAAAATCGTGTAGTTAGCATAACGCTAATAGAGATGCTTTGGTAAATAGATGTAGCAAAGTACTTGTAAGAATTCTATTTATGCTGTTTATAATGTTAATCAGAGGTTATTTATGGGTTGACGAGAGCACTACTTTGACCGCAAAATAGCTATACTATAAAATTGCTAGACCCCTTTAGGGTTGAAGACTATTTTTATTTATTTTTTAACATTTAGGAACTTAGTCTCCGTCACATACGTAAGTCTTATAAGATCAATTCCCAGGTAAATTTTCAAAGCTTTAGAGTTTTAATTTGTTCCCGGATGGATAATGGCAGCCAGTCTTCAGTCAGTCTTTAAAGCAGCCTTTCTTGAACAGTTTGAACGATCTTCTATTGATATAGTCGGGTTTTCTAATATTTTTCTAATATTATTTGCCCAGTTTTTCGCACTACAGGGCCAGGCCTCCCTACTCTCATTTTCGTTTTCTCTCATTACTCTCATTTTCTCAGCCCAAACTCTCAATCAGGTCCAGTTCTTTTCGCCATACTTTTGAGCCTTCAATGTCGTCTAACTACTGGTGTCTTTGGTAAGTCTAGCCCAAAAGACTTCCGAGATTCGGCACACATATCCACTAATGTCTAGCCCAGTGCCACTTTAGGTAAGCGGCTTTTAGCATCATCAAACCATTTACCGTCACACTCCTGGGCCCGGGTTTCCTCTAAGAGTGGCAGGGTTAGACTATAGTACACTACGCTATCCTATTGCGGGGTAGGCAAACTTCATAAGCCACGCCGTAGCAATTTCGGGAATACACGTTTCCTAGCCATGTTTTCCTTCACCGTTTAAGTGACGTGACTGCGAAAGTCAAGGGCCGAATTTCGAATTTGAGACCTTCGATTTGGCAGTCCAATGATAATTTAACTAGACTATCACGATCACTGTTTCTGTTTTAGTACACCTCACCGAAGGTAGTACGAAAAATAGGTCGATAGACTAGAAGAAAAGAAAAAACTGATAGACCATATGGTTGGGGAGGATACATAAGATGTATATTATGCGCAGGATTCGTAGTATGAATATACAAAATGCACATTGCGCACCTTTACTTTTTAAATTGAGGGTGTAGTTTTTTTCTAAAACTGCCACCGGCTAAAAGGTGTTTTATAAACCAGGTTGAAATAGTTTTTATTTGTGAATACATTTGAATTATTAACTATCACTTGCAACATTTTAAGTGGACGTAGCGGAAAACACACTTCTGTTCCATCGACAAAGCAGTCAGTTGTTTGACTTAGTACGGTCAGCAACGAAAGCAACTGAACATATCCAAATTTTGTAAATATCACAGAAGCAGAGCAATTAATAACATTCTAATATTATTGTTTTCTGTGCACAATAAATCTCTTACTACCTTCTAGATAATATAGAATTTTATGTCAAAGAACTTTGGCGACTTTTATTGCTGACTCTACGTCTATTACTCAACAGCTTAACATAATATGAGCTTTATCTTTTTATCTTCATTAAAAATGCAGTAACACGATTAAGTGCATTTCAGACTAACAGAATAGAAATAATTCCTACAAAACTCAATATGTACAATAATATTCTTGCACCGGATTGTCAGTAATAGCAGTTGTAATTTTCTAAAACAATTAAAGGTCAACCACCAAGGAATAACAGTTTACTTTAACTAGTACGGAATAAAGTCCACAATTGTTATTTGGACAAAAAACAAGGAGATTGAGCTCATGTTTATTCATAGGCCCGGATTGTTTGGTTATAATCTACAACGAAATCTACTTAGCGACAAGAAACTCATTTTTCAACTTCATAAATTATCGGCCGATATCCGAGGCTATTTCCCACCGCCGTTACCTACCGTAATGAGGTTGTAAACAACACTGTCTAATTAAACTCCTTAATCGCAAAACTCAAACGGTAACCGCTTTTAAAACAAAACCTCGCAATTTTCAGAGCGACCACCGCGTAAATAGCCTTCGTTATATCGGAGCGGCGATCGCGGCTCATTACCTTCGCCCCCACTCCCTAATTAGACACCCTTCCTTCGTGCACCCCCCGCCTCACCGACCTGCACCCCCTCTTCTCTGTCCGGATTGTTTTCTAATAATTCCTTTATTTTCGTGCAGGTTAAACTCCTAATTACCCTTTAACGTTACAAATTGTTTGTGATGGCGAATCAGGATTTAGTAAAATATGAAGTGAGTGACTCCATATTGTGAAGGAAATGGGATTTTATGCTTCCATCGAGTTCAGCCTTTCTTAGCCACCTTTATTGTGCCTGAGATTTGCTTTGGCACAATCTTCACTGCACGAGGATATGAATTTTTTGGGTTTCTAACCTTTTTTAACTGATACTTATTTAATTAAATTTTATTTTTATTATACCTACAAAAAATCTCTAAGTTAATCATATAGCTTTAGTATCTTATAGTTTTTGTTATTGTTTTTATGCACTCTTCATAATAATGATGGCCACAGGTGTGAAGTAAAAATAAATACCCACGATATATTCGTTTGGATTCATAACCGAAACATGATTTAATAGCTCTCCAATTAATCGATTCGCTACGGAAGAAATTCAAATTGGCTCTCATTTCCTGTGCCCACCGCGAGAGGGCGCACGCACGGAGCACCTGTGCGCTGCATCCGGCCGGGCCAATTACTGGGCCTTTTACCCTAAATAAAGCCCCCTAACGACCGTTACTGGACACCGGTTAAAATTTGCGTCGAGATTCATTAATATCGCATGTAAATTGCGTATGTCATGTGTTGCGTGTAATGCGGGACATGCAACTTAATTATCGCTCTAACTTAGCTCGTATTTTAACACAGTGTAGGTAGTTTGCTGAGCTGTAACACCGGGTATGGTTCCAGACAACTCCATCCACGGACGCCCCTTTTTAAATTATAATTCTTAAAGGTCATTTAAAGGATTTAGAATAAATCGAAGGTAAAACATAAGATTTCCGATTAAAATATTTAACGTTTAATTTTATGTAAGATATTTATCCCTATTAAGTACGTTATGGGAAATTATGGCAGTATTTAATTAATTGGGACCACTAGACCAATGACTGCCTCGTTGGTCTAGTGGTCCCAATCGCGACTGCTACGCTAGAGGTCTTGGGTTCGATCCCCAGGTCGAGCAAAGTGTTATTGAGTTTTTCTATGAAATTCTCAGTAGCAGCTCGGAGTCTGGATTTGTGCCCGGTGAATGGCAATAGGCTCGCCACCTATTACATGGGACCCAAACATACCGGCGAACTGTAGGTGTACATTAAGTGCACCTCTGCCTAACCCTTCGGGGAATACAGGCGTGATGGTATGTTATGGTATGTTATGTTTAATTAATTATAAATGCCTTGTAGTGATAATGTTTTGTAAAAAATAACATTGGACCGAGTATGAAGCCTTGAGGTACCCTTGGATTCATTAAAATTCTTTTGTTTATATCTATGCGGTCTATTTCAATGTTTACTGACCTCGTGTATAACAAGTCTTTGCTCCGTCTAAATAAGACCGTTGTGTATCGTTAAGCAAAGCTTTACTGCAAATACCGCAATGAAAGGATGTTTTAGAGAATCTCTTGTCATCATGCTTTTAGCTATTTGCCTAATATTTTACACGAAGAAAGACTTCCGCAACCTCATTTCTGGGTAATACCTATTTCTTCAAGATAGATTGGTTATCAGACTTTGTGGAATTCTGACTACTAGTAACAATTGTCATAGTTGTCGGTATGACAACTGGGACTAACGGTTTTTTATGGGCTCTGAGGCATAGAGGGATCGTATTGAGTTAAAGAAGGGCACCCACCCACACATTGACCGCAGCAAGCACAGTTTAATCTTGTAAAACGGTTAACTAGTTATTAATTAGTCACGAGCCCCTCAAAAACTCTTGTTAATTTATTTTAATTGGTTTCAATAGCGCTATATTTATAGCAGGCAACACTTAATTTACGTTTCTAGCTCGCACGTCACTAAGCATATAACGATGAAAGATTAAGTGCAAACCTTCGTAGTTTGCTTTCCTCGCTGCCATCCATCTCGGCCGTCTCGAGTCCTAACTAACAAGACATACGTACCACTCAATTTTCAACCAAAACACAATAGATACAAAGTTCTGAATCGCTTTGGTTCATGCCAAACATGGACAACGATTAGATACATGCGATTTCATACACTGATACTTAAAGCCTTATTATCTTATATAGAGAGGTCGTTTCGGCGTTTCGCTTCTATAAATGTCCCAAGATGTGTGATAAGATCGGCGCAAGCGTCTCAGATCGGCACCTATTTATTTATTTAATCAGGTTGAGCGACAGACAATGTGCCATTGTATGTCCTGATTTATTGCTCCGCTCTCATCTATAATGGACTCGATTCTTGTTTTATTAACAAGTATCTACACTTGTCTCATAAATTAATTGTCCACAAAATTAATGATGATCAATTTGACACAAATCCCTGTCGATTATAATAAATTTGTTTACTTAAAAGTAATATTTGGTCATATGGACATTATAAAAGTCTATTCGTGTTTATAGGCGATCGATTCGACTCCAATACTGGCACTATTAACGAAATTGATTCGTCTATTAAATTTTTGTTGCTTACAAATGGGTTGATTAAAACACTTATTATGGTTACGGGAATCGAGTCAATAACCAATTAATTATTATAACAACCGATTTTGTATATGAATTCTGCGTTCGGAACACAATATTTGCATAATGGCTTTTCTATTGATAGACGTGTTATGATATATCTTAATTGAAAGCTTTCCACGCAACACGAATTTCACAGTTATGTTTGTTTTGATGGCAATGAAAGATGTAACGATATTTTTATTTAAATTGTATCACTTTATTACAGGAATTTTGAGTATAAAGTCATCAACTCACTATAAATCTGAGATTGGTTGTGATAACACAGTACAGTTAATTCGGCCGTAACGACCTGGATTTATAAGCTTTTAAAACTATAATGTGTTGTGTTTCCTAGAATGAGCCGCAAAGTAGGTACTTATATTAGACTTTTTTATGTTTTTACTCCAGAATGTGTGTGTCTAATATTTAGAACTTGTTATTTTGTTTAATATTTTTGTTATTATTAAAAGCACTTCCATCAATGCAAAATGCACATACATGTGCAAAGTGGTAGCCATATTCGCTCCTGGTTTTGCATTTAAATTAAAACTATTCACAATATTAGCATAGAAATGGGTTCGATGGCTAATCGTTGCGGTGTCAAAAATGTTTAATTAAAAAGATTGATGCTTACCGGTGGAGTGGAGCACCAGAAGTACAGTGGAGTTGCAAACTTATCTAATTAGTTAGGGGCCGGGGGCGGCAGGGGGCGCTCCCGCCGGGGGGCGCGCCGCGGCAATTAGCGGTGATAGTCGATTAGCTCATCGTGCGAGTGCGGCTTTTGAGAAATGTTGCCACTTACAAATTATTATTATTTATGCGTGACACCGATAATTGGCATAATTAATACTTTACGTCAAGTCGCGTACACCTTTGACTAAATTAATGCCCCAAATAATATTATGATCTGACGTTGTGAAGGATCGTTTAGACGTGTATGTAGAGTGTCACATTATAGGGCAGAGCGTTTACATGATTTCATTACAAGTTAGGGAGATTATAAAATGTTATGACTTAATTATTTTGTCTATGGCTCTGTAGAAAATCAGGTCAAGTAGGTAGTGCCATTAATAGCAATAGCCACTATTAAAACTAAGTAAACATCAAATGTTTTATTATTAGCTACCGGCCCGTTATCAACTCCTTAATTAGTTTTACTTCCATCTTCAAAACTATTACAAAGTTTTCTAAATAAAACGTTGAACGTAACATTTACTTCATACTTTTAAATATCAACGTTATATCTCTCATTAATAAAATATATAGTGGTAATTTTACAGAATTATGTTATAGCGATGTAGGTAACTTTGGAAGATTGATTAGTGAAAGTTTAGTAATAAATGAGGGACCGTAATACCGAGATAATTAATTCTTAGCGCAAGTTAATTGATATTGGTATTAACAGTAATTAGAAAAGTTTGCTATATAGCGTTTTTGTTATTCGCTTATTTACAACGCTATATTTTATATTCTTTAGGAAACGACTGGAAAATCTTTTCTGAAATTGTACACAAAAACAGGTGCAACTCATTAGAGAAATATAATTATTGCGCATAACGTAATTGCGGAATATCCTCGTTAAACAACGATCACTCGAGTACAATAAAGCGCTTTAAACTAATGAACAGGCACCTTTGGGTTCTTTAAATAATACACGGTTTGCGCGTCGGTGCCGGTCGCCAATAATTACGTTGTCATTACAGCGCGGAGGTGGCCCTCGATCACTGGACTACGCCCCTAACACTTGTCAGGTTTTTCCACGCTAGTTGTAGTAATAGTTTCGCTAAGCGACGGCCACTGGAGCAGAACAAGGCGTTTAATTAAAGGACGCTCACCTCACGGCCGCTGTTGTCGGTCGGCTCATCGCATGCGCCTTAATTAGTTCAGACCGCCCCCTAACGGGCTTATTTTGTTTTTCTCGGATAATTTTTAATTAAACGCTTGATTAAAATGAAAGTTTGCGTAAGTAGCGAGCGAGGAACAATCGAGCCGGAGTTTAGGATAATGAATTGATGGTGTTACTTTGCTCGCTTGCCGCTCGCTAGGGACTTAATTAAAAATCGCCGATAGAATGTGTAGAGGGGAGTTTGAAACGAGTTTATGGAACTTGGTCCGGAGGCTCTGTTGTTTTACTATGTCAATTTGAATACGAGATTGCCTCACGGTTAACGAACGTAACTCAAAATAAAATTTTGATGAAATATGTTTTTTAGTGCAAATATATTATACAATTATTATTTATCTCCACGTCTGCCACATTAATATTTAATTTATGACACTGTATAATTTATACGACTAGGCGAATATTATATGTGATTTTTTAAATTTATAACCGATACTATATTTCATTCTTATTTTAAAAACTATTATCAGCTGGGAACAGTCTACTATCCAATATTTAAATCCCACGTGAACACTAAGCAGACACCATGTTCTGTGATTAAGCTCAATCGTATGCGACTCGTTTGGAATAATAAACATGATATTCATTAAAGCGATCCGATTTGTCAAACCGCTTGATTCATCCGCGTGCGAGCCCTAGACGGCGCGACCGCGAATATCAACAGGGTTAGCAACCTATCTTCTTTGAATTTGAAATTGATATCGCGTATATTTTAAGTTAAACAAGAAACAAATTTATATTAATTCCGTTTTGGTGATATTAATAGTCTACTGCGTACATAATGACTTCTATAAATTCCATTTTCTGGTCGACCTTAAGCAAAAGATAATAAATCTCTCGTTAATCTTTAGTTAATAATTACAGCTTAAGTATTTACACTTATCTTTGCATAAATAAACAGCGATATCTTATACAATATTCGCTTAATTAGGCATATTCTCTACAAAATAATGAATGTTTCCTTCACTTAATGCATTCCTTGATACAAAATCTTAATTCCATTAATTAGTAGTTACAGCAGGACTGTTGGCAAATAAGTTTTATAGCGGATTATATTAGTCAACCCTATCGCGAGCATGTGTCATTAGCAAATTCTTGGCTTGTCGTCGCCACGCGCCGCTAACGAGTCTCTCTAACGACGTGCTAACTTGATACACAGACGATGGTGCGTCCCGCCTCCCGAGTCCCAGCATGCATTGTGATCATAAACACACACAATCACAATATTGACGTCTTTAGTTTCTTGACTAAATTATAGTCTGCAGTTAGTATTGATTTTGTTGCAAACTACGTAAGTACATCATTATTTTCTATAGTGAGAAAGTTAGTTATTCATTTGGTGCAAGCCTTAATTAAAGCCAATGTTACTACAATAGAAGACCACTGTGACGTAGCTAGCAGCAGTGGCGTAGCTACCGGAGGGCTAGACGGGGCAGTGCCCCGGGGCCCCTAAGCTCAGGGGGCCCCCCGGACTCTGACTTACAAACTATAAATTGGACTAGTGAAAATTTCTCCCACATTCGAAATATAAATAAACCAGATTTCAGGGACGCGACTTTATTAAATGGGAATATATTTGAAATATACAGAGGAATTCCCAACAAGTCTCGAAAATCTTTGTTTGAAACTTGCGAATAATTAATTTTAAATAGTTTAGTTGGGGCCCTAGAATTTTTTGCCCCAGGGCCCTTAGTTACCTAGCTACGCCACTGGCTAGCAGTCACTAGTCGCCACAAAATGTTTGAAGCTGTGTATACCTATTAAGTGCCTAAGATTGATCTTTTTATTCTAAGATTTCTATTTGCATTAAATAGTATATAAATGATAATGTAACACTTTTATCAAGATTAGCAAGCCTACGGCTTAATTCTGAGTAGCGAAAGCAAATTTCACCTTCAGTCTTTAGAAAATTTTCTAGAAGTTTAATAATCTACTAATCATTTGTTATTGTCACTATCCAAATAACATGTGTAGTAATTAAATTGAACTTGAAATTATAGGACTTTCATAGAAACACCCAATAATACTTTGCTAGGCCTGGGAATCGCACCCAGGACCTCTAACGTAGCAGTGGCGCTTGTTACCACTAGACTAATTAGACGTACTTCTTTAAAAATTCTGCTTAAAATGCAAAAAAGAAACAGGAACTGCTTTGACACCCTTAATGGGCTCGTTTAAAGATTTCTGGCATCCTTTCCTTGAGTCTGATCGCAAACAGGGTGAAGCAACAAGTTATCCCGGACGGGGCGCATCTCGGCTCTATTGAGAGGCATTCGTCTCGGGGTCCCAATCGCGCCCCCTCCCACCCTCTTGGAGCGGCCCTTCTCAATTCATACGACTTTGATAGAGTACACTTACGATTTATTGTAATTTAATGTTTTATACATAACATTACTTAACCACCAGTGGAAGTGTAGAAACTGTTTTACACCACAGAATTAAGGACTATATTAGGTTCCATGTAGAAATGGTCGAGCCTACCGCCATTAACTGGGAACAAATTGAAACTCCTCAGCAGAAAAAAGAAACATTTTGCTCAACCTGGAAATAGATCCGAGGAACTAACGCTCAGCGGTCATGCCTGTGAGCACGAGACAGCGAGGCAATAAATTATTGTTTCAAGCAATATTAAAAGAATGTGTTTAGTCACAAATAAATAGGCACCGAATTAACCTAGATAATCGTAGTACCTATTTTAAACAGTTAAGAAGAATACCATCACGCCTGTATTCCCCGAAGGGTTAGGCACAGTTCGCCGGTATGTTTAGGTCCCATGTAATAGGGGGCGAGCCTACTGCCATTCACCGGGCACAAATCCAGACTCCGAGCAGCTACTGAGAATTTAATAGAAAAACCCAATAACACTTTGCTCGACCTGGGGATCGAACCCAAGACCTCTAGCGTAACAGTCGCGATTGGGACCACTAGACCAACGAGGCAGTTAAGAAGAATTCTACAACTAATATTATTTGCTTTAGGAGGAAATAATTAAGGTAATACCGACATTGTTATTGAAAAAATTCAATACTCGAATACCGATATTATTATATCGTAGGTACATAAAATACTTACATTATTTAACACACAGCGACTTCCAAGACTCAGACCTCCGCCCAATTTCTGGGCAATATTAATATTCTACAGATGGACTGGCTGTCAGGTTTTTTTTTGGATTTCTGATTACACTAACGTTTTTCATAGGTTTTCGTATTGTCATGACTCATTAATGCTATTACAAGTAGGTAGTATTTATTTATTTATTTTATTTATTTATCTACATACAAAAAGTGCTTACAAATTAAACATTGCCCCACAAAACTGTGTTATCAGTTTGACTGCGGGACTGTATTGTCATACAACTTTTACATGTTAGTTTTGTAACTAAGCAATAAGCCCCTTAAGGATCTAGAAAAGCTTGTTATAATTACGACTTTCTTTCTTGTTAGTATATTAAGAGGCGATAACAGCGCCCTCTGGCGTGCCCCTTCCACACCCTCGCTCTAATGATCTTGTCGAGAGGTTTTAAATTATGTTCCTTACAACAATCCGAAGTCGACACGTACACAACCGTGAGACTCAAGGCGCTCCCTTAATGAATAAAATAACATGTCAAGAAACAGTCTACATCTTAAATTAATGAGGATTCACGGCGACGTATTCAATTTTACAAGTAACGAAGGCAAATAAACTTCGAGTAGGCACCGCACCCGGCGCGGCTCTGGGCGTAAAACTTTCGCATTTATTAAACTCATGTTAAACACACTCGTTAATTAATAACAGTATGAAAGGAAACCTAAAAGTTGCCGATTAGAAATTCTTAACTTAAACTACACGGTGTAAATAAAATCACGCTGAAAGGTATTGAACTGAGCCCTTTATCAGTTTGAAATGTTCAAACCCAAACTAAACTTGTTAAAGTAACACGGTCGAATAAATAAAACAACTTCACGTGTGTTTATGTCCCTGTTTTAGTTAAGTCCGTTCCGAGAATTGATGTTCGAAGTACTTCCAAAAGATTCATAATGAAATAAACTTATTAATTTTCTTAATTAATTACTTTTAATGTATAACTCTTCTAGCTCAATGGGAGGACAAACTAAATATTTAATCTCAATGGGTAGTTAAAAAATATACTAGGTATTTATTTACAGAGTTCGACTCGTTATCGAAAACGATTTAATGGTCTGTCAACTGTCAATCTGCTTGCTTACGGCTTATGTTTATACTTAGTTGAACATAACATTAGTCGGTTGTACACACGGCTACAGATCAAGCTACACTAATCTAGTTTAAGCTGATCTGGTATTGTATAGGCTTCCCATACATTAAGAGGCCAGTGTAAACTGGATTTGTATAGTTTGATGTGTAGCGGTGCGTACCTATATCGTATTTTTCCCGGTTGTAATCCGCACATCTTCCCGCGCACGCGGCGCTCCCGCGAGCGTCCAACACAAATAGATTCGTACATGTTTGTCTTGGCTCGGTTTAATTAATTTTACCTTCATACGCCGATACTGTTTGTCGGGCGCTCCTTAATTGAAAACGCTCTTACCGGAGTAAATGAAACGAAATCCTATTTGCTCCGAGTGATTGAAGCGAATTTATCTTTTGAGACTTTCAAATTTATCTTTTAACCCGTTGCCAATGTTCGATGTGGTATCATTTCAAAACGAATAACGCTAAGAAGCGCAGGTAATTAAAATTTGATTGCTCTCGGCCGGATTGTTATTGCGATTTATTAATATTCAGGCCGGTTGTAAATAATGCGGGTTCGCCGGCGACGCTAATAGCGATTGCAATAATGACTCATTAAGTATTAAATGCGGCTATTAAACTGCCACAACGCAGCGTTCTCACAGTTGGACGCAAATTTTTTGGGGAGGATACATGTCATTAACTTAAACCGTGTTTTCCGGTAAGATTTACTAGTTACGGACTTCGCACACTGCAGCGAACGCCAAGTATTGTAGAAACTTTATGCGAAATCATGGTAGTTAACAAGCTAAATAATAATCATATATTTATTTTATTATGGTTGGCGAGCGATGCTTCTAGAAATGCAATTATAATTTTGCAGGAACGAGGTTGCTGAAGTTGTCATCCAAATTAACTTACATATCTATTTTAACTTTAATTGCATAGGTCACATTCACATACTTACCTACCTAGTGCATAACTAATATTTTGTCCTAATCATTTGTCAGTGATGAGTAGTTAGTGCTTTATTAATGTATGACTTTCTTGCAATCCCCGAGCACAGTATCTACAAAATTCTCATATTTTTTAATCTCCGAAGGTTAACACTTACACTTAATTTTCTACGCTTATTTTCATTAGATTCATGGAAATGAAAATGATTACTTTTCTAAGGAAAAAAACAACGAGTCAAATCCAAGGTGAAATCATATTTTTCTATCACGAATAAACATAACGATGACACTTGTCGAAGAAATAATAAACATTATCTTATCACGTTAGTGTGTTCACACGTTTTATTGATCATAAACCATTCAATATGGCCGCTATAAGCCTTATTAATTATACGCTAAATCACTACAGAACGATTGATTGGTTCTATAATAATTATAGCGTTGAAAATATTAAATAATAAATATAAAAAGTAAACTAAGTATATTTAGTTTTATGGCGAACGAATGATGATTGATAAATTATTATTTGAAATTCGAATTGCAAAGGTGGTTCTTGGCTATGAATGAAACACCGCCCCTTGTGATAGACATCGTGGGAGGTGACTTAGGAATATACAACCTTATTAAAAACTCGACTTTTAAATTATACATCTGTCTATAGTGTCTAGGTATAATATAATATTCGCTAAAATAAAATAATATTATGGATAATTAAAACTAAAAACTTTTCTCTAATTATGTAATAACAAAGCATTTATTTTGAACATTTTGAAAAATTCCATTAAGCTGTGTTTTGTATGGTCTTTTTTCACAAGTTCACCGTGCAATGAAATGGACAAAAATTTCGAGTAGAACTACCGTCGAAACCAGTAATAATTTTATAAATATACCCAATAAATTAGTGTTCAAACACCAGTACAAATGAGTATGGTATATTCAAGTGATTTATCGTCAACTTCGTTACTTTATTATCCATTTATCAAAGCTTAACGAGCAATAATCGTGGCATTTTAACGGATTGAAGCTAGCTTGTTAAAATTGTTCACTCAGTTCTTCGGATGACGATCATTTTAGTCTTCAATTTAGACATTCCTAGAAACAGGTCGTTTAAAATACTACAACTTCATTAGAGAATATTCCAATACTAGTAATTAGTTTGCGTTTTAATAAGCAACTTGAAAAGTGGGTTTTAAATTTGTTTACTTTGATTATGGAAGTATAAAGAAAAGTACTTAGCTATGCATTTAAGAAAACTCAAGACCTTTTACTAAAAGTGAGTTAATTATTTCAAAGACGATTATCATATGAAATTTATCTGTTGGATGATGTCTTTTAACATCATCCAACAGATAAATTTCATATGATAAAGCTGAAATAAAGTGATCTTTTGTTAACTTAATTCTTCTTTCGAAAAAATAAAAAAACATCTACGAAGGCTTAGCAATACTAAATATACTTCGCACGTTGCCAAATGTTTATCTCAAGTTTGCTGTCAAAACCGTAAAACAAGAGTTCTCCTTACACAAGCTAGAACTCTGTCCCCATGCTAGGCGACTGTCCCTTCCCCTGGGCCTGGGGTATTTGAGCTTCTAAAATCAAATTAATTAAAGGCGTCATTGTTCCAGAATGTTCGGTTCAGGAGGCGCGTGCGCAGCGTGCGGTCAGGCCATCCCGGCCAGCGAGTTCGTGATGAGGACGAACGCGCCGCAGCAGCCGCTCCATGTGTTCCACATAAAGTGCTTCGCGTGCACCAAATGCGGATCACACCTTATGCAGGGCGATAGGTCAGTACCTTTTTTGGAGGAGAATGAAATGGAAATGGAATCTCTTTGCCGAATTCTGTGTTCTAGTAAAGTAACAGCCCTGGAAATCTTCACTGGTCCCTTGCCTATATTACGACGTCTCAATTTAGATTGAAAATGCATAATCGGCCTATAATGTTCCCACTGCTGGGACGCAGGCCTCCTCTCACTGAACGGGAGTTGGCTGTAATCCACCACGCGGGCACAGTGCGAGTTCACGCCTCACGAGTTTTCCTTCACCGTTTTGGGAGCAGTGGTGATGAAACAATTTACACAAGGTAGAGCACCTCTCTGAGTTCGAACCTACAACAAAATGATGTCATTATGCAGGTATTACATGCTCGCGGGCGCACCAGTGTGCGAGCAGGATTGGCAGAAGCTGATGAAGAGCGCCAACGCGACGGGTGCGCCGGGCGCGCCAATGCGCAAGAACAAAGTGGGCCGCCCGCGCCGCTCGCGCGAATGAGCACTAGCTGCGCGCGCGTCAGCGCCACAACACTCGCATAAAGACTATGAGGAGGTAGGTGTGCTTTAGTAATGGTCCGCAAATAAAATATTCCTACCTACTTCTTTTTAGGAAGGCTAAAAACTACAGAGTCCCTGATAGACAAAGGTACACTAAAATAGTTAAGTTTGAGCAATTTGTCTCCTTATTTACCCTTTTTACTAGTGATGAGATAATAACATAAACCAAGGTTCCCAAAGAGTTCATAATTAAAATTACTTTTACAACAAGAACCGAAAATAACGAAAATCGTGATAAATACATTCCAAGAAAATCGATTAATTTATTAAATTAAAACTTTTTTAAATTGAAAAATCCTTTGAACCGAATCAACAATGATTAAATTAATCGACTATAAATCGATTACCAGAATCGATCATTATGCCGCGCCTATACATTTTTTAATTTACCTTCGAAGGTTCGCCTCGTGGGCGGGTTCGATTGACCTTTGCCGGCAAACACTTACATGGTCGTGACTAGCGTGATCATTAATTAAGGTATTTCCTAAGCTTAATTAATTGCGTTAATTATTGTCTGCCAGGCTGATTGACGTCACGATGAAATATCGATTGATATCAGTATTGCCAATTATGTATAATAATATACTTACTCGTATGTAAAGAAAAGGGTGAGTTTCTCTTACGTATCAAATAAAATATTCTCTTACATCAGTCATCAAAAATATCGGAAACCTTATCTGAAATCATACCGTAAATTCTGATCTTAGGTACTTTTCGTAAATCGTAACTTATATCCTATTACCATGCCAATAATTACTAATGATTATTATAGGACTCTTGAGATAAGGGCAGAGACTAGACTAGATATAATACTAGAACCTACGACTTGCTACGGTCCCGACACTTCATTCTCTAGTCGCTGAAGTAGGTACACACAATTTTGATTATTTAGTTTTCTTTCCAAGTAAAATCTCGCTGTACACTACAGCTGTGGCAAGGTCAACATCAGATAATTATATATTTTGGAAGTTGAAACTGTTCAATAGGTTGACCCCTACTACAAATGGCTCTCTCCCTATTAATGGTGTGTATTGAAAATGATCTTAAAAAAATATTTATCCCAATAATACAAGGGATGTTTTACAATGAACTTGATGAACACGGTACAGGGCAAATGTCATTCTGTCATCAATTTTATCCCACTGAGATAAAGTTCAATTTCTGGTATTATATTATAATCAGTCTATTTCTCCCGATCCCGATATTGCGAAAGAGATATGCAAGAGTCGTAGCAAGTGGCAGTCCATAGTTTCTGCCTACCCCTGTGGGAAAAAGCCGTGAGTGTATGTATATGTATGTATTTCTCCCGATCCCGTTTGATGATGACTGCACATACGATTCACGTAAAACAGTTTCACCTATTTCCATTTTCAAACGGAAATTGTTGATAACACGCGTTTTTAATCGTTTAATCAGGCAGTCGTATGTCGTGTAACTGCGTAATTTGCTATTGTCTATGGCACTAACTGACGCGTAGAGATAAAAGTAACATTGCTCGTAAAGTGACTAACACGTAGCGTACAACATACTACCAGTTGTATTGTACTAGAAAGTATTGCACATTTACTTAGATACTTTGTTATACACTCGGGTGGAAAAATGTAACCAAGATCGGATCACCAGCACCTAACAGCTCGTCATCTTTTTAAACAAATTCCATTGTCAAAGCATTTTTTTATTTTGGATTGAGTAGTGTTGCCAACATAAAAATGAAATACCTACCTGTTACATCAAGGAACATTATTATATTTGGCAACACTGTTAATGACTAGCTCTAAGGCTCTATCCTCAAGATATTTCTACTCACGTAAATTTAAGAAAATATACAAATTTCTGGTTTTATTTTCAAATCTCTATTGAAGCAACCTCTGCATAGTCCTGCTCGCAGCAGCGGTCTTGTAAATAGATTTTTTTTTAACTAAGTCTAAAACTAGTTGCACGGTTACCTATATAATTTCATGAAGATAGACTCTGTAACTGCATGTCCTGCAAAATATTCGTCCCATTTTTTTCCATGCTGGGCAAAAGCGTCTAGCTTCTTTCTTCATTCGAGCCCTCTTTTATTGTATCTAGTCCGATTTCGACTTAAATTTTCTTTAAACTGCATAATTCTCAAAATACTAGAACATAATTAAATTGTAAGAAGTTATAAAAAATAATAATTAAAAAAATTGTTTTTGGTGGTTCTTGTCCATATTTGAAAATTGCACATAGTTTTTGACATTCAAAAGTTCTTATCTGTAACATTGGTGTAATTGAAATAAAAAAAATACTTTGACTTTGACAAAAGAAACCCATTGTAATTCATAAGCAAAACAACGAATCACAAACTTCCATAATACCTACCAATATTTTTTAAAACAACGAAGCCCAGCCAGTCCTTTCAGACGTTTTAAAAATTCACGAATTATAAGCGAACACGGACAGGGATGAAGGCGAGGTTTGCGTCGGAAACCATTTGCACTCACGGCACGACCACTCAGCGCCTCCGGATTAGGTGGCGGCGCTGGCGCCGGCGGTGGCGGCGTAGCGAATGGCGATCATAATTACCGAAATAGCTAAATGTATGTTTTGACGAAAATATAGGGGGATCCTCCGACCAGGTTAATTCGTGTATGCTGTCCTCCCATTTTAGGCATAATATGTATATTATTTGCAATGCGAGATCAGCATATACTGGAAACTATAGCTTGATGTGAGTATAATGAAACTGACATCACGAATGATGCAGAGGCTGAGGCAACCAGCTTCTACTACTTCGCATCGTGGGCTCGAATCCAACACGGATCAAATTTTTCATCATCATCAATTTAGCGAGAATAGGTCTACTCCTGAGCAAAAGCCTCATAAACTACACTACACACTATACTTCAAATATTAAACACATAATAACATATTTATTCATCAATTTATCCAAGTCCCCCCTGACCCAGAGCTTATTCCCTATGCGGGTATCGTCCTTTCCTAATACTGGAGTGATCCTTTTAACTTGTCAACTAACAAGTTACTGTCAATCAAAAATCTATTGTTCTCATGCGCCGAAACTTAAGTGAATTCAATATAAAAAAAATATTATTCACTACAATTTTCCTGTAAAAAAACGATTTTTGTCTTCCATATTACGTCCATAAAATAACAATTCTAGACTTGAGCCTCTTCTTTATAAGTAACGTAAGTAGATATTGAGACTAGGAATTCGTAAGCAGTGCTTAACTCGTACTTAATCAATCGTAAATTGTAGAAAAAAAGCAAAGCCGAACATTTTTTCGACCCAAAAACGACATTGGTGATTGATTGTCGATTTTAAATTCTTGATTATGGTTTGTGTGGTTTACGAAGAAGGCGCATATTTTTGGAAAAGAAAACTCTTATGCTTTTAAGCCCTTATTCCGTATACTCCATGGATTAAGAACTGCTTGTTTCGCTGATATCACATTGTTTGTTCAAAGTGCGTCACGATACACCGCCGTTGCAGTGTGTGAATGTTAATATTGATTAGCCCTTTAAAGCAAATTCCTAATTGCAGTACTTGTCGGACAAGAGGATAGTTCGCACAGTTAATTATCCCGTGGAGCGGATCGTCGTCCGGCCGCCGCGGGCGCCGGCTCGTCTCGCCCCGGACTTGCTTACGGCGCTCACACAAAATGCACCGCTAACCAATTCCAAAGTTTAAACACTACCAAACTTATTTCGGCAACTCATAAAACTATTGTCCAGCCCTGTTAATGAACTAACAATTTCTGGTCAGTGAACACTCCACCTCTTTAAACCACTATATTTTTGGGACGCAATATTCCAAAACTCGGATATAAATGGACGGTTATAAAAAAGTGATCGATTTTAGCTACAAATTGAATTAATTTCACACGCATATTGTTTAAAAGCGCGTCTCTATTACACGCTACCCTTTAATAAAACTACGTGGGTAATAACAGAGGCTGTAGTTGTTATTACTTTGTGCGGACGTGGTCAAAGGCGCGATGTTAATTGGAAAACACCTGAAAATGACAGCGCCTTTATGGTGGGTATGTTTGGCGTAAAAATCAAGTCCGGGTGGAACAGCCGCTGGCCGGTGGCTCAAAGACTTGACCGTTCACCGGGCGGCTTTGTAACACGATTACGCCGACTTGTCGAAAGTTAATTAAATAACGTTTTTCCAAATTACCTGGCGGGCTCGACATCAAAGTGGTCTCGCACTCGCTCCGGGAATCTTTCCACAAAGGGCTGCTGCGGGCGAGGTCCGTGCCTCTGATCTCGATCCTCTAATGTAGTGGACAGGTGAGAGTGAGATCTTCAACCTTTTGTCGATTCTCAACGAGTTTGTACCGTGACAGGGCTTGGTACTCAATCATAAACAATTCACTTTCGACAATTAAACTCTTGGACGTTTTGATTGATGACTGATATCTATTGTCTATCTAATTCAATCGGCCTCAAAGCGGTTGTGGCACGCGAAGTAAGGGGTCGTTTGCACTGCGCGGCACGACACGCTACCACTGTGTACCTTTCGTAGGAGTCCGTAACGATACCGAAAATTGTTTTACTAATATTAAGGCAACAATTAAAGTGTCTAACCTATCTGTATTGTGCGATAGGGTAATTAAATTAAACCTTGCATTTCATTTCTGGTAGACGTAAGTAGATAAAAAAACACTTAAGTAATTTATTGGAGCAAATTACTTTTTTTTTTTTTTCAAGTAAATGAGTAATGATGTAGGTCAAGACTATTAATTCAATAATCACGGCCTCTATACTTCTAGTAATTATTTTTTACAAAGTAAAACGGGGTTGTTTACATTACAGTTTTTATAGAAGGTAGTTTGATTGCACGCCCTTCGTGAGAGCGGGCCGGGCGTCGAACCCGCTACCGTTGCGTGCCGCGGCCGATCAGCTGCTCTCGCCTCTAATCACTCCCGCACTAATTGCCCGTTTCAACTGACGTTGTAAAAAATAAACAATTTAGACAGAAACTAGACTAGTGTTGTGTATGTAATTGTCTGTTTTGGAGCAAAGATAAAATCTATCACGCAATGAAAAAGTGTATTTTAACGATACCGTTTCAGTTATAGGCAAGTTACCTGATATTGTTTTATAGCCTTATTAGCTTTCCGCCCACGGCTTCGCCCGCGTGGTTCCTCGGCTTTTCTGCATTTAATTTTTTCCCGTTTTTGCAACATTTTTTATTTATGCTCCGCTCCTATTGGTCTTAGCGTGATGATCGTATATAAGCAAATCGTATAGAGGCTATATAAGGCCTTATATAGCCTTCCTCGTTAAATGGGCTATCTAACACTGAAAGAATTTTTCAAATCAGACCACCAATCAGTGGTTCCTGAGATTAGCGCGTTCAAGTAAACAAACAAACAAACTCTTCAGCTTTATAATATTATAAATTATTAAAAGTATAGATAAAAAAGAGTTCTATAAATAAATAAGTTATAAGGTTTGAATGTTATGCTAGACAGAGAGCGAACTGTACAACGTTGTGACGTCAGATCGTGCATGCGCCATACAATTTTTTTACTTACAATCTTTTTACGGGATAGAGAGGGCATCCCCTCTCAATCACTACCAAAAACATTAAAGCCTTACATCTGTTAATTTGATTAGTCGATATAAATATTTTTTTCAGTAACACAAGTGTAGGTACTAATGTACTACACTTCGCTGTTATGTTGAGGTTTCATGTTATAGGAGGCGAGCCTATTGCCATAAACCGGGCACAAAAACCAGTCAACTACCCTATTACTAGAATGCCGAATTTGCGGTGTTTTATTTAAAAAAATAAAACTTACCAATCTTCATTCTCATTTAATCCAAAGCGCCGATAAGTCTCGATATTTTTAAACTTGGAATCATTTCAAAATTTGTAAATAGGTTTAAAAAATTCACATGCCCCAATTTTCTTTGTACACACGGCTACACATCAAGCAATACAAATCCAGTTTAAACTGACCTCCCATTGCAAACTGCACGTGTGCATTCCGCAGAATTCAAGGTCAGCCTATACTGGTTTTGTATAGCTTGATGTGTAGCCGGTCGTAGGTACATCGTGTGCAGAGAGTAGACATCGAGACGATAAACAGCATTTTACAAATGTATGTGAATCACATTAAATTATATATAAAATTACTTACCCTTAATGTTTTATCAAATGATTCTTTCACTTAAGTATAAAACTTTAATAAAAATATGTATCCTAACCATAATTACTCGCAAGGCAATCCGCTTCAAACAAAGTATGTCAAGAAATTAGTATTTAATTTATTCATTGGGCCCGGGTTCGTGTCTAGTTTAGTTATTACGAAGGTAGTTAAGGCGTCAGGAGGTTTAGAAATTAATCACGTCGTGACACTAAGGCCTGGCACACACTAGCGGAACTTTACACTCTGTGATCATGAAAAATCATACGGTCAATCGTGTGAAACCGCTCGTGGCTGCGCACAAAACCGACATTATGAACCATAGTGCTCGTAATTCAGTCACGACTTGATCATGTTAAGTGGCAGTCGACTTTGTGTGCTCGACCTAAGTGAGCGCGAGCCCCCACAGTGGGTACTACACGAAATTAATACTCCATTATCGATATTAAATCTTTGTTTCTCTTTATTAACAAACATCGTACTGAAATAAAAACTAAAAGCTAAAAGCTCATTAGTTATTAAGTATTCCGAATAAAAAGACCAGATTTATAGCAACATAAAAAGAAATATATTTCTTTAATGCCTACATTAGAATAAAACATAAAATATAAAGTAAACTTTAATTAACGCGAGTCGTTCACATATGGAGACAATTTACGTCTCTGGCTCTAATTTAAAATTAATACCGTCGGGCTGGTGGAAAATTTGAAAAGTTTGAACGACGTCGCCGGGCCTTCGCTCCGCCGATTGCATTTTTATACGAGTAAGACAACCTCTTAGCTTATTAGGGAAGCCAGTTATTAGAGGTCCGTGGGATTTCTCTGCGGACGCACGGCGTGGCCTAGAAACCAACCCCACTTAATTAGTTAAATGGATACGCTGTTATTTCTTTTCTCTATTTTATAGACATTACGTGTACAATAAACCCAGTTCCCTCTTGTGACTCCGCAATCCGGGCTACTATTCAAATCCGCTAAATTGAAACAGAGCTTTCTGCCATTTAATTTGGGATCTGCGGCACAATTTGGGGCAGAGCGGTGATGCACTTATGCACCGGCACATTTCCCACAACCCGGTGCGCCGGATCCGCATCCGCACGCGACAAAGGACATCCGCCCACAATAGTTCCATTAAAATAATGCAAGTAAATGAGGATTTGCGGAGACGAGTCCACCGAAGCCGCTGGCGTCCGCTCTGCTCACAATGCGCACAGTGGGCTCTCGGCTGCGTCGACGCTTAAAACACTACACGCGAACATGTTTCATTAGCTAAGTGGGAGGCTTTTGGTGGCTGAATCTGTGTAATGCAGCTAGCTAGACTAGACGCAGCGTCGCTTTTACTTAAACGCCGTAATTAAAACGCCCCCTCCCGCTAAGGGCGCAGTTTTAAACTCGGTTCAACTAGTTTCGAGTGGCCAATTTAGTTTTAGTGTTACTCCGTGTTTGAGATACAAATTTTAAGTTGATGTATCAAAAGCGTCATAGTAACGTTTGTAACGAGTTGAAGCTTTAATTGCAACTTTTGCGATTAACTCCTGATTTGATAGGAGTTTTATCTTTGTCAGTCTGTTTACAATATTAATAACATCATCATCATCAACCCATATATTGTCCCTCTGCTGGGCGCGGGTCTCCTCTCAGAATGAGAGGGATTAGGCTGTAGTCCGCCACGCTAGCCTACTGCGGGTTGGCCGACTTCACATACCATCGAGAAAATCTCTCAAGCATGCAGGTTTCCTCACGAGGTTTTCCTTCACCGTTTAAGCACGTGATAATTAATACGCACATGACTTCGAAAAGTCAGAGGTGCGTGCCTTGATTTGAACTCGTTTGGAATTGAGATTTATGCTCGGTCAATGACAATAGGCTCTCTTACATGCGACCTAAATATACTAGTGAACTTTGGATGCAGGTGCATTTCTTCATCTCTGCTCCTCGGGGAATACAAGCGTGATGATTGCTATGTTTTCATTATTTTCATATTTTATCTCTTTTGTATTGGACTTGAAGCACCATAATAGGACGTCAAAATTTTGCAAGAACATTCACTTTAAGACCCTGTCCAGATTTGTGCCATTTCACCGTACAAGCCTGTCAAGTACACGTGTCAAAATGTAGGTGCGAACGTTTTCTGTCAAGCGTACACGATAGACGTGACACGACATGACTGTCATCCCATCCTTTACTAACCGATCCATTCGTCAGTGATTGATGAAAGAACGAACAGTTTCTGAACGAATGAATAACCGAAGTATGGTCACAAAAGTGTGGCGTAGGTATATTTGTGTCTTATTAAGTATAGTGTCAGCCAATTTGTCAGTATGTTCTCGTAAAAAAAAAGTATAGACTTGCATTTTTTATTGCAAAGACGTCAATTACAATTATTTATGTCAAAGTACAGGTCACGGACCAGCAAAATGACGCGATTGTCATCCAAGTCGGCTGGCGCTTCGCGTGACGCCTCAGAATCTTGTCGCAGCATTATTTTTACTTCTGACATAGTTTTAAAATGTCTTAATTCATTGTTTGCCTACCTCATTAGTTTAGTGGTCCTAGCGCGACTGCTACGCCAGAGGAAAGGAATCCTACGTCGAGCGAAGTGTTCTTGGGTTTTTCTACTACAAAATTCTTAGTAGCAGCTAAGCAGTAGATTTAATATGTGCCTGATTAATGGCAATAGGCTCACCTCATGAGACCTCAACACATCGGCAAAATGTGGTTTTAAATTAGTACACCTTTCCGGGAATGCAGGCGGGCTGGTATTTTATGACGATGAAATTTTTATTTATTTTTTCGAATAAGTATAGTCGACCTATCAATTTAAATAGTTTCTCACTTAACAACTTAACAAATAAATAATCGTGTTCTACCCTTTTTCATGAAATTACTGCACATGTCATGCCATTGCATGTTTGCGAAGGGCTTCGCGGCGCGCGTTTAATAACTTTATTGATAACTAACGAGTAAAATTGATCGGCATTAACGATCTTAATCGAATCGCGGCTGGCATCGATTCATTGCGTGTCGATGCCCCGATCTCGAGTTAATTTAATTGAAACTGAGTTGGGTAATTAATTAGAGGCGAATGAGAGCTCTCAGCCGGATGAAGCGAACCCCCGCATTGCTGTTTACAGCCGCTCATACATATTGAGTGACGACGACGCGACAACACGTCTTAACACAGATTAGACATACAACATCACTTTATATTTTTGTTTATAATAAAATACACGTTTCCATAACATTCTACTTTTATAACAAATTGTATATTTAAACATGAATATTAATGAGCTCATTACTGTGAATAAGCTTGTAATAAGCTCTAAAATAGCTAAGTACAAATAAATAATGTATTCTAGGTTATTTTGTAGATATTTTTTTTTACGTTTATAGAATACTAGGGCAGACCTTTAAACCTAATGAATAAGATTTTAATATAGATAAGTACTATGCATAGTATATGACATTTACACTAATCTCCCTTCTGTCTCTGTTGGAATCGGGGCTTCGCTCGGAACTCTCCATCACGCTGGTCTTCTGCGGGTTGGCAGACTTCACATACTTACCATCGAATATATCTGTTAGGTTTCCTCTCCTTATGATGTTTTTCCTTCGTCGTTTAAGCGAATAAAAAATTGAAATTGCGAACTTTAGACCTATGACTAGTTTATGATCATATAACTAGGATTCTTTCACTAATGTAATCTATATTACTAATATAATTAAGCTGAAGAGTTTATTTGAACGCGCTAATCTGTGGGAAAACCAATCGAATTAAAAAAAAACTTTGGTATAATAGCAACATTCATGAAAAAGGCTATAGGCTATTTAGCATTACGCTACAATCATTCAGAGCAGGGAAAAGCGAGTGAAACCGCGGGATACCGCTAGAGTATATCATATATTTATGAAATCATAAGTAGAATTTACTGTTAGTCATACAAGGTTATTCAAGTTGTACCAAGTCCAAAAAACTTGAATAATTCACAAGAAAATTTAAGTAATTGGTCTCCGGCGTCGGCGAACACATTGTTACACAGAATACATAGCAGCAGATACTCCAGCCGATTGATTTAGCTGAGAGCATAGCGACGCGGGTTAATAGCGTTTAATCCCGCTAAAACGTTACACGATCCGTCATAATGAATATTTATTCCCGACAGAAGTCGGCGCATACTTTTATGACGAATACATATTTTAGTAGCCGACGTAATTCCACTGATTACTTTCTTTAATTTTTCTGAAAACGTTATGCAACCTGTACCTAAGTGTATTAAAAGCTTCGGGAAGAACATACATTAAATGAATGAAAATTTAAACAAAATACTTTTTTCGGGTCTTAATTTTATGTACCTTTTCGATGTCTCATTCATCCGTACTCAGTTACTTACCTACTTTACATCTAAAACGGTTTTAAAATATAATTTTATTTGCGACACGGTGCACCCCGCGAAATTTACATTAGAAAATATTTGAATCGGACAAGAAGTTTCAGAGATAAAAATACACACAACTTTGGGTACATCTTTATATGTATTAGTATAGATAGAGGTCTCAAATGTTTATTATATCCAATTAAAAATCTTGCAATTAAAATTACCCTCATAACAACATAATTACAAAAGTATATTGCAAAATTTAAAAGAACTTTCGAAAAAGGTGTGAATAACAAAAAATACAAAATAAAACACTAAATTAAATCTTCATATTTCTTAAATATCAGCGTAATTATAAAGAATAGTTATTATTTTGATCAACATAACTAAGCTAGAACAAGACGTTTTGTCCGATGCGGTCATAATTCTCGCTTTTAATAGCCTTAATTTTTATAATTAATAAAACTTGCCTCTACGGCATACACTACACATTAGCCTAAATTTTATTATAGGTAACATTCATAACAAAAACACCGCGTTCAGCACAAGCGTGTTTTAAACGAGGAATATAATTATGGTTATTAGGTATATATCTTTTAAATTAATTAGACAATATGTTAGTATAGGCTGTAAAAAAACTGTACGTTCACCTGCCTTTTAATAACTAAAAATGTATGATCACAATATTATTTACCTTTTCAAATAATATTGCTAGGTTCCGTGTTCTTAATAGTATTGGTCCTTTGCATCTTATCAAAAGGACCAATTTCTAGATTAAGTATTATATTTTATAGCGAAAACAAAACGCACTTATTTTCTTTAATTTAATAATAGACATTACATTCACAACTTTTATTAATCATGTCAGTTTTCAACTCATCCTGGATAGTTACAATAAAGTTACTAAACTATTTTCTCTAAAACGGATTGCGGAAGTTTCAAACATTATATTACGACATTTATACACGAAAATCGTGCACGTTACTTCAGAAAAGTACGGACATTATTAGAATGCCATACTCATAAGCACTTATTTAGCTGACTAACAGCTTTTATTCGATAAAAAATGATCCCAAAGCAACGTATGAGTAGTTAGCAGTAGGCGTAATATGAAGATCGCATTACATTTTAAAACATATACAGTTCAATTGGTTGTTACCAGGAATTTTCTCTTCTCTTAGTCTCATTTCAAAATAAAAATTTGTTTCAGTTTTGTAAACAGCAATAAGCAGTACGACGTTTTTATATTTAATGTGCCCTCGTCCATTAGTCATATGAAACATGTGCCAATACAAATTATATGGAGGTTTATGAATGACAGACTGGTGCGGGGTGTGGGGTGAGCGGGGGGCGCGGGGTGCCCTGAGGAGAGGAGGAAACACTAATGGATTACATTCGCGCGAGTGAATTAGGATATTGTCGTGCGATCTGTTCCGGTGCACTCCTTTATGATGCTACCATTCATACATACACAAATACGCACACATGCAGGTGTACATACTGATGATTACAGATTAAATATTTATAAAGCAATACAATTAGGGCTCCCACTTGGGGCATCCTTGTTTGCAACTCGGTAAGATGTGTGGGCAATCAAGTGAGAGCGGGATATCGATTCATGCTTTTTACATTAAATTAGATGAAAACGTTGAACTTGAAACATATAAGAATCTAAAGGTAAGTAGGTATTCGGATATCATTATCGTGGCACTTCAAACCTTTTATATCAAGGATCTTTATCTAAAATATAAAAGCACGAAGATGATCTAAGTGATTTTCCGATTAGGTTGGGTGTTTTTATAAGTAGTTCTTGAAATTTTTTGGTTTAGATAACTTTTTTAAACAATAAAATTGTATTTATGAGTATAGTATTAATTAATCTATATTTTCCTCAATAATACTAGTTTATATCACTTTGCAATTGTAGGGCACCGCCTCCATTTCCCGGTCAATTACTCTCGATTAACTCGTTAAAAGTTGACTTTTTCACAACACTCCGCGTGTTTGCCGATGAGAATAAACTGACTCAAAATTACAGTTATCGGGCAATGAAAGCAATCTGCAATTTTAAACGTATTTAAACGAGTGCGGTCCAAGTGGTTATCGGTTGGCGAGGAGAATTCGCTTTTATGACGTCATTATGTGCTCTTTTGACGTCACTACATCTATAATACCGATATCGATGTGATATCGGTATATTCAAAAAGAATCTTCATTCTTGTATTAATATCGCTGCGAAAAATGGAACAGAGGAAACATTGAATAATAGGTATACTAGGTTAAGCATTTATTTATGATTTACATGAAGCGGTCATAATTGATAGTGAATCTCGTTCTTTACTTCGTTTCTACTTAATTTAAATTCTTGATAAAGCTTTTCAAGTAATCCTTCGGGTTATACTTCCCATCGATACTTATCACCAATCGATCAACTTATCAAACAATAAAATACTAAAATAGTTACAGGTTACTTAAATTTTCCGTGCACGAAAACAGTATAAGAACCAATTCCACCCGTTGAGTATGTACCCAATGACTCCTCAGAGCTCCTCAGCCATTTCTTTCTAAGCTGTAGTTAATGATGCCTGGAAAGTCCAGGAAGATGTCAGTTTCCATTTCTAAATATAATAACACACAGTTTTCATTTATATAAAATAGAAAAGAGATCGCTGGGCACGTGACGTGGAAATTCTGGCAAAATGTTGGCAGTGCCAAACTCTAGCCTTCTCGGTACAAGGGTTTCAACTTATCAATTACACCGTTCGCTACTTACCGCGCGGAAAGGGCAAATTGATTTAATGTAACCAGAGTGCTTTGACGAATATTATTAACGTCTTTTTCACCCCTCCATTGTGGGGGTAACGCGCGCTTTGTTCTTTCGCACGGTTTTGTGTAACATCGAATCACACTTATCTCAATCACGGCAACGGGTTGTATGGACCTGGAGGTTGTGAGGAAGCAATATGATGGAATTTTAATTAGGCTGAGACATTGACGGGGAATTAACCCAAGAATTATTGGCAAAAAATCCACAGGCACTTGTGTGCAATTAGGTGTGTCAAGCATTTAATTATGTTATTAACTTGTCACCGTAAGCTTATTTGCTGGTTGATTTATCTCAATAATTTACTCCAAGAACCCGCATTCCTTCAAACAACTAAGTTTTCCTCTAAAAAGACATGAGTATTGTTTATTTTCGTAAATCTATCAGATTAGCAGCGGCCGGCGTGTCGCTAGGCGGACGTTAATAAATACGTCGAGTACAAGTCCTCTCATTAGAGCGCCATAACTCCTCATTAGCGGGCATGCTAATTAATGTGACGTTTACGAGTGCCGGTGGTCGTAACTCACTCCACGGACGCTCGCCCCGCGGCCCGCTCCCGATACGTCAATTCTTATTTCCCCAGAAAAAATATATCGCACATTTCTTCTCGTTAAAGCATCAAACGTAATTGGTATAATCGCTTCTAGAGACGCCAATTCTTATATTTGAAATGATTTTCTTCTATTTTTAAATCATAATATAATGTTATGTTCGTTTTAAATGGAATGAGAA
This sequence comes from Subacronicta megacephala, assembly GCA_958496365.1. NCBI lineage: Eukaryota > Metazoa > Arthropoda > Insecta > Lepidoptera > Noctuidae > Subacronicta > Subacronicta megacephala. The sequence goes on from OY292515.1 coordinate 12,388,366, forward strand.
ACTGAAAGAGATCTCGGATCTTTATCACATAACATAACCCTCCGCCATTCCTTCCTGAGAAGCAGAGGTGGAAAAAAAGGAGTTCTTTTTTGTGTAACACCATCTTATCAATGTGGTGTCTTCTATCTCGATAGCGATTTCTTGAGAATTTAATAAACTTGAATCAGTTTTCTATTATAATAAAATTATGAACTGCAGAAATAAAACTATACCTAATTATGATATTAATTCAGACGGTCAGCCTGAATTATAATAAGGGATGCATGTGTTATTCCTGCTATTTTCTACGGACACGGTGTGTAAAATGGAAACTAACTTGGAAAACCTTAGCTGCTATTGTATGTTAAACAGAAACAGCTTTTAAAATGCTCATATAAGTTAAGTACATTGCATTCGCGATAAAGGGTTAATTACGCTTATCTTACTTTTTTCATTTTAAACTACATACTTTAGAACTTACTGTGTTTGAACGTAAAATTGTGTAAACATACAAAAAGGCATTGCTATGCAATGGTTTTTTTAATGTACCGATTGCAATCTAGGTAGCTACTCGTTTGTAGGACCTGCATCTTCGCATTAAACGACCAACGGTTTGCATAATTTGTCACTAGCACAGCACCACCGTAAACCGTGCATTCTCATAAGGCGAATGAGATTAAAATCAATAATTCTAACTTTTATAATGTCAACTCGTGCATAAAGCTGCATTGCAGCAAGGTTTACTGGCCGATGTGGTTTACGTTCAGCTTTTATTAGCATCGGGCAGTATTATAAACGCGAGGGGGTCATATCACCGGCTCCGTCGGGGATCACCGCCGTAATTAAAGCTTCGGGGCGAAAGTTGAACGTGAAGATTGTAATCGGGAGCATAATTTTAAATCAAATTAACACTTCAACTTTAAACCGAGGTCATTAATGCCATTACAGCGAAACAATATGGAGTCGTGACCGCACCGTCCAATATCTAAATAATAAATAAATAGACGAGCGGCTATCGGAGTATCGCATCTCTGCGTTAATGTTCGACGCTGGAGTTTTATAATTAACAATAAATTCGGTATGTTTTTTGTGGCACTGCGCCGAGGGCTGGTGCATTCATTTTTCGTGCCGCCCTCGATATTGATCTTAATAACACATAACACATGCGGCATGCCTTTATTGGGTGGTCCCTATTACCTATTCGCACGTCGTTATTAACTTTACATTCGAGAGCGTGGGTAATAGAATACTCAGAAATAATTAGCTCATTCTTCCGACAGCCGCTCGTTCCCATACCACTTCGTACACGATCCAAATTAGGATAACGACCCTTATTTTTTTACATCATTAAAACTCTGCTTCATATTTCAAGAATTAGGTATTAGAACACTGTTGCGACGCAAGTGGGCCTTATCTAAGCCAAAAATCCTTTCAGGTAGAAGAAGCGTAATTATAATGGTCGACGGTCATTAGGTGACTGACCTTTTCTTTTACCCGATTTGTTAAGTATCTTGAACATTCTTGGGACTCCCACATCGAATTCAAAGAAATCCTCCCCCTCAAACCCCTTCGTGATTCCAAGAAAATTGCTCAAAATCACCAAAAAATACTGTACGGGTGTACTCGAGCCCCGGCTACGTTATCTCGTTATCCTAATGAAGTCTACGCTAATGACGAGTAGGTAAATAATAGGGTGGCTAATGGGGGCTTTATCATTCTCGAGTGCGCTCCAGGTAAGGGCCAATTAGAGAGGCCGACATCGGTCCATATTGTTCAGCGCAGAGCTCGCTTCGATTACGATTATTTCCTAACGACTCTCAACACTGATAAATTGGACAAACTATTGCGAAATGACGTCCGCGGTTTGCGGCACCAACTTTAATTTCCTGTTAAATTGTCGTATTTCACGTGTACCATAAAGTGGCTTATTAGGTACCGAATGTAATTGCATTGCTTTGTAATTGATAGGGTGGTTCGGTCCGACCGCGGACATGTTTCATTTCGCTAATGAAAGAATTCCTGTCACAATGTAATTAGTTTGTATTATTGTAACTGTGCGGGTGAGTTATTGTGACGGTTCCTTTGTATTATTCAATTTATATGCGGCAATGGAATGTGCGTGTTATTTCTGATCGGTTTAATGAAGAGCTTTATTGATGTTCCAGGTAATTATCCGGAATTATTTTCATTGAACAGCCTTTATAGCCTCAATTATCCTTAACATAACTGAAAAGGGGAAGCTTACTCCTTAATACAATATCAAGATTAACCTTGCTACCATTAATAAATCGCCTTCCAAAATACAATCACTTTTAAATTCACTCGGAAATAAAATCGAACATCCGAAATCGCTGTTTGTAAACAATTCTTAAAATACCCAGTACAATATCGGATCCCGCAATTATCCGACAGTGGGCGGGCTAATTATCGCATCAAGTCGAGCGAGGGTAGCCGAACCGGCCCGACAACGGACGAGAATGGCCCGGACCCGGAAAATATTTTCTCCTCAGTATTTTTCAGCGACGCACACCGCGATCACCTGTTATGTCTGTCCACAATATCGACAAACACAGCTGCACGTGTATGATAATTAACTGAAATTTTATGCATATTATATTAGGTATATTGTTATACTAGTTGTTCCCGTGAACAAATATAAATAATTTACTCAGACACGAACAGTGATGATCTTTTTTTTTTCTATGGACTTGCATACAACATAGAGATCAAGCTTTATCTTAGGATCTGATTAACTTATTAAAATAAGATGTACTGCAGTTTTTAAGTTGGAGTGTAAGCATTCTAACAGTAAAAGAAAATTACAATCTGTTCAGTAGTTTTTTTTTTAAAAGGTTACGAGCAAGGTCGCATATTACTAGTATTCTTCTTAACCCCTCGTGCTAAGCTAATGCTTGTGTTACGAGTGGGTACACGTCGGTAGTGCCATGGGTGGGTTCGAACCGGCAACCACAATATGATCGCAAGTGTGACGCACTAGCCATTAGGCTATCATAACATAACATAACATACCATCACGCCTGTATTCCCCGAAGGGTTAGGCAGAGGTGTACTTATGTAAATACACCCACATTTCGCCGGTATGTTTAGGTCCCATGTAATAGGGGGCGAGCCTATTGCCATTAACCGGGCACAAATCCAGACTCCGAGCTGCTACTAGGAATTTCATAGAAAAACCCAATAACACTTTGCTCGACCTGGGGATCGAACCCAGGACCTCTAGCGTAGCAGTCGCGATTGGGACCACTAGACCAACGAGGCAGGCATTAGGCTATCGCCGCTTCAGTTTTTGCGAAAACCGCTAAAAAACAGGCCGTGTTCCAAAAATCACAAATCTAACCAACCCACTGTTTTTTTAAAATCTACGTTGAAGTTTATATACAATAGTTGAAGGCCATCCTACTATGTATTTACGTATGCGTTGTTTCATATTTTCATGTCCCTTTTACGAATTTTCTGTTATAGGTATTAAAAAAATACTAAATTCAGAACGAATATATCTATCTATATTTTCTGAAGCATACCACTACAACTGCGCAGTTAAACTTAAACAACAAGAAATGAGGGCTCCGGAGAGCTATTGAGACTCTTGTAGGAGAAACTCTTCCATACAATGAGGCAATTGCTAGTACTAACAATCCTGGCACTGACTTTGCAAAAGATTTATCTTTCGTTCCGTCTCTAGCTCTGATCACACTTATTTTATGAAACACTTTTATTAGTAAGTAGATCGGGGATCGTGTAAAGTGCGGGTGGACAGAAATTGTGTAGTGCTATAAAGCGCACGGGTTGGAGGCAGGCGTCTTCAATCCCCGGGCCGCTGTGAAACTTACCGCCGCTGTTTTTTATTGCGCAGAATTTAAATGCATTTTTGATGTTACGAGATGACACGCGGCGGACGTCCGCCCCGCCCGCGTCTCGCCCCGCGCCCTATAATTTCCCAACTTGAAACTTCACTACGGTATTAAGCCTTGATTGCTTGAAGAAACTTGGAACATTTTACCGTATTCTTCGTCCCAGAAGATGCTGCGGCGCTAGCGCAGACGTTTATTGCTAACAGTGATTTGAATTAATTCAGAATTATTTCGAGGGGAAATTTCATAGATTTGAATTACACTAGTGGTTCGGCGGTATAATTTCATCGTTGGATATCCACTACAATCGTATTCCATTACGCGACACATTAACGAGACGATCAATTAATTTGGTATCGCACCTCCAATACAGACTATCAAAAGGGATACCGTGTATTTGGATTCTCTATTACGGTTTTCAATTAAGTAGTTGGGGTTTAGTTGCGACCACATCAGAAGCGGTACACGACAATACGTTTAGCGCGGCAGGCGGCAGGCGGCCGCGGGCCGCGGGCGGCACCTGCCCCGCGGATTGACTTCCTCTGCTATAGTTTTTAGCGCTTACTAAAAGGATTGCCGTGTTCGCATTGATACTTGAGATGGGAAAAGACTTTCAACCCATTCTAGTTATAAACATTTTATTTGATTACGTGAATAGAATTCGACATAGTTATTTAAATCTGTCTGTTTGTAACGTGTCCGTGTGGACACGGGGTTTAGGTGTCTAAACCCCTGAACCAACTTTGATTAATTTTGGTAAGAGATAAATGGAATCTTGGAGAACAACATAGGCTACCTTTTATTTCACAATTGTGAAATAGCTAGTAATTTAATAAAAGTGATATAGAAAGTGGACCCGAATGTGTTATAGTGTCTCATTGTCGAAAGGCGAGATGTCCGAGCGGGTTCCCGTGGGCGCATTAATTAGCGGGACGAGGGAGGGAATGGGGGAGCTCATGAAAGTTTACCATTTAATTAGAAGGAGCTGGCCACCCCGTTCTTACCTTTTGTCGTAATGCTATGAGTATAAGCGTAACTTACGGGTTCTCATTAGTCATGTATTAAGTTTCAAACAGTTTTTGACTACCGATGGGCGGATTTTTTCTAGAAATTTCAGCCATAACTTAACTTTTAAAGTAATAGCAGGTTTTTTTTGTAAAAACTGTTTTAAGAACTTTAACGAACTTACAAGTAATGATTGCGTAGTTTTTTTATCATCTCCAGTACACTAAAACTCAATTAATATACTGTATTAATCGAATCTCGCGAATTAAACAAAAGCGCAAGTCATTTTTAAAATCCCGAAAAACTTAGATAATTCTGTTAGCACCCAGGGCTTCTAAAACATAAACCGCACCAACCCTCGAGGGTCTATTAGCAGATTCCAGTCAAATTTAGTGCCTGCTATAACAAAGGGCCGTGTCCTAGGTGGCGCTGCGGTGCTGCCGCGTCTCCAATTAGGCTAATGGACACCACCCGACCTGCATTCATACTCGAAATCCTCCACACCAAGCTGCAGCTAATTTTCGCTTAAACGTTACGACGGGGTGCAGATTCGCGGTTCGAACGCTGCGGTTGAAACGCTTTAGTAACAAAAAAAGAATTTTTCAAATATTTACGGACACAAGTCATGCAATGAATAAAGAAGGTCATAGATTGAGGTTGAATATGGGAGTAAATTGATACGATAATCAAATAAAAAGGACAATTTATCTCAATTATTCGTACCTGATATTCTTTTGCTTTGTTCGTTGTTATGATAACAGATTAGCAATCTAGTACGATTTCACCCAGGTTTGTTTAGCAGTAATCTACTCGTACATATTCGAGAAGTCACCTTAGCAAGAACACATTCATATTCATATTCATTTATTGCATTCCGTAATGTACAAAAATATATAAAACAGATGGTAGGCTTAAATCTAGGAATCAATTATGGACCCTGTTGGGCACAGCACAGCTTAGTAGGAGAGAGGGAGACGTGTCTATATATAATATTATTTTGTTCTATTTATATTTTCCAAGTTGAAGTCAATATTATTTATTATTATACGTTTTATTTATTATATTTATGTGTTATTAACGATTTTAATTATAATATTTGATTGCACTATTTATTTTCTATTTTATCACAATGAGTAGGTCAGTACGGTTAAGTGTATCTAATTTATTTTCTAACCACCTCTATTAGGTATATATTTTTATTATGTCTCATTCATAATCTAATTAATGCAATTAGTGAGAATTTATTTATGCGTTTTTTCCCATTATAGCTAAATTCTATTTTATTTTTGTATTTAGTTTTTGGTGTAAAACACACGGTCGTAAAAAGGTGCGTAAAGCTAGGAATTCTAGCCAGAAAACTTATTGGAATCAACAAAAGCTTTATTCGTATTAAAGTTAAAAATACAGCAACCAATCCACCTTAACAACGATCAATAAAAAAAAAACAGTACAACTTGTCGTCGTTTCAGTCGCCCGTCTGTCCCGCACTCACTTCGGCATGCATCGCGACTCATTACTCCACTAATGGAGGTCGTAATGAACCAATCTAACAGATTGCTCTCAAATCTTCATCCAACGCCACTGATTTGAAAGCTGTGAACTGAGACGTAGCTATCTTTTAAATTAAATACTCCACTTACATAATTTTAATGTCAACCTACGTTACAGCCACAGCTCCATATTATTATACTAAAGTTAAGTCAAGCCACAAAATTTGCGTGATGATCCGAACTAATTTAGCAGCTAATTAAATTAGTTTGACAGCTCGACACTAATCACGCACGAGTACTAATCGCCAAGGTTAAAGTCGCTACTTCCAGCTAACTTGTTCACAACTCCAATTTGTAGCTCCGTTTGTGCGACTCTGGAAGTTATATTAAAAGGTCCACAGTAATTTTCTTGACAAACACAATGAATAATGAATGGCGCAATATAAAATTCGGATTGAGGAGGGCGCCTCGTCATGTGTCCCGCCCGACATGTTTGTCTCTCTTAATTCTGTGTGTTTTTGCTAATTGAGTCCCGGTTCGGCATCACCTGAGCGCCGAGCACCGCCGTGCCCGTCATCACTCGCTTCGTTAATCTATTATTCATCCAGAAACACTAATTAAAACGTAAAGTCGTACTCCTAATACAGAGACTCTCACGCGACACTTGTTCCTTCCTCTTTCGGTACACGGTGCGAATTCAATCAACTCCAAATTCAACATAAGGCGCAAGATTTATGATCGACACAAATCGAATTCGCTAACAAACAATATCGTATTCGAACGCGGTACGTGGGATACGATACGAGTATATCAATATTGCAGGCGCTATTAATACGTCCGTCTCATGAGCGGGCGGGGTAGCCCCAAACCCCCGCCGCCGCCCCACTCCCCTTAGTCGCCGCTCTTAATTGAATGAGGAGCGGGAATTGTTTCCCAAAATGAAACAATTAATTGTGCAACGGCTATTCCGCCTTACATGGATAATACGTTCGTTTATGGCCTCCTAACGCGGCTGCACGGCGTCCTTTATTGGACCGACTCTAGGAATTTGTGTTCATTGGAGCTCGTATCCAAAATTTAATCGAGAATTTATAAGGACATCTCTTTGTTGTCCCGGGAGCGGGAGTTTTTGCAGCTGGCTCAGTCGGGATTGCATTGTGCAATGTTTAAAAAGACGTCGGTTTTAACCTAACCCCCAAGCATTCCCCGCAACAAATGCGGGCTCTATATTATACGCCCGTTCCTCAACTTACGATGGCGAAACGAGCCTTTTAGTTTGAAGCGAGACGCTTAAAATTTTCATGGTCAGGTCATGGAGCACGTGTAATGCGGTTATATCGCGTGGAAATTCAGTGAAACACGCTAACATGTGGCGCATTCAACTCGAAGACGCCTCGTAAACCGCCTTTACGCCTCTCGGCGAGAGCTCCTCAAAACTTTTCATATTCGCCAACCGTAAAACAAGCCAAAAAATACGACCGACGAAAAACATTGTAAATAGATACAACGCGATACTTACCCGAAATTAGTTTTTAAAACATAGTCTGAACTATTCTTCTTGCACCTGAAATTATCCAGGTTTAATGCTAAACAACCAAAAATATTTGTTGGTTGAAGTATCTTCTTCACTCAGCTTGGCAAATTAATAGGCGGGCGCCACTAATCACCAAAATATACAACATCGCACACATAGACACGTGTGTTGCGACGGGCACACAGAGGTGGCGTTGGCTCGCAGACGGGGTGGCGTGTACCACTACGAGGGGCACACATTCAATTTGCTATTTATCCGGGAATGGATCTAAGTCATTACTTAGCTGAGCGAGAGAGATGAGAACGGGATGCACTGGAAATTACATGGCGAGCCAGTGTTCACTGCCATCGGGTGCATGCGTGCCTTCGTTTACAGCACAATATGTACCCATCGCATTTGCCAAATGTGCATGGCACGACTAAATGTACGCAGTTAAATCCTATTCTGGCAATGGCAATAATTGATACTGTTACTTGCTTGATCATTCAAAATTGTTTCTTAATTGCAACTCTACCGCCTCTATGAAATATGATTATTTTATTAATTGTACTAAAATTTGAACCCAGCTTTCGAACTCTTTGAAGGCGTTATTCCAAGAAGAAGTCACAGATAATTTTACCGACTTCCTTTAATTTTCAGTAGCATCCAAATCCAAGGTCTTCAAAGTCAAGTTCAAGATCCAAAATCGTTCCAGCTAGATACGATTTTTAAATTTGTTCCCCCAAATCCCCGAGAGGAAAAGAGGCAGTGAACCACAGTTTGGTCAAATGACTATTTGTAATTGGGGGCAGGCCTATTGTCTCAAATCTCTAGCATTTAACTCCACCTGGTTATCGAGTTCTGGGCCCGTGTTCCCACACTCGGTAGCCGCGAGGCAATTAATTACTTAACTCCTTTAAATAGTAAGTTTTATAATAACCATTTCTCCAAACGACCTTCACAAAATCGAGATCAAATACTTCAGTTTCACAATCTTACATCACGCAATTTTCTCGTACAGCTAATTTCACATTAGAGAAAGTTTTCCGAGTGTAGGACCGCTATTCGGTCAGGACGGCGTTGGGCGCCCTCAATCACAGGAAGTGCGCCATCTCATTGCGGAAGTGGTTTCTCTTGTCGTCTCCCTCGCACAGCCTCGCCTGTTTTCTGTTTTGTAAACTTGTGCCGTTAATGGACGTCTGGTTGATATGCCGCGATCGAATGCATTTCGCTTGATGAAAATATGTGTGATTTTTTTGAGACTATTCAAAACATGTGTGGGTCTGTTGTTTGTGATTGCATTTTTTTCTTAATTTTCTAGTTATAATAGTGTTGGGAATAACTCCTTGAGACGAAACGGATATTTAAGGGTTAGTTGTGACCAGCTAACGATTATAAAAATGAGTACTCTCATATCCTGTTTTTTTTTTATGTTTCCGACTGTTATTCACTGTTACCCAGTGAACTACATTTTTTTTTAATTATTTTAATCTTTATATGTAATCTTAATCTGTATACGAGTAGCCAACCATATAATCTTACTAGAATTTATGAATGAGTTACTATATATTTATTATATACGTAGCTAAATCATGATTAGCAATTACGCATAAATAAATACAGATAGGAATAGGAACTATAAAATAATTAAAACTGCACACTAATTAAGGTTAAATAAAACTAAAGTCCGTATTAATTTGCTAGACTTCCTAGTTGCGCTGTTTTAAATAACATTTTTAATTAACAATTATCTTTACTCTAGTTAATGCCTTCGTCTCCTTCCGTAGGCGATAATGATTTTATAGTAGGTAGACATATGCTTGTGAGATAATATCTCCCTCTCCCAAAATCAAAGTCAAAATGTTTTATTTTATACACCATTAAAATATGTAGTTCTGAAATATCAAAAACTAGTTTATCGTTTTTGAACCACCAAAAACGGTCCCAAAAGAGGTCCTATGGAGGAAAAAATAATTTAAAGGAGTGTCTAGAGTTTCTTGCCGGCTCACCAGGAAACTCGAGATACTCCATTAAATAAGTAAAACTGATTACAATCTGAATAGTATAATAGTTCCATTTTGTCAACAGCAATTTTATTGCCAGCCATCTGTCATCGTTAAAATCAGTTGCTATCGTCATAACATGATGTAAATTTTCTCATTGGTTGACCTAATGTTCACATTTCGTTAATTTTCTTGGTTTTTTGCCTAATTGCCTTAAGTTTTAATGTAGATGAGCCATATAGTTTATGTACAGACAGTATTTTTTTACAGTTTGATAGTAGTAGACAGTATAAATTTTGTTTCTGTACACACAAGTGTCGTTCAGACGTCCTTCGATTACTACACGTGTCACTGAAACAAAAGAAGTTTAATTATAATGTATCGAAAATTATTGTGTTCATGTAAATTAGAACGTGTTCAACACGGCATTGTAATATTGTCATTCAGATTAATTTGGGTTGGTAATTAATTCATACAAGTTTAGCATATGTACATAAAAAAAGATTTATTTATATATCTTCCTTGTTGTCAAGAAATTACTATCGTTCATTTACGTCATACATTTCTTTCTTACTCCACAAGTGAAAATTGGAAGTCTGTGAGTTTGGTGTTCACATCACTACCATTGCACCGCATGTCGTGGGTTCGATACCCACCCGAGACAAATATGTGTGTTACACTAATATTTATTTCGAGTCTGGCTGTACTTTGTGAAGTTACCCGCGACATATTTTCCGATATGGTTATTATTGTTGCATAATATTAGTGAAATTTTACAAATTAATGGTCAGAGCATCATTTCGTGTATTATTTTTCGAGTATCTCCTATTTTTTCTTTCTTTTTGTTATAATAAAATGTAACCCAAACAGAAATGAAGTTTGTGCACTCCTACAATAAGGTGACAGATTTTCATAATATTATTAAAAAGGAGCTATGACATTCTTATATAAAAATATCCGTGTCTTTACCATCCATAAAATAATTTTCCAGAAGTTATTTTAAAGCTAAGTTTCCACCGACGGTGAGTGGTGCACTGATAAGGGCGCCCGATTAAAATGAATCACAACGGTGCTGCTAATTGGGCTGGCCTGGCGGCTCATCCAATTAGCCGGGACTTAGAAACCCGTGCCCGCAGGCCGCCGGGACCGGGCGTACCCCCGCTCTAATCTACCCTGTCTGTTCCACTAATATGAACCGTCACAACCGCGTACACACTGCCTCAATTGTGGCAAAACAATTGCAACTACTGCTCAAATAGACTCAAAATTAGTACCGAAATTATTCCTCCATGCAATATCATAACACCGCTGTGTTCACTCCATTTGCCCGTCTCTTCATAATTTTTTTAACATTATTCTCAATGTTCCTTTTCTTAGCGTGAGTGCTAAGCAATTTATGTGTATATTTCGGGATGTTGATGAAAACTCAGTTGTTTAGGCGAGGCGCGGTAACGACTCCTTTCAAGACTTCGCGACGCCTTTAATGACATCGACGTCGGTGAGGCCGGGTTCGCGTGCGCAGTTCTTGTTATTTCTTTATTACAAAGGAGTGCCTCATTAATTTGGCAGCCCCTCAGGGTTGAGAGAGTCGCGAACCCTTGACCTCGTTCGCGAGAGCCCGCGACACTGAACCGTCCCCAAATTGAAAAGCTTACGCACCTAGCGATACATAATTAACGATCCTTATTACTGGGTAACAGATATCGCGTTCTCACCCGCGCTAGTCCGTGTTCCGCTGTCGCCTCGAACTGCGACCATCTACAGGCGCGCGACCCGCGACCAGCCTCGCACGGATCGTGAACAGCCGCCGTTCTCGCAACGGAAAACGACATAAAAGTCAAACTTAGATCATTCCAGTCCCAGACATAATTCCTTGACTCATCGTTCCAGCTAGACAGTTTCTATTATCCTTAATAGCATCCGTAAGAGTTTTAAAATGGCTTCAATAGTAAAACTTGTTCTCAGGAAGTGTTCGCAGGCTACGCAGAGCACGGTATCGGAGGAAGTTCGATATTGAATGCTGCGTTTTATTGGATAAATTGGATGGCAAAGTAGAGTAGCGGAAGAATCCTAATTTGTTGTTATGATAGCGGAGAAATGGCGTTGAGACGTGCGGAGTAGCTTCGAGCTGGAGTTAATTTGAAGAGACCGGCGACCGCATGTAAAGAGGCTAATGAACGCAGCTTGGCGGCGACGGTCGCCGGCGGGGCAGCGTGTCCGCGGACTCGTGCATTTTAATGGCGCACGCTAGCACACTCACTATTAATATTTACCGAACACGTCAAGAGGGTGCACTTTACCTTTTAGTTAACTAGCGTCCGGCCGTTCATTAAATTTTCACGCGCGTCAGTTTCGGGCGAATTTTCCGCGGCGCTGACCGGCCGGCGCTGCCGATAACGAGGCGGACCACGCTCGTTACAGCGCCTAGCCGCTCCGCTCGCCCCGCTCGTCCCGCTCGCAAACCCGGCCAAATTTTATTAATAATAAACTGTAACTGAAACGCGGCTTTGAAGTAAGAGAGCGACTCGAACGCTCGTTATCGGGAATTATGCGAAATCCTTTGACGTATACACTTATTTCTTTAAAGTTTACGTAAGAATCTACTACGTTATTGTAACTTCGAGTACTTAGTAATATATCCAGTATAAGTCAAATTTCACTTTGAACGCAAAACTTGTCGGGAAATTGATTTCGTAAGTATAAGTAACAAATGGGTTACCGATACTTGCGGATAATTATGTACTAAAATGTGTTTGTGATAGTGAGATCGTTTGTAGGAAGTGGAACTTGGTATAAGGGCATAATCGAGGAGACTTGATGAAGTCGGGAATGTTTTGTTGATGGCAGATAAGTGCTGGCCGTCGAAACTTGAATGATGATTAATGTACAGTCAATGAGTATCCAAAGGTACACTCGCCGAGATACGGCCCCGATTCATGACGTCATCCGGCTTTCACCTCGCTACGCAATGTATGTAACTTTGTAGCAGACACGATCAGAATGTAATGCCACCTAATAAAATAAATTAGTAATAGAGTAAATTAAGGACGTCAATGTAAATTCGAAAAAAAATGAAATTTCATTTCCAAACTTTAAAATCTAATTACCGAAATACAAAATTAACAAGTTAAAATTATCTAAGTATGCAATCGGTGTAATACCGCAGTGTTTAACCCATTATCGGTAGGGTAACACTTTTGTAGTATAGTGTGCGCCTTACCTGTGCGTGTCTGGCGTGCATGAATAAGCAATGAGCGCGGGCGCACGCTACGCGACAAACGGCCGCGGCGCACGCGACGCCGCCCTCCAACCGCCCGCCCTAATTTATTGCCGCCCGCCCAGCCAAACGCTCACTATCACTCTTATATCTTACCTCGCCATATCTTTAGCGCGCTTCTTCTGTTTATGGCACTCGCGTATTAGATGAAATTACTAGGGCCTTTTGTTTTATCTATTTGGGTATAAAAATAAGGTGCTGCTTGTAAATAATAATACTTTACTTTGACAAACGGATAAATATAAGCATTATCAATTAAAGGATTTGGAATACTACACTACCTTTGATCTGCAGAAATATTAAAATTATGTAGATAAGTATATATTTATAATATATATTTGCAGCATTATTGTGCATTATGTAGACATTTAATAGTAAATCGGAACTTCACTACATAGTATAAAACAAAGTCGCTTTCTCTGTCCCTATGTCCCTTTGTATGCTTAAATCTTTGAAACTACGCAACGGATTTTGATGCGGTTTTTTTAATAGATAGAGTGATTCAAGAGGAAGGTTTATATGTATAATACATACATATTTTAGTATAGAAAAGCCAATAAACCACGCGGGCGAAGCCGTGGGCGGAAAGCTAGTAATCTTATAATAAATGTAACCCAACCAAAACCTTTTTTAAATGATCTTATGCGTATGATTTTTCTACCAATTTATGTATCCTTCCCACCCAGAAATCATTGTGCCATCATGATCAATCATGCCCATTTATTTATATCATGAAAATTTATTAAATTGTCGATAATATATTTTTTGTTGCAGTCCAAGTGTTGCACCTGTCGTTTTATTTATTGCCGATAAAAACATGTTCCGCCGTTCAAATGAATTATATTAAAAGCAAATGATACAATTAATTTCCTTAAAATAGTATAGATGCAATATTACTAACAGGAAGAATCGAGTTGGATTAGTCAACACTCTCGGTAAGCTTAAAAAAAGAAATAAAAGTAACAAGCTTCCCCTTAATACTTGATAGCTTGACCTGAAGCCCGCAGCTCCATATCATCCATTATTGCAGCGAAAAAGGAAAACTTTATAAAGGACATCCTCGAAGTCCACAGGTCTCTCGAAGTTTCGCCGCACTGCAATTATTTTTGCCGAAAACTTTTATCGCTATGATTAAATTAAATATTAAGTTATAGACGTTATAGACAATTAGATTTAGATTATAATTCGAAGCTACGATAGGTACTTCTTCTTATGTGAGCTATTGAAACTTTTTGAAGATTGAGTTTTTTTTTATTGACCTAATTAGGTCCCAAAATGTCCATAAAAAATATGAAATCAATTTATATCGAGTTTCCATAGCAGCAGATCCTTGGGAAATTTTCATATGTATCATAATTAAGATCAATCGATAGCGGCCTTTATCTGACCTCTTGGCGTCGTATTGGTATATTCATAAATTATCTACAAGATCAATGCGCGTCTTTGGCAGATTGGAAACAAGGCTTTTAGCCTCACTCACACGTTCACAGATAATCAACACGTACAAGACAAAGCTCGCTCATAAAGCTCGGAACAGCTTCCCAATATCCGTCAACGATGCAATATCGTCAACCGCCGGCCGACTGTTTGCTCACCGCTCGAAGCACCGCCGCCTACAACTATTAAATTATTTAGGCCCAGTCTTGCATTGTCTCGCGAAAGTCCGTCCGGGCCCCGGTTGTCGGCCGGATCGGGCCGAACCCGTCGCCAGTATAAACAGTCGTTAGTGTTGTTACAATCGAATAGGAATGTCCCGAATGTACGAGTATCGCTCGCTAGGAATCGTTTTGTATTGAGTTAGTGCCCGCACGCGGCCTCGTGTTTGCTCTAGTAGTTAATGGAATGCGATGGACCATTGTGATCGGGGAGGCGTTTTCTATTCAATACCCGATATTAAATTGAACGCACATACGCAGAAGTTCCTTAACGGTATGTCTGTAATAACCGAAATTTGTGGGGAAAGCGGTCCTATTGTCTACATAATAGAATATACTGTGCTTAAACGTATGTAGATGGCGAAATTAATGCAAATGTATTGATATTGTGTGTGTTTTGTACTAGTTAATTTTGTTGGACGTAATGAAAATTGTTCATGAATTAGGTACTCTTGCATATGTATTGTAATTCTAAGTAGTACCGTAAATTTTGTTTCTGGTACAATAGCGTATAATAGCGCTTGATCGGGCTTAATAAAAGCGTTCCAGTCTTGAGCAATATTGTATATCGGTGATTACGGTGCAGCCGGCGAGGTCACGCGACCCTCTGACCCGGGCACCGTGTCCCTGACCTTTACAGGGTTGCACACACACAAAGACTTGTGGAACTATTTTTGGCAAGTTCTTTGACAGCCCTGTACATTTTCTCGTCTGTTTTTCGTTGCGGTTAATGCGTGTGAACATACTACTCGGGATGGGCATGAAACGTAAACGCGTGAATTTTTTATGAGGTCCGAAAGGACTTGAACTTTCCTAGGTGAAAATTTAAATTCCTTTAATTAATTTACGAGTAGGTACTATAGGAAAATACTGATGACTTTATAAAAATGTTATTATCTAAAGAGTATATAATCACTTCATCACTATCATCAGTACATATTATAAAAGAAAGTCCTCCTCGTCTATCTGTCTCGATAAACTTAAAAACTACTACACCGATTTTCATGCTGTTTTCACCAATGGATAACGTGGTTCTCGAGGAAGGTTTATATGTATAATACATGCATATTATATTACAGAAAATTCGACAAAACCACGTGAACAGAAAGCTAGTGTAGTATAAATATTTCAGCCTTAGAACGAATATTGATTACTGTATGAGGCAGGGGTCGCGCACTGCCCTGGACTGACCGGAACAAATTGCATCCCCTTCTTCGCTATTACTAGGTGGGGTTAGTAAGGTGCAAATCTTTACTTTATTCTACTTTATACTCTGATCGTCATGGTCAATATAGGTATTAATTTTAATTAATAAGTAGGTACCTATATTAATCCTTGTAGGGAAAAAAAGGAAGACTCACCAGGGGGTTGAAACAATAATATTCTATTGTATATACTAATTGAACCTTGATAGTCAACAATAGGGTTCATTTAAAGAGTTTTCATGATTTGTAAATAATCATCCAGCGCACCCACAAAATTTTACTGTTTTATTACCTCTATCTTGGTAAATCGTGAAATTCGTAAATCTTTTGAAAAATTGCATATACCTGTAAACACTAACAAAACAACCCCTCGGCGCTCGCTGGTGCAAGCACGCTTGACCCAAAGGTATAAATAAAATTATGTCATTGCCAAATGGAGGTTATTTTAATGTGTCAGTGATCCGAAAATATTTAATTTATTTTCGATTATTAGACGTTAGGATTTGGCCTCAGTGTACATGCGGAAATCAAACCTTAAATATTGGGAAGAGGAAATGCATCAAAAAATAATGGCATCAGGCTTGTTGGAGACAGTATGGGCTATTGAAAAAACTAAAACACTAATATATCGCGAAGCCAATCGTTGAGCCATTGTGCCAGTCACTGGCTACTTCTAAAACATTGTCTAAACTTTTGAAAATTAAAACAGACGGTTATAGTTACACAATTAAACAGATTACATATACTTTTGTAATGTTATTACCATAAAGCTCAATTAGTTTTCAGCACACGGCACGACAAGTGCGCCGCGGCACTACATCGCCTTCACAAATATTATGCATGTTTAATTAACGCCATTCCTAATTCATAATCCGACAGTGATAAATTAGACAGCTCCGTCCGCCCGTAATTAGGTACGCAATTATCGCGGCCCGTTTGAATTCATTAATGCTGAAAGTACCAACGGTAGGTGAACGTGATTTATTAGTCACCTCGGTCTTGATAGCAATTAATATCGCGTTACAAGCGCCCCCTATCACCACACAGGTATCCTCGATTTTTAACGCGAACAGGCTGCCGCGGTAAATAATTAATCAGCTACACAAGATACTCATATTGTTCCCCCCCCCGTCCTATTATTAGGCAATAAGCGTGTTTTCCGCGGCCACCGAGCGCACGTAATTGGAAACCCTATACGGCTATTTAATTTACCTAGCCGCCTGAGCCGCACCACCTGGCTCGATGGCGAAACAATTGCCGAGCGCCTAATTATATTTTAATCGCAACATGCCCCCCGCTCTAGTGGCCCGCCGGTATTGGGTCCGCGAGGGGCCCCACAGCGGGCGGGGGGTCACAACACCACTAATTCATTTGTGTGGCGAGGCTCGTCCAGCGCGCCCGCTGCCGCCTCCAGTCCCTGTTTATTCTCATAGGAGAGTTTAGGTCTCCTAAAGCAATACCGACGCTTAAACACATTAACCAAAGCATTTACGTGAAGGGTTTAATTATGCACTTTACGTTCTTGGGTACAATGGCGTCAAGTTAATTAAGTTCTGCTTGTTTAAATACTTGACGTGAGTAGATTGTTGCTTTTGGATAAATTTAATTTATGCATTAAAATTAGTATTTTTGAGCGTGTACACACGCCCCATAGAACTTGCGCTGAGTTGATCATGCAAAAAATATTAAAGTTACAATATCATTGTTAGAACATTGTACGCGAGCAGCTGTTCCCTCCAACGATGCCAATTGTATGGAAGCTTTTGTACGCGGTATTAACTATGAAACTATTTTAACAAAACATGGTTTTCGGCCGGGGTACAAATCAATCCACTATTCATACATTTTGAGACAGATTTTATATGGCAATATTAATTTTGATAGTGTCGTTACACATGTTGTTGGAACAAGTTTTAGAACAACAGTGGCCGTTCGCCTCGTACATCGTGTAATCCATTTTACAGCGATATGAAAAATGGACGCTAGAGGCTGCAGGCGCCCCGTGATGTATAGCCGCTAAATGCTTTATTTAAAATCACTTTAAGATATATTGGCCGACGTGAGAAACTAAGCACAACACTATGTCCACGGAAATAACGATTGCTATTTATTAACCTGTCAAGCGGCATATTGTAGACACAATGCAAAATCTATTGTTATGTCCTCATGAGGAAACTGTATGCATTGACGGGTTAAATAACCTACTTGCGTCGATGTCATAATTTTACACAAGTACGGTTTAACTTCAAACTTCATGATGAAGTTACTAGGTGCCAGCCGTGTGATGCGATTTAGTGCTGAACTGCTCTTGCGCCCAATCTGCATTAGTATGAAAGCCTCCTTGAACGGCGGGGGGCAGGGGGCCCCGCCGGCGATGCTGCGCATTGGCCATTAGCGTGATTACAGAACCCCCTCCATCTACGAATTCTTTAAGCTCCTCATCTCATAATACTACATATTTCATTATTTATGTAAGCCCTGTTTTTACTCCAATCTCTCTCGGAGATTATACGCACAATAAACTTTATTTAGCTCAAGGTTGTACTATAATATTTTTAAATTGAAATATAATTGTTTCAGATGATGGCGTGTTCGTACTTGAGCGCGGCGGCCATGGTGCCGGAGGCTTCTGGAGCAGCTTGCTGGACGCCCCCGGCAATGGCGTGTCCGCCCCTGTTGGACGGTCCGCCGACCATGCAGCCGCCGTACGTCCGACCGCACAGTTTGCTAAGTTCGGGAATGCCCGCCCCCGGTGCGCCTGGGCCCTCGCAAGAGCCGGCTCTGGACCTGACGAAGCCGTCGTCATCCCTCAAGTCTCATCTCCCGTCTCCGGCCAGTGACGTCGAGACGGAGTGACAGTGTGTTGTGCTACAGACAATTTATTGAACTTGTGACACGGACAAAATTATTACTGTCAGCTCGGACGCTGTCCGTCAGTAACAATTTTTCTAATGTCAGTGAACTGTTAAGTTATACGTTAGTACCTACTACATATTTAATTTCGGTTGTGAAAATGGCAATTTATATAACTTTAACTTGCTATATGTAAATTTCCATTAAATTACTGATACTTAAGAGTTGAACGGAACGAGATGTGTTAAACACAAGCGTGTTGTTTCTATTTTAAATTAAAGTGACGATGAATGTTGGACGTGAAAGATTAAGCATATCTTAATGTTAAAAAAACATTGTTTTTATAGCACCTCTTTGATTTTTACCTTTTTAATTAAAATGTTATTTGGATCATCGAACAAAATGAATTGAGACCGCGTTATTTTGTGAATACTATTGTGGAACTTGCGCAGTTTGCACTTTAAAATGGAATAAAAAAGCATTTTTTCAGTATTTTATAATTTAAATCAATATTTAAACGAACAATTTTAATGTGCGTATTAGACAAGAATCTTGCAACTATTTTTGCAAAACTCAAAATATACGTTTTGAATTATAAGCCAATTTTAAAAACCGATTGCTAGGGTTGTCGGATATGCTAAAATATATCTCAGAATAAGTCTTTTAATCCAGATCTTCCAATGATATTTTTGACAATGCCAATTCAAACACGCCTTTGAAGACTCTCTAAATTCAATTTTCCCGCACGATAGCCATAAAAATATTATAAAATGTATAAAACATTGTCGCATCTTGCCAGAGAATGTACTTTTTACTATAATTTTAAGTACCGCTAATATAATATTGCAACAACTGTGTTTCTTGCGCACGCATCCCTGTGATTTGCAACCTTGCTCTGTAAATAGTTATCTCGTCTTTTGTTATTTCTTTGTAAACGAGCTGTAAATCGAATGACTCGTTATTAAACGTTAATATTGTAAATAATAGAATAAACGTCATAGATTTAAGTAGACACAACTTGTACCTAAGCGAGTGATACAAGTAGGCAATTTTTATTTGCGAAAAATGACCTGTTTTGGTGCCGCTACTTGGAACAGGAATAATGGCACTTATGAAGCTTGTATTAAAGCAAGTTTTGTAAATACTTATGAGTAGAACAAATTATTGTTATATGTGTTATTATTGCGTTCGAAAGACACGACACGAGACACAGAGGCTTTAAAGGCCACATTGAGGAATTTATTTTTAAATAATTATCAATCAGCGAAATTCTCTTATTCGAATTATAATATTTTTTCATTAAGTTCGATAATTAGAAAATAATAATCTCTCTTAGAAAATAAATATTTTTCATTTTCATTTTCAATAATATGCTACAGTCATTATTAAAAAATATATTTGGTTTTGAATTTGGAACACTTTCCGCAATAAACATTGCCTAGCGTGTTTCTCCGCTAAAAGTTTGGGCGCAAAACTTCGTAGCAATAATTTTGATGCCAACATCTTTGAAGTTTAAATTCAAGTTACTAACGGTCTCTGTATATATTGATCTACGTTTTACCAGTTGTTCGAATCGATTTTTAAATGTATACAGTTAATGTATATAAGTAACCTTAAACGCTAACATTCCTTTATATGTGTAGGTACTTAGTAAGTCGTTGCATCAGAAATCGCCGAGATAAGCCATACGAAAAAATATCGAATAAAATCGATCTTAAAATTTATTTCCAAGTAGAATATCATACATTTTTAATAAATTAATTAATGTATGTCTTACATACTACATTAATATTAAACATCGCAGAAAAAACTATTGCGTTGAATTTTTTAACGGTGAAAACATTTATTGTATTTATCTTTGAGTTTTTTTTTAAATGGTAACTTTTTTGCTTCTTGTGCCCAGCAATATTTGAAAAATGAAAAAGATAATTATTTCGAGGTTAATTTTTTTTTCATTGGTTACTTCGGCGAATATAATATTTAAATAACTTCATATAAATATCCGTTCAATAGTGTACGCTCGATGTAAATTGAGAATAGTGTTATTCTTTATAATCAATGGCATTAGTAAATTCGCAATTAAATCATTTACTTTTATTCGAATCCATTCGATCTTTAATGAAACTACTTATGTGATTAGATATCGTAACTGAGATGGAAAGATATAATGACCGGCATACAATATAATGTTAGCGTTTAGTGAATCTTGCCATCTAACAATATGTTTAATTTACTGAAACCATCACAGGTTTTGGGCTTTTAATTTTTGACCACCCATTCAAGATAATGGCGAATGGGGGAGTCGCATCATTCCACTTATCAAATGGAACTTGAAAACAAAAGAATGCCAAAGTACTAAAACATACTATAACGGTTACTAAGCTTTCAAATAAATAAATAGAAATTATACCGAATGATCATTGCCACCCGAATAAGCACTTCTCATTGACGTCTTAATAACCAATCAGATTGATGCTGTATGACGCGACGTCAGAGATCGTCCAAACAGACGCTTCTTTTTGCCGCTCATATTTCGTGATTATTATTTATAATCACACTCGAAAGTAAAGTAACCAGTCCTTTGCAAATTGAACCCTGAAGCCTGTGGCAGTTTGTTAGAACAACAGTTGTGGTGTTACCAGTACACAAAGAAAGAACATACATACCTAGCCTAAGAGAGCCGGTGACAGGAGGAGAAAATAAAATTTTGTAAATTATTTATGTTGTTTTAATCCCTTATAATAAACTTCCCAACTTAATTCCACAACTCATACGGAAGTAACTCTGTTTGTTCGGTACTTCTTCACACATAAACTGCTAAACAGTTTTCAATCAAATTCGGGCGTACTATTCGCGGATAAGGGATGGATTTCATCTATAAGAAGGATCCTGAAGAAAAAAATATTTTTTTATTATTATTGATAAGTAAATACAACTATTATTCTTAAATAAAGCAAATAAGCAATATCCTTAAACACCTACTGAGAGACTATGTATATTACTTATACCAAAATAATTACATATAATACAAATGACATCAACATTTATTGAAAATAATAATGCCTGGTATGAAACTCATCTCATTATTGAAAAAGAATGCTCCCAAAATGACACACAACTGCCCAACACTCTAAAAACCTAGTTCTCACGCTTGACCTCTATTACTGGAATGTGATGCGAGGGCTTTGCGTGACCGCTGGGCATTCCCACGATCAACCAAATAAGATGTAACATTAGATATTTTTTGGAGTCACAAGGAAAAGTCAGGAGGAATCCGGAGATGCATAAAAAAGTGTGTATAATCATACTTATTTAAGTAATAAAATTGTAACGGACAGACAGACTGATGTTTGTACACAAGAGAAAAGTTATTATGAGGGTTCTATACGACAGCAATAGAATCCAAAACAATTAGGCAAATCACACACTGCCCCGCTCTACGCTGCGGGGTGCGTAGCGAATGTAGCGATGGAGCAACAACACTGCGCGTGAATGCGTTTTCTGTGTGTTGCACTACGCGTGTTTTCAATGCAAGTATAGATACTTTCAAGCAACGTAAGAACACGCACTCCCGCGCTACGCTGCGTTATGCGGTACAGTGTGCGAATCGCCTTAATTTCAGAATTTTCGTTTGTCTGCCTATAAGTACTTATATAGGCGTACACGCACATTACAAGAAATTGGATGCAGTATACACAGTTGTATTGCTGGAAGTCTATCTCAAAATATGGTGCATGTTCTATCTTGATACGCCGCCTTGAAGTTAGTTATCTGTCAGTTCGTGTAAAATAATTCAGCTGCATCTAATTACATTGGAAGTGTACTCCAACATAGTGGGCTGCAAGGAAGACAAAACTATAGAGGTGCGTGTCAACATAAAACAGTAGCAAATAAAATGATTAAGATTCGCAAATGCACTTTCTCTTAAGATGGCGGTAGGTACCTAATATTGTAAAGCTTGAACTTTGGAGTAAGAACAAAAGCATCGATGGTGCTTTATTTTTCACTCCAAAGTACAGAAAATAAAGCAATTAAACTTAGTAAGCATGCAACAACATCATGAATATTCCCCAAGATCACAAAACCTATTTAATTTTATTATAATTTATGTTTGACCCTCGGGAAACATTGTTCCGGAGAAAAAACAAGCCGTTACCTACATTTGGTTGGATTAAAAAGCAAGAAAACATCTGGTCGCAATTGTTTAACATTGCAAATTGAACGATTATGTAAACTAGCCTTTCCAGTCTTTTTTGACGGTGCTACGACACGACGAGTGGACGGCATGCTTAATTAGTATTCAAAAATATTTCGATTTCATTTCCTTTATGCAGAAGGGTAAGAAAAATCGGAAATTCAGAATTAATTTAGCCGTTTTGTGGATAAAACACAAACAAAACGTCTTAGATTTCAATTCAGTAGATCTTCGAGCAACGACAACATACAATAATGTGCTTATCTATAGGTAGGTAATTTGTAGAATCTGATTAAATCTCCTTAACCTTTTGAACGCCATTGTCACATATATGTGACAAACGAAATCTTACCCTGAACGCCAACGTCACAAATATATGACAAAATATACGTCGCACCATATTATGAAATAAACAATTTAATCTACAATAATTGCCTTAGTGTGTTTTCACTACCTTGTGTAATTTGACAGAAAAAGTGGCCTGGCGTCAGGGGTACGGCGATACGTTTATACTCTGGCGTTCAAAAGGTTAAGTAGATACCTATAAACATGGGTCGAAAAAAGAAAATGATAGAACCTTGAATTTGAACCTTTATTAGGTATATTATTAAGAACTTGATGAATTTTTAGGAATACCCGCCTATTCTTAAAGTGACATGCGTCGGTTTTGTATAAAATACGAGCCGATACGTCAACTCGCTCTCTTTTGCTCGTGGTCGCGTACCATCAGTCTGTATTCCCCGAAAGGTTATTCAGGAGTATACTAATGTACGGTGGCTAGCACATCAAGTTACCACAAAATGTAAAATTTTCTCAGTTGATTTTAAACTGAATCATCAACAGGTTCAAAATCATTTGGGGAAATTTGACAGTTTTGTGTTGATGTGCTGTGCTGGCGACTGTACACTCAAATTTCGCCGGTATGTTTAAGTTAGCATGTATCAAATAGGAGGCGAGCCTTTAGAAATTAAAAATTTAGACCCCATAATTCTCTTTCAGGTGAGAAAAATCCTCATGGATCCTTCTGCACTGCCACCTAGGGCGGCGTGCGGCAGGTTACGTCGGCGGACCAACTAGAAACCGTACTTGACTTCAACCCGCGAATCACGGCCTCGACTCATGTCAGTGGTATTCGCGGCATTCGCCCCACGATGAGACGCGTGACAGACCCCATCATGATCCTATGACGTAAGCAATAAGCCAGTAACCTGCTAAGACAGTAAATAACCACAGGATCGCAAATAGGATATGAAATAGTATAAAAAGTAAAAACAAATGACGTTATTGTAATTTTAAGCAGTGGGTAATTTGATTTAAAGAAACAACTGGTTATCATAATACTTAAATGATGAGATCTTATAGGAAAAAAAATAAATTAATAACGTATATTCCCAAGACAGAATTGCGACAAGTCTTACCTATGCGCAATTCATAACGAAATTATAAACTTATTTAACGAACATAAATTGTGGGGAAACAAAATATACCTTCATCACGAACCCCTGGTAACTTGTTCTTGTAACGTATATCTTACCATCACGTTTATGTGTTGAAGCAGATTATCTATCTACACACAATTCATTGGTAAAGTCTCATGTTATACAGGGCGAGTAAATTAATAATAACCAAGCTCAAATTAAAACTTAAAGTTGCTGCTGCAATTTCATAAAATACCTATAACACTCTGTCAGACCTCGGAATCAAATCTAGGAACTCAGCTCAGCAGCAGCGCAATGATCGCCAGCGCAAGCGCAACTTAAAGTTCAAAAACAAGGCCCGTAAACGCAAGCAAACCTTGTTTAAAAATGTTACACCGTTGAATAGGTTTCTTTTTCCCTTTTCGGGAATTATGTGACAAATCTGGACGCGTTAACGTTACAACGAGTCTTCCGTTCAGTGGGTTCACATGAAACCCATCGGGCTTGTATCAGCCTGTAATCTGAGCGCAAACCTCTATATCATATCGGCCAAATTCTGTACCCTTACTAAGGTTTGCATTTTATAAATATTCGCCCATTTTGTACTTAAGCTTTTATCCGTGATTGCACTCGCATTCCAAGGACTTTTTAAGATTCAAGGTAGCTTACGTAGGGATATAGGTTGCCTTTTATCTTAAATAGTGATTTTCTTTGGTTAATAATCTTTTCGGCGATCCGCTCGACTGTCATCCTTGTTCTTCAAATTACCAAATTATTCAGCTTTTCGTTGCTAGAACAGAATAATCTTTAACATTTATCAGGAAATAATTAAAATACATGACGGTCTTGTCGGTTAAATATCTCCCAAACAACATTTATCTATTTATCTTTGTCAATAGAACCTTTGTCTATTTAATCTTAAAGTCATTTTAAAAGAGTGAACTCTGATCGAGAACTGCTAGTTATGACTCAATGGAGTGCACAGACGAAAGCGCCTCACGCCTGTTGGCCACGAGTTTGGTCTGACAATTGGATTATCTTGTTGTGCCGGCAAGTACCTATTTCACAACAAAAATAAGCATAAATGATCGGATTAACATTCGCCTATTGGTATATTTTGATTTTATCGTATTTCTTCGAGAAAATATCTAAAATAATCATCATCATCAACCCATTACATTGTCCCACTGCTGGGCACGGCTCTCCTCTCAGTACGAGAGGGATTAGGCTAAAGTCCGCCACGCTAGCCTACTGCGGGTTGGCAGACTTCACACGCCGTCAAGAAAATCTCTTAGGCATGCAGGTTTCCTCACGATGTTACCTTCACCGGTTAAGCGCGTGATAATTAATTATTAATACGCACATGACTTCGAAAAGTCAGAGGTGCGTGCCTTGGATTCGAACTCGAGACCTTTGACTTGGCAGTCCAATGGTCATATCTCACGGCTATCACTGCACAACGGCTATTGCTGCAAACACCAAAATCTTTTTATAAATACGTAGATTAAAATAGGTCCCTATTCTCATAAAGTCATGAGTCGTTTGGCCGATACAAAAACGCTGGCATTTTTTATTTTATTTTTCAATACATCTCATTAAGAGACATCCGACGCGGTGAGCCTACGGGTTTTGTCGGCATTTATTCGCCAGCTGGACCAATTACGCAGGGCGACTTCCTTCCTGACTGACGCACCATCAAATATGTACCACGTCCTTTGGCGAGAAATGGCGAAAAATTGCCTAAGAGCTTGACTGACGGGCGGACTGCGGAGTATGAATGAATGATGGGCGGCATACACGGGAGACTAATCAATAGAGTCACCCGCAGGCCCCTGCAATATTCACGTTAGTAATGGCTGAAACCACTCGCCTCCTCACTGGAAGGCCACAAACACGCAACCGACTCCAATTTATATTTTTGACAGTTTTCTATATATATACTTAGGTATGCGTTTTTCGTGACGCGATACCTTCTCTGATTGTGAAACGTTTTCTAGGTTTCTGTGTACATAATACATATATATGTAGGTATTCCTTTTTAACTTTATTTTATATTCACTAGGTATTAGAGCACT
Source organism: Subacronicta megacephala (assembly GCA_958496365.1). Lineage (NCBI taxonomy): Eukaryota > Metazoa > Arthropoda > Insecta > Lepidoptera > Noctuidae > Subacronicta > Subacronicta megacephala. Next base: position 12,414,906 of record OY292515.1, read on the forward strand.
TACTACCATAGGTATAAAAATGGTAAAAAAACGTCTATGTTGGTGCCGTAAGCGGTAGGTAATTCCCTGGTCGAATGTTGTGTTATTGGGTTTTGTCAATGAAATTCTCAATCGCAGCTCCAAGTTCGGATTTGTGCCCAGTTAATGTTTGCCAATAAGTTTTTCCTATATTACATGGGACCTAAAAACATAGCGGCGAATTGTAAGTGCACATACACCTCTGCCTAACCTTTCGGGGAAAACAGGCGTGGTATGTACACTACTAGTGGCTAGTGACTAGCTCCGAGTTAGGCTACAGAATATTTTACTCCCGCACCTAGGCTAGGGGCTTACTACTATGAGTGCTAATAGCCAATCTGGATGCTTAGTGAGTGATCCTAATGAACAAACTTATTAGCGAGAGTTGGTCACACTGCAAGCGACTTACTCCGCAAGGTGCCTTATTTAAAAAAAGCTTACTAGCAATGTGGGTCTGACATTAATAGTAATCTTGTTAACCCCTCGTGCTAAGCTAAATGCTTGCGTTACGAGTGGGTTAACGTCGGTAGTGCAATGGGTGGGTTTTAAACCGGCAACCACATGATCGCAAGACCGACGCCCTAGCCATTGGGCTCCAGCTTTAGACATTGTAAACAAGCACTACTCATAGTATAGCTTTAAGATCGTGTGACCTCAGCCTTAATAGTCATTTAAATAAAGAATACCTCCTATAAAGGAGAATCAATACTAACAGACGACATTATTTGAAATAATAACCTCTCATTTGTCTAAGTAACGTGGACATGTATATCTGGATGCGGGATGGACCCGAAGCAATTGTTAGCTGTATGTAAGTCAGAGAGGGTCACTCGGAGTAGCTCTGTCCGAAATATGGTCAGCATAACAAGTTCCTTTTCTAAATCCGTGCATGGCGTGAATAACTTGATAAGTCGTCAGTAAAGTCTGAACAAAATTAAACCATTAGACTTATATTCTAAATTAAAATTTCTTTAACAAAGATTTGGACTTATCAAGTTAATCACGCCATGCACGGAAATAATGTTATGAATGATTTATTAAGCGTCGGTAGCCTAATGGCTAGGGCGTCGGACTTGCGATCATATGGTTGCAGGTTCGAGGTCCCATTGCACTACCGACGTGAACCCACTCGTAACACAAGCATTTAGCTTAGCACGAGGGGTTAACAAGAATACTAGTAATGTGTGACCCACATTGATAGTAAGCTTTTATTTAAAAAAAAAAAACAAAAAAAAACCAAATAACCTTTGTAACGTGTTTTTTTTTCTATTTTACCACCTCCCACTAGAATATTTGGACAGGTGCATTTACAAACAAAATTTTGCCATACACAGATCCGGGAAGGACCGATTTATTTTTATTATGTTCTTAATAATTCAAACAATGTAAATTGTTACTGAATAAATTATGAAAACCACATCCCATTGTGCAGATCGCTCCACCGCTACATCAAATGTGCCCTCTAAGAAGGTCATGAATTCTCCCATTAATTATTATTCCACAATAAAATTATAAGCTACTACTCGTATTAAATCTTTTCATTATTTTCCAAACTTGTTATGCAAACTGTACGTTATTTTCCTTCAGTTGAGCTTTATTTTGATACACTTTAATAATGTTAGCATACATCATTATGCGTGTTCGCAGACCAGCCAGCCATGGGTAACATGGTGCTCCGACATCATAAGAAAACCAACTAACAACGATCCTATTTTGAGGAATACTAATGAACGTGGGCCCTCCAGTGACGGTGGCCTCTGTTTTCTTTATGGAAATCTGAGAATAATCGCGAATGTTCTCAAACTGTTTGAAGCAAATTAATTGTATTAGTATTAATATAAACTATGATGATAGTTATTATTTTTGTTAAATGTGACCCTGAATTACTACAGTTCATACTACGAATCATTACCTTTTTTTAGAATTAGGTAAATACTTTAACTATATCAAATCTCGAAGGAATACTGTAGATTAAAAAAAATAGTATTTTTATTAGCTGTTTTATTATTTGTATTCGTTTGTTTAGCGTTTATGTTCCTATAAAGGTGGTTGAATGGCGGGTAAAATATAATTAGGTGCCAAGTTAAATGTTTCAACATTTTAACTACGCGAATTGTTATGCAGTTTGGCAGAAAAAATATATTAAATTATGTTGTTATCTATTTAATCTTTAATTTGAAGCGGCGTTAAACTCATGGCTAGGGCGTCGAACTTGTGATCATGTAGTTGCCGAAACGAAACTAACCCATTGCACTACCGAGATGTACCCTCTCGTAATACAAGCATGTATTTAGTACGAGAGGTTAACAAGATTACTAGTAATGTACGCCCGAAGCTAAGAAAAAAAATACGTCATGGAAAATAAATGAGAATAATAAAAAAAGTTGATTGTGACTATTCGGGCAATTTTGAATTCCTACTATTTTATTAGTCATTTTAAATATCTTGTCAAGCCGTAAATAAGTATGTATGTTACTTTTTCTGTTTATCAGTGAAATAAAATAAAAGATAAATCAAACCGGAAGAAATAAATAGTAGGTAGTAGGAATTTACAGAATTATTGTATTGTAGATACCCGCACAAACATTAATGTTTTCCTTGCTTTATCCAAGCGTGTAATACTGTCAATGTGCGGTTTTCTTAGCGTGCGATACGTTTAGCAATCTCATACCCTCGCTTATGTAGGTACTTGTAGCTCGTTATTACCCGCAATCAGGCTAGTAATAAATTAACGCCATTACTAAATTATTCGCAGCTTCTAGATTAATCTAGAAGTCGGGCCGCAGTCCAACGCGGCCGCTCTTACATTATTACAGCATTCATTAGAGTTCGCTAATTACTCCTTGCTTTAATGAATAAGCTCTAATGAACCACTTTCTGTTAATTAAAGGCGGCGTGGGGGGAGGGGGGTTGGGTCGCGCGAGGGTAGGAGGAACTTTTCTCCGGGCTCTGATTGCAAATGTGAATTTGTGTAAGTCTGAGTGGAAAGAGTGTTTCAACTGAAAAGGGGTAATGAGGCGGTCGAGTGAGGCTGAATTAGTTGCAACTGTGCGCCTAGATAAATTACATTTGGAACTGGTAAGTCGCATGTTTTTGTTACTTTGTGTTTAAACTGCAGGCCAAAAAGGTCACTTGGTACATCATAATATGATTTACATTAGAAAAGGCTAAGGAGAGCTGATGGTTCTAGTAGTATTTTTATTTTAATCTAAATCTAAGAACTGTAATAATTTTATTGTGTTTTACAAATAAACTTTCTGATGTATAAACCTATAACTCAACGTTCATTGCTCCACTCAAGGATTTTCTTCTGTAAGACCTAAGTACCTATCTGTGCCCCAAACCCGAAAAACAACCATCACGTAACGTACCATCGCGCCCTTGTTCCCCGAAGGATTAGGCAGTGTAGCTACAACTGTATACTGACAGTTAGACAATATATTGCATCCTATGTACGAACCTATTGCCATTAAACTGGAACAAATCTAAAATTCGAGCTGGTAAAATGATTAAAGTACATACTTTGGTAAACCGGTCCTCAAATTAGTTATGTTGTAAGTAGATAATGTAGACACGGATACTGACGCGAATTCGAACTCTGTTGACGTCTTGATATTGTCGGTTTATTACCTACTCCATACTGATTTTTATAGGTTACGAGTAAATAGTTTGGAACAGAAAAACAGCCATCCGTGTCAATTATTTTATTTTAGTATTTCACAAATACATATTCAACCTATACTATTCGTATCGCCTAATGAACTTAAAGGAACATTCAGATGCGAAATGAAAGTAAGGTCGCGATAACGTCCGTTGGGTATAATGGGACCTGCGCTATTAGGTTAGTGCTTCAAGCCGCCAAGGCCTCCAATGCCGTAGCCTAAGCCGCTTATGCCACTTAAGCCGCCATAGCCCAGTCCGCTATAGCCAGCACTGCCGTAGCCAGCACTGCCGTAGCCAGCACTGCCGTAGCCAGCACTGCCGTAGCCAGCACTGCCGTAGCCAGCACTGCCGTAGCCAGCACTGCCGTAGCCAGCACTGCCGTAGCCAGCACTGCTGTAGCCAAGACCGCCGTAGCCAAGACCGCCGTAACCGAGCCCGGCGTAGCCGAGGTCGAGGCCTGATCCATGCCCTAATCCTAGTCCACCAAGGCCAACAAGGCTAGTCGCGTATCCGCCCGTAGCGATAGGGGCAGTAGCAATCGGAGCGGCGACGATCGGGGTCGCGTATTGCTTGGTCACAATCGGGGCAGCGACCAGCGTTTGCGGGTGAGCTGCGGGACCAACGCGTTTTACCACCGCGTTGAATCCAGACACCGAATCCGCGGTGTAGTCCACCACTCTAAGGGTGCCGTCGGGTTCCGTGAGCGAGTACGAGCCCTTCACGACTCCACCATCCCGGGACTCACTCTGAGCCTTACTGTCACCAGTAAGAGGATCGTTGACTGCATAGTTGAAGCCGTAACGTGGGATTGACTGAGGAGAAAAAAAATGACATTGAACTAAAACTACTTTTTACGAATTTTATCGCGTTACATTGATATTGTTCAATTCCCAACGTTTCGGATCCTTTAGGTACAGCATCCGTGGTCACTAGAATCCTCCCGTGAGACCACTGCAAAGGATTCGTAACGTCTGGAATTAAAATAAATGAGGTATATCAATATAGCGCTAAAATCCATAAAACGTAGTTATATTTCAATATTCCACGTTAGCTAAGATTACATTTCGGATATTAAGTATCCTAATTATATTCGGCGTACTTACAATACTGCCGGTGGCGATGGGCAGCCCACCGTACCCGGAGGGAACGGCCGTTGCTACACCGAGTAGGCAAGTAATCTGAAAACAGATGCTAATATATGACCACTGAAGCAACTAGTGTAATGAATATTTCATTGTAACTAGGCAATGAATGTTACAATGTATTTCGAAATCAATCGGAAAATTATTACAATATTCGACTTTTCACTCGTGAACGTCTGAACAGATTCAATAAAATTCGGAAAGGACATGCGCTATTTTTTAGCCTAGGAAGATAAAGAGGAGGAAGCTCTCAAGTGTATATTTGTACTTATTTTGGTTATTCTTTTTTTATCGGATAGGTAACTCAAAGTTGGACAAATTAAATTTGAAAATTATAATCCATCTCTAAAAGTATTGAGGATGATTGATTTTTCATTTAGGGACTTAATTATTACATGTGAACCGATTTTCTTGAAATTTAGCAAACATTATGTAGTTCCGATGACACTACAACATATAGGAAAATCTTCAACGGTTTAAGGCAGCTCCTTCGTGTTTAGGGATATTTTATTTACCTATCTTGATGTGCACTTTAGACCTACCTAAAATAGGTACTGTAGGAGTTTGTAACAAGAAGTTTTTATGTGCGCGTCCCGGCATGTAGAAATATTTAAATAAAAAAAGTAAGTAGTTTGAAATATGTCTAGAGTAAATAATTATATATGAATGTCAGAGGACTAAGATTGATTCCTTGAACAATAAAAGAAGTCGTGAATTCCTTAATCAAGTGTTTTCAACGTAGAAGCATTACGATCCCTAAACATTAAACCTGGTGCTTCTACATATGGTGGAGGCGCCGGGTAAGGATAAAGAACAAAGCATTAATTCGTTTTCTGTGAATTTCCAGAAAACATAAAATAAGTATTCAACTGCGCCGGCAAGCAAGCCCGGACGACGCGAGGTTGGAGCGCACGGAGCACACTGACGAGTGCAACAATAAAGAGGGAACCGCTTAACCCGAAGATTCTTCCCGAGGAAGAAGAGAAAAAAAAAAAAGAAAAACAGGAACGAGTTTCATTTGTTTTTTCTTCGGTGGTATAAAAGATGGCGCAAGAAATGTTTTTCTTCACCGGCACCGACAATGTATGTTTAGATGAGTTCCTAGTACAATTTAGGCTGGTAGCCGCAATTAATAAATGGCCGGAAAGTGATTTAGCTCTGATAGTCGGGGCGTATTTACAAGGACCAGCCTTGGTGTATTTTAAGTCCGTGTATCGCGAGGGGATTGATTACAGAACCATATGCGAGAAGTTGAGAGTTGAATTCTCATCAGGAATCAATTATGTGGAGAAATTTTATAGCAACAAACAAGACGTGAAGGAAGATTCGTTGACGTATTATTATAGGTTGACGGATTTAGCCGCGAAGGCCGATATTGTAGATGAAAGCATCTTTATAAAAACATTCTTAAAGGGGCTATTACCGTGCGATAAAGTCAAATTAGGCACCAAACTCTATGCCACAAAAAATGAATTGCGTGCAACCATTTTACAATTAAGAGACATATTCGAGGACAACGAAACACCCTCGATTAATCTGCCGATTCAACCGCCCCGCGGCATATTATCAAAGGTACGCTTTGAACAACCGTCCAATACGACCGCATCAAGGTCACCAACGCCGCCGAGAGCATGGAATTCGTCGACGACAGCGCCTTCAACCCCATATCAATCCCCAGAAAGGAGGGATAGGGAAGAGTTTCACACTCCCCGTTATAATTTGAGACCACGGTCTCGTTTCACCTACACAAACGCTAATACCCCCAATAATTTTAGCGTGAGAAGGAACCCGCAGCACCCAAACTTCCAAGGACGCAGCCAATAAATAAGCATGAGGAGTTGCAGACGACTGCGTCCGAAATTCAAAAACTCCCAGATGAACAGAAAAATTTAAGTCAGTACAGCCCTTTTATTAACATTGATATAAACGGGCAGACATTGGTAGCTCTGATAGATACAGGTGCATCTATCTCCTGTATCTCTGAGAGATTAGCAGCGAAGGTGAAAGCAAAATGTAGCAGTGACACATCAGAGAAGCGTTTTGTAAGGTCAATTTCCGGTGCGTGTTTAAATGTAGTCGGAGAGACATTATTGAACTTTATGGTGGACTCGTGTCTTTTTAATAATAAATTTATAATTATCAGGGATATAAATCAAGAAGTAGTCCTTGGTCAAGACTTTTTTTATAAAAATAATGCTGTTGTTGATTTCAGAAATAATTGTATAACGTTGAAAGAACAATTTAAGTTAAAGTTTCTTAGTAAAGCGTCTCTACAAAGCGGTGTTTCTGTGTCGCACTCCATGATTTATAATGATCAACATGATGAAACTCAACAAAATAAGATTATGTATGATCATACGAAGAATGAAGAAAAAAGTTTTAATTCAATCACCAAAAATGATTACTTATATTTTCTAGAGCTGGCACAACGAAATGATGATAAATTTATTTTTTCGCTGGCAAATAATTTAAAAAATGTAAATGAAATTGACATAAATCCGGACTTATCTGACAATGACAAGATGTCATTACGTGAACTTTTTTCTTCATATAGAAAATGTTTTGCTTTTTCAACTTCCGAGTTAGGAAATTGTAATTTAGTGGAAATTAATATTAATACGACCGATGAGCAACCCGTTCATCGACCTCCGTATAGAGTGTCCCCTAAACAATTAGACATAATTAATTCTCAAGTCAAGGATATGTTGGACACGGGAGTGATCCGTGAATCCAAGAGTGCTTATGCCTCTCCAGTGGTATTGGTACAGAAGCCTGATCAATCTTGGAGATTTTGCATCGATTATCGTAAATTGAATAAAAAGGTAATTACAGATAGTTATCCTCTGCCAATCATTGAAGATATAATGATTTATCTTTCGGGGGCAAGTTATTTTGCTGACTTGGATCTAAATTCTGGATATTGGCAACTAGCAATTTCTGAGAGGGATAAACACAAGACTGCGTTTGTCACACCCTCAGGACTTTATGAATTTAATGTTCTACCATTCGGTCTTAAGACAAGTCAGGCTGTTTTCCAAAGAACAATGGATAAAGTATTAGCTGGCATAAAATATAAGAATGCTATTTGTTACGTGGATAATATATTAATATGGGGTAAAACCTTTATAGAATTTAGGATAGCTCTAGAACAAGTATTAGAACGCCTTAAGAAAGCAAATTTAACATTAAAACCGAGTAAATGTAGTTTTGGTTACAACAAAGCTACGGTATTGGGGCACGAAATATCAGGAGCTGGTATTAAACCTGATAATAAAAAACTAGAATCACTAAAAAGGTTAAAACCACCAATGAATACTAAACAAGTAAAGTCAGTATTGGGGTTGTTTTCTTACTATCGTAAATTCATTGATAATTTTGCACAAGTAGTGTTACCTCTCACTAAATTATTGAAAAAAGGTGTGCCATTTGTTTGGTCGCAGAAACATCAGGAGGCATTTGATAAAATCATAGCATATATGTGTAATCCTCCTATATTGAGTTTTTATACTAATGACAAAGATGTGTTGACTCGTTTATATGTTGACGCCAGCGGAGAAGCATTAGGAGCATGTTTAATGCAAGGTAAAGATGTCATGCATCCAGTTTCATATGCTTCTAGGAAACTTAGTGATGGAGAAAAGAAGTATTCCACAACAGAAAAGGAATGTTTAGGTTTAGTATGGGCATTAAATTACTTTAAACACTTTTTATGGGGTATGAAGTTTCAGGTTGTTACAGATCATAAGGCATTGTGTTGGTTGAGAGATAAGAAAGATATGAATGGGAGATTAGCTAGATGGTCGTTGTCTATTCAGGCATATGAGTTTGATATAGTCCACTGTGCAGGAAGAGAAAATGTGATTGCAGATTTTCTGAGTAGAAACCCATTGAGTCAGGATGATGAGAATCATAAAGAAGTAGCAGGTCAAGATGATGGTCTGGAGGTGTATAAAATAGGTGTCACAAAAATGACAGATGAACAACGTGAAGATCAGGTTTGTCGACAGTTATTAGATAGAATAGCGACTAACGAGGAAAATGCATATAAAGGATTTAGGGTCATAGATGGTATTTTATGTAGGCAAGCTATGAGATTTAATAGTGTGAAGAATTTAGTGGTATTACCAGAGCGGTTGATATCAGATATATTAAAAGAGTTACATGATGATCCTTGGGCTGGAGGACATCTAGGTTTAGCTAAGACATTAACCAAATTTAGAGATAAATACTTTATTAAAGATGCAGAGAAGAAAATTGAAAATTATATTAAGAGTTTTAGTTTATGTCAGGAGCGGAAAAAGGTGAGACAAGTGGCTCAATTACAACCTGTCTTAGTGAATCATTTAATGGAGAAAGTAGGGATAGATATATTAGGTCCATTCAGAAAATCATTGAGAGGCAATGAATATATAATAGTCTGTGTAGAATATGTTTCTAGGTATGCAATTTGCAAGGCAGTGCCTAGGGCTACAGCCCAAAGAGTTAGCGAATTTTTGATAGAAGAGGTATTTTGTCGTTTTGGAGGGGTGAAAGAAGTTATTTCAGATAGAGGTTCAGTATTTACATCACATCTAGTTAAAGATACTGTTGGTTATTTTGGTGCTAAATCTCGCTTTACTACAGCTTTTCATCCGGCATCCAATGGTCTAGTAGAAAGGTTTAACAGAACGTTAACACAAATGTTGTCTATGTATGTTTCTGCAGATCAAAAGAATTGGTGTAGTTATGTACCCTTAGTATGTTATGCATATAATTCGAGTAAACAGTCAAGCATTAAGATATCACCACACATGATGATTTATGCGAGAGAACCTTTATTCCAAACTGATATGGTTGTTAATTCTGATAGGCGAAATTGTATAATTGATTATGTTGGAAGACATGATTTTCAGAATTTCTTATCACAAAAGGCTTTATATAATTTGAGAAAAGCACAAATAAAACAGAAATTAAGTTATGATAAGAAAGTTAAAGTTAATAATTACTCGCCTAACCAACTAGTTATGATTTATACGCCTAGGAGAATAGACGGTAAAAGTTTAAAATTGTGTAGGTTATATAAAGGACCTTATCAAATTGTGAGAAGGATTTCTAATGTAAATTATGTTATTAGGAAAATAAATAATAATCGATATAGAGATATAGTACATGTTAACAGGTTAAAACCCTTTCATGTTAGATTATAGATAGTTTCATAATATTATAGTTCATTAATTTTGCTTGGTAAAAGATGAATATTTAATATTAATGATTTTGTTCGTGTGTTTTCATATATCTGATGTGCTGTCTGAACGAGCTGGAGAGAGGGAAGAAGATGCCAATGCGTTATAGGGTGAAGGCATTCCGAATATATTCTAAGGGTTTTTTTTGCTAGTAGGAGGGGGACCCTGCTCATGCTGTATCGACTTCGTGAAAGGGATATAGTCCTTACGAAGGGTGTCTGAGTTGGACACATATGATTCAGCAAATATTATTTTTAATTGTATAATAATACAATGTAAAATGGGTATTAACATTAGTCTCGGAAATTAATTAATTATAGTTCGGAATGAATTCATGACAGGGTTAATATGTTTTCTTAAGCTTTCCCTCTCTCTGACTCAATTGCGTTAGAAGAAGTTAAAGTTTTTGCATATAATATTAATTCTTTTTATATTTAGTTTCATTAACCCTTAAGGTATGATGCTTAGCTTTTAATGTAATTAATTTTGAAGCATCATTGGATAGGAGGCCGTTACGCATCTTTTACAGGCGTTTTGGTGCGTTAAAGTTTATGGTGTGTTGTGTTTATTAACTATGCTGAAGCTTTATTAATTTTAATGATAACTTAACCATGCACATGCTATACACTATCCCATTATGAGGGACCAGCCTCACGCACCAGTGTATTAGGTATAATAAAGACTTCTTCGCCTGATAGTAATTTTTCGAGTTAGGTCTTAGGCAGGTAGTTAGTTACTTTTTTGTTTGGAGTTGGGTAAAACTTTTTTTTAATTTTTATTGATTTGTTTTACCCAAATGCGGGGGCGTAGCTGATGTAGGAGTTTGTAACAAGAAGTTTTTATGTGCGCGTCCCGGCATGTAGAAATATTTAAATAAAAAAAGTAAGTAGTTTGAAATATGTCTAGAGTAAATAATTATATATGAATGTCAGAGGACTAAGATTGATTCCTTGAACAATAAAAGAAGTCGTGAATTCCTTAATCAAGTGTTTTCAACGTAGAAGCATTACGATCCCTAAACATTAAACCTGGTGCTTCTACAGTACCCATAGATAAGAAGATAAGCCACAAAAAAACACACCAACAATATTAGTTTTTAACAAAAATTGAAACGGACAGAAAAAAGTTGTCGTATTAATTAAAAAGTTATAATTTTATATATCTTAAACAATCCTTAGGGAGTGATACCGCGAGTATCAGCTAGTAAATTCAAGCGCGTATCGACCATAGAGAATTAAGAGATGGACTCGGGTTCTTACCGCAATAAAACTGAACATGTTGAGAGGTGGGTTCAGAGGGCCTGTGGACGTTATCGAAACTGTTTGTGCAGCGGTTTAATGCATAGCAAACCCAGTGTTCGTATTTATACGCGATACGGCTCCTATTTGTCAATTCCTTACAATCCTTCGTCGTTTCACGCTTATTGATTATTCACGTTACGCACCTCCGAGTAGTAGTTTTCATAACGTGTCCTAAAATCGCCAATAATTAGTTAATTGTAGGTTCGCAGTTCGTAGGCTCTCCTATGAAAACGGCGTAATTGTTTCATCAGATTCCTGCCCCATTAACAGGAATTATGTGAGTAATTATCAGACGGGTATTGCACAACCTCTTTGCTTCAAGCACTCATCCATATCAGCTGGTAATCGTTCGGAAATAACTTAATTTTTAAACACTTTTAGCTTGTGTAAGTAAGCTATAATTCGCATGATACTGACATTTTAATTTTGTATGGTCGTGATGGTAAATAATCAAATCGCCATCGAACTTACCATATCTATACCTTCTATTATAAAATTTTAGAAAACCTGTTTTGGAACATTGAAAACATAAAATTAAAAAACCCCGATAGAAAAAACTTCTAGTGGTCCAAGCGCGACTGTTATGCTAGAGGTCCTGGGTTCGATTTCCGGGTCGAGCAGTGTTATTGGGTTTTTCTATGAAGTTCTCAGTAGTACCTAGCCGTGCCCGGTTAATGGCTCGCCACCTACATCGGACCTAAACATACCTGCAAACCGTGGGTGTAAAGTAATAAACCTCTGCCTAACCCTCCGTGGAAAATAGGCGTGATGCTGTGTTTTGTGATGGCAAGTGTGGTTTTTAGTAGGTTGGAGTCCGACATACCCTTCACCTCCCCAGGCAGCAGACGACCCAAGCAGCAGATTTTCCAAAGACTGAAAATCCCAAAGACTATTAAGTCTTTGGGATTTTCAGTACTGGAAAAAAATTGTACCGGGTACCTGCGTCTAACTAGGTATTCTAATACACATCATCATCATCATCAACCCATTACATAGTCCCACTGCTGGGCACGGATCTCCTCTCAGAACGAGAGGGATTAGGCTGTAGTCCACCACGCTAGCCTACTGTGGGTTGGCAGACTTCACATGCCGTCGAGAAAATCTCTCAGGCATGCAGGTTTCCTCACGATGTTTTCCTTCACCGTTTAAGCGCGTGATAATTATTATTAATACGCACATGACTTCGAAAAGACAGAGGTCGTGCCCTGGTTTCGAACTCGAGACCTTTGACTTAGCAGTCCAATGGTCATATCACAGGGCTATCACTGCACTAATACACACATAAATATATTTAAATCTAATAACTAATATTATAAAGAGGAAACATTTGTGTTTTTGTATGCATGTTTGTAATGTTTTCACATAAAAACTACTGTACCGATTTCAAAAATTCTTTCACCATCAGAAAGCTGCATCTTCACTGAGTGACATAGGCTACATTTCATTTTTTTTTAAATAGGGATCCCTATTAAAAATGCAATAATATAAATATTACCCAAGTTGTGAAAACGCGGGCGAAGCTGCGGGCGGAAAGCTAGTAATATGAACCAGTGAACTGTGTGTGTTTATTAGGTACTGGCTAACCCTTCAGGGAATACAGGCGTGATGGTATATATGTGTTTGTTTTATTTATCAAGTGTTGCAGTGTGTCTTTAATAGCTAATTATGTCTACACTCAGTAATGATATTAATTAAGGCTGTTACATATTTATAAACTTCAACTAGGCTTTCAAGTTATGTAATCAAGTTTCTTTATCTAATTAACTCACATATTTACATGAATAAAATTAGCTGTTGCGGTCCGTTTGTAAAATTAGAAAACGAATTTAATAAAATAATTTTGTCTAAAACAGTTTGGGAAGTCGGTGACTTCTATTTGAGCGGGTCTTTTGTTTTTGCCACCGACTTCCCAAACTGTTTTAGACAAAATTATTTTATTATTTTTTGAAGGCGCTTTACCTTTTTTGTTAAAAGTAATTTTATTTTGTAATTTTTTAGTGAAGTTTTGTTTAGAAGTACTTGTAAGCCAACTTATCACACTGGGACGGCGATGTTTCGGAGTAAACGATAAATCGATATAAAAAAAAATCAGATTTTTGTTGACTTTTTTAAAACCGCAGAACCGATTTCGATTAAATTTAAATGGGACCACCTCTGAAGTATGACCTACCAATAAAAAAAACTATAATCAAAATCGATCCACCATTGGCGGAGATATCGCGTAACAAACATACAAAAGTCGGTTGAAAATTAAGATAGGTACTTATTGTTTACATAGGGCTGGTGAGCCATATGAAGACTATATGGCAAGAGACATCAAGTTTAGTGTTGTTTTCAGTCTTACGAGTTCAACATGCCGCCTCCTCATGTAGCAGACAATCCATGAGTAATCCATGAGCCAAACACAGTATTTTTATTTTTATATTTTTTAGGTGTACCTACATAGATTTTCATTGCATTAAGGTATTTCACTCGCTATGTCACGTCTAGCAACTAGGGGTGGCAACGCCAGTTGGTGGACTACGCAGGGAATATCGGACGCGTGCCGTCAAAAAACCCGCCATTTCCTCCCCTTGCCCTATGCTTGAGACTAATGTTGGTGGAACGAGAGAAGTACTTAGATATCCCTGCCATGGGAGATCCAAAGTATATGTTCGGGACTTACTTACACCTGTGTAGTCAGTCGGTACACTTAATTGGGCCTTACTTCAATTTTTTTTGCATTCCACGAAGGTATAGGCAGACACACTTACGTTGGCTGGTGTGATGTTTTAGATCTAAACGTGGAAACAAACTATCGGACGCGGCTGACAGCCGCGACTGATAAGTGTGTCAGTCTTTTGGTTCGTGGCTTGCCGGATCCCTGTCGGACGTCCGAACGCTCAAGGTCACCACAATAGTTTGCACAGTTCAGTGTACATTCATTATCGAGGTTCCTATAAGTCGCGGCTGTCAGCTGAGTCCGATAGTATGTATCCAGTATGGAGGGTAGAAAGTAAGGAGGACCATCTCAGTGTATTAAAAAGTGTCCATTGAAAGGGAGCAAATTAAGGTGGCGCTATAGTAGCAAGTGGAAGAATTTAAAAAAATTAATTATTTTTATTTCAGGAGTTTCATAGGTTATTATTTACTAAATTACAGTTTAGTTTGAGATTTTAAATACTGCATATTTCTTTACTACAGAAGTCAAGAGAAATGTTTAATTTTTCAACTCAGCACACTTCACTCTGCTTATAACTGCTACATTCATATCATTTCCACTTGCTACACTAGCGCTAGTTCGGTGAGTGTTCGAACAATAATTTGCTGTATACAAGTGGACACTTTTTCGACTAATCCCCCATACAAGATGGTCCTCCTTACTTTCTACCCTCCATAGTATCCAGCTTAAGGAGGTGTCAAATCTGACGCATGAGGTCGATTATGACGAAATAAATTAAAACAAGCTGATACATTTAGCTACACAATTATATTTTGATAATAAATACCATCAACACATTTATCCATCATACTTAAATGCACATATATTTGAGCGGTTACACCGTCCCTAGTCGTAAGACTACACTGTGACACGTAACGTACTTTTTAATAATTTAGATATTTACACGAAATATCCACAGAATATGTAAACCACAGATACTCCACTTTAATACTTTGTAACAAGGTGCATTTTTGTATATTTAAAATTTTCCCAATACATTTAAAATTGGTATAAGCTTGCACAGACTAATTACACTGCATTGCAGTTACTTGGTGCATTAAATACACATTTCAACGATTTTGACAATATGATGAATATTATAAACGAAGTGAAGTATCTGTGTAGTACATAATCTGTGTGACACATATGCCTATACTAGAAATACATTAAAATCGTGACGCGTTCGGATACTGTTGAGTAATTCTGCGCTACGTGCCCTTGCTTCGAAGACCCTCGCCGAAGAGTATCAGACACAGACGGTCCACTAGATACGCGAACACCATGTCTGCTATCAACACTTGCACTAGTACAAGCCGGTACTGAAACAAAATATAAATAGTTAAGTTTCTATATTTTTTTCTGATGACGAATTTTTTTTTAAAAGCTTACTAGCAATGTGGACTTCCAAGTCAAAGGTCTCGAGTTCGAATCCAAGGCACGCACCTTTGTCTTTTCGAAGTCATGTGCGTGATCATCATCATCATAATCATCATAATTAATTATATTATCACGCGCTTAAACGGTGAAGGAAAACATCGTGAGGAAACCTGCATGCCTGAGAGATTTTCTTGACGACATGTGAAGTCTGCCAACAGGCAGTAGGCTAGCGTGGTGGACTATAGCCTAATCCCTCTCGTTCTGGGAGGAGACCCGTGCCCAGCAGTGGGACAATGTAATGGTTTGATGATGATGACTAGCAATGTGGGACGCAGATTACTAGTTACCTTGTTAACCCCTCGTGCTAAGCTAAATGCTTGTGTTATGAGTGGGTCCACGGCGGTAGTGCAATGGGTGGGTTATGAACCGGCAACCACATGATCGAAAGTCTGACGCCCTCGCCATTAGGCTACCGCCGCTTCAAATTATTCATTTCAAAACTACAAAACATTTACATTTGAGACTATACATCCTTGATCCGGGAATCGAACCCAGGACCTCTAGCGTTGCAGTCGCGTTTGAGAACTACATCAACATACATACATACACCCGCGCATTTTTCTACAGGGGTAGGCAGAAACTATAGACCGCCACTTGCTACGACTCTTGCATATCTCTTTCGCTTCTCCCACATTCATACATACGCGCCGGTTGCGAGTACTACGTACCTGACCTTTTTGAAGGACCTTGCCGATAAGATCGGTGTAAGTCCTTCTAGGGCGACTGCTCTCGACGCAGCCGCTGACATTCGCCTTATAAATTAAATTTGTTGATCGTCTTTAATGAATACTAGAGTAATGAGGCAGTCAATACTTACATCAGGTGGGAAATATACAATCTCGAACATGTTGGAGAGGTCGGGGAATATCCCAGCGGCGAGTGCCAGCACCGCGCCGCCCGATATCATAATACTGTACAGCAGAGGTTTGTTGTCACGGAGACCTTCCATGAACGGCTCGCCCTGTCGGACAAATAAATATTTATTACTAGCTTTCAGACCGCGGCGTCGCCGGCGCGTTGACTTTACGGCCTGTGTCAAGAACGGCTAGACCGATTTGTATATATTTTTTTTATATCTTCGGTAAGGCACAAGGAAATTTCTTATGGATATAAAAACTTAAACAATGCGAGGAAAATTGTAAAAACAACACTTTTCATTTCCATACACCTGTAAGGTAACACGATATTTAGGATTGTTAGGTGATTCGAAGTTGGCCGGGTCAGCTTGTCTATACTTCTATACTAATATGTATTATAAAGAGGTAAAGTTTGTGAGTTTGTAAAGGGTTATCTCTGGATCAACTGAACCGAATTCGAAAATTCTTTTACCTATAGAAAGCCACATTATTTGTGAGTGGCATAGACTATGTTGCCCAACAAAGTGAGCACGGGTCAGCTGGTGGTATATATTTTTATGAGATAACACCCAGTCAACTAGCGTATAAGACTGATTATAAGTTGATATTTACCCTGTAGTTGATAGCAAAGGTGGATATCTGCAGCGACATAGAGATTATGTATACAGTGCTGTTTAGAAGGTCCGGAGCAAACTCCCGTTCCTCGTCTTCTGCCAAATCCATGTCTAGTTTCGGCTTGTTATCCCTGCAAATAAAACATAATATTGTGTTCAAACGCTGATATTCTCTTGCCGATATGGTTTCGTCGTGTGTCGTGTCGTTGTTCTTCGTAAAAATAATGGTTGAACTACACGATGACTGATGTATGCTTGTCGTCAGGACAGGTCAACTCAAATCTGCTATGGCTCTTTTGTAAAACCTCTTTCAGATTTCGGCCTACATTGTAAAAATGGCATATTTGATCATATTACTACTGTCGACTTTAAAAAAATCAAATGATGATTGTAATTGGCACAAATTCAAACTGTGATCTCCAACTTAGAACTTCCTAATGAAACCCAATCACACTTCCGATCTGGAAATCAATCCTGAGCAGCCATACCAGCCATTAGACCCATGAGACAGTCATAATATAATTATTAAAAAATAAGGTATTAAAACTCCTTCGAGAACTGACAGAGAACAGTTAAATAGAAAAAAAAATACCTTCCAGGCGACCGTGATGTGGCTTCGTGTACCAAGTATATGAGGCAAAGGAAATGAACCGCGAATTGGGTGAGCACCGTCATTATCGTGTACACATTGAAAATGTTTGGCAACGGACGTTGCTTTGATAGTTGTTTTAGTGGCTGGAAAAAAAAACAAGTAAATTTTATAAAAAACAGCATAACAGTCACCAATATGACTAAAAACTGGGGAATATATATTTTTATGCCAAAAATATCGGCTGAAAACATTCTGGAAATAAATACTGCGCCACGGGTATCAATATCTGTAGGCCCCGCTCATATACTGATCATGTACTTTACGGGAGGCACGCAGGGTCGAAACCTGCCTGGAGTTTTTCATTAACTAGAAAATTCATATCTTTGTGGATATTTCACATTATTTAATGCTGAAATATAATAAAAATTAAAATCAGCAACTGACCTTAGATCTGGAGATGAATAAGAAGCAGGACGCGAGCAAGAGACTCTGCAGGGTCGCCTGGGTGTCGCTGAACTTGATGCCGTCGAGGTACAGCACCGACTGACTGTACGCCAAGATGAGCGCGTTCAGCGCCAGGATCTTGAACATCTGCAGCGTCGTTACCAGGGTGCAGCGGCCTTGCTTGATTATGTGGCAAACTGGTGAAGAATTTATTATAGACCTCGTGAAATGTTTGGTGAAGAATGTGATTAAGCAAACAACCATGCTACATTTGCGAGGTTCGGAAGAAGGCGTATGCCATTGCGTTAAATTGTTTAAAAAGTCAAGTCTTTATCAGAGATGTAATAATTGCCAAATTTACGCAAAGGGTAGTACATAGTAAAGGTAGTTGTTAAGGTCGCTACTGCTATAAACCAATGTGTTATAGAACTACAATTAAAAAACGAAAATAATATAATTTCATGTTATGATTGTTCAACACAGACATGTCTAACAATTATAATATGAACTTTAAGCTGTGCTTCGTAATTGCAGATGGGAAAACGCAAATTCATAAATATAATAGGATGGAATATCAAGGATCATAAATAAAAAAAAACTTACTGCAAAATATACTGGAAAGGCGACTTGTAAATGGTGCAGCGACGCTTGCGTCTCCCAACCTCACGAGTTGCGTGTCCTCGTCCTCCAGCTCGCGCATGGCCCTGCGCAGGCGCGCCGCGGCCTCTGCGCGGGCCTCGGCGCGGCTGGCCGCCCGCCGCGGGGCCTCTTCCACTGCGCGCTCCTCTCGCGGCTTCTCGCGGGGTCGCTCGGGTGCATTCGCTAGGATTGCTACACCCACCTGCAATTTATATTAGTTAGCAATGCTGTTTTAGCGATTTCGAGGCTTCTTAAGCAAGAAAAAGCGATAATTAAAAAAAAAAAAACTTATTTCTTTCTTTTGCGTACGATACGATACTACTACAATAAGTAAAAAATACATTTTTTTTTCTTATCGTAGGTATTATGTATTACAAATTTAATTTGGCGAAACAAGACTTTTTGACCGATACAAAAATTGTAACGTGAAAAAGTATTTGTTAGAAAATGTGTCAAGAATATTAATTCTGTAAAACTTATACTTTTAAGAAAAGATAACTTAGATATTGATAGACAAAAACAGAGAGAGAGATAGAGCTTTAAATAAAATCTTTTTTTTTCAAGTGATACTTACGTCAGCGTGTTTCAGTGCTCCCACGTCGTTTGTACCATCACCACACATAAGTGTGACGTAGCCGAGCGCCTTCAACGTCACTACTACAAACTCTTTCTGTTTAGGAGCGAATCTAGCAAACACCTTTATATGAGGCATCAGCTCCAGTAGGAACTTGTGATGGTGTTCGTTTAGGAACGTCAAACCCTCGCCTGTTATACACAAATCAAACTTCGAAGTCAACTGTTTTGATGTCTTGAATGGATTCACTGGAAGATTGACTTCTTCGTCTATTGACTTCCAACCCCACTTACTCTCATTTTCGGTCAATATGAGAACTTCTCCTTTTTGAGTAAACTTCAACTCTTTAGCAACATGACACGCCGTTAGCGGATTGTCACCGGTTATCATAACCACTGAATGGGAAGCATTCACGATCTCTGATATTGCTTTCTTTGAATCACTCTTCAAAGGACACGAAATAATTACAAATCCAACAAAAGTCAAATCAGACTCAATATCTTCACGGGACATATCCCTGATTTCCTGAGAACTTAATTTTCCTAAATTCCTATAACCTAAAGCCAAAACTCTGGCACCTCGTCGCGACAAAGTTAGGTAAACATGATCATAATGACTAGGGACCTCCTTGAGCATGCTTTTAACAGTCTCAGGTGCACCCTTCACACTGCTTATATAGTGCGTCTCCATGAAACCTCGTTCATTTACCTGATAACCTGCTATTACAGACATTCTTTTAAGGGCACTTGAAAAGTGATTTCTGTGAACTATTTTCAGGCCAGGCGATTTCCCTTTCTTTGGCACAACAGCGTCTCCTTTGGTCAGGTTCCACTCTGCAGCTTTCAGAGTAGCTTTCTCTAACGGATCTCCAACCACACCATCATCCAGTTGCACTAGAGAATGACACGATGCTAACACTTGTATAGTCTCCATTGGAGCTTGAGCTAATGGGATAACTGTAGCGTCCTTGTGGTCCTCTATACCGGCCACACCTTCTACAACTAAATTATCACTTGTTAAAGTACCAGTCTTATCAAAACAGCATATTTCTACTTTTCCTGCAAAAGGTATTCTGAATGGTTCTGTACAAAATACTGCTAGCTTAGACAACGATAATAATGACGTGTTCACTGCCAGTGACAATTCTATCGGCAGTTCTGGTGGCACGACTGACGTCAAAATCAATGTGCACTCTAAAAATAATTTGTATCTGTTCCTCTCTGGATCCTCGCAGCCCTTGATCCAGACATATGCAGCGGCGGCGATTGCGAAGATGAGTAAGAACAAAATAAATCCAAATGTCTCCAGATTGTTAGCTGTCACTCTTTTCACACCAAACAGGATTGTTCTTAACAGTTTGCCTTGGGATGTGTTGAAGCCATTTCGGATGACATATCCAATACAGCCGTTGTCCGGAGCCTTAAGAGCTGATGAAGTACTTTTGCTAGGAGAGGAATGTTGAACAATCTTGGTGCCACCAAACAACATGTGAAGTTTGCCATCACCCTCAGGATCAAAGCTTTGTTTTAGATTCTTTTCATTGTCTACTGCTTCCTTCATTTGGGGTACACTTTCACCAGTCAACATGGACTCATCAACTATGCATGAACCTCTGAGGAGGACTAAGTCACAAGGGACTAGGTTTTCATTTGTAGACCTAATGAGGGACACGACATCTCCTGGTAGGAGCTGGTCACTCATTATTTGCCGCCACCTCCTATTTCTGTACACATTGATATTATATGGCTTGTTTCCCATCTTTCTAATTTCGGCCATGTTTCTCAGCTGTTGTTGTACCAAGGTGCACTCAAACATCACAAGCATTACCAATGTGAATATGGAGTAGTACCAGTACTTGTCTAAACACCATAATGCAACACAGAACACTTGGAATACGAAGAATGGTGCTGTTGCCCTTTCCTTAAAAAGCTCCATAAACTCTGGAACAACCTGTAACAATATTTTTGTACTTATTAACAACATATTACATTATAAGGAGCCAGTCCTTTGCAATCAATAGCATACCATCACACCTGTATTCCCTGAAGGGTTATGCAGTTCGCTGGTATGTTTAAGACCTATATCATTGTAATAGGGGGCGAGCCAACTGCCATTAACCATGCACAGATCCAAACACTGAAGTGCTACTATAAAATCCTAAAAAAATTCTCGGCTTGACAATCGAACCCCGGAAAACGAGCATAGCACGAGTCGCGCTTTGAAACACTAGACTAATGAGGCAGACAAATCCAAAAAAAGTCCGTTATTACACACATTCAATAGGAAAAGTGAAAAAATATCCTTGAAATTAATTCTCTATTTACCTACAATCGCAATAAATATTAATGAGCAGTATGTTAAATATAAAACTTCGCTAAATGCAAAATCAATATGGCATACATACATTTCTTACACAACAATCCAATTATAATAATGTGGCTTTGAAGTAAAACAATGTCCTTGCCGTTTAAACCTCACCACAAAGAAATAAAATTAAAGTCAAGTGGTTTGTAATGTCAAAATAACAGTGTTTTACTAAATGCCCATGAAAGTACAGTACTTATATCAAAAACAAATCTGTCTATTTTTATGTTTGTTCTGGTTAATCTTGAAACGGCTGGACCGATTTTGACGAAACTATCACTGTTACACACTTGTTATTATATAAGGATTTACTAAGGCTTATTAACGTCAAGCTGTGATACTAGGAGGCATACAAAAAGAAAAAAAAAACAAATCAGTGAAAATGTGAGGTGCAGCTTGTTAATATAATATTGAAGAACTAGCAATGCCATTCAATGAGATGCTGCTGCCAACATTGAAGAGACACTAGCAAGCAGAGAAGTAACTTACTCCATTTTTACTCCTCTGAATATTGTCTAAGCTATGCCTTCATCATTATAACAAAAGAAATATAACAGTGCAGATTCAACCTCCATAGAGTGGCAGAAAAAACTGGAAATTGGGCATACAGTATGTTGAATTCCCAGTTTTTAGATCAACCATTTTGGCTGTGCATAGATAAATGTGCAGTAGCTGAAAAAATTATTGCTGGGCCACTCTTCACAGGTTAAATCCATACATGTAATATTTGTTTACAGATAGGTATTTTGAGTGTAGCTTATGATAATTTTTGTTTATATAAAATCTACAGTATGTCAAAAAAATATTATAATTTTGTCAACATTTGGAGTTATATGAATTCTATTAAAACTCCTTCTTTGGGACAGGGTCAGAACATCCCCTCTCAATCCCCACTATCCTATATCTCATGATAAGACTCTGTGTGAGTGCTAGTGCCAAAATGTACCCAGCATTTAGTTAATATGGACAATCACATTTTTTATTATTAGTTATGAGACTACATAATTATATGATAAATTGAGTAGCAAAGCAAAACAAACATTTAAAAAATGTTTTCATTTTAGATTACTTTTTATAAACAAAAATCTTTGAATTAAAACATTCCCACATTGAGTTTGTTTAATTATATTGACTTATATAGATAAATTAAACAAACTGAATCAGATGTGTAAGGATACAGTACAGTACACAATTTAATACTGCTCCCTCACCAATCTTAGTTATGGTAATTATTGTAAAAATGATAACATCATGTTGAACTTTCAATTCAGATTATTTTTTTATTTACTCCTCAGATAAGGTCAAATGTATAAAAAATAAGCATAAGTTGTAATACATCTTTCAGTTTAGAGGAAGAAATTTTAGCACAACACTTTGAAAATTAGTTTGTCTGATGAGAAATAATTCATAAAATGATTCATTAGTAGCGAATATTAATGATGTCAAATTATTTATCAAAAGTATACTTTTGTCAAGTATAGGTTACTACCTATACTTTTGTAAAGTGAGTGTCTAGACATTTAATTTAATCAGGAATGTCAGTCTTCAACATTATCTATTGCTGAACACAATGGGGAGGCCCATTAGACCACCCTTGATATTTTATACAATAGTATGCAAATTATTTTTAAAAAATGCCTATTATTATAACAATCTATTATTATTTAAAGTAGGTACATACCAACAAAAATATCACTCACCATAATCATTTCATTTTTTCCAAATTCCTTTTCTGCAATATCAATGGCATCATCGTCCAAATAACCTTTGGATTCCATATACTCTTCATAAGTCTTATTGGTAGGAAACTCAACAGTGTGAAAAGACTTTTTATCCCAGTCATAAATATACTTACTTTTTTGGAATATAAACCATACATCTGGATATATGCTATCTTTTTTTGTTGACTGAAAATTAATTTTAGAAATAGTGTTGAGGTATGAGTATGCATGAAACATAAATTCATATTTTTATCAATAGAAATTATAAAAACATACCTTGGTGTGATGAAGTTTAACAATTTCTGAAAACCCATTATTGGATGTTGGTACAACTTTCACTATTTCGGCCTGGATAGGATCCTTAACCTAAAATCAAATGGACACATGAAATATTAATCTGCTGCTAACTCTACAACAAACCATGAATGATATCAACATTTTCTTTAGAACAAAACTTGGAATTACTTACGGACGAACAGGACAGGAAACACTGAATGTGTACGCTCCAATAG
Source organism: Subacronicta megacephala (assembly GCA_958496365.1). Classification (NCBI taxonomy): domain Eukaryota; kingdom Metazoa; phylum Arthropoda; class Insecta; order Lepidoptera; family Noctuidae; genus Subacronicta; species Subacronicta megacephala. The sequence continues at coordinate 12,438,707 of OY292515.1, forward strand.
CAGCAGAGGCAAATGAGAATTTGTATAGTGGCTACCACCACGACACTCACAAAGCCTGCCTCAAAATTTTCTTCAAATCCATACACAGCAATCCACGAATAAAACACTATTGGGTATACTATCAAAAAAGGCAGCACAGTTCCTTGAAGAACTGTCGGCACCGGCTTGAAAAGCTGTGTATATTGAACTAAATCGTCCAGTGACGACTGCATCTTATTGGATACCATTTTATAATTCTAATAAACTTTAAACCCGTAGTAATATATCACCAATGGCTTTTTTTAACTTTTTGACGTATAATTAAACATAATTAAATATTTTCTCTGAAGAAACTAATTCAAAATATAAATAAAATTCAATTTTATTGAGTTTACTCAACTTGACAGATTGACAATCAAGAGAGGAGGGAGAGAAGAGTGGAGAAGAGGGGTGGGTGAGGCGGAAAACCGGAAACAGCGTGTGAACAAAAAGTATGCGTGTCACGTGCTTTTCCATTGTATGCAGAAAATATTCAGGTATGATTGTCACTCATTCAAAAACAATTTGGCTGTGTACTCTGTAAAAGTTTATTTAGGCTTTTCCAATATATGACGAAATAAAATCTAAATCAGATTGGAGAACTAGAGGGAACGGAAAAGACATGTATTCGGTTTAAAAAAAAATCCAAACTGTCAAATCTGAACGGTAACTGACACAAACAAAGTGACAACGACAAGACAAGGCAACGTCAGTAATGTCAATAAAAGGCGCCAAAAGTGTGTTTCTGTTTATAAAAGTTCACGTACATACACTTCGTAAAAATACACGATGAATTTGAATATAAAAAGGAAATCTACCAAAATTCCACTGACGGGTAGCCTTATGGAGACATACCCTCATGATCTTCAAATGTACAAGATTCCACCTACTGAAGACTTAACACTCCAAGAGTTTGAAACGTTAGCCTTAGAAAGAGTGACTTTATTAAGAACGTTAGCAACCGCAACAACTCTAAAAGGGCTTCGAATGTTCTCAGAAGAATGGACAGACTACGTAATTAGTGAACTAAGAACCCAAGGCTTGAAATATTATGCTAAGCTTTGTGAGAAGTCGTCTTGTGCCTCAACCGAAGCCGATTTGCAGGCAAGACGTAAAGATCACATTGCACACTTCATTCTTAGACTAGCATATTGCAGGACTGAAGAATTGCGGCGCTGGTATATCGCAAGAGAGTTAGAGTTGTTCAAAATGAGGTTTGCAACTATGAGGGGTGAAGCAGTTGAGACTTTTTTCAAACTCAACAATTTATGCTATACTAATATCACTGATGAAGAGAAAAGCGAAATTATGCACTATCTAAGGGAGTCAACACCTCATGCTAATATAGATAACATGAAATTTTACAAAGTTAAATTCTATGAAGTGCTAGATTTGGTAAAAATGAGGAAAGTGTATCTGAGTGGTGGATATGCATACATTGCACACAAAGATTTTATATCAGTTCTATCTGCACAATACAGGACACAACTGAAACAAACTTTGGCTGTTGCTTCTCATCACCTTGGTGAGATTGAACAAGATGAAAGATTAGTATCATTATTAAAAGGATTACACCAGTCATATTCTGGCAATGACTACAGTGATGCCAAATCAGTTGTTCCCATAGAGAGTTTGGACTCATTGTCTGTTAAGTCCTTCCCACTGTGTATGAGGCAACTTCATGAACAACTGAGACTGGCTCACCATTTAAAACATGGTGGAAGATTACAGTATGGATTATTCTTAAAAGGTATTGGTGTAACATTGGAAGATTCCCTAAGATTCTGGAGAGAAGAGTTTACTAAAATAATGGAGCTAGATAAATTTGAAAAACAGTATGCTTACAATGTAAGATATAATTATGGAAAAGAAGGTAGCAAAAAGGACTACACTCCATTCAGTTGTTTGAAAATTATCAACACAACTGTCGGGCCAGGGGACTGTCACGGGTGTCCATATAGACACTGTGATGTTGGTATTCTGAAGAATAGACTGCAGGGCTATGGTTTGGACTCTCATGGTATGTATTATATCAATTCAAACTGAACTTTATCTGACTAAATATATCTTAACCCGTCAATGCATACAGTTTCCTCATGAGGACATAACAATAGATTTTGCATTGTGTCTACAATATGCCGCTTGACGGGTTAAAACAAAGATATATTTAAATAAAATTATAGATACAAATAATTCATCTATATCATTTATATACAGGTAAAATTTGTGAGTTTGTGGATTTGTATATAGAGGTCTCCAGAACAGATGATCTGATTCTGTAAATGATTTCACTACTCCTGGAGTGTTTTATCACAACAATGATAATGAAATTGCAAGTCTTAGCTAGTATTTATAATGCTATTTTATTTTATGTAAGCCCCTGAATAAGGTTTGCATTTAACTATTTGTTTATTTTTTACCTAATACAAAACACTGAAAAAAAATTGTCTTTGTTACAGCAATCAATGAAATCATAGATATGACAAAGAAAGGTCATTTCCAAATAGCATGCAGCAAATACTTTGATGCTGTACATCATTCTGACCTAGGGCTGGGCATCAACCATCCAAACCAATATGTTGAAGAGAGTCAGAAAATTGCTAAAGGTGACATCAAAGTGGAGGTGAAAAGAGAAGCCAAACCAACAGTTAAAAAGGAAGCTGTCAATGAGTTGGAGGAAATGGATTTCGATGATGTCATGTAATTTCTAAGAACATACATGACAAGGGAAGACAATGATTATACTTATCGAGTGGTCAAAATACTTTAACTTGGACTGAGAATTGTTGTACTGAACATTTTAAATAAACAAAGATAATAATTTTGCCAACATATTAAAGAAATTGCAATTACAACCATTAAAACAACATACAAATTTTAAGATTTTATTGATTTAAATTAATGTATAATATATTATAATATTTATTTCCTTTTAACATACATGGCCTGTCTAGCCAGGTTTCCACAATATAAACCACATATAAAAATTAAACCTATAATTGAAATGCCTACAATTAAAAAGTACTTCTTAGATGGTGAAGTTGATATCTCATTATACATATCACCAAAGTTCTCTATCACATTCAACTGAAACAAGGAAAATAATAACAAAATTAAATAAGTATATTGTATAGGCTGAGTATCTAGCCTTGACATTTTTTAGGTGTACAATGGTACAACACAGTATATGCTGTTTTGAAGATAGGATGAAACATATTTTTGTTTTAGTACGCAAATTGTTTTAACCATATGTGCTTCTGCAATAGTCATAGTAAGAGATTTTATCTGGCTATTATGTATTTTTATATTTAACAAACATACTAGGGTCATCAATCAGCCTATGGCAATGCCCCATAATTGTTTTAGTAAAGCAACCCCATGAATACCTAAACAATTTGTTCACAAATTCTAGATACTATTTATATAAATACAGTTTGATTTATACTTACAGCTGCAACATGTTTATACATTTCCAATCTACTTGAAAGTGCCTTTTGACAGTCAGCCTCTAGTTTCCTATTACTATCATTGAGAATTATCTTAAGACATTTTAAACCTGAAAAGAAGTTTAAAAGTACTTAAATATCTTGTTTCTTAATTAGCCTCAGCCTCTATCCTTGCCATATTTTAACAAAATCTGTTCATCATATTAGGCGTGAATGGTTTATAGATAAGAGAAAGAGTTACATAGACTGCAAATATTAATAAGCTCAGTAAATTTTATTCTTTCTTCTTAAACTTACGTCTTCCAGCACCATGCTCCAAATCTTTGCAATATGTCAGTAAGTCCATAGCACAAGCACGCTCCAGCAATGGATCTGCCTCAATATCCACTTCAGTTTCTTCTATTATCTGTGCAACTTCACGCGCACATTCAGCTGATACGATTTTATGATTCAAAAGAGCATTCTTCAGGCATTCTTCTACCTGTTATTAAATTTGTCAAAGTTAAATTCAATTGAATAGTGGTACAATAAGCGCTTAGTTAGGGCTTTTAAACACCATCAGTGGCGTAGCGTGCCTTGGAGGGGCCCTGTATCAAAATTAGTTGCGAGGGGGGAAGAAGGGTACAGATTTTAGGCATTTTTTTTATAACCTCCTCCCTTTTCTGTTTACTTTTGCTTTTCATAGGTCCACTGGGATAATCTTACACATGTTTGGGGGCCCCTGTAGCCCAGGGGCCCCGTATCATTGATACGGCGGTAGCTACGCTAACTACTTCCTGGTACAAATATTTGCATACATATCATCACGCCTGTATTCCCCGAAGGATTAGGCAGATGTGTACTAATGTACATCCACATTCCGCCGTTATGTTTAGGCCCCATGTAAAAGAGCACGGGCCTATTGCCATTAACCGGGCAAGAATCCAGACTCGAGCTGCGAATTCCATAGAAAAACCCAATAACACTATACTCGACCTGGGGATTTAACCCAGGATATCTAGCGTGGCAGTCGCGGTTGAGAACACTAGCCTAATGAGGCAGTCTCATCATACATGCATAGTCAAATATTTGTATAGCCCACAGTTAATTTGTTCCAGATTTTGTGTGAGAATGTATTATTGTAAGCAATATTTTAAAAAAATACGACACCTGTCCATCAGAATTCGTAATGTCATTTGGCACAGCACAAATTGTCTGAATTTCAGCTTTGCATAATTTACCAAGCAAAGGGTCGAGACGATAGTTCAAAGCTTGCTCTTTTAACACATTTGCTAGTTCATTCTCACATGAGGTTGTTAATTTTGATTCCCTAAACTTTTCCTTCAAACAATATAACATTTTTCCCTGCAGTTCCATATCTTGTGGTTCTTTTGCTGAAACAAAAAAGGAACATGATGACGATGTTATTCTACTATCAGACACAATTTGCAAGAAAATGAAGTTCCTCATTCGAGGAATGTGTATAAATACTCCATGTTCGAAATGTTTGCCTTATCCTAAATAGTGAAATGGTTTTGAAACTATGTGTCTACAATAGTCAGTTTGCAAATATTGTCTACCTAATTTAATAATGGATTTTATACCAATCACATCTGAACAAAATTTCGTAATATCCATTTTGCAAGCTATTTGTAAATTATTATTAAATCGGTAGTCCATATTCTGTTCTATCATGCGGTTTACAATAACAACTTTGCAGTTTTCATCAAAATGTGGTTCTTGTCGGTGAATCTGGAAAAATAATAAGAAAAAATATTTAGAAAATAATATGTTTTTTGAACAACCAAATAAGTAATTCATTAATTATTTACCTTTAAGCAATCTAAAATCTTTGATGCATCTGTGTTATGGCAATACAAGTCTATCATATCATTACAGCTTGTAATTAAATGATAGTCAATGGCATTGTCAGCAAACTCTTGTTTCCGTACTACAAAAATGGCTTTCCTGCATGTATCTGATAACCTTCCTTTAGCCGTCTGCAGACATTCTAGAGCAGCTGATTCTCCATGGGGCACATTGGCACAGTACATTTGTAAATCGTTCTTACAAGCCTCTTTCAGTTCTGGATCTAAATCAATACTCTCTTTTTGTTGGAAGAGCTGTTGTCTCAGCTGCTGGCGACAGTCCTTAAATATTGTATGCTTCCTTTTTGTTATTGTATCATTTCTCACTATTTCACTAAGACATGTGACAACCTGGCTTTTAGTTAATGCCTTAGGACAAAATCTAACCACATAGGACTTGCAAGCGTTCTTAAATTTTCTGGTAAACCTATAATTTTTTAATGAGATCAGTTGTTCATGTTCTATAGCAGCTCTACAGTTAACATTGGCTTTAATTTCTGGATCATTTTTATGACTTATCAAACACTCCATTATATCATCTTCCTCTTTCTTACTTTTCAATTCTGATGCACATAGCCTCTCAATAGGAACTCTACAATTAATGTTAACAACAGCATTTAGTTCTATATGGCCACTTTGTGTTTCAGTAAAATTTGTGACAATTTCTTTACATTTAGGTCCAAGTTCTTTTATCTTGTTTTGCAAGCATGATATTTCTTCCCCTTTCCCAGTATTTTCAAAGCACAAATTGATAAGATCATCCATGCAATAATCTTCAATGTCAGGCATCATATCCACACTAATGGCTCTCTGTCTCATTACTCTCCTCACTTGGGCTTCACAGCCCTGTTTTAGCTTTCCTCTGAGATCAGGGTTATAAGCATAGTTATACAAACATGGCAATACAAGAGGGTCTTTTTCAGATTGGTGTTCACTTATATCAGCCCACTGGAGTTTTGCTTTGCACACTGTAACTGCATCATATTTACATGCCTTGTATAACTGTGGGTCAAGCTTAAAATCTCTGGATATAAAGTACTGTATTTGCAACAAAGCAGCTTCACAATCATTAGTCATTAAATTGGTTCCAAGTTTTTCCATTAGACATGACATAACTCTACCATTTCCATAGGTTACTTCTCTGCAGGCACGGTCCACCACAGGTTTGCATGCCTTACGGAGAATGGGGTCAACTCTCCAATCTTCACCTGGATCAGCCTCTTGGACTAACATCTCCAGCGATTTTTGGCATGCCGAACTGATTCTCTTATCTTTCCTCTTTCTTGGTCTAGCATGGTCCATGAGGCAATGAATTGTTCGCCCACCAGCTTCAATACCTTTACACAGGGTAGTTATGTCATTGGCACAGTTTTGCATTAATTCTGGTGACAGCCTATAGTCATCCATAAGCATTTTTCTATGATCAATCATCTCAGCAGTGCATTCTGGGCTTAATTTTGTGCTTTCATTTCGAGATACATTTTCTAGGCATAATAAAATTTGTGCAAGTCTAACATCTTTATCATCTACAACACCTTTTCGGCAGTGATATTTTCTAATATCCTCTTTACAAGATTTCACTAACCCTTTACTCATCCTATAGTTCATAACAATATTTCTTTGGTCATAAAACAGTTGGTCTTGGCACTTTTTTCGCATTCCTGTAATAAAAAAAATCAGTAATTAACATTTAATTGATGAATTCAATGTTCCCAAGAAGATTTAAATTTTGTTAACATATCTACATAATTCAGTAAGTTAAGTAATAATAGCAAAGAGTATTAAATGACCAAGTAAGGTAAAAGTAATAAATATTTACCATTTTCATACTTATGTCTCAATAGACACTTGTACATCAACCAAGAGCCAGGTACTTCATCAGGACAGAAGTTCTTCTGATCCAAGTTACATGCAGCAAATATGATTTTGTCTAACTGAAGATTATTGTACTTCATTTCCTGCAGTACAGTTATTTCAGATAGACATTCAGGTCGGAGGTTTAAATCTTGTTCTTGTAAACATTTTATAGTATGCTGTTGTGACAAACTCCTAGGATCAAATGGTATTCTACCACAAGTGTGGGCCTCTATGTCATCGTAACAATTCTTTAGGAAATTACCAATTATCTGCCAATCATTGAAAATCAGAGATTCAATTTTATTTATCATCCTCCAACATTTTTTATCTGTTACACTTGATTTTTTCTTCAACACACAATCTATGACATATTCTGAAGGGTTTAGGCAGTTCAATATTCCAGGCTCTTCTTGACATGGTTCCTTCAATTTATGTTCCAAGTAAGCACTATCTAGAAGCTCTGCTTGGTGAGTCCATAGCTTGTGTTGGCAGAGTAACAAGATTTGTGTTTTATTGTATGACGCATTTAGTGCGCATGATAATATTGCAAGATCATCATCCAAGTGCGAACACAGCTTATGATACAAAGCACAGCCCGAGATGTCTAAAGAAAATCTATCACTGGGTCGATTTACCAAATTACCCAATACTTGTGCATCTTGGAAGAATACGGTTACACATGCTGTTAGAAATCCTGCCGTCGTAGTAAGTATGTTATTACTTAACATTTCGCTGCCGGCTTTTGAGCTTTTGTGGAAGTGAGTTTATAGTCAGCAATTTTACTCAAACATTTCTTCCTATTGTATGGATGGCTTACATGCCATAACGATACAGTCGATCCATTTAGAGTTCTAGAACCGATTGCCTTGTACCTACTTAATCAATGTTTATCACTATAATTCGTTGTTTATACTTAAAAACACTACAAAATTTGTTTAGGGAAATTGGCTAAAAGAACGATTGTTAAACGACAAAGACAAACGGATTGATTTTGATTGCCGAGCCGATGGATCGCGGAGGACGAGGAACGGAACGACTCTTTGACTTTTGTGTATCAGTGTTACTCAAACAAAAATACTGTATGTACTCATCCTATTGTATAAAATACACAAAAAGCAAGTATACACTGAATGTGTGTGATCCTTTTTTACTAAAATTTTGCTTTTGCGGTTATATTAATATACAGCTCACTTAATTAAGCATAAATTAAATTAACTATGATGGTTTTCTTTATAAAGTGGCAATATATACTGTACAAACCGTACTGATAAAAAATGGCTTTTACAAAATATTGCTAGTTTCACACCTCCTCTTTTCTGCAGATCGTACGCTCCATATGAGAAAGAGATAGTTAAATTGTTGTACCTACATTATGTAATAGGCTCGTTATTTTGTTAATTTCACTTGTTCATTCATTGCAATTTCAATCAAAAAGCTCTCTGTCGAATAAATGTCAATCAACCAGCCATCCATTCATTACTTCATTCATTGATGATGTGATGATTGAAAAATATTTTTTACAATAATTACAATACAACGATTACTTTACTCCATCCAATAAAACTCAATTTGGAAATAGTTGTGTATACGTGTAATTTTTAATATGGAAGAATTTGTGGAAGTTAATCAAATATCGGATTTTATTTCGTATCTCCGCAGTGTGAGTATTATTTATTTCTTTAATGTTTTAAGCTAGAATTTAATCCCCAAATATTACAGTTACAGTATATAACTACTATTCTAGTAATGAGTGAAAGTAAACAGCGTTCCTAATGTAAATAAGATCCCGTAAATAAGTGGGCGGTTATCTTGGCGTCGCGGCTTCTGGTTGTGAGCCGTGGCCAACTGTATGTTTTAAAATTATTGGTCCTCCTCAATTAACATTTTACGATTGTTTTGCCGGCATCAGAGAGCAAAGGTTCCAATTAGCATTTATACGAATTCAAATAACTAGCCAGTCTTGAAACTGCTTTGCCATTTGATTCTGATACCATATGTAGACACCTATTTTAATTTAATTAAACTTAATGTATCAGTATAGATACATACTTAGGTATTTTTAACCAATTTATTTGTAGAGGTAACAGTGATGTTATAGTAGAATTTATAGATAATTGTCAGTGGAGCCTACACCACCATTCAGATTTGCACATTGCCTTGATGGTTCATTTGCTTTTCTAACCAGTTGTCAATTTCTAATTCATGATATGAAATTGTAAATTAAGAAATATTATATGAAATTGTCATAAGGAGGCATGCAGACATTGGTTGGTTGACTATTTCAACTAGATTTCAATTAATTCACTAAAGAAGATGTAAGTCGTTATTGTGTTGTGTCTGTAATTAAATACTTGAAGGGATGTCCTGTGAAGGTGGTATTTATCAAAGTACTTCATTAGACGAAATGTAAAACCAATACAATTGGTTTTACAAAAAGGAATATTTTGAAAAAAAAAGCCAATAGCAGTTTTTTTAATTAGCAACTTTATACAATTTCTTTGGCAATGCAGCTAGCCTTCTGGGTACCCTCATGACTGATAGCGATGCGGAGGACTTTTGTGATGCCCTTTTTAAATTTTTCTTTTATTATTTTTATAAATTTTTCAATAAATATTAGTTAAGTAGTTATTAAGTTACTCCTTACGATTTATTTAATTTCTATGTATCTATATCTTTTTTAATTCAATGCAATAAATTGTCTTCAATTATACAGGGTCAAGCTATTTTAGTGAAATCTAATCAAATACTGGTGCAAACTGGTGTGGCACAACTGCCAACACCAGTTGGCAGTTTTTATTTTGAATTTTAGTATAACGATAGATTGGAATTTCGAAAACAACATGGGCTACCTTTTGTCTCAATAAATCATAACTCAATAGCTGCATTTGGTTACAGTTTTTTTTTTCTGTGTAGGTATGGTGTCTGCAATTTGTAGTTTGACAGGCAAAGAGGTTAGACATTGCTTGTTGGACACGCACACAAATAATGAAGCTTTCCATGCTATTAAAACTTTTGTTTAAATTATTATCGTCGAAGATTTTGATGTAAAATTGTGGATTCGGCGAAAAATTTCAATTTACACCTAAATCTCCTACGATAGCGATTTTCAATACCTACTCATTCGTGAGTTATTGTTGAAGTCACAATTTCTACTGCCATGCACCTAGAATGTGTTATATCCGAATAATTTGCGAAAAACCAAGAAAAAATTGAATTTCGCGCCTAAGGCTGACGCTTTAGCCTACTAGTTTTATACATAAATAAATAACTAAATTAAAATTTACCACTTGAAGCCCACTTGCAGACAACTTCAGACTAGCCAAGTTATTTCGAACAAGCTTATTTCTTATTTCACTTAGTTGAACAAATTCGGATACAAATAGAGCTTTACCTCTTTGTTTTATCTATCCATAGAAAGAAGAGATCATCTCTGTTGATTTTAGATTAAATTCTTTCTATTCGTCCATGGTAGCGAAGCCGCGAGCAAAAACTAGTTTCAAATAAAATTTAAATACCTATAAAATCACACGAGGTATGGTGAAGTGACGTGAGGTGAGGTCAAGTCACGCGAGGTGAGGTTAACTGTGAAGTCACGTGAGGTGAGGTGAAGTCACTTGAAATGAAGTCACTGAACGTGAGGTGAGGTCATGTGAGATGTGCTCTAGAGTGCCTAGAGATGGGTAAATAGCCGGATGGTTTGGATTATTAGCGATTATAATCAATTTGTGTCCATTAATAGCCATCCAATGGATGATAACCCTGCTATTAACGTATTGTAGGAAAAATAAGAGTTTGTATTATTTTATTGTAATTTACGCAATACTATCACGAAAAATCGCGGTATTACTCTATTATTATTATTATTACACTTCATTCAGCGAGCTGAGCTACCCGCTAAAACAAATTTCAACGGTTAAGATTATTTGAAATTTTGTAGATAGTGTCATAATGTGCAAGTTAAAATGGCGCAGGAGTGAAGACGGGGGTGCGCGGGCGCGCGGGCGGGGCACAGCGTAAGATCATACAAGTGGCCGCAGTAACTGCGCAGGCGTTGACCGACAAGCATTGTATCGTGTGTCGTACTTGTGCGTATAATCTTATAATGGTTAGACCAAGGAACGATCTCGTGTGGAATAATTATGAGCGTTTAGCAGATAAATCTGTGAAATGTAAATATTGCGATATGATATACAAACAAGCTAATTTAAAAAGAATGTCTCAACATTTAACTAAATGCTTTAGGTGTCCAGTTGATATAAAAAATAATTTATCGCAGGGTACCATAAATTGTATCCCGATAACAAACCGAGAACAAGAACATAATTCAAGCCTAACAAGAACTTTAAGTGAAAATCAGCAGACATCTACAACACTAATCACTGATTATACATGTGATATGGACATGAGCATGACGACTGAAAAAAAATCAACATTAAACATGAAATTTGCAAAGGCTGTATTTGTGACTCGCTGTCCTTTATCTTTACATGACCATCCTCTTTGGCAGAGTTTTTTCAGTGAGTTAAACCCATCGTATAGAATACCGGCAAGAAAAACTCTTTCAACGACTCTTCTTGATAACTGTTACACTGAAACTAAGCAGTCTATAACAGAGAAGGTCAATCTTAGCCAGTATTTGCACTTACAATGCGATGGGTGGAGTAATATTCGTCACGAAGGAATTATAAATTTTATTTTATCAACACCGGAACCTGTTTTTGTGGAATCGTTACCTACTGAACAGTCACGTCATACAGCTGAATATATTTCTGATCAAATCATTAGAATCATGAAACAATTTGATGATAAAAAATTCATTGTTCTAATTGGAGACAATGCTAAGAACATGCAGAAAGCTTTTCAGCTAGTTAAATTGCAATATCCACACATCACCAGACTGGGCTGCTGCGCTCATATCCTGAATTTACTTTGCCATGATATCATTAAAATTGATATAATAGAAAAAGTTATAAGCATGGCAACTAAAGTCGTGAACTCGATCAAAAACCATCAAGTTTTGAGTTGGTTACTTCAAGACATAGTTAAAAAGAAAGGTTCCGGAGAAACACTTAAACTGGCTGTAAAAACCCGATGGAGTAGTCATTTGACCTTGTTAAAAAGTTTATTGAACACAAAAATAGCATTGAAAACACTAGCTATAGACGAGAAAGCCACACAACTTCCATCAGATGTTAAAAGCAATTTGCTAGAAGAATCGTTTTGGGACCTTTTGAAGCAAATTTCATGTATCTTAGAGCCTATTGCAGATGCTATAAAAAAATTAGAAGGTGATAAGCCTAAAATACACAAAGTATTTCTTATATTCAAAAATTTAAGATCACAAATCGACTTTGTTCTGCCAGAAGTTACAGTTCTTAGCAACGATGATAAAGAAAACATTATGAAATTTATTGATAATCGGACTGCAATGGCTATTGAACCAATACACTTGGCTGCTTATTTACTCAACCCTGCTTCACATGGAATAGAGTTAAATTCAGAAGAAGATATAAAGGCAATGCAATATATTTATGAACTGGGCCAACACTTCAAAATCAGCATCATGAAAGATTTATCTGATTATAAAGCAAAAGATTGCTTTTGGAAGAATCGCTTTATTTGGTCTCAAGTCGAAGAAACCGAAGCCCTTAACTGGTGGAAAGGGATTTGCAGCTCTACTAAGCTACATAAAATTGCAGTTGCTATTCTATCAGCACCTTGCACCTCAGCAGCCACTGAAAGGACTTTTAGTACTCAAGGTGATATACACACTAATAAACGAAATAAACTGACTACTGAAAGAGCAGGAAAAATAACTTATATATCACACAACTGGAATTTGGAAAACAGACTGACAGCTAATAGTAGTAGCAGTAATATGGAAAGTGATTTTAACATGGATTGCTATTCGGAACCCTGCTCTCCAACACCAGAAAGAGATGAAATATCCTGTGACACTGAACCTTCGCAAATACATACACCAGAAATGGATCCATTAGAGCTTGATTCATTAGATGTGCCAAACCTACAAGATTTTGAAGAATCCAGTGTTTGATAGGTTTGAAATTGATTCGAAGAATAAAAAAAACAAATATATAAAAAAGTAAAAAAAATGCAATCGTGACAGATTAATAATTATAAAAAAACAACTAAAAACACAAAAAAAATCTAATTAATAAAAATCACTGTAAATATGTAGCTGATTGAAAATTTTTAAATGGGCCAGATTAGTTTTATATTATTTATATTACACATAAATTTACTCACAACGAAAGAGAAAAGTTAATCTAATCTGACAGTCCTAAGCCTGAAAACCATGAAGGAAAATTTTCAATCACTAAATAGCATTAACAGCAGGGTTATCATCCATATTGGCTATTAATAGCTATTAAGCTTGATTTTAATCGATTAATATTCAAGTGCTATTAACTGATTATTAGCATTGCCCATCACTAAGAGTGCCGTATCACTTTGTTGACACATTGACACAAAACAAACAAACAAAATGACAAAGAAAGTTAATACAATACTCGTGTATACATATTGTGTCATTTGTCAATAGACTATCAATAATATATCATCATCAGTCAATAGAATTTGCCGAGGAGTAAGGAGGCACAGAGAGGCGAGAGGCAGTAGGAGATAATCGCTTTGCATTAGATAGTCTTTCACCTAATAGCATGAACTCATCCTAGGTCTAGCTTAATAACCTTATAGAGTAGTCACGAGATAAGTCTAGGAACATTGTCCCAGTTAATAACATGGGACTAGCGCAAAGCTTATCCAGCCAAGTTCCCAAAGCAGAAGGGCGATCTACCTAACAATTCTTACCTTTCACTTTTCGTCGGTACCTATGTCTATCGTTAATATCAAAACTAACTAAGATTCAAAGGCCATCATATTTTAAATGTAACGGTTGTAACCGCAGCTGCTGGGTTCGATGGCTCCTAAGTTCGTTTCCGAGGTTGGGCATTACAGTAACTCGGAGTATAAATTTGTATTCGGTAAATAGCAATGGTAATTATTTTAGAAAGTAAATTTGAAGAAAAACGAGGAAACGGAAGACCTTGAAGAAATTTAATATAGCAAGTTAAGGAAGGCAAAGAATAAAGAAAAGTGGCGATTGCTCCACCGACATATTTTTTTATTATATTTATTGATCTTTGAGCTCGTGTTACTTTTTAAACAAGACTGTTACTGGAAAATGTCAAAGACTTTCATTGGTTACAATTTAAGATAGGACCAAACCTTTTGTATGGAGCACGGAGCGGAAACTATTCTCTTAAATGGGAGACGAAAAGGCTATAAGCTCGTCTCCTAAAACGTAGGACCTAAAATTTCAAACTGTGATTGTACATCAGTAGGCACCTGTGGTTAATCCTTCGGTGAAAGTGGATTTCGTATTCTGCCGTATCTTAAGCTCGAGGCAGAGGTTAAATGTTAGAATTAGAACCTATCGACAAAAATGTTTTAGTGACTGCATAGAATATTATGATGGCCATGAACTAACTCAATGTACTACTGCAAAGACTACGTTCACTCATGCTGGCGAGGTCAGGCGCATACATAATCATCACGTTTTTTTTTAATGAGACCGCTACGCAGTCATGCTGGTCCTAGATATTTTTGCCATACGTACCGTAACAAAATTCTCTAGATACAGAAAAAAAATATATGGTCTGAATGAAGATATAAGAAATATTGCATTAACCCGCAGTAGGTTCTACTGCGGGTGCGATGATGCTCGCCTCCTTAGGATGCGTGGGGGAATATTGTATCTCTTGGATTTTAAGCATGTGAAAATCCTCATGGTCTTTCGCTGCCCGGGGAGGGAAGGTGATGGGGCGTGTCGAATTTCAACTATAGTGGGTGACCTACCAACCACACTGGTGTTTCGCCTCGCCATTCTTTACTAGGGTTGCGAGATCAGATTTTATTCCTTCGTGACGACTATTATACTTCGGACCTAATAAACTTAATTGCAGAAAACTACGTGTATTAAAACTAGGTATCAATGTATATTCTAGGTTTTTGAATTTATGTTATACAAATTTTGTTATCGCTGACGATAACAGTTGTATAAATAACACGGAGTATTTTGCAAAAAGGGAAATAATTTTAAACATGTTTTCAAATAATATATCGCATTAATGTGGGCGGAATAAGATACCGTGATTGTTTCTGTTCGGTGACTTGCTAGACTTAGTCATATAATCGCAAATTGAGCTACTTACTGAACATTTTTCAAATGCATTTGAAGATGATCAAGGTATGTTTACATGCCAATTTGTCCTTGGCACAACGAGACTCCTTCGTGCCGCAGGCAGCAAGGTAAGCCGTCGGAGCCCATTTTACGAAGACCATTGTTAGTGGCAGTTATAAGCCTGAAAAGTCCGCCAAGTCTGGCAACCAGTCTGTCCTTGTGAACATATTATACTTACATCATATTACGCCACCGAAGCTAATCGGCGAATGTGGAATATGAAAATCAATTCAAATCACTTCATGCTGCACCATTTAGTTTCCTTTTAGTTATTGTTTTTCCGTACATTAATTCTTTTTATAAACGCCATATAGCTAAGCTGTTCCTGATACCGGTGGACTACCTCCTAATTTCCTACTCTATTTTTATAAAATAGCAGACCTAAATTTATATTTTCATTTTTTAGTATAAATAATATGTTATACATTTTAATAAAGGGCATAATAATAAATTTATTGATAAAAAAAGTTATACGCGTAGGTAAATAATACCTTTATCGAGAAAATTGGTTTATTTTATTGTAAATAACTTAGATTATAGATTTCATGTGCACTATCATACGGTATGTTTATGAGCAGCCTTTGTTCAATAGGTATAATATTATTATAAATATATATAGTTGCACAGGTTCAATATACCGAGTCTTTCTAGGTACACTCAGATTATCCTTATCGTCTTAGAGAAACGGTATTGCTAATCGCTAGGATCTGCAATAAAAAGGAATTTATGATAGGTACTCAGGATGACACATTCTGCTAGATATTATGGTTGAGTACCCTATGTAAATGATACCTAAAACAATAGATTGCTGGATACAGTAATCTGTAATAACAGTATTTATTATTTCTTCACAAATGGTTGACTTAGGGTAAGTTACAGCAGACGCTCCCGTATTCCCGGCACTAAAGTGGTGACGCGAAACGCCGAGGTTGGTTTTAGTCGGTAGATCGCTCTTTTCAGAGCGGAGTCCGACACACCATCGCTCTCCCCAGGGCGGTGGATAGTGCATAAAGCATTTCCAACCCCGACCAAAAAAAAAAGGTTAAGTTACCGCAGGTACCTACCTAATGTTAAACTCGATTTCACCATAGTGAAAGACTGGTGCCTGTGGTAGGTTTTAGGAAAAAGAAAGAAAAAAACTTGTGTTACAGGTCACCAGTAGGTAAATCAGTACTATTTTTTTATAAAAAAAAGTCGCTAAATCTCTAAATGTCTCTTGCGTCTTTTAGACAAAAATGATGCTTCAGTACCCACAATTAAGTAGGACCTTTAATTTGACGGATAACATAGTCTAGATGACAGTACTTATAAGTTGACTTATAGTTATGTCATCCATTTTGGGGTGTTCATTTAGTGCTATTAATTCCATTTCTAGCAGATTGGCGATATATTGTTTTAAATTAAGCAAGAAATCTTGCCACATGAACTATCATAAGACTCCAAAGTAGTCTAAAGAGCATGCAAGATTCTTTTCGTTTTAAGTCTTTTCTGTCTTAGGCGAGTGCCTGCAAACGACGCTGTCTTGTTTCTTTCAATTAACATAACGGGAAGACAAAACTTCCATAAATTTAATAACATTTTCTTTATTTTTATTGCAGATTGAATGGCGTGACCCATGGCTCATAGCGCTCATATCGTTCCACATCATTATAACGTTCACATGTTTCTCGACGAGGAACTACGGGAACTTCCAAGTTATCTTGTTCATAATATTATGTGAGTATAAGACTTTACTTTTTTTTTACAAAAAATGCAGATCCAAACACGATTTAGCATGTGTCCAATTTCTCAATTATTACTCTTGTCTCAATAAACTTATAAGGAGAGAAGGGAGAGGCCGAGGTCACATAGGTATAAATCGTCTTGAGTTCTCATCCAACTCTTGAGTACCTACGACCACAATGACAAGTTACAAACCTACCATTATGTATGCACTGCGAATTTAAAACCAACCAAGGACTAGATAAGAA
Source organism: Subacronicta megacephala (assembly GCA_958496365.1). Taxonomy (NCBI): domain Eukaryota; kingdom Metazoa; phylum Arthropoda; class Insecta; order Lepidoptera; family Noctuidae; genus Subacronicta; species Subacronicta megacephala. Next base: position 12,456,108 of record OY292515.1, read on the forward strand.
AATTGCTCTATACTCCTTCATAATTACTATAGGTAAGAGCGCAATAAGGCTCGTGCAGACTGGAAAAGTAAACTTCGAAAATTTGATATTTTGCTTGAACCAATGAAAATCGGAATAAGTTATCTTTTATCCGAAATATGCTTATTAAGAACTGTCATATCTTAAACTAATATGGTAACAAGCCGTTCAACAACTAACACTTAGATTGGTTATTAAGAACCTAGAATTCTAAATAATCATTTCATCATAAAAACTTACGTCTTAATTACAAAACAGTTTACAAAGTTTAGCAGTACCCTAATGCAAAAATCACAATCACAATTTAAAAAGTCATGCCTCAGCGTCATTTGGCACTGCGTCAAACTTGTGAAAGTAATTTCTGTTTCTACATCTTATTATTTTAGGATTTCATGATAATATTCTAGTTTAATGCCGGTTGACACGGTCACCGTAATTTACGTACAAGACGTCATATTATTTTAGTAGCGTCGAAAACGTAACTAATTTAAATAGCTTGCGATATTTCCTACTCGGCTCGCAGCTCCGTATCAATTTTATTGAAATTTTGATTATTTTTACTGAGGCAACACTCGCATAATTTCGACCAATCCCGAACCAAAAGCAATTAGGGTCCATCCATACTCCCAATTAGGGGTCGTCTTTCAGCCCAACGAGATGTGGCTTAATATCAGTATTATTCAGTATTAACGCGAAGATACTTTCGCAACCCCTTTTTTGGGCAATATCTTATACTTTAAGCATACATATCACACATACCACACACATCACACCACATCACACTCACACATACACACAAGCTACGCTACACCATACTTACCTACACACTTTACTAAAACAACAACAAAAAGTATTGTATTATTTTGTTCTTAATATTTTATTGTCTGTTTAGTACTTATTTAATTTCATGGTAGATCTCTGTCTATCTTTTAATTTTAAGTTCATTTTAAAATCTCCGAACCAAAAACTGACTCCAGCTTCCACGAGACAGGCTCGACCTAGTGTGGAAGCTACAGGAAACTATCTCCGTAAAACACAATTGTAAAACCAATAATAATGTTACCTAAATGTGTGGAAATGTAATTATTTTTGAGTAATAAATTTATTCTTATTCTTATTGGTTGTCAGGCTTTTTGGGCTTCTGACTATCTGTTCGTAATACAACTGGGGACCGTCGGCTTTCCGTGTTTTCATGATGAATGGTCACTAATCCACAGACTGACCGCAGCAAGGGCAGCTTATCCTTGCAGATTGATTGATCAGAATAGTTGTTATGTAGCTATGAATCCCTCCAAACCCTCATGAATTAATAAATTTCCATGATTCGTAAGGATTGTGACGGAGCCATTAGGATGTTTTACAGAATTTGATAATAAATACATTTTTGTAATGAATTTTTTCGATGCTATATACAAGTAAACCTCAATGGTGAGCCAAAAATCTATCAATGGCTTCAAGATTATTTTTGTATTCTAATGAAATCTTCATAAATTCAGTGCCATTAAATAACATTCTGATATAACGGACCTTCCGTGAAGCCTTAGCCTTGAAGCTCTTTTTTTCGTGCAATTATCGTTTAATACGAGTATCATTACGTAGTTCATCTTAATTAATAGGTACAGTCATCATCACATATCGGAGCGGACTGTTCATAAATATCTGCGCAACTAGGAAAATATTACTTTATCTCAATAGGATAAAATACATGTTAGAATGACAGCTACGTGTACGGTGTTCATTATAAAATATCGTTTGTATATTTGTGATAAGGTTTGATTTTCTTAATTGCTCAGATTAATTTGAACAGATTGTTCCTTGATATTATGTAAGTACTGATATTGATGCTGGCTGTACTAATGTTCGCTAATAAGCCAGCTTTTAATTACCTAATTAGGTAACAATAACCTTGTCTTCAACTGCAACAAACAACCTCATTAGTCTACAAGTCGTAAGTGTTACTGCTACGCTAGGGGGCTTGGGTTCGATTCCCGACCAGTGAGTTTTTTTTTTAAAACACATTACTGGTATTCTTGTTAACCCTTCGTGCTAAGCTAACTATTCTTAGTAGCATCTCGGATCTGTGGCTCGCCCTCTATTTTATAAGACCTAAAAATTCACACCTCTATCTTATCCTTCGGGGAAGAAATGCTTGATGGTGTGTTAATTTTAACTTCAATGTTTCAGTGTTGCTAGTCTATTTTTCGGAGAACATCAACGAGGTTGCTGCAAGGAATTGGGCGCTGTTTTCCAGACAACAATATTTCGACAGTAAAGGCCTCTTCATATCGGTGGTATTCTCCATTCCCATATTATTGAACTGCATGATAATGGTGGTAAGTTGATAATGCATCGCGTGATCTAGACATATCTTAATTAATTAATTCGTTTTAAGATAGCAATGTAATTTTTTTTTTGTTTACATTGGAATGAATGAAAAAGGAGGCCAACGATATCCTATTAATTAATTATTCAATTCAAGGCTATTATGACACGGATTTATTAATACTTTAAGTAGATTAATGAGTTTAGTGGACTGGGGCCGAACGACAACTCGTTATTGCGATTGAGAGAGAGAGGGATGCCGCTCTATACATTTAATATCGTCATTCCTTTCTCACGGAAAGGATTCAAGTATAAACAAACTGAAGCTTCGATTATATACATATGAGACTTCGATTATATATTATCAAAAGGCCTTAGAATGTTGGATTTTGTACTTTATCAAACACCGTAGACAGACAGTTTCCTGGGGTTAAGAGTGGCATGGGACCGTGGTGAATGGCACAAATTTCGGGAATTTCGGAATTTCGGTCTCGAATTCGAAACCAAGACCTCTGAATTTTCGAAGTCGTGTGTGCGTATTAATAATTATTAATCAGGCGCTTAATCGGTAAAGAAAAACATCGTGAGAAATCTTGATGGCGCGGTGTGAAGCCTTCCTGTCCGCCGTAGACTAACGTGGTGGACTATTGTCTAATACCTCTTGTTCAAAGAGGAGACCTGTGCCCAATACCAATACCGATACCAATACCAATAGGACTTTAAATGCAATTTCCAGGGTTCGTGGCTGTATCAATCAACGCAAATCATGACAAATCTCAAGAAGGCACAGCTGAGACAGCGCTTGAAAGAAATGAACATGAACCGCGAACAACAAGAACACTTGAAGGCAGAGTAATCAGACCAGTCAATTATGTAGGTATGAAAAAAAGATCAATATTTTTGCTAGCATTGTGACGGAAAACGAAAAATCTAATTTTAGGCATGACGCAGTGATTTATTTTTAATTTATTATTATTATTGTTGAGGGAACAACGTTTGGAATTTTAACGGAAATAAATGTTTAATTCCTGTGCCGGTCCCATTACACAGAAATAATATAGGGTTAATATTTTTAGCGGCAATAGTCTCGTGGATGAAATGTAAGTTCAAGACACGAGTTTTTGACGTTTCGCTTACATAACGTTGACAAAGTTAACCTAGTCCTAGTTCAAATAAATTTACCATATACAACAGATACTTACTAATAAAACCATTTTTAAAGATATGACTTTTAATGTCAATATAATTTTCTAAGAACAGTCAACAATTTCCGGTAAAATTTCAAATAAGGAAGTTCTCATTTTTAAATTCGTAGGACCATGTCCAATAAGTAACAAAGCCAGAATAAGTAAATAACACACAAGTACGTTCTTAGATGCCGCATCAGCTTCATAAAAAGTCTTCGTGCTTAACGCTTGAAAAAAAAAACAAGTATGTATTGTTCAAGTAGACTTCACGGTTTATGAAGCACGTAAATATTTATAACTCTGGTTTATGTAATTTATTTTATAACTTGCCTTTTGTTATTATTTTTACCGGGCAATCACGAATTTGGCTGACAAAATTATTATTTCAATAATATTTTTTTCGTTATCTTGTTACAAAAGTAACAAAAATTGTTGTTGGAAAACGGTACCTTGCCGCTAACTATTCAAAACTACGTTATTTCCAATATCATTAGTACGATGGCCAGTCTACGCCTTGAACCCACGTAGTTCTAAGCATTTATTATGACGTCACAATACAACATGTAGATGAGTAGTATAGTGTTTGAATTTTAACTAGAAGCAATACAATAACTAAACAGGGAAGATTTTATGGATATGAATAAATTATTAGATTGTGTAAACATCATAACGGAACGTAACGTAGTCTTTTGACAATTTAATTTAATGTTTTCTCGTAAGGGATCAGAAAATTTGTAAATTGCATACCTACTGAACTATATAGGGACTCTTTGCACCAAACGTGTAGTCAGCTGCGTACTATGAGCAATGAGCATGCTGACTGTTAGCCGTAATGAAATGTTCAGTATAAACAAAAGTTCAATAATTATGACCACTGGTCTCCTAAATTGCAATTGGTATCAATGAACCGTCCCATATTCCCTTATAAAATACGTAACATAATGAAGATAAACTTCACTACACAATGTACAATTTTGGTCTTATAATCAGCTGGGTTTCCGTTCCCTTTCCTTCTGCGCCATTTTAAATTGGCCCGTATAGTTATTGCGTGTGATTGTGCAATAGTGGGTCAATACCATATGTTTTTCAGATGTTGTTATATATATTTCTATATATATATATATATATAAATCAATGCCACCTTTCGTTGTAATTTTATAATTCAAGAACGGGCTCACCTATCCAAACCAAGTATGATATCCAAACCAAGTATGTTTAGGCTTTGTTCGGACTATTTAGTAGATGGTTTATGTGAAGTTTGCACAAAATCGGTCCAGCGGTTTTTCATTTATTACATTTTTTGTAACAAATGAATTCAATAAATGGCGGATCATTTTGTTAATGGGGATTTTGCTGTCAAATTGAAACGAACACGCGGGCAAAGCCGTGGGCGGAAAGCTAGTCTAAATATACATATATAACTTAAAGGTGACTGACTGACTGACATAGTGATCTATCAACGCACAGCCCAAACCACTGGACGGATTGGGCTGAAATTTGGCATGCAGGTAGATGTTATGACGTAGGCATCCGCTAAGAAAGGATTTTGATTAATTCTACCCCCAAGGGGATAAAATAGGGGATGAAAGTTTGTATGAGAAAACACGCGGGCGAAGCCGTGGGCGGAAAGCTAGTATAGTATAAAATTATAATAGATCAAAACAAAATATGGAAGTATCCAAATAAAGTTTATTGTTCCTACGTAGCTACTCTAGACGCGCTGACATTAGGCTTAAATTAGCATTTTCGCACCTTTAGTGGCTGAAATCACAAAAAGCACGAAAATATACAAAAGAACATCCGATTTTTTTACGGAAAATAAGAACCTTATTTCTTAAACAAGACGAAGGGAGGACTTGTTTTCGCTTGATGATCCTATAGTAAAAGTTATTTTGAACGATGAGTACCTATGGTAGGACTCCATATTTTTTTTAAATTATAAATAAGGTTTTATATATTTTCACATTGATTGACTGCCTCGTAATATGCTTGCCGTAGTAGGCAACGGTCTTTTCGCATAATACAGAAGTATGAAAGAATATAAAAGTATAAACAATGTTTACAGGATAGTTTATCTTCTAGGATTGAATATATAGTGTATGACATACTTATATGATTTCTCTAAGTTTTGCTACTATCAGAGAAAAGAGAGCAGAAATTTTATGTGCGTATTTGACCTAATTCACAAATTGATTCGAGTCCAAGTAGTTATATTTAAAAAGAGAGTTTTAAAAGCTTATCATTAAAATAACTTAGATTTATTGATCTTATTGTTATCCATGATATCAATATCTATATTTATATATATTTGACTCCCACATGTAAATGTTGTGTTGTATTTACTTACTGAATATTTATTCCACTTTTGTAACTAATTGCATTTTTTAATTTGTAATGTATGTACTTAAACTAACTACGCATTCGCTTTCGTTCATACCACCTGTGTATATTGCATTTTCTGTAAACTCGTTTTTTTATATATAAGTTGCCATGTATTTTTATGTGGTGTGATGAATAAGTTTAGGTATGTAGCGGGATATCGTTTAAGCGTATTTTTTATTTGGTGAGGTTAAAAATGTAGGTTTGGTTTTTTACAATTTGTCTGTATTATGTATAAACGTTACCAATTTGTTTGTTTTTTTTATAAAAACGAATTTGATTGTTGTTGTGAATGTTTCTTTAGCTGACTTGAATTAAAATATATTCTGTAACGACAATACTTAGCTACTATACTCTATTGAGCCTAAATTTGCTTAGATACCTACTAATATTTGTCTACAGACACAGGTAGGTCTCGAAGTTCAATTGAAATGCATAATGAAAAATCCTATAGCATCTCCTTAATAAACCCCTCCCGATGCAAGACGACGTAAGTGCCATTAACAAGCATTCACAATGACTGTATAAACAATTTGTGATAATTATAATAGTAAATAGAAGGTGCAATAAAATTAAGTTTGCTAGTGCGGCTAGAAATTGGATTTTTAATTTTTAAATATATTTGTACATTATTCTTTGCGCTAGTAATACACACTATAAGGTTGAAAAGCATTTCGATTTATGTCTCGTATTAATTATGTTACAAATTCGAATAACGATAAGTATTTTGAAACTAGAAATAGAATGTCATAAAATCACAGAAAAGAACACTATATTAGAATACCAATTGTTAATAGCTTAGAATTTTAACTATGCGCATTATAATAGTTACATCTCATAATAATTACGCGGCAACATCGGAAAAAAAAATTTTTGGGTATGGAATTGAATGTTCTGCCTATAGTAATGTTACGTCCATATCTAGTGAATATATATACAATAAGCGCGTGTTGCCGACGAGTAACGTAACGAAGACTGAGTTGTGTATAGTGTGAATTGGAAGTCATTTTATTTTTAAGTTTCATCCTCTGACATTCTATACACCCCTACTATGAGTCTATCCACTCAACAATATTCTTTTGCCCTATATTTTGTTTACATCACTTCTTTACAAATCCTAGTTTCGTAAACTCGTAGTAGGGGTCAATTAATTTTTTCTCATTCTATATCTGTAGTTAGGAAACATGTACATGCTTAACACTGTTTTTTATTATTCCTTTAAGCAATGGTAATTTTTATTTTGTTGTATGCTTAAATAAAAGGAATTGATCAAAGTATTGTTATTTTATTCTAGTCTAGCTCTTCAAATACTTTTCTAAATACGTTCAATAGACCCATGTATGCGTGAATATTACTGATAGCTGTTACATCTATCCCATTCCTCTTAATGTTTGCCTAGTAGTAATTTCTAGTTACAAGTGTAAGTCAAAGGCAAACAAATAACCAATTGAATAATGTTGCACTCCAAAAGTATATTGTCCTTTGTTTAGGATACCGGTTATCCCACGGGATAATAAATAATCCAATTTAATCCCGAATAATGTAGCTTTCTAATGGTGAAAGAAATCTTAAAACCGGTTCAGATGTTTCAGAGTTTATCGATTACAAACAAACAAATCTCTCTTCTTCATAATAGTAGAATAACGCATGTTTCTTATACATGTGTAATACCCAAAACAGTTTGGCAAACAATTTATGTTTCTGTGAGACTTTTAAATAAAAAAATAGAATATTTTAGCATTTTTAATCAAGCATGTATTTGAAATAGATCTATTTTAATTCCACTGGTTTTCATTGCACTTCAGGATTTCAGTTTTAGTTACAAACCTGAGATGAGATTGTTATGGATAAGACATTATTTCGCATTCAAGGGCAAGAGGAGTGTTCCGAACACTTCTTTACTTCATACCAGAATCTGCGAGGACAGTGTGTATATCAGGTATTGGTACTATATATCATTATGATAGTCCATTAGCAGCTATTTTTTCTTTAACTTCTTTCACCATAAGTTTCACAAGGTTGTCCAAATCAACTTCTGGTTTCCAATTCCAGTCTCGGCGAGCTTCGCTGTCATCGAATACTTGCGGCCAGGAATCAGCTAAAATATATATGAAAAAAGATTTTTATGATTATCGTAAATTCGTCACCCTGCAGGTTTGCAGTTTTCACTGCACCTGCGTTAATCACAGAGCGATAATAAATTAACTGGGTCAGCTTTGATCTTGATATATGTAGAAAATAATTCTGAGACGAGAAAATAGCTATCTATGTAGGCCGACATTTTTATGAGAAGTTTACTGAATTCTGTAGAGTAAGCTGAGTAAGTACCTATTCGGGGCCAATAGTACCAACTACGTTGTTTATTTTTTTGATAAATTTACCTCATTAAAAATTATCTTTTGTTTTTGGGATTTACAAATTCATTTGTCATGACTAACATAAATAATTTTAAAATTTATTTATTTAGGTTCAACCTATATCAATACTTTTACAAAAAATTTGCCATCTTCATGTATGTAGCTATTATGTAAAAAAATAATATTTTAAATACAGTTTGTTCGAAATAAGTAAGCCGATCGGACGTAGTCTGCGTGGTAATGGCGCGAGGGGCGGGGTCAGCGCCTCTTCGTTGTTTCACTCAATCCTTAGTGTTTGATGCATAATTCTGTCTCGCTCCCCCAGTGCAAGTAGACAGTCAGTGCCAAAAGTGCTACGCGTTGTTTTTATTTTGACGTTATTGTTGTTTAGTTCTTGGATATTGTTTTTGTTATTTCTCATTGCTAATGTATTATTGTGGTTTGTCCTTGTTTCTTTTTGATGAAAAATGCCTAAACGCAACACTGTTTTGCAAATCTGTGGACTACTTAAAATTTAAATGACAATTTAAATATTATGTGAAAATTTACTTTGATTTTATTTATTCAATTTAATATTACACGTAATGTTAAATTATTGATCTTATTTTCGAAATTATTTGAACACTTTTCCGAACGCTAACACTTTATTACGCGATTGTAACTGCGCGGCCCCATAAAACGGCTAACTTCCGATCGGCTTACTTATTTCGAACCAACTGTACTACTGATAATTCTAGAGATTAGCGTGTTCAAACAAACTCTTCGACTTTATTATATTGGTATAGATTGTGCTAAGATTTGGGTAGTGATGCATGCTCTGGATTTGGATTTACTTGGTAAAGGTATTAAATTAATACAAATAATACAACATACAAAACCACATTATCGCAACACTTGCGATAATGTGGTTGCCGGTTCGAAACCCACCCATTGCACTACCGACGTAATCCTACTTGTACCTAATACAAGCATTTAGCTTAGTACGAGGCGTTAACAAAAATATACCTAATGTAATGCGACCCAAATAAAAAAAAATACCAACCTATTTCTTGTCTACTGTCAGGCATGTAAGTAATCTTAAAATCCGGTATATATTTAGCCATCGCTTCGGTTAGCTCTTCAGGTGTAAAGCTCATTGAGGTGACGTTGTACACTCTTCTATTGAGGTGGTCGTTGGGCGCCTCTAGATATTCAGAGAGAGCTCGGAGGGCATCCCTCACGTGCATCATCGGAAGTCTCGTGTCGGGCTTCAGGTAACATTGGTACTGGCCCTTGCGTAGGACGTCGTGGAAGACCGCAATGGCATAGTCTGTAAGGATATGGTATAACAGGAGTTTATTAGACTATTTAACTTGAAATGTATATTCGGGTCAAATCTTGCAACTGAATTTTAAAGCGGTTATCCTCAACTGATTGAGCTGAAATTTTGTATACAGATTGAATTTGGATGACAATTAATGATAAGCTAAGTGACGTCATTCTGAATCCAATATGGCGGACTATAAACCCTTATATTATATCTTACTAGGTAACTGTATCGTCGTATGGCAGAGGCAATCCATACCTCAACAGAATTTCATACGAAAATCAAATACACTGCTTGAGCCGGGAATCGAACCCAGGACATCGACCGTAAAGCAGTCGCAAGACTAATAAGGTAAAGTTATTTTAGTGAATAAGATAGTTTCATTTATTCTTAGTTTATGTAGAAAGCGGTGGTGGCCCAGTGCGAATGACCGTGACTTACGAAATGTAGGTCGTAGTTGCAAACCCAGAAAGGTGCTTTACTTTGTGTAAATTATTTCATTACCACTCCTCCCAAAACGGTGAAGGAAAACATCGTAAGGCAACCGGCATGTCCTAGACCCAAAAATTCGAAGGAATATGACATCTATGAACCCGCACTGGGACCGCTTGGTGGATTACGGCCCACCCCCTCTCACAGAGAGGTGGCCTGTGTCCCAGCAGTGCATTATAGGCTGATTATGTAGGTATGTTTGTAAGTACTTAAATTTCAAAAACACGTGTTTCAACCACGTACCTAACTCCTAATAAGAAAATATTAATTAATATTTTCCTAAGCTACACAATCCTGGACAAAGTTTGGGGAGGCCTTTGCCCAGCAGTGGGACACAAAAGAGGCTACATAAAACAAAAACCTTACCAGTAGTTCCTCCGCCAGGTGGGTCACTAGATATAACACCAGGGAACCTCAAACAGCGGAAGTCCAAACCGAATTTATGATAATAGTATTCGCCTAACAACTCCGCGTGCACTTTGGACACACCGTAAATAGTCCTTGGTCTTTGCACAGTTATATTAGGGGTAGGGTTTCTAGGAGAGTCCGGCCCGAAGGCCCCTATTGTACTCGGCACAAAGATTCTAAGATTATACTGTTTAGCAAGTTCTATAACGTTATGCATTCCTTCGATATTCACTCGCACGGCTAATGGCACATTTTGCTCTCCTATTGCACTGAGGAGAGCCGAGAAATGAATGAGCCAGTCCACTCTATGATCTACCACAATCTTCTGCAGTCCTTTAAAGTCTAAAATATCGACGAAAATGTAAGGTCCATCATTAACTATCTCTTGGGACGGCTTGATTATGTCCGAGAGTATTACGTTTTCCCGTCCGTATTTTCCTCGGAGGTACTTAGCGCACTCAACGCCCAGTTGACCGAGGCCTCCTGTAAATAAAACGTGTTTTATTAGATAAATCGGTACCTACGTTATAAGTAGGTATATAAAGTCGGATATATGCTTTTTTTTTTAAAAAAAAAAAAGCTTACTAGCAATGTGGGTCACACATTACTAGTATTCTTGTTAACCCCTCGTGCTAAGCTAAATGCTTGTGTTACGAGTGGGTTCACGTCGGTAGTGCAATGGGTGGGGTTCGAACCGGCAACCATATGATCGCAAGTCCGACGCCCTAGCCATTAGACTACCGACGCTTCGAACTACCGATGCTTGATATATGTATGTCAAAGTAAAGAAAAACCTTTGCAAAAACATTATAAATCTTACGCTGAACTACATTCCCATCAAATAAATGAGGTTTAATCAAACAAACACATACTTTTAAAAGTATTTCAACTGTATTCCCTGATGGTATACCCAGTTTATTTTCGGTCACGTATATTTCAAACACTTAGCACAAAAGTTTTTCATGAGCATGGTAATATTGATACTATTCAATGTTGGGTATTTTTTTCTTGGTTTTTCTTCGTGCTTGCTTTTACAAATTATGTCATGCCTACCTTCACAAACACCCAGCCAGACTCTGAACAGGTAGAGTTATAGATTAGTAGGGTAGGGTAGCAAATATTTGATTTGCGCGGGGTTGAACCCACAACCTGTGGCACCCAGAAGCCGATCGCTCAATCACTATACCGCACGTGTGTTTGAAACTTCGTTGACGAACAAACAATCGTAGATATGTACAGAGACTATGTCAATTATGGAAAATACGACGTAAGCAGTTTGGCTTTTCATGTAAACATGTTATCGCACCGTTATATACAAAGTATTATGACATGATATAGTAAAGATTACGCACTAGAATATAATTATTGTTATGTAAATAAATAATTACGCGGAAGCTAGAGATGTTGATTTCTCATCGTCACATCGGGATCATGCAAATCACATTATGACCGTTGCCCTGATACTCTTTTTAGTCGCTAATGCAAGACTTGCCTAGTGCTTGGTGGACTACATCTAGGCTAGTTTGGTATATAGTTTATAGTTAGAGCTTATCTGAATCCACCAAACTTATAATACTAGCTGACCGGACAGACGATGTCTTGTCATAGCTATGAATATTCAATTCGAACTGGAATAACATATCTATTTATAAAAAAACTCGTGAAGTTATAATAGTCGTTTCTGATATTTTCCAATTTTCTGCGTTATTTTCTGAATTTTTCTTTCCGTATGAATTTTCTACAAAGTATTAGAAAACTTAAAAAAAAGATGAACGAAATTTTTAAAGTTGTTCCCTAGTTATGGCGTGACCAAGAGAAAAAGGGATTTCATCTTAATATATATATGGATAAGTAACTATTACCGTAGGTTTACTGTACGGCATGTACTTCTTTCGTTGATATCGGTTTGCATTAATGACAATGGAATTTTTGAACTATTGATTGTGTGATAAAATAATAGAGGATCATTTAGATCTCGTACACGAGGCCTCTAAAAACACTACCGCCTTTGTGGGTTCAAGAAACTGGCGCATATCGGGAGATTATTGTTTGATGAATTCTATGCGAGCATGTAGAAATAGCAACCTCTGTTAGTGCCTATAAATTATGTTGACCAGATATTGACAATACGCCACATAAAAAAAATACAACTTAGGTAGGTAACCTTTCTATGCAGAGCGGGAAATGAAGAAACCATTCATAATTATATTCTATGGGATTATCCTATTCGTATCGAAAAAAATACCTCACTTCCCTTGGGATTCCTGGATTTTACCATACATTTTACAATAAAAGTACTTACGTCATAGATATATTTATCTGTTTGTTAATTAGCGAATTTCTTAAATAAGTATCTGACTTTTCCCTAAAACCTCCCGATAAGGTCAAGAGGTTAACCTTTTTAGAATAGCGAAGTGAGTAGTTAGAACAGTTTTTCTAATACCGGTTTAAAAGCTATTTATTAAACATAATTATTTATATATGGAAATTGAAGACTTCATTAATTTTATTTGGAGGTGTTAGTAACACCTATTATAAATGCAAAAGTTACTCATGTCTGATCGTCTGTTTATTTTACGTTACCTTTTCGCACCTAAACTGCTGAACAGATTTTTATTAAAATTTATGGAAAGAAGATAAATTACATCCTAAGGCCTTCTTCAAAAAGTAGCCTTTATGCTTGTATACGCTAGTTTTTGTTTCAAAAAGTCCTTTAGTATGATAGTGAAACTGTCGGGAACTGTTTAATTTAATAAATTTTTATAGTTGACCTTAAGCTTATGATATTATAATATTTTATTTAAGTAAGTAGGTAGTTAATGTATAATTTATTTTTCTATAAATATAAAGTCGTTTACATTTGCGATTATAATAATCCATTACAAGTTGTATCCATTCATACATGTACGCATGTGACATTTGCATTTGCTCGCGCTGTAGATCAATTCGATTCAATTTGGGCGCGTCTAATTTGCCATCGACCACACTTATTTTACATATAATACTTTTTGAAATTAAGATGTCGTTCTAAGAAATTCCACATTATAATATCATAGTTATATTGACTACTTATGTAATTTTATAGTCGTATGAATTTACGATTATTTTCTTCGATGGCCAAACGTCCAATAAATTTGTGCCTGAGTTGATAGATGTAAATAGTTCGAGTGCTTTGACTAATCCCGAATATCTCATAGCGTAGAGTAATTATGCTTACACTGGTTTTTCTGGTTGTTACAACCACGCGACCATTGAATCGGCCCCGGAATGCACGCGTTTGAGCAACAATTCGTCATCCTCATGCTAGTGCACTTTCGCTTCAATTCGATCGTTATAACAGATATTGTTAGAAATCATTACGTTCTTACATATCATAAGAGGTTTCTTAAAGAATCATTTATAGCTAGAAGTCCTTTCACTTTAGAATGTAGACGTCCATCTATGACCTAAAACCCGAACAGCGCTAGCGTTCCTTTTACCTATGATTTATTAATGTTTTTTACTTTTTTATTTCTCTGCACAAGGTTTTATTAAAAAGTTATTCGATGTATTCATAATAAAAAAAAAAGAAAAAACCGCACTCTTGTGCATTTCCGTCAGTTCTATTTTTAAATTAATTTTAAAAAGAAATTAAACTCACCCGTAATTAAAATCTTTGGTGGCCTTTTCTTTACATTATTAACAGAATAATTTCTAATATTTATTTTAATAGTAGTCCGATATAAATTCCTTAGGAACATAATTACGGAGGATCAAACGTCAGATAGACGGCACGATAAAACACTGTGTCAGACAAACGGTAACTGATAAATAGTACTGAGGGGTCTCTCGCGTGTAGAAACAGGTTGTAGACCGATATTACTATGCCACGGAATAGGTAATAAACTATACACTTATGCACGACTGAATCGTATGAAATGAGTCTTATCGCTATAAACATAAGTTGCAATAGACCATGTACAGATACGGTGGGTGTGTCGCCTTTGACGACAATGTTCGGAAAAACATGACCTTCAGTTTTTCTGAGGTAAATTAGCAAATGAAAAATAAAAAAGGAGATAGACGTAGCAACAACGGAGGTTCGTTTCAAAAGTAGGTATATTGACGCTGTTATCTTTTAAAGTTCACGGTGCCAAAATCAGCTAGATTCAAAACTTTTGCTGTGATAAGATAATATAGCATCATTCAGCCTGTCATTGCATTAGAAGTTTTCCCTCACAAATGGATATAAAGTAAAAAATACAATTAGTATACTTGAAGTTGCTAAAGAGGTGAGAAATGCAAGAGTCGTAGCAAGTGGCAGTCTATAGTTTCCGCCTACCCCTGTGGGAAAAAGGCGTGAGTGTATGTAGGTATAAGTATACCTTATTGTTTTTAATCTGTCGAAATGTCTCTCATAATAAAATGACAAAATTTAAAGAAGGGTGGTAGCTAAAATATTTTTCCACTGGGCAAGTGGGTTTTCTAGTCGGAACCACGTATATTAGCGCCACGTAGCGGGCCTAGCGTAGTTCCAGCAGGATCGTGAGACGAGACGCTACGTCAATAATGCGTAGACGCTACGTCGATAATGCGTAGACGCTACGTCGCCAATGCGTATACACCGCGTAGACGCTACGTCGACAATGCATAGACGCTACCTCGACAATGCGTAGTCACCGCGTAGACGCTACGCCGAAAAGCGTAGTCACCGCACGTAGACGCTACGTCGGCAATGCGTAGATAACGCGCAGACATTGCGTAGTCACTGCGCGTAGACGGTACGTCGACAACGCATAGACATTGCGTCGACGTTGCGTATTCACCGGTATATAACCGTCTTGTGGTGTTATAGCGTATGTTACGTAAAGTATGTACCACAGAAAAACCTCAGTATTTTATCAGCTGTAGCGGTATTTTATCAGCTTTCCTTCAACGTGTCGGGTGGATCGCAGGTCGCTCTGCCGAAGGGTATTAACATAACATAACATACCATCACGCCTGTATTCCCCGAAGGGTTAGGCAGAGGTGTACTAATGTACACCCACATTTCGCCGGTACGTTTAGGTCCCATGTACCTAATAGGGGGCGAGCCTATTGCCATTAACCGGGCGCAAATCCAGAGGCCGAGCTGCTACTGGGAATTTCATAAAAAAACCCAATAACACTGCTCGACCTGGGAACCCAGGACCTCTAGAGTAGCAGTCGCACTTGGAACCACTAGACTAACGAGGCAGTTAGTCAGCTAGCCCAGCTTTATTTTTTTTCTACTATGAGTTCGGATTTATGTCCCGAGTTAGTACACCTGTATCTTACCCAGTAACATAACGTAACATAGGTACTTTTATCTTATGTTGTTATTATAATATTTGCTGCGCCCACTTGGCATATTTTTTGCAATTTACATGCGTCCACAGTCCGTGTAATAGGTTGGTTACAACGCAGATCATAATCGCGCAGTAATATCTATTTGCCACCAATTCTATTTTTAAATATTTTACTTACGACATCTACACCAAGGTGAACAGGAAGTGATCAGGTTTTCGCGAATCTACGAATACTTAGAAGAATTGACAAACAACTTTGTTTGGGACTTAACTACAAACGAAAACTCGTTTTGCAAAAGGCTTGGTCATTGAGTGCCCATAACATAACTATGTCTTATTATTTTATGGATTTACGCTCCTTCCTCAATAGCTTATTTTTGAAAATAACTTTTAACAGAAGTCACGTATTCCTAATTCCATGTACCAAATTCAATTTTCATCAATGGCAAAGAACGGATGGATAGAGTTTACTTTAGCATTTTTTTATGGGTAACTCGGCAAACCAGCAGACGAGCCAGCTGATGGTTAGTGGCAACCGCCATCCGTAAACTGGCTGTGTTCTCGTATAGCCTTTAAAAATCCAAAAAAAAAAAACACTACCAATAAGCCACTGCCTACCGTTAGGAAAAAGGGTCGGAAAATTTAAGGAAGGGAACTGAGGGAGAAATTATGCCTCAAGGTGGCGCGCAACACTCACCGAACGAAAACTAACAGTAAGCATACTGCTACTTCACGTCGATATTCTGTGGGAGGGTATTACTTCCATGGCTGTGATGACCCATTCATGTAGGCATGTAGACACGCCATAGAGACACTACTATTCTTACAATTACGTAAGTAAGTATAAATAGTATGAGGTATGGATGTCTAGCGCAGTGTGGGACGCCCTGCGACGCGATGGACCAACGATTTGAAGAAAATGACTGGCAGCGGATGGATGCGAGCTGCCTAAGACCGGGATGCTTGGCGGTCTTTGGGGGCAAGTTCAGCAGTGGACGGCGATTGGTCGATCTGATGATGAATGTCTAGAATTCTGAGTTTGCTTTGACAGTTCTTCTAAGATATTATCAGCAATTAAATGATGTGGTGATGACGTCTTAGTATGTAGCCATCAAAATTGCATTATAAATCAAAACTGTTCATGTGTGAAATTTAGACTTCATTTACTTATTAGATTGACATGGTTATGACTTTCCTAGAAAATGGTCTTTAAATATAAATGAGGAGTTAACTATTGCTACTTCGCTCAAGAATGTCGATAGAGGTGGTATAATTTGAAGCACTATTGTTTATTTTTGATTACAGACATGTTTCAATAAAGTAATTAAGGCGACACATGTATGGCAATTTTATTGTCCAAGCGGCCACCCTTCCTAGTTACCACATCGCACGATTTAATCGAGATAAGACGCTTAAGCATTCTTTATTTTGCAACGTATGGTCATAGAGTAAAAAAAATATGCAGATAAGAAGGACACAAAACTAGATCTGACAGAAATTAAAATAGGTACTTTTTAGCCTGGACCTCGTATCTAAGTTAGGTCATAAGAATATTTAACCAGCTAGTTTTGTAGGTAGGTACTTGATTTAATACTTAAAGCAGTATACTTTAATGCGTACTTAATTTTATGAAATCAGAATCAGAAATAATTGAGTGCATGTGAAAAGTAGTGTTTAGTCAAATCTATCTGTGTAATGTATTATGCTAATTAAATGATGTTCATATTACGATCTAGCGAAATACCTTATATTTAAGGCGCAATAAGAGTTTACGCTAAAATTTTCGATAGCCTATTTACAACATAAACCAGGCCTAGAGTTGATCTGCTGATGGAAGCGGAATTACGGGGAACATATATTTGAATAACACAGACTTCTTTCGCTATTGAGATTATTTTTTCGTCAGCTTAATTTTTTGTAATTAAACTTAGATGGTCCTCTGAGAGGCAAAGTAGGCAGCAATGCCCCCACAATGCCAGTTGTACGAACATGCGCATCTGTAACAGTTCAGCAAGTAGTAAGTTACGGGCGGCAGCACGCGCCACAATGGTGAAAGATAAGTTACTTGATGTGCATCGAGCTGTGAACCGAAAGTCTGGTGTTTACATGCGAAATACTTGCATCCCAGTCCATGTTAGGCCACCATAAGCCACGCTTGTCCACTCTGTTTTGTTAAGTGATCGTTGAGTAATAGTGATCGTGTTCGTCACAGGAGTTGAAGTTGTGTTCCATTTTTAACGGTACATCGATTTATATTATAACGTATTTTGCTGTTGCTACATTTAAATTCGGAGAATATATCACGAATTGGTGGTAAGAAATAACTTATCATGATATTTCAATATGCTGTATCCATCCCAACCGATACATTAGGTAGAAATATCCGTAATATCGTCCTATGAATGTTTGTGAGTTCTAGTTCATTTAAGATGATATTTTTAGATGAAACACCTGTAATATTACTACTCATACACACTTTAATTCGAATATATTATAATTATTATTTATTTACCTACTACCTACCAGCTAGGTAAATAACAGTCGGTGTGAGTTTAACCATTCTGACAAGTTTGTCTAGTTTTTCAACACGCTTTTATTACCTTACTATACCAATAAAATTTTAAAAACTAAACACGCGTTAATTGTAAAATGTGGCTTCTCGAACGTGTTTAGAAACGGTTATTATGCTTATCTACTGCATTATTATTATGTCAGTTAAATTATTTAATTAGCACATAAAATATTATTGTAGGTTGTGTTCTATATGTATCTATGAAGGTAAAACATGGCGAAAATAACTGAGTCTTCCATGATAATGCCTTGTAATAATCTCTTTAGGTACATATATAATGAAAAGTTAACGTTTGGAAAATCTCGCAAATATCCATGCAATGAAAGTATCTATTGAAACAGTTCCTAATAAATATGCACTAGATTAAAATCTATTAGCGTTCGCGTGCACAATGCTTTTCAGTCCACACGTGGGGCAATGACAATAATATAGGAAATGGCAGTACTGTAAAAGCATTGATATCTATCGTCATAAAGAGCACTAATTACCACGACAGTAGGCATAAAAAAATATCGTCGGGATAGCGGCAAATGTGACATAGAATACCAGGCAGAGGAGTACTAATGTACCTATGAACACCCACACTTCGCCGGTATGTTTAGATCCCATGTAATAGGGGGCGAACCTATTGCCACAATTGGGCACAAGTTCAGGCTCCGAGCTGCTACTGACAATTTCATCAAAATACCCAATAACACTTTGCTTGACCTGGGGATCGAACCAAGGACCTCAGAGCGTAGCAGTCGCGCTTAGGAACACTAGACTAATAAGACATTGTCAAATGTGACACAACTCCTATATAATTATGTTCCCGATATTAGGCCAGGGGAAAGCAAATTGGTAGATACGAGTCCGACATATTCCGTCACCTCCCCTGCCGGCCGACAATCCTTAAGGATTTTCTGTGTTAAGTATTTATATAGGGTGACTGATAAATGAATGTAAAATACTTAAAATCATGAAACATTTTGAAGATGCAGTGATAGCTAAGTGATATGACCAAGACCTCCGAGTTTTCGCAAGTCCTATGCATATTACACTAAAACGGTGAAGGAAAATAACGTGAGAAAACTTTTCTGAAAGATTTTCTCAAGGGTATGTGGAGTCCGGTAACCGATATTAGGCGAACGTGGTGACTATAGCCTTATCCCTCTCAATCAGGAGACCCGTGCCCAGTGTGGGACCGGTAATAACTTTCATCCATCACTCCATAGCTTTCAACTAACTCTATAATTATCAACTTTTCCAATGTGCACGTGATCAATTAAGTACTTATTTTGGATTATTTTAATAATGAATCTTTCTGGAGAAAGTGGTTTATTAAAATACTAATCACGTGTTATTTTACATTAAGTAATTAGCGGTCAGTCACCCTATAAAAGTTATAAAAAATAATACCGCAACTCTAGCCTGTGTCTAGCACAGATATAAAAAAATAAGGTGTCTAGTCTGGTCGCCTTAGATTAGTAAAATTGTGGGTCCTATTCCCAAAACTTGAGCTTTTTCCTCCAAATGTTATATATAGTTTCAAAGAGAAATTACGTTTGCTCTTACGATCTTGTACTTACAGGTAGGGCACTGGGTTAGCGTTTCACATAATGCATTATTTTATGCGTAATTTACTTTCCTCTGTAGTCTTCCACGGTTACGATTCTGCTCCAGTTTTAACAAATTGGTTGATTGCGCAATAAGTCAATCAGATACCTTTATCGTAAATATTGTTTGCTTAATTAATGCTTTTATAATATTAATCCTGTTATTGACTTTGTCGAACTAGTAAGTTACCAATATTATAAGTGAATGATGTGATCTCCTATAATTGGTGGAGCACTCTGTTATTTTGTACCTGTACTTGATTTCTTGTTTGTAATTGTGTATCTTCCGTTGGAGATCCAAATAAATAAATGAAACGTATCGATTAATTTATTTTCTTCTATCAGTCTATAGACATCATTCTAGCCTATTCTCATATTGGAGTTGATTTCCAGTCTCATCGGATGTAGCTGAATATAAGTATTTTACACGAAGCGATTACCATCAGACTTCATCAACTTTTGGGCAATACAGTACTGTAGACTACTTGTGAAGCTTCTGATCACCACTAACGATGGGCACATGTGTTTGGCGACTGGAACTGACGATTTATGATGCTCTAGAGCAGGGATCCCCAAACTATTTTGGTCAAGTGACCCCTTTTCCAAAATGAACTGTTACCTCAGACCCCCATGGCCAAACGACCTACTTTTAGGATCAACCCTCTTATTCATAATGGTCCGTTAACTTAAAACAGCTGCTACAGATTGTTATTTTTGAGTTTTTCATCTTGTACGAACTTGAGACTTTACATTACTACAACAATGCTATTTCCCACAAAAATATTAATTATTCTTAGTACACGTAACACAACATGAACTATACAGTACCTACCTACCTATCTTGAAAGTTTTGAACTTGTGTTCATTTAATAGGGGTCGATTTTTAGACCTCGTCGACCCCCAAAATCAGTTTTCGTTTATGTCGTTAACCAAAACCAGCGACACTGACCGTTTAAGATCAATATTGATCATTTGATTGATTAGAGCAATTAAGTATTGTCTAACCATGAGCCTATTATTACAGAATTTGCAAGGAATTAATAAGTTTGAAGAAGATACCAAGTGAAAATTGTTTTAATAAAAAAATCTCTCGCAACTCACTGTAAAGACAAAGATTACAAGTAGTTAATTTGAAAAAAGATTGCAACTTGTGAGAGATGTAGAAAAGCCCTAGATAATCCGTTAGGTGGATATAATACTTGCAAGATTATAAATTACACACCTATATCTTGGTAAGTACATCATATAATGATGCCAAGTCTAACCACAATAATTAATAATATACAATGATATAGTCGAGAAACCTTGCCATATTAAAACTTTATCTTTGCGCTCTCCTTGTTATGTCTAGAACAACAACCGCCATATGGTTGCAGTTGTACAAATATGTATTCTTAATAAATAGTTACGTATTTTCCTAACGGCTAGACAGTTATGAAGATCTTTGATACGCTGAAGTAAGCTTATTACATTTGCTGCGGTTGGTTAGGTCATAATGGATAACTAGTACCTACTTTTAACGAAGTCTCTACTTACCAAAAAATCCTCTAGGATCGTGGAAATGGTACCCAATTGTACCATATTGCCCTTAGGAGCTCTCGGACTTCAAAAACGTACAATTAACGGACATACAAACACCCAGACGTGAAACACATACCTATTTATCCGAGGAACACACAATTTGTGTTGGAATGTGTAAATTGAAAGATGTTGAAAATTATTGATTTCTGTAAATAGATCTCTTTTAAAGATACAAACACATCAATATACTATTCATCTAACAATCTATACAATCAATATTTTAATAATTTAAGTAGGAGGTACACTATCAGCATGTCCTAACTGACGACCTCTGAGAAGAAACGCCAACAAAACAAACTCAGCCAAAGCCGATGTGACGTCATAGGTACATCAGTCATCAGTTCAATAATATTTTCTATAGGAATCTCAACTCAACAACTTAATATTCCCCACATAGGTAGGAGAACGTCAAAATTGCATGTCAATTTAGTTTTAGATCCTAATACATCGTACCTAAGTTGTTGAGTACAAACGGCTACACATCAAGCTATACAAAAGTTTAGGACTGACCTCCCATTGTAAAGGTTTTCCGCACAATTCAAGGCCAGCCTATACTGGTTTTTTATAGATTGATGTGTAGCCGTGAGTACTACGTTTCAAGATGACAGTCGGCAACAGTTACGAAGATAAATGCGCTAACTGTACTATAATGACTGCCATCCCGTTCGTTGTGAACATAGTTACGTACTCGCATGATGAGTAGTACTTCCAACGGTAGAATATTGCAGTCATGCTTGCGGTAAGGTTATGCACTCGTTTTGTAAATCTAGACAGCGTAGCTAAAGTACATCTTGTAGGTCTGTATATGGGTGGGGTAGGTGAATTTTATTATTTGTCCTGTTTTATGGTTTGTTCATCAGCTGCAACAGTGTAAACAACATGCTATCACGCCTGTATGCTTGTAGGGGTTAGGCAGAGTTGTACTAAAGTAAACTCACAGTTCGCTGGTATGTTTAAGTACCATGTAATAGTAGGTAAGTCTATCCAATTAACCGGGCACAAATCCTAACTCCGAGCTGATGTTGATTCCAATAAAAATTTCAACCTGTGAATCGAACCCAGGACCTTCTCGTGCAGCAGTCGCGCTTAAAACACTGATGACGCAGTTTTAACGATGTAAATATGATTATGTAAATAATTTTACAACCACGATATAGCGTTCTAAAGAGAGAAAAAAAACAGTCATTTCTTTTTTTTGTGCATTAAAATTTTAGCAACCACGACACACGAATTTAATTTACTATGATACTGTCAGTCATCATTTTGGTTATTCATACTACTTATTGCGTATTTATAAAGAATCGTATAAGAAGGCATTGCATTATGTTAACTGCTTATCATAAAAACGTATGTTTGTAAATACGTGTTTAGTAACTGAAACGATTAAGTTAGTATTAGAGCTGCGTTTTGCAACCATATTTTGTTGAGTCAAAATGTTTTCGGTTAACGTACTGAACTCAAATTTTATATGAGTAAAGCACTTTGACTTTATTACTCAAGCCTTAACATAACATACCATCATGCCTGTATTCCCCGAAGAGTAAGGCAGAGGTGTACTAATGTACACCCACACTTCGCCGGTATGTTTTAGGTCTCATGTGACAGAGGGCGAGCCTATTGCCATTAACCGGGCACAAATCCAGACTCCGAGTTGCTACTAAGAATATCATAGAAAAACCCCATAACACTTTGCTTTACCTGGGGATCGAACCCAGGACCTCAAGCGTTGCAGTCGCGGTTAGGACTACAAGACTATTGAGGCAGTCTTCTTTTACTAACTTAGTATGTAAAATAAACTACTCAGCATTGGAAGCCAGCAAATGCAATGTGACGACTTAATGTGAGCCACTTTTTGGTAAGCAAAGTCGTTCGAAGGACGAATCGTGACCTACATCAACCAAACCTCGATCAATGGCTTGCATAACCTTAAAACAATGATGTAAATAACATTGCACACTATAGATCGCCGTTAATAACAATAGCGTATAAGTGAAAGTGCAACTGAACCACCGTTCCGGTGGGCTATTGTTTTTATAGCGCATTGTTTTCATTAGTGCTGGTCCTTGGCGCCGGATTTCAATTTTTCGTTCTTTTCTTGCATTAAGCAATTCAAGGCTCGAGCTTTTGTAGGAAATAGAATTAGGTAAGACACGACAAATTGTTTTTTTTTTTGTGTGGCGCATTTCTTGTATAGGTATGACCGAAAAGTAAAAAAGACTATTCAATCATAAATTAATTAAAGCTCCTTTGAATGAATTTTAAACTCACCCATACATACTCCATAGTAGCATGTGATTTCTGAAACTACCAGTTTATATAAGTATTATCACAATCCACTTGATTTATCTATCGCTCATTACCTTCGAGCGACACGGAAATGCTCGAAGCTCATTAACGATAGATAAATTAAAATCTAAATCTATCAGAATCTGTCAAATACAAAAAAAAATAAAGATGCAGATAGAGACTATGAGGCACCCCGGTTAGGCATTGTTCACAGTAGGTACCTTTGTCAATATCAACGAAATATTTCAACCTTTGAATTTTCAGGTAACGAGTATTGCAATAGAGAGAAACATGCTACAATGATCAACTCCATTCTAGAGGAATGGAACCAAAGAAAAAGGAAACAGTGCCATGGCTCCTCCTCTTAATATTTTCTTATGCGGCTGGACAAGCTTCAATATGTCCTGCTCCAGAGACTATCCTCCCATGTATATGCACAAATCGTCACGAAGATGTCCAAATATGGTTGGTATACGGAATCTTAATATCCAGGGTTCTTTTAGTTGGAAAAATAATAACTTTAATTCTTTACAGGTGCACACACAGCGACTTGCCCCAAGTAATAAAGGGCCTCCAGAAAGTCGGAGATCTCGTCAGAAAACCGATAGATGAACTGATAATAGAAAACAACTATCTCCCATCCCTGCCGGGGAAGATATTTCAAAATGTAAAACTAATGAGACTTATGCTTCGTCATAACGGCCTGGAGCGATTATCGGCCGCATGGCTAGAAACACAAGAAACGAATTTGGTAGAAATATTTATCGTTGAGAATGAATTAAGGAGTCTTCCAGGGGAAAGTCTTATGAAAATGCAGAATCTTCAAGCTTTAACAGTACAATCGCAGAATCTTAAGAGGATACCAGCATTTTCCGGGTTACAAAAACTACGTTACATAAACATACAGTCAGAAAGTTTGATTGCTGTAAACGAAAACACATTTGAAAACTTGCCAAACTTGGAAAAATTGTTTATCGAAGGAAGTGCTAACCTTCGAATACTGAAAGAAAATGCTTTTTATAACTTGCCGAAATTAAGGACACTGGAAATAACAAATTGTGGCATCAATCTGATTCATATGAGAGCACTATCACTTCTACCAACTATAAGTGAAATTTCGCTAAGTAACAACAAAATCTCAGATGCAACTATGGTTGGACGAGCTATAAGGGACCTACCAATGCTCTCTCATTTAAATCTTAACCACAACTTGATAGACAAACTAAACGAGGGTGCGTTCGTAGATCAACCATTGCTAGAAAATCTATTACTATCTCACAACAACATAAACATAATACATCATGGCACATTCCATAGAGTGCCAAAGTTAAGAGTTGTAGACTTGAACTACAATAAAATAAGTCAAATACATCCAGAATCGTTTTTGCAACAATCCGGCAGTGGAGTGGAAGAACTCACTTTGATCGGAAACCAAATAATGCATATCTCAGAATTCCGGTCATTGCTCGATGCTTTACCCCGTTTGAAATTCCTAGACCTGAGCCAGAATTTACTTCAAGAAATTCCACGAGGCGCTCTCAGGGGACATCCCAGCTTAGAAAGATTACATTTGAATAAAAACAATATTAAATTTATACAATCAGATGCTTTTGTAGCAATGCCTGCATTGAGGGAATTACATCTGAGTAATAATTCGCTGAATGACATGAATGAAGGTCCATATTGGAATTTACCTTCACTCAAAGGATTAGATTTATCATACAACTATTTCACCCGGCTACAACCTAAACTCTTGTACAATCTCCCATCATTGAGAAGGATAAACTTCAGTTTTAACCAACTCACGATAATTGACCCTATTACTTTCATGGAATTACCTTTATTAGAATATGTTAATGTATCCGGAAATGCTCTAGTTTCAATACATCCAGCAACATTCAGAAACCTGGCGAATTTATACGAATTGGACGCCAGTTTTAACAGACTGATAGAATTTGTACCTGGATTACCACGAGGGCTAGAACAATTATATCTTCAACAGAATCAAATAACAAGTTTGCCAATGCCTCCATCACCAGATTTAGATTTACCATCTTTGAGAACTCTAGATATTTCAAGTAATGGAATTCAGAAAATTCCTCATGGTAGTTTGAAAACGTTGCATAATTTACGCAGATTTTATATGAAGCGGAACGGTTTAAGGCAGGTCGAAGTGACAACGTTTAGCGACTTAAATCGACTGGAGATTTTAGATCTAAGTTATAATCAAATAATGGCTGTTCAGCCAAAAAGTTTCAGCAAACTAAATCAACTGAAGCAAGTGAACTTGCACGGAAATACAATTGAAAACTTCGACTTCATGGCAATTCAAGACAATGCTGCGCTGTCTTCTCTAGACTTCAGTAAAAATAAGTTGAAGAGTATAAGCCCAAATATTGTTAATAGAGCTTTAGATGTAGAAACTTTGAATATATCTTCGAATAATCTACACGAGTTACCAGCCACCATGAACATGATGTCAAAGTTAAAAGTATTAGATGCTAGCTACAATCATATAAAACATTTTGATGGCAATTCTATAAACAGTATTGATACACTAACAGATTTTAAAATGCCAAATAATAAGCTAGTGGAGCTAAGCACTGGAAGTTTTAAAGACCTAAGAGATCTTGAAACAATAGACTTAGATAACAATAACATTGAAGTGATCCATCCGAAAGCAATAGCGAATCTACCAAGCCTGGTTTCAATATACTTGAGTAGGAATCACATTATAGATTTACCAGACAGAGTTTTTACAAATCTTCCTAAACTGAGGATAGTAGAATTGCAGGGAAATCGATTGCAGTATATTTCATTGCGAGCCTTTGAAAATATGCCGTTGGTGCAATACATGAATTTAAGCAATAATCAAATAACCAATATTGATAATTCAGGATTGAGACAATTATCATCTTTAGAGGTATTAGATTTGAGCTTTAACAAGCTGACGAGATTGACTAGAGCGTCATTTCAATATATGGAATGGTTGGTCGAGCTGAATTTGGATAATAATATTATATGCCACATTAGTGGACAGCCATTCGATTTCATGCCTCGACTGAAAGTTTTATCTCTAAGGCATAACAAGCTGACCACGGTATTGGAAACAACGTTCGCAAAATTAAGAAATAACATCGCTATTTTGGATATTGATGGTAAGTAGACACTATTATATTGATAAAATCGGAATCTAATCGCGTTTTAATTCATAACGAGTTTTGATATCCATAGAACGGGAGACCTATAATTTGCAAAACATTAGTGTTATCATGGTAAAACTGCGCATCTCACAAACAAATCTTATGACCTAATAATTACTTTGTCTAAATTTATTTTTTACGAAATGGTATAAAGTTATGCTATAATTTCAGGTAATCCCCTAATTTGTAATTGCCATATTGTTTGGTTGAAATCGTGGCTATCGGAATCATCTTCTATTGGTCCTAAATGTGCTGATGGAACATACGTCAAGGGTATGCCGTTCGGAAGAAATGATTGTCCGGATACTTCAGTAAATCAAATTATTGAGGAAGATCTGAGAACGTGTATGACACATGAAAATGAAGCGCTCTTACCTAATTTGGCAACATCACAAGTTTTTTCAACATTGGACAAAATTAAAGATTACACATCGAAGATAAAGAACACTTATCAAGCTAACAAAATAAATAGACCGTCTCCGGAAGAATCAGATTACTTCTACGACGAATATGTAGATTATCCTTACAATGAGACCTTAATAGATGGCTTGAACAACGAAATAAGCGCGTCGCAAAACAATAGATCTTCAGGCAGTGTCCCTACGTTATATGCTGCAATGAAAAATACGACGGACAGAAACAAACCGGCTCAAACAAAAGCACCAAACAGCAGTTTTACATTGTTCGGAATGCCGCTCCCACCAATAGACATGGGAAAATTACTCAATACAGGGCGGAAAATAGACTGGCCGGAGAAGAAAAACTCTCACATCGGTAACAAGTATCAGGTACCAGAACAACCCAAGTTTGAAACAGGAGGTTTCTCACCGATTCTACCTACAACTGCTGGAGGTTTTATGCCAATACCTGATCCTACACTTAACGTGTCAAATACTCCTGTACAAGTTCAAAGTGCTGCCACGTACAACAATAAAGGTACCGTGGAACAAGCCATTGCAGCTGTCTCAACAAAACGACCAGTTAAGACAGTGCAAAGTAACACAACCCACCAGAAAATTAAAAGTGAGATACATGAACTGCAAGCTTATATTGATGACGATAACAGCACCCATGTAGCTTACAATAGAACGAAAAATGTTGAAGAACAAAAGAGAGACCCTAATAACCTGAGCAAGTACAATTTGATGGAATCAAATGTAACTATAACACAAGTCACTGAAAAAGAAACAATGCTAATAACAACTGACACAAGCAATGATATGTCTTTGCAAGCCTGGATGGAAAGCAGTACTTTAGCTTACTCTTCGTCCACTGCTGTCACATCAAAACCACCTATGAAGAAGCATATTGAGCAGCCACCACCTACTGCCTTATCTGCAATTCTAGTACCAAGCACTGCAGAGCTACATGAAAGGAACCACAGCAAAAGGCCTGCTACGATTACAAAAGTAAACCTCCAAGAAATAGAACATTCTGTTCATAGAGAAAATTTTTCAGCAAATAGAGAACCAAAGACAAGATTTTCAGAAAATAATATGAGCAATACAAAAACGCGGCAAATTGATGACAATGATTGGTATTACAAAAATTATAATAATTCAAATTTAGAACCGTATGTTGCACCCGGTGTACACAAGCCAGTATCAAAAAGTAGTTTTAAGAGCTACAATAACTTAATTTTAACTGTTATATTATGTAATACTTTGAATATAGTGTTATAAGGTAGATCTTTATAATGCGTACCTAAGTATACGAATTAATATTACCTACTAAGTTAAATAATAACGAATATGTAAATAAGTTGAAGTAGTACGCACGGCTACACATCAAGCTATACAAAACCAGTTTAGGCTGGCCTCTTATTGTTTGGGAAGCATACAATGCGAGATCAGCTTAAACTGGATTTGTATAGGTTGTATTGTAGCCGTGTGTACGTACGTATTAGTAATAACAATAATAAATATTGACATACCCCCTTAATTTATTTTATTTTAATTCGATACATCAGAAAACAGTGTCATTAGATTATTTAGTTCCAGTGATTTCAATTATCATAGTCGCATTACTACTGGGTCTTGGTCATTTATGAGAGCCCGTAGTTATTTATATTTATTATGTGCCTTTAGGGCGGATCGTCTCTCCTTGGGCGCCAGCGCTGTCGGTGTTGTAATACTACATCTCCGCAGCAGCATGCTGAGCTTTGACCGTTTTTCGCTGATACGACGCACACCCCTCTTTTTGTTTAGTCGCACTAATAATATAATCGTCCATTAATTAAAGGTTTCCACTTTGATAATATTTGTTGTTGTGTGTTTACAGTTATTTCATTATGTTGGCCCGTTTAGGGTATATGTGTTCTGTGATGTTGGCACTTTTTTTTTTTTTTGTAGTGTGGCACTAGTATGTTGGCACTTTCACTTAGTTACCACTTGTCAATGTTGCCAGATGCACATTTAATTTAATGTTTTTTATTTTATTTCAGTAAAATTCTAGTACCTGGTACTTTGGCGTATGGCTTAATAATTGTTGTGCCTCTTTTCTTTCTTCTTTCAAATTATTATTTTTTTGTTTTTCGCAAATTGTACGTCTGTAACATATATTCTAGTTTCATGGCAGTAAATTGCGTACAGTTTTAAGAATAACAAAAAACTATTTGAATTTGGCGCCTAAGGAAAGAGTAAAGACGATCCGCCATATCAAGATGCCCCCCCTGAGGCTTTTTTTCTACAGAGAAACTACACATTAAAATAGCATGCCCGACGCTTTTGTTTATATTACGTTTATTTAAAAAAAAAAAAAACTCATTGTTGTAATATCTGTATTCTACAGTACAGTCTCCAGCACATCAGGTTATACAAAACTGACAAATTCCTCCAAATAATTTTAAACCTTAAATCATTACAGATTAAGTTCAGAATCGACTAAGAAAATTTGACATTTTGTGGTAACCTGATGGTAACATGGTGACTGTACAGTCGCCAGCACATCACGTATACAAAACTGTAAATTTCCTCCAAATGATTCTATACCTTATCAAGTTCAAAATCAACTGAGAATTTTTGACATTTTGAGGTAATTTAATGTGCTGGCCACTGTACATACACTCCATATTTGAATTAAGTCGAGTGACGTCATATCGATTGCCTTATTTTGGCGCGAATTATAAAAAGTATTTTCGGGAAAATACAACGAATTTAATATTTATTTGAATATTTCCAATTCAATCCTAACTAAGAAGTTATTATGCTAAAAGTACTAACTAAGTAATGCACAGAGGACATTTTTGATAAGTTTGTAAGTAGGTACATGATGTTATTTAGGTATTTGGTATTGCTTGATAAACATTGGACTTCAATCAGATTTTTGTACAAAATATGCCATTAATTTTTCTAAAGCTTTGTATCTGTGGGATATTTTATTCTTTTCTACTTTTGGTAATTCAGCATAGGTATCACTGTAACCATCAGGTTGGAAGATACAATCCCAGCTGAAGTCTCTTGTGCCTCTTGGACTTACAATTATCCCATTAGTGATGCCTTGAAACAACTTAACGTCAAGATCCTCACAATTCCCCGTACAGTAAGCAAAAGTGCACACCGCTCTAGCAGATTTATCTTCCCAACCAGTTAATAGTTTTGTTAGACCTTCTGGTTCTAGTTTCTGGAAAAACCATTTAATATATGGCCCCGGTAGGCCTTTTAGTGCCTCAAAACATAGCGCCGTATCTTCCACTAATACAGGCTCTTTGAGGAGGCGTGCAGCTTCTTGGCACTTACAAATAGACACCTCATTAATTTCCCCTTGAATTTCTGGCAAGTCTAGCTTGTGGTTAACTATTTCTAGAGGAAAATTATTGCCGAGAATAGCCCGGACTTCCTCCAGTTTCATGGCATTGCTAGTGACGAAGTTTAAAGATCGTTGTGATTGTGACATATTCTTCTTTGAATGTTTAGCTACAAGTATGTCATGTGTATCAAATTATACTCCGTCGTACCTACATACTTATTCGAATTACTGGACTACTGACTAGAAAAAGGTAACAATGTAAATACTACACGTTGACATTTTTGACAGTTTAATGTTTATTGCGATTATGGAGGGTAGAAAGTAAGGAGGACCATCTTGTATGGGGGAAAAAGTGTCCACTTGTATACAGCAAATTATTGTTCGAATACTCATCGAACTAGCGCCAGTGTAGCAAGTGGAAATGATATGAATGTAGCAGTTATAAGCAGAGTGAAGTGTGCTGAGTTGAAAAATTTAACATTTCTCTTGACCTCTGTAGTTAAGAAATATGCAGTATTTAAAATCTCAAACTAAACTGTAATTTAGTAAATAATAACCTATGAAACTCCTGAAATAAAAATAAATAAATTTTTAAAATTCTTCCACTTGCTACAATAGCGCCACCTTAATTTGCTCCCTTTCAATGAACACTTTTTAATACACTGAGATGGTCCTCCTTACTTTCTACCCTCCATAATTGCGATACAATATTTGATATTTGATTGTTGTCAGCACAGACTACGTAGAGAAACGTGACATGAGCAGTGTAACTTTCACGAGATCGATAAGATTGGCATGATGGAGGCGGCTTTTCCCTAGTAGTTGGTTTAGAATAAAATAAATAACGAGATAGTAAATTTTATGTTTCTTTACTTTTAAGAAACTTTATTAAATATTAGCACATAAAATCATGTCATATTAAAGGCCCAAAGTATTTTTAAAAAGTTTAATAAAGATACATACATACATTTATCTAACCTGGTGGCCGTAATCAAAATATCATAAAAAAGCTAATGACGATGATAATTAAATATTTGGTTTTGATTTAAAAATTATTGGCGGTTAGTTGTCTTATTTTTAGACTGTTGTCAATGAAACTAGCGAGAATATCAGGCCAGTTAATATAAAATTGCCAGCCTTTCTATTGAACTCAATTGCTCCAGAAGGAGGGTTATTAGTCTGGGAATGGGCTGGCTGGCTGGCTTGGGCAAGCTTGTGCTAATCTGTGGCTTGGGCGTTTGGCGCCCAAGGCTGAACGTATAGCCTTTTAGCCTTAAGAACAAAATTTGTTGTCTTGGGCGCCAATTTTTTTTTGTTTTCACGAATAGGTAACGATTTTCAAGCATTTTTTTAATAGGTACTCAACTATGAATTACTACTGCCATAGGAATACCTAGAATGTGTTATAGACGAACAATTTGCGAATAACTAAAAAAAGAACCAATAAGCATTAAGGCTATTTTACACCAAAATCTTCTATGACAATTTTCAAGCAAGATTTTAATACCAAGTATCTTACTTGAAAATTGTCATAGAAAATACTTAATAACTGCAGTTATCATTATTTATGTTTATTACTTTTAGTCTAATCTCCGAGTATGTTTCAGACAGTTCTAATGTGGTTTTAGTTTTGATGTAGCATTATCTAGCAAATCTATAATCAGCACAAATAACTTAGCCACAACTCTCTCCTCATTGTTAATACAATAACAGTAATAAATATCGAAATATGTATTTTTTAAATTTATTCAGATACTATTGACAGTGACATTCTATGTGCTTACTTTAAGATAACATTAAATTTATATAACATTGAATAATTTGTACTATAACCAGCAAGCTAAAATAAAAAAAAATACAACAAAACTGCTTGTGCTTACTACCTATTGCCATTTCTACTTAATATAATTATTATCTTATTATCCTTAAATCAATACTTTTTTAATGTTTACAAAAAATAACTAAGTAGCTGTACCAAAAGTATGTTGCTTTGATTTATTTGTCTTGTTTAGAAAAATATTAAAGATTGATAGGTTTTTGTACAAAATATGCCTTGAATTTTTCTAATGCTCTGTACCTATGAGATATTTTATTTTTTTCTGCCTTTGCTAGTTCAGCATAAGTTTCACTGTAACCATCAGGCTGGAAGACACAATCCCAACCAAAGTCTCTAGTACCTCTTGGACTAACAATTTTTCCATTAGTGATGCCTTGAAACAGTTTAACTTCTAGATCCTCACAATTCCCTGTACAATAAGCAAAAGTGCACACCGCTTTAGCAGATTTATCCTCCCAACCAGTTAACAGTTTTGTTAGACCTTCAGGCTCCAATTTCTCAAGAAACCACTTAATATACGGCCCCGGAAGGCCTTTTAGTGCTTCAAAACATAGCGACGTATCTTCCACTAACACTGGCCTCCTCAGACGCCGTGCAGCTTCTTGGCACTTCTTAATAGATACCTCATCGATTTCTCCTTGCAGTTCTGGCAAGTCTAGCTTGTGGCTAACAACTTCTAGCGGAAAATTACTGCCAAGAATAGCCCTCACCTCCTCTAGTTTCTTGGCATTGCCAGTGACGAAGGTTATAGTTCGTTGTGACATTCTTGTATGAATAGGAACTACAAAAGCTTTTTAATGCTTAATGTTTATGTTGAAATTCATTAAAATATGTTGTCGCTACACTTTTATTGATAATTTTGGAGAAAATATTTTATAAAGTTAAATAAACAAGCACGTCCATTCCTTTTTTTTAACATTTATTTCAATGTCATTGTCAGTGTCCCATCTGTCAGTCACTATAACAGTGACATTGCCGATTTCTTTTTTCTGGGTACTCAGAATATTGCCTTTTTATTAATCTGTGGCTTGGACTCTAGCAAGAATATTACATGTTTAATTGTCTACAACATAAAAGTATACGTAATTAGATACAACACAAGTCTTAAATTATATTCTTACATAAAAAACGTTCTTGGTGTCTTGTTTTTACACTTATCAATCAAACTAGCGAGAATATCTGATCATATTTTCTTTTGTATTGCCAGCTTTTCCCCAAACACTTAGTCCATCCATGGACATTATTTTTTTTCATAATGACTGTCAAATTTTAGTTTTGATTGCCGCTTGGCAGAATTAATTGAAGATTTTGACCGAATTGTGTTTGGGAATTTTTATTATTGTCTGCTGTTAAATAGTTTTTATTGTTCAAGTAGTAGATAAATAAAACTGCAACAATGCCCAGTCAAGAAGTTTTAACCACAAAAGTGGTGGTTCATCCTCTGGTCCTATTGAGTGTTGTGGACCATTTCAATCGAATGGGTAAAATAGGTAACCAAAAGCGAGTAGTCGGCGTTTTGTTGGGTTGCTGGCGAGCTAAAGGAGTCCTAGATGTGTCAAACAGCTTTGCAGGTAAATAACATAATCATGAAATCAGCTGCCTCTAAGAAGGAAAATTGCTATATATCTAAGCAAAATATACTGCTTAGATATACAGCATTTTTTTGATTCATCCATTAAATTAACCTGTAGGCATTCATTATGTTTTTCTTATAAAACTGTAACATAACAATTTTCATTTTTTACTTCCAGTTCCGTTTGATGAGGATGACAAAGATAAGTCAGTGTGGTTCTTGGACCATGACTACTTAGAGAACATGTATGGTATGTTCAAGAAAGTCAATGCGAGAGAGAAGGTAGTTGGCTGGTACCATACTGGACCTAAACTACACCAGAATGATGTCGCCATCAATGAGTTGATCAGGCGCTACTGCCCCAACTCAGTCCTTGTCATCATTGATGCTAAACCAAAAGATCTTGGCCTCCCAACCGAAGCCTACCAAGCTGTGGAAGAGGTCCATGATGATGGCTCACCTACAACTAGGACGTTTGAACATGTACCAAGTGAGATTGGGGCTGAAGAGGCAGAAGAAGTTGGAGTGGAACATCTTTTAAGAGATATTAAAGACACCACTGTTGGCAGTCTCTC
The DNA here is from genome assembly GCA_958496365.1 of Subacronicta megacephala. Classification (NCBI taxonomy): domain Eukaryota; kingdom Metazoa; phylum Arthropoda; class Insecta; order Lepidoptera; family Noctuidae; genus Subacronicta; species Subacronicta megacephala. Next base: position 12,490,852 of record OY292515.1, read on the forward strand.
CCAGAGAATTACTAACCAGTTACTTGGCCTTAAGGGCCTACACTCCCAACTGAGTGAGATTAGAGACTACCTCATCCAAGTAGGCCAAGGCTCTCTTCCAATGAACCACCAAATAATCTATCAATTGCAGGACATTTTCAACCTCCTGCCTGACATTGCTAATGACAGTTTTATCGACAATCTGTACATTAAAACAAATGACCAGTCCCTTGTAGTGTACTTGGCTGCTCTTGTTAGATCTATAATAGCTTTGCATAACCTGATCAACAATAAGATCACAAATAGAGATGCAGAAGAAGGAAAAAAAGAAGAAAAAGATAAGAAGGACAAGGAAAAGAAAGAAGGAAAGGATGGAAAGGAAGAAGATAAGAAGGATGAGAAAGCAAAAGGAGAAAAAAAAGAAAAGGATGAAAAGAAAAAGTAATTTAGAATCATCATTAGATTAAGTTGTTTGTAATGCTGAATTATTTTTAAATAAATTGTATTTACTAATTCAATGTGGTCATTATTGCGTACTCCGAAAGTTTTACAAATGATTGTTTTGTTTCGCATATCTATATTATTAAGTAGGTACACATGGAGTATAAGAAGAAGAGATTATTATGTATTTTTTTGTTTACCAAATCTGCTTTATTAGTCTTGTCAACAGAGAAGATAAAAAGAGAGACTTCTTTCTCTTCTCTAATTGGAGCTCAATAATGCCATTGCGTCAGTCTCACTATTTTACTCAGTTCATACACTCTTCTTTTTCCAGTGTAGTCCTGCCTATCTCTTTTGGCGTCTTGCCACGTCCCATGACACCAATTAGTGTTTGTTTTCATTAATTTGATGTTCTGCCGCTATCTTTTACGCGCGTCCATAACTTTGATGGTAATAGGTATATTTAGTAGACAAAATCTAAATAACGCAAGATAATAACAATAAATGTTAATAAATGCAGAATGCAGATGTTATCTACTCAAATATTGTTTATAGTTAAAAGTAGGTATGGTGGCCAGCACATCAAGTTACTACAAAATGTAAAATTTTCTCAGTTGATTTTGAACTTTATGTTTAGCAATTTAAGGTTTAAAATCATTTGGAGAAATTTGACAGTTTTGTATCCCTTGACCTGCCGGCGACTGTACATATATTTCGTATAGACGAAAGGTAGCAATAGCACTTTTAGTGCTGATGCTATTCACTGACGCCCGTACCGCTGGCGACCGAAAGAATAGGTTTTACATGGCGTGTATATTATGGGACTATAGGTGGTAGGTTTGGAATGAAATAGTCAACCATTGTCAAACTTCATCGTATTTTTTTTCTAGCCTATTTCGTCCCACTGCTGGGCAAAGGCCTCCCTTCCCTCTTTCGAAGCCAACCTATCCAAAGTGTTAGCGACCCAATCTTTCTCAAAAGAGCGCCACCGCTGTCTGGGCCGGCCATGCTGTCGCTTCGCTCCGTGTGGGATCTAATTTGTGGTAGCTTTTGCCCACAGTTGGTCTAGCATGCGGCAAACGTGTCACCGCCCGGGGCTACCCGGAAATCCGCGAGACGAAGGTTGCCTTTGAGACGGGGCACTCCTATTCATTATTGAACCATGCGTGCGTGTGGTGATCTCTAATCACTGCCCTATTGGAGGCAAAGTGTCATGACGGTGGACATGACATCGTAAAACAGTCTAATAAGGGACCTTTTTTCAATGTTTATGTCGGCAGACGAGTCGGGTCCGAGCTCCGAGACGAGGAACTGGCTCTTATGTGCGATAGATGTGCCTTAGGACCGGTACCTACTTAAACTATGCTAAACTGAGTAGGTACCTAGGTATGGAATACCTAGCCCTAGATAATATTGTTGGCGTATTTTTAAAATTGGGGATTTCGGGAATCACAAAGCATTTAAGTACTTACTTATTCAGCGATGATGATTCATATTAATTATGCTATCGTTAATCTCCTACATATTTTTGTGTGATAGGTATTTGGTAAGTAGAAGTTTATATCTATGATAAGTCCGACTTACTATCAGATGCTGATAAGACAAAGCTGAAACATTGATAAAGTTCGACAGTCGTCGTACAAGCGTCACGCGGAATTTGTTAATGTTGACATGAAAGTGTTCTCAAATTTTGTGAGGTGAATCTCAAATTCTCAAGATGGCAGGTCGTGTGCGTTTAGCGGTAAGTCTTCAATTTGTTTATCAACATCTTGTTTTTTAGATCGTGAATAATAAATGTGAAAAAAGGCACATGCTGTGTCGAATTGCCTAAATTCTAATCATAGGTATCTACTTTCTTCTTAATTACACCGCAGGTAAATAGAAGACTAGAAGACTTTCCTACCTTTAAGTATCTATCTCGTTTTACAACACAATTAGGTATATAGCTACCTAGCTGCTCCACGTGTTAATCTTAGTTTTGTATTTAAAATAGAGGAAGGAACCCCAGTAACCCCGTGGTCACGCAACCAGTAGCGATTTGATTCAGCATGCACTTTCACCAAGTAGGTTACAATACGGGCTGGCCTTCTTTTGATATAAATAGGTTGGCAATTTAGAGCACAGTAGCCAATTCAGGCCTGCTTATTAATTGACGATGATTTCGTTTTTCAGGATCACGTCTGGTTGAAGCCGGCTGGAGCCTCGGAGTTTGACATTCCTATAGCAGTAAAAGTGCTCAAAAACATCGGTGATAAAATCGAAGTAAAAGATGATGATGGCAATGTCTTTACTACCTCAGTACAAAAGGTTCTCAAGCCTCTCCATTCGACCTCCATAGAGGGGGTGGAAGACATGATCACTCTCGGTGAACTGCAAGAATACACGATTCTCCACAACCTTCATATGCGTTACCATAAACAGCTGATATATGTAAGTATCTGTTTATGTTCTGCTATTTAAACAAAGTTGTTATTAGGAAGGAGTGTCAAAATGAAATAGTGATAACATAAATTTATGTCATCATCATCATCATCAGCCCATACACTGTCCCACTGCTGGGCACGGATCTCCTCTCAGAATGAGAGGGATTAGGCTGTAGTCCACCACGCTAGCCTACTGCGGGTTGGTAGACTTCACACACATGAATCGTAAAAATCATGCTACCGGATTTCAGGCATCGAATACCTACTATCTTTGCCAGTACTTACCTAATCTATAAAAAGGGTTAAGGCCTCTTACCTGTATTATATTTTCAGTCTTAATTAAAAAAACAGATTCTGTGGTCGTCTAATTGCAGCTTTCAATAAAGGCTGGCAACTTTGCCGCAGTTGCGTAACGTTTACCTACCCACCTTTTTTTGTTGGTGTGTAAAATACTCATGGATCATTTTGCTAACTAGGGAGGCGGCAGGGTATAGTGGCAGACGTACCTACTAAAACCGGATTTGCCATCCCTTGCCTTATATTCATGGTCATGGAATTTGCAACATTTGCCACGACCGTGACAAGCTGTGGTCCATTATTACCAGTATTACATTATTACATACCAGTTGTTTATTTGTTGCGTTGTTATTTGGATGGATGACGTTTTAAGGAAACTCGTATCTCAAACTGTTAATTTAGATAAGCGATAGAATTTACCAAATAATCGTTAAAATTATACCTACTATCCATACTAGTGTCATGGATAGGTATTATTTATATACTTTTATCAGTTTAAATCCTCGTCGGATATACAATTTTTAGAATGTTGTTAATTCGAGATTAAACTTATTCACAATTTAAACCAAACAAGCTGCGCATTATTCTGATTTTTGTATCTAAGAGTTCATTTGGGCATCCATACCTATAGTTAGACTATCTCTGCTCCCACATTAGACTAATTACTTTAAAAAAAATTTTTACTAACTCAACAACCACACCCACCCACTCAAAGGTTACTAAAAGGTAATAAAAAAGGGACCCAGTTATTTGACTGAGCCATCATAAAATCTGGCGGTGCTGGAAGCTGTCATGATCGAGGAAGACTAATAGCGCCCGACCTTTTTCGACAAATCCTTGCAAATAAGTACTTCCTAAGTCCCAAGAGCTGTACCTATCGGGTATGTTCATATTGGTCACAAGCTCTCGATTTTTGTCTTCGTCAATGTACCTATATGATAGATTTTCCAATCCCATTTCAGACATACACAGGATCAATGTTAATAGCAATAAATCCCTACGAGATTCTTCCAATATATACCATGGATCAAATACATTTTTATCAAGAACGAAGTTTAGGGGAAATACCGCCACATATATTTGCTATCGGTGATAATTCGTATAGAGAATTAATTGATACGTCGTCTAACCAGTGCATTGTAATCAGGTAAATAGGCCACTACTTAATATAGCGTAGCAGATACAAAGGAAAAATGACTGTTCTTAAAAAATAAATATTAAAATCAACATACTTTTAAGAATGATAAATTTTTATAAGTATGATTTAGTCATCAAATATTTTTTATTTCTAAAAGACGGCCAGTGTTTTGTTATATTAAATAGGTTTTTTTTACCTTTGTTTTCAGTGGTGAAAGCGGTGCTGGTAAAACTGAAAGCACTAAGTTATTATTGCAATATTTGGCTGCAGCCAGTGGGAAGCATTCATGGATTGAACAGCAAATTCAAGAAACCAATCCGATTCTTGAAGCATTCGGTAACGCGAAAACTGTAAGAAACGATAACTCATCTCGGTTCGGCAAATACGTTAACATCTATTTCAACAGAAAAGGTATCATTGAAGGAGGAAATATCGATCAGTATCTTTTGGAGAAATCTAGAATCGTTTACCAAAACAAGGGAGAGCGAAATTATCATATTTTTTACTCGCTTGTTACTGGATTATCACCAGACGAAAAGAAAAGACTAGAATTAAGTCGTCCTGAAGATTATATTTATTTAAATTCAGGCAACATGCTGAAATGCGATGGGAGAAATGACAGCCTAGAATTTAATGATATAAGATCCGCATTCAAAGTGCTCAATTTTCCTGATAATGAAGTATGGGGAACTTTCAGTCTTCTTGCGGCTATACTACATTTAGGGAATTTAAAATTTAAATCGTTTAATTTAAATAATATAGAATCTTCTGAAGTTACTGATGCCATTAATGCAAATAGAATAGCAACTCTTTTGGGAGTTAATAAAGCTAGGCTTTGTGAAGCTTTAACGAGGAAAACATTCGTAGCACATGGGGATAAGGTAGTCTCAACTCTAACTGTGGCTTCCGCTGTTGAAGGGAGGGATGCATTAGTAAAATCCATATATGGTCATATTTTCGAGTATATTGTTGGAATGATAAACAAAACTCTGTTCAAAGACCAACAACTTTCCAGTGGATCAGTTGGAATCTTAGATATTTTTGGATTCGAGAATTTTGACTTCAACAGTTTTGAGCAGCTGTGCATTAATTATGCAAACGAAAACCTACAACAGTTTTTTGTTAAACATATTTTCAAACTTGAACAAGAGCAGTACGAAAAGGAGGGAATTATCTGGACGAATATAAATTATGTAGACAATCAAGAAAACTTGGACATGTTAGGACTAAAACCGATGAATATACTTTCTTTAATCGATGAAGAGTCAAGGTTTCCTAAAGGCACTGATGTTACTTTATTATTAAAATTAAACAGCAACCACGGAAATAAGGACTGTTATATTTCTCCAAAATCAACACACGAACACAAGTTTGGTATCAAACATTTCGCTGGAGATGTCTCGTACGCAGTTCAAGGTAAGATGAGAAATGGTGATCACTAAGAGCACTCTTCTTATAACAATAATAACCAAGTAAATTTATTTCAGGCTTCCTTGATAAAAACAGGGATATACTAACAGCAGACTTGAAAGAAATTATGTTAGATTCAAGCAATGTATTTTTGAAAAACCTTTTCGCTATGGAATATGGGCAGACGCAAAGCGGGAGCCGAAAAACTGTCTCACTGAGCCATCAGTTCAAAACATCCCTCGATTCTCTAATGAAAACATTATATGCTTGCCATCCATTTTTCGTAAGGTGTATCAAGCCTAATGAGTTCAAAAAGCCTAGGGTGGGTACTCAAACACAATTGTTTTTAGGTTTTTTCTGCAAATGTTTAGTGCAAATAATACAAATTTCTATCCTTTTTTGCAGATGTTCGATAAAGGTTTATGTGTCCGCCAACTGCGTTACGCTGGTTTGATGGAAACAGCAAAGATAAGACAAGCAGGATACCCCATACGTTATTCATATGCTGAATTTGTTTATCGTTATCGCCTCGTTGCTCCAGGCATACCACCTCCTGAGAAAACCGATTGCAAAAGCGCCACAAAGAAAATCTGTACAACAGTCTTTACTGATCAAGAATATCGTTTTGGCCACACTAAAGTTTTTCTCAAAGATTATCACGACGTTCTTCTTGAGGAGCTGAGACATAAAGTGTTAATTACAGCAGTGATTAAAGTACAAGCCAATGCGAGAAGGTTTATTTATAGAAAGAGATTCTTGAGGTTACGTGCTGCTACTCTTCTCATTCAAAAGAATTACCGAGCTCGTGGCTATAGGAGCAAATTCCTGATCATGAAACGAGGATATTTACGCCTACAAGCTGTTATACGATCAAGGGAGTTAAGAAAAACATTCTTAAACATGAGAGTATTCTTCAGAAAATTCCAAGCACATTGTAAAGGTTATCTTATAAGAAAATTGGTTAAAGAAAAGGGTCATGCTATAAAAGCAACATTGGGACAGCTAAATAAAGAAAAGGCAGAGTCTTTACAATCTGGTGGAAATATCAATTCAGCGGAAGACAGCTATGAAAAGAAGTATGCTAATATGATGAGATCAATATGGTTTGTAAAAGAGATAGCGTCTGAAAACTTTGAACAGAATACGTCAGTCATAGATGATAGATATGTTGATGACGTCTTCGGCTTCTTGAAAGATACAGTAACTCCTGCTGGAACTGTACGTGGAGCTGGTTTCGGAGTGGTGCGTTATTCTTCCTTATTCTTTCTATTATCATGACTTCATTACTGTAATTCTTTCATTCTTCATTCCTTCATTTTCAGACAACAACAGCTAAGCCGGAAATATCTACTGTTATTCCACTGCAATCACAACAAATAGATGAAGAACCTTTCGATGAATTCAACTTTAGAAAATTTGCTGCGACGTACTTTTTGGGTAATACGACACACCAATATTCTAGAAAGCCTTTGAAGCATTCCCTTTTAGATTTGCCTTCGCCTATCGATAGAATGGCTGCACAAGCACTATGGATAACTATACTAAGATTCATGGGAGACTTAGCTGAACCGAAGTATGTTGATGATAAAATTGATAATGTACCTGTTATGACGAAGCTCACAGATACCCTTGGTCGTGCTTTTCAAAAGAGTAAAGAATTTGATGTAAGTAGAAAGCATATTTTAAACCATCTGATACTTCTATTGTAACAAGAATTGTAAGAAGTGTCTCTGTAAATATGTTTTTTACAGGAATATATACAAAAAGATAGCGCTCAAAATAACAGAAACAAACTTATTTCCAAAACGCTTAAACGACAGACTAAACTGGATGAAGATTTGATGAAAAATCTTATTAATGACGAAGTTACTAACGAAATGTATAGCAGTTGGCTCAATTCGCGACGAAGCACTAATTTGGAGAAATTACACTTTATCATTGGACATGGAATCATCAGAAAAGAATTAAGGTAATCAATTGTTTGTATCACATAAAAATTATTGATATTTTTTTCTAACAACTTACAATACTTTCCGTAAATATCGCCTTTCCTTTTTCAGAGATGAAATATTCTGTCATCTATGTAAGCAACTTACCAACAATCCATCAAAAGCATCACACGCACGTGGTTGGATATTGCTGTCACTGTGTGTTGGCTGTTTCCCACCCTCTGAAAGATTTGTTAAATATTTACGTGCTTTCATACGTTCGGGACCACCGGGATATGCTCCATACTGTGAAGGAAGACTAGTCAGAACCTTTAAGAATGGTTCACGTACTCAACCACCTAGTTGGCTCGAACTTCAAGCAACAAAAACCAAGAAGCCAGTTTTACTAACCGTAACATTAATGGATGAATCAATGAAGACTGTCCAGTCAGATTCAGCATCAAACGCTGAAGAGATCTGCCAGCAAATAGCAGAAAGCGTTGGATTAACGGACACATTCGGGTTTTCCTTATATATAACTTTATACGACAAAGTTCTTTCGCTGGGAAGTGAGGGAGAACACATCATGGATGCTATTTCACAGTGTGAACAATTTGCTAAAGAACAAGGTACACCTGAAAAGAATGCACCCTGGAGATTGTTTTACAGAAAAGAAGTATTTACGCCTTGGCACAATCCTGTTGACGATCCGGTGGCTACAAATTTAATATACTATCAAATAACAAAAGGAGTTAAGTTTGGTGAATATAGATGTAATTCAGAAAAAGATTTAGCCATGATTGCAGCTCAGCAACATTATATTGAATTCGGAGAACGTATAGATCCTAATGTTTTAAGAAGAGTCATCGTTAACTATATTCCCAATCAATTCCTTCAATCAAATGATGCAGCATTGACAAAATGGGAGCATCTCGTTACAAAGGCATTTGAAAACTCAACAAGTATTCAAAATAAAATTGATCCTTTAAGGTGTAAAGAAGATATAGTTATATTTGCGAAACTAAAATGGCCTATGCTATTTTCAAGATTCTTTGAAGCCATTAAGCTAAAAGGTGAAACTATTAATAAAGACATTGTTATTATAGCAATTAACTGGACTGGCATTTATATAGTCGATCAGCTAGAACAAATTCTTCTCGAAATATCATATCCAGAAGTCACGTATGTCGCTTATAACGCAGATAAAGATTATGATAATGTTGGAAGAATCACAATAAGAACAATACAACAAGAAGAATTTGAATTCCAAAGTGTAGATGCTGGTGAAATGAGCTCACTTGTTATATATATGATCGATGGATTGAAAAGAAGATCCATTTATGTAGTTGCCCAGTCAGATTTGCAAGGCTATAGTGATGCATCATCTTTCCTGCAATTTAAAAAAGGTGACCTTATAGAGCTAGTACAAGATTGTACTGGAGAGACTTTAATGAACGCTACATGGGGGCAAGGCCTCTGTAATGGCGAAGAAGGTCTATTCCCAACTGAGCAAGTTTATATATTACCTACTTTAGAAAAACCATCAGATTCAATACTTGAAGTGTTCAAAAAGGGCAATGTAAATACTGAAAAGAAGCCGTATTCGAAATACAATACTATTCAGAGAAAGAGAATGCATACACTCGAAAAATATGCAAAAGAGCATTTCAGAGATAATTATGACATCAATGCCACCGTTTCAAAACAATCAACATTAACTACAGCCAAAAGAGCGATCGCCGGAGACCTATGGGCTCATACAAGAGATCCTATACGAAAACCATTATTGAAAAAACTGTTAGATGACGAAAAGTATGCAAAAATCGCAGTAACAACTTTCTTTGCAATTCTGAAATATATGGGAGATATGCCAGCTCCAAAAGCCCGAAGTGCCACTGAATATACGGATGAAATATTTAGAGCTGCTGTAGCGGACCCTTTTATGCGCGATGAAGTTTATTGTCAGATAATGAAACAGTTGACAAACAACAGGATACAATTAAGTGAAGAGAGAGGGTGGGAAATAATGTGGCTCGTAACAGGAGTGTTTGTTTGTGGGCAAACACTCTGTAAAGAGTTAGTAGAGTTCCTCAAAAGCCGACCGCATCCTATTGCTAAGGAATGTTTGAAACGAGTGTTTAAGACCCAAAAGAAGGGACCTAGAATGTACACCCCTTACATTGTAGAGGTAGAAGCTATACAGCATAGAAGTATGCAAATATATCACAAAGTATACTTTCCTGATGATACTGATGAAGCCTTCGAAGTAGAGTCATCAACGAAAGCTCGAGACCTCTGCGAACAAATCACGGGAAGACTTAATTTGAAGAATAGCGATGGGTTTAGTTTGTTCGTTAAAATCGCGGACAAAGTGTTCTCTGTACCTGAGAACTATTACTTCTTCGACTTTATCCATGAACTTGTAGAATGGATGAAGCAGACACGCCCTATCCGTGGTGGTAAGTTTTACATATTTATGATAGCAAATTGTTAATAATAATAATTTAGGTAATCAAGATGTCTACCTATGTCATATCTAAAATTTTTTTACAGGTGGTTCACAAATGCAAATGAACTATCAAATATTCTTCATGAAAAAGCTTTGGATTAACACAGCTCCTGGAAAAGATAAAAACGCGGATCAAATATTCTATTTCCCGCAAGAGTTACCAAAGTACTTACGAGGCTACCACAAAACTTCAAAACAAGATTTGGTAGAGTTAGGTGCATTGATTTACAGAGCAAGATATGGCAGTGACCAATCCTTGCTGCCACAAATTACCCAAATGCTTGAAGACTTTATACCCTCTGATATGATAAGGATTCAGAATAACTCCCAATGGAAGTCAGCTATCAGCATAGCATACTTGCAACAAGGTGCTATGTCGGAAAACGAAGCCAAAGAACAGTTTTTAAAGAAAATCTACCAGTTACCGACATTTGGGACAGCGTTCTTTGAAGTGAAACAAACTTCAGACCCAACATACCCAGAAATGGTAGTCGTTGGAATAAACAGGAATGGCGTCAGTGTAATTCATCCTCAGAGTAGAGTTAGTACATCGTAGAATAGTATGATGTATATTTTTTAATTCTCACCTTCTTTTGTCTTTCTAGTTCTTTTTGAAAGTCCACAATAATAAAACAACTTTTATTTTTCCAGGACGTATTAGTTACGCATCCGTTTTCTCAACTCTCCAATTGGTCATCAGGTAACACGTTCTTTCACATGACCATGGGTAACTTCTTACGTGGAACTAAAATATTGTGCGAAACTTCTTTGGGGTACAAAATGGATGACCTGATTTCATCATACATCGCAGTACTGAGGCAGTCTATGAATAAAAAGTCGAGAGGATAGCTTTTTAATGAAAGCAAAATAAATTGTAATAATGAGAATAATTATATAATAATTATTGATTATTTTTATTTATTTATTTCATAGCTAAAGAAAAATAATAATTAACTACCTTTTCTCGCCTAAACCACTAAACTGATTACGATAGATTAGTTTTTAAAGTTTTTATGTATCAGACACTGGCCACTTGTAATTATTTTTATGATTTCAAATGTGGCTTAAAACCTGATGAGTCATTTGATCGACTTCGAATTGCTTTTATGGATGAAGGACCTTCAAAAGCAACCATCTGCCGCTGGTATAGCGAGTTCAAACGAAGTCGTCTTACTTTGGCGGGTGAACAAAGGAGTGGTCGTCCTACGACGGCCGTCACCGAAGAAAGTATGTTGGAAGTAAAAAAAAATATTCAAGAAAACAGAAGAATTACGTACGAAGAGTTCAGGAAGTGTTCACAAGACTTTGCACGAGCACCTTCGCGTAAGGAGGATAGTTTGGACCTCTTTGGACCAGACCGCTGGGTACCGCACAACCTCACCGAAGGAAGCTCAGAAGCAGGCCCGTGTGGATTGATGCCGTAATAGATACAAAAATTTGATGCAGGCTCGTCACGGCGCGTGTACGACATTGTGACAGGTGACGAATCCTGGATTTATCAATACGATCCAGAAACAAAGCGACAGTCAACAGTTTGGCTGTTTCTAAATGAACCATCGCCTACGAAAGTGAAGCGATCGAGGAGCACAGGAAAAATTTTGATCGCTAGTTTCTTCACTTTGATGGGTACCTAATTTCAATTCCACTTCGAGACCAAATCAGAATCAACGCCAAATGGTATGGCACAAAATGCCTGCCAGAAGTTGTTTCTGCAATGAGCAACAAGCGACCGAACACTGGGCTCCGTGGGGTCCTTCTTCACCACGACAACGCGCACTCTGCCGAGGGACTTCCTGGACTCCACACCGGTCAGTCTTGGGACACCCTCCTGACAGTCCTGATTTGGCTCCGTGTGACTTCTTTTTATTCCCTAAAATTTAAAATTAGCTCAAAGGGATACAGGTTTCATCGCCGGAAGACGTGCTAGCAGCGTTTGAGAAGGCCGTGGAAGAGGTGTCTGCGGAGGACTGGTTTTTTTTTAATTAGTTCAGACGCATGAAAGAGGATATATATATACATATAGAGGCTGGTAGAGAGTTCTTTGAAAAGATTTAATAAAAATATTTTTTTCATAGAAGTTAGTTTTTTAGTTTCTCAAAACTTTCTGAGTGTCCCTCGTATTTTGGAATATGTACATATGTAACCGCAGTCAACATTTAGTTGAACTTAGAGGAAAACCTGCAATTTATAGAATTCATAAATCACAATTAGGATCTACCTGGGTAAATAATTTTTACCCAATTGGGAAATTACCTGGAAATTTTCCATTAGGGTATTTACCGTCGCAGACCGTCGCCCATACTACCTAATAATGCCCACTGTTTCGGTTCCTTTACAGTGTCTATGGTCTCATTAAAATGCCGATTATTTTTATAAATTGCAATACTCGCCTGGTCTGATTGTCAGTGACACTGACATAAGTACATAACATGATTGATGCCTGACTGCTGACCTGACAGAACAGAACATCAAATGATTTGACATTGACAGAGAATTTGATTTGAGATTGAGATCGTGTTGTTGTTATTCAAAAATCTAATGTTTTTGTTTTGATTGTAAAGCTATACTTTAATATCAAATTAAAATTAAAATCTAATAATAGAGCGATATTTTATTCTAAGTGAATACAATATAAAGCTTATTGTCTACGAAATGGAATCAAAATCTTTAAGCTTTTTGTTAGAAAATGGCCTAAATCTAAGGTAGGAAATTATTTTTCTATCTACCAGTCTACCTTCAGTTTTAGCTATTTATTATTTTCCCTCTTTTATCTGCATTGAATTAGAATTAGTAGAAAGAAAGAAAAGAAAGAAAAAGTATTTATTTTTCGTCCGTCTGACGCACAACAAACCATACCATAAGTATTAGAAATTAGTAGGTTTTGACCAATTAATGTTATTTTATAAATACTTGTTTACTATGCATTTATGATACCTATATTGCAATAATAATAACCAATTTATACCCCCTCTGGGACAAACGTTAAGTACCTACTTCATCATGAGACTAATGGTAAAACTGGAATTATATTAGAACTAAAGCACCTACATATCTCAGTCTAGTTAAGACGTTTACAAACCATGGTTCTAGGTAACAGATAACTGAGTAAAAATTACTATCAGTGATTGGGGTAGGTCCACGGAGGAGAGAAAAAAGCGGAGATGCCACAAGGCAAGTAGGCCATGCGCCTCCAACTAGGTCATGACGTCACAGTGGGCGGGGCCGAAAACCTTAGTTTCGAATGAATTTGATCGCGTTCGGATCCGTGGATCCGTCTTATTTTAATAGGTTTTTCATATTGTTACATTGTTTTAATAATGAAGTGCACTGTTGTTGGATGCAACAATTGTTCCGGATCAAAACTGAAACATGTTGATGGCATAATATTTCACGTGTAAGTCCCTAAAATTAATATTTTCATTTTATAAACACAAATTTTCTAGCTTGATCGCCAGATTGAAGATAGAGACATCTACAGTTGAAGAGAAGCATTCTAAGATTTCTTACAACTTCTTATAGATTACGTGTTTTTATACTATCAATGCATGTTATTCGTAGCCAATTTTCTGCTCAAATTACTTGCTAATGTTTATTTTGCTTACTAAAAGTTACTATATAGATAAATTATATACCTAGGTACCTTATGCATAAAACAAGAACAAGAATTGAATATAAGAAAAATGCGCCATCTGTTGGTAGGTAGTCGGTTTTACTTGATGAGCCATTCTAACTAGGGATGTGACTTAGCGGTAAAAAAATCGATTATTTAAAAATCGATTTTTTTTTTCTGGATCATCAAATCTACTAAAACATGGTATGACATTTCACATGTAAATAAATCTTTACCTATTTTTCTATTTAATTACATTTAGACACCAAATTCGTATATTCTATTTTAAATTATTATCAGATTTGTGTACCAACATTGAGTCCGCTCTCTCTCTCTCATTTAAGAGCTAAGCTCTTGTCGGTGGAGCAATCGCCACTCGTCTCTATTCTCTGCCTTCTGTTTGACCTCTTGATACGACTGTACTCCCGCTGAGTATTGTATTGAGTCCGCTAGCCCCTCCAAAATACGCGAATTCTTGCCGATGAATAATTTAGTGATGTTACCTTTAACGTTGAACCAAACGCCTATGCGTCAAAGCGCCATGAATTTTACGGCGCTTTCGACCTTTCTTATTAGCGAGAGAGCCTTAACTTAAAAAGCGTTTTAGTGCTGCATGTTTTTTTCGTCTGGTTAGACGGCTATTTGCTGTTTCAGCGCTGTGCAATGCTTGTTGGTATTGTTTAATTTTGTATGTGTTAGTGTTGTCATTACAGTTTTAGTTTTGTTTGTAGTAATTCGGAACTGCGCTTGTGGGCACATTGCCCTCCGCAAAAAAATGGCAGAACTATTTGGTTGGTAATAAATCGCTAAGGCTACTCCCTGTTGCTCGAAAGTTATCTACGAACAATTTGCAAAATAATAACGAACCCCCCCGCCCTCAAATGGATAGCGGGTAGCGGTGTTTTTTGTAATTTTAATAGATGCCAGTAGAAAAAAATCGAAAAAGGGGACGCTTAAAATAAAAAAATCGATGAATAAATAATCGTTTTTTTTTTAAATAGGTAAGTAATAATTGCTCATAAAAAATCGACTTTTAAGAAATAATAATAGTTTTTTTTTATAATCGATTATTTTTTGACATCCCTAATTCTAACGCACATAGAATGTTCTGGATCAAAGTATCATGCTTTGTTACGCCATAGTGGCAAATAGACGAACTAAAATGAAAATAACTAGTTCAATTTGACTGTAATAATTCCATTCACCACTAGATGGATTTACAAATAAAGGGCCGGTTTTCTGTCGTGGGGTGGAGCCATCGCCGTACCTCGTCCCCCTGTCACCCGCATTTAGGCGACGCTGCTTTCTAAAGAAATTTTGCCTTGCGGCATCTCCGCTTTTTTCTCTCCTCCGTGGGTAGGTCACAATACAATTATTTAGAAATTCCTGGATATTCTAAACAATTCCCAAGTATTTGTCCAGGAGGTTGCTTAATCATTTGTGGAAAATGGATTCTCTAAGAGATTACAGGATTTTATGTTATTTTTACTATGACATATTTATTATATTTTCATTTGTTAAATCTCAAGTTTAGATTGAGATAGTGTTTTTTTTAACAAACATTCCTATTTATAGAATAGTAGAACTATTAACTAAATATAAAATATGTATACACAGGAAATGGTTACAGTTTTTTTTAATTGATCTGTGCAATTTGGCCAACTTGTATATGCATTTATTTAAGCAGGAATACTTTCTTAATGTCTGTCAGGTTCGCATATAGTAAAAGACCATAAGTGAAGATATGCTGTGATGGCAGTCTTTTTAGAGCATACAAATTAATTTAATTGTCAACGGTTTTTTTTACAATCCTTACCCAGTCTAGGCTTAGAATAGTACAGAAAGTATTGGTCTAACATGATAGGTACTTAACCACACAACCCGAGAATAATATGTTTTTCTATTGTACTTACCTAATTTGTTACTTTTATATTTTCTCTTATATTACAGTGAAGTTGTAACAACAGGGTCCATCTTGCATATCAACCAGGATTTTGATGAGACTGAAATAAAATCAGACCAAAACACTGATGAACAACTACCAATTGATGTTCTTGGGCATCTAGTTCCTAACTTTACTGAAATATCTAAAACAATGGTGGCCATTAATGGGACTGAATATGTAAAAAAGAAAATAATGGAGGAAGGAGGTGGTATGCCCCTCCATGAAGGCTGTACTGTATCTGTTGCTTTTTCTGGTTACTGGGAAAAAGACCGTGATCCATTTGATGTTGTACCGTTAAGTAAGCCAATGGTCTGTATATAACTTTAATTTGTTTTATAATGACTAAGTTCCTCTTTAAGTGATTTAATCTATAGATTTTATTTTATCATTCATTTGAATTTGAATTGATTGATTTATCATTCAAACTGTCAGATATAGGTCTTGTATGGCTGTATGAACACTTATTTAAATCAAACACTGATAAGCAAAAAAATTAAAACAATTATAACTATTTAGTACCTAGTAATAGCAAAAGGAGGTTCTCATTTCTATATAAATATTTCAGGAAGTGGATTTAAAAGACAATGGATTATTGCCTGGTCTCCAGATTGCTATAAAATCTATGTTAGTAGGTGAAACAGCTGTTTTTCTCCTGTCATACCAAGTGATGTATGGGGAAATGGGAGTGCCACCAAGGATCAAGCCTAAAGCTGATTGTGTCTTTTATATTAAAGTTGTTCGGAGTATTTTGACAGCAAAAGAAGGGTAGGTGTCCAAAATGAAAAACAGTTCGATATCAATACTGTCTGCTATAGGCTGACCATTTAACTCGCGTATCGCCTGCGCGGTAAGAAGGGAGCGGTAGGAAGTAAATAAATACTTAAAAAAGATACTTAATATTTTATTCTTTACCAACAATGTCTATCTCGAGATAAATCTTGGCATTATTGACTCCGTGTGTAGCGTTACCCGCCCCCGCTCCCTTCTTACCGCGCAGGCGATACGCGAGTTAAACAGTCGGCCTATAATAAGTAACTTATACCTTTACATATATATTATTATACTATAGATAAACCCATTACACTCGTATACAGTTTTTATATTGATAATAATAATGCAATCTCTTTTGTTTATAGAAAAATTAATTATTCCGAGCCCAACATGTTTCAAAGGGTGCATCGTGAAGTAATATTGTTACATAGCTCAGGCATAACTCTATATAAGAATAAGAATTACATAGCAGCAATTCAGTTATTCAAGAAAGCAGTTAACATGCTCCATAAGTGCCGTCTTGCAGATGAGACTGAAGAAAAGGTGCAGCAAAAATTACTAATAAAGTTGTATACTAACTTAGTTTTGTCTTATAATATGGTGAAAAAACCACTCAGTGCATGCACTGCATGCAATGAGCTCAACAGATTACGAAGTTTATGGAATAATAGCAAAGTACTCTACCTTAATGCGAAAGCACTTAGAATGATTGGAGGGTATGACGAAGCTGAAAGGAGACTTAAAAAAGCGATGAGTTTGAAGCCAGACAACGAAGAGATGAAAGCAGAATATGATTTGTTGATGAAACAATGGAATGCTAGTAAAGAAGCCAAGAAAAATGCAGACATTGTTAAAAAGGCTGCAATAGGATTAGTCAGTGAAGAATTTAAGAGAGAAGTCGATGAAATAGTTAGTAATTTCAAATCAAATGGCGAGGAAGACGAGTTAATAGTACCATCATTCTTTAATTCTGATGAAATTCAATATTTCAAAGATGTTTGTATTAGAGAAAATTTATTTCTCACGAAATTTTATAAAAGTGAATTGCCTCCTGAGGTAGAAAATCAGTTAACTGAAGAAAACGCTGAATTACTGAAAGACTATGTGTTTCAAAAAGCAGAGGCAAAAGATGAAACAAAAAATTAACATGAAGGAAGTGATTTTGCCTAAAATACTAATCAATGTCCCTAGGCGCCAATCATCTTCACTATACTCCATTTGGTTAGGTAGGTACTAGAGATGAAGCGTATATACTAGAACAGATCCAAGGAACAGGTATTTCACGATACTAGCTGATACCTATTCCAACTAATAAAATACTCGATCCAACTAGTATCACTGTGCCTGCGCGTATAAATTTGAATTTGAACCTTATTTCAACCTAGTTAAAGGTAAATATACTCTGTCTATTAACCAACACTCAATACTAGTCAATAAAATACTCGTTACATTTTGAAATACTCGATCCACCTAGTATTACTGTGCCTACGCGTACAAATTTGAATTTGAACCTTATTTCTATGAGCATTAAAATGACGCGACGCGCACTCGTGTTTACCAAATTATTGGTGTGTCAATAATTTGAATTTGAACCTTATTTTTATGAGCATTAAGATGACGCGACGCGCACTCGTGTTTACCAAATCATTCGTGTGTCAGTCATTTCAATTTGAACCTTATTTCAATCTTGATAAAAGTAAATATACTGTTTTTTTGAAGCAATACTCGATACGAACCAAATTCTAGGCATACTCGACGGACTTTATACACTAGGTACTTTGTAAATACTCGAGACTATACGATCCGATACAATACAGAGTATCGAGTACGGACTAGTATTTGTTGGGTAATCTTGTTGGATGCCGACTGATTACCATTTTTTTTGTATAGATTACTATGAAAAATGAATTTTAATATACGGTACGATGTAGTACCTAGATAAATATTTAACGTCAACAGTCCTAAGCCTGTGTAAAGTATGAAGAGAAGATTCCAATTCATTACGTACTGCATCCGCAGCCGTACGCGTACTTCATACTAGGTGGAACAGGTATTTGGATCGAGTATTTATTCGGAATAGGAATAGGTACACCTAGTACGAAATTTACCTAGTACGACTCATCTCTAGTAGGTACTTAAACTAAAGGTAAACAATAAAAATGGCGGCGTTCAGGGCTCTTCAACCTTTATTACAATGGTATCTTATGAATTGGGAGTGAAATTAATAACAACACATCTAACAATCAATAAAAACAACGAACAAACAAAACTATAACTAAATAATACAATTTACGGCAAAAGAAACACAAAAACGAACGAAAGTAAAAACTGTTACGAATGACGTCTGGTTACCCGACTAAGTATAATATCGGTTAATTATTTTGCCGCGCTTCCTCGCGCTACTACTTCTTAATTTTTTCGAGTTATCAAAAGTCTATTATGTAGAAAAAGGTTTTGATTTCCTGTCTTTTTAGATTCTTTCTAGTAGGCACATTGCAATACTTTATGACATAATTATCAGATTTGATTTATTTATTGGTCGCAAGGTTAAGAATTAATAATTACCATTTAATATTAAACAAAGTAGTAAAATATGCTAGTATAGTAAAGGTAAATTATTTTGAATGATTAAATAATTTATTTTGGTTACCTACGTTGTTTCAAGATGAAAAATGGCCCTATAAAAGAACCTTTTTATGATTTGTGTACCTTTAGTTAAGTACCTAACCAAATGGAGTATACATAGTATAAAACAAAGTCTTCCCGCGGTCTGTTTGTGCTTATGTATGCTAAGATCTTTAAAACTACGCAACGGTTTTTTTAATACATAGAGTGATTCAAGATGAAGGTTTATATGTATAATATATTATTTTTGATAGACATTTGATGTTTACTTCCAAAAGGAAAATTATCCTCATTCTGTATTCCTTTAGAACATGTGTTCACTGTACTTTATCTAGCTGAAACTGTAATGGAGAAATGCAAAACTCGTTTACGTAACTATCGCGTCGTTAATATGTTTATGATAATGTATTCTATACCTATACAAACAAATATATGTAATTGAACTAAACTAATCATTGAAATCTTTGTCAGGCTAATCTCCGAAACGGCTGGACCGATTTTGATCGGACTTTCACTGGCATATGATGGAGTATCTTTGGTTATTTAACATCACGCTATGATCCTAAGTGGCCGAGCGGGATGAGAAAACTAACGGAAACGGCGGTTAAACAGCCGGGCACTTTTAAAATAAAACAAGAGCATCAACAAAATTATAGTTTAATGCGTAATTACAATTTTTCATAAAACTAATATGGACTACTATCTATTGGCGCAACCATACCATTGTCTCGACAAATGCAACATACTTATATAATATTTCAGTTGTAAATACAAATGCATTGTACAGAACCGACCCCGACTTTGTAGTGAACACGTCCAGCGTTATTTTAAGGTAAGGTTAGTTCTGTGTAGGAAGATTTAAAAGTACATTTTGTCCTTGCGGTAGGTAAGTAACATTGCGGGATTTAGATAATTGGTAGGCGATATCTTCTGCGGCTTCAATACGACGGAGTTCGACCAGACCTTCTCCTGCTTGGCCGAAGGATTTGGCGAGTAACACGGCGGCTTGGGCATCACCCTCTGCAGCTATGACAGCGGCCTTTTTCTGTTGCTCAGCCTTTTCTACTAAGAATCTCGCCTTCTCGGCCTCCTGCTGCGCGACCTGTTTTAATTCGACAGCCTGCGTGAATTCCTTGCCAAAGGTCAAGTGTGTAATTGAAATGTCGTCCAGGATCAGCCCGAACTGCGCTGCTCTCTCAGTCAAATTTTCGTTGACTTTCTGTGACACGACCTGTGAAAAAAGAATTTATTTTATAGTTTATATGGTATTTATTTATTCGTAGGGTATTTCCACATACAAGAATTTGTGGCTAGGCAAGTTGTTTACAGATCATGTCACTCTCGATTAGTCTCCATTAGTGGGATATCTATACTTATATTATAAAGCTGGAGAGTTTGTTTGTTTGTTTGTTTACTTGAACGCGCTAATCTCAGGAACTACGGGTCCGATTTGAAAAGTTATTTCAGTGTTAGATAGCCCGTTTATCGAGGAAGGCTATAGGCTATATATCATCACGCTAAGACCAATAGGAGCGAGCAGAAATGAAAGATGTTGCAAAAACGGGAAAAAAATTAATGCAGAAAAGCCGAGAAAACACACGGGCGAAGCCGTGGGCGGAAAGCTAGTAAATAATAAAAAAAATAGTCGTAAAGACTAATAACGCATAGTAAAAACTTATGCCTTTAAAACGCACGTTTATGAGTTTACGCAGTGCAAACAAAAACAATGGATTGCTCACAGAGCGTTACGTCTGACTACGATAGTAGCCGTATCAGTGGATATTTCACAATATTCCAAAGTGTATCTTAAGGTAACAACTTTCAAGGAAAATATGAGAGCTTCGAGGTTTGCGCCGTTTAAGTTATATAAGCCATGTCACCTATTATAGTTTAGTAGATAATTGCCCCCTTGAAAAATATATTTTTATATAAATTAGTATGGCTTAAGATAGTAAGGTGTCGCAATAATCGGTCCCGAAGACGTGACGGGATGACTTAGAGGCGTACCACAAGAACTGGTACGAGACAGCATAACAAAATGTGGAACTGTGGAATACCAATGGCTAAGGAAAAAAGACAGTTGCACCTGTAGTTTCGTTTCATACAAATTGCACGTAAATTCTAGAATTTTGAAAAAAAAAATTGGCATGATAACCACAGATATCTCATTTTTAGATTGGATGTCCTTTTTCATATAATATTGGCATCCATATGACACAGTTTAGTTTTTAATCCAGTAAACAATATTGATTTTTGACTGTCAACCAGTTTTTCCAAAGTAGTTAACAAAACATATGAACAAATTTTGATGGTAAAAGTATTTAGCAAAAAGGTTTCACCTCTCTCTGTGTAATAAGCTCTCCAGCATCAAACTGTGCAACAACAGCCTTCAGGACTTCAGCAGTGATAGAAGGCAGCACCCTTTCGTCGTAGTCGACGCCAAGGATGGTGTAGATCCTTGGGAGCTGGTCAGGAATTGGTCTGAACAGGATACGGAGTGTGATGTTTACATTCTGGAGATCTGAAAATGTATAAGTAATTATAAGTATGTGTAGCAAAGAACAGGCTGCTCTGCCAGCATTTTTTTAATGCAAGCACAGGGCCCATTTTCTTTTTCGTGAATATGATGACAACAATAATTTATTTATCAGCCCAAATTATTTATACAAAATGTTTTTTTTTCTAATAAAAGTATTAATCATAATTTAAATACATTTTTACTTCAAGCCGACGCTGACAACTCCTAATAATATAATAAAAGAGGCACTATAAAACAAAAAATAGATCAAGAGAATCTGATGTAAACATATAATTATTTTAAGACTTTAAGAAAGCATAGAAATGAAATTATGAAATGATGTTTATTTCTGTAAATAGATTTATCTGACAACCTCTGAGAAGAAATATCCAAAACAAACTGGGAATATCAAAATATATATGTAAATTTAATTTACCTTTGCTGCCCGTAATAGTGGGCACATTTCTAGGGCGGGATCGGATGTCAAACATTATTGGTCTCTGCACCCATGGAACAAAGAAGTGGGTACCCTCGCCAACAACCAAGTTTTTGACACCAGCAAATCTGTCGAAGATCACGGCTCTGTGACCACCATCAACTGAAAAGCAGAAATTATAATGGTTATTTATAACATAAACATAACATCTTCCCACCTACACTCAAAATATGTGCTTAGTCGTGGAGTTGCAGAAAATAGCCCGCTATGTCATACCATTCCCTATAGAGTAGAGGGTAGAGGTATACTAATGTACACCCAGTATGTATCAATCTGACCCCTGTGGGAAAGTGAGTGGATGTTGTATGTCGTAGATGTTTCTTTAGTGGTTAAGTAACCTTGCAGTAATCTGTTGCAACCTGACCTGTAATTCTCTCCACCTATTTAGAAAAAAAAAAATGATTTATTTAGTGAACATATTTGGGATTAAACATCAGAACACTTAAAGCGACTCTGATTCAAATGTGTACTTATATAAATCCAAAGTTAGCCACTATATTTTTAGTTTCCATGTAATAAGGGCGACACAATTTTTATATGGAAATTATGGAAAAATAAAATAATATTCTAAAAGGAATTTTGAGTAGCATATAATATAATTACATTGATCAAAAGCAGACTATGTTGGCCCAGTTATTTCTGTAGCAGGTAAATAATATTAGGTTCAGTGGAAATATAAATGTAACTTTAGGTAGGAGTTAGGACCTATATAAAGAAAGTCCTCAAAATGTAATCTTTGTAAAAATAGACATTCTTGCGGTAGTTTTTAAAAATAACATTAAAAAAATAGAACTAATTACCATTATAGAGAGCAGAGTTGACGACTCCACCAACGAGCGCCACACCTAGGCCCACTTGACCAATTCGATTGAAGATCTGAGCAGCCATTTCTAGAACAAACAGCAAAATTCTTCATAAGTATCTGAAATATTGAATGCTTCTTGGTTGTGGTTGCGGCTTCATTGGGCGTTATTGCAGCATACAAAATGTCGTTTCCAATCTTCCTCCCTGATGCATACACTTGAAGTCTACATAGTTTTATTTTTTACAAGACACTTATACACAGGAATAATCAGTCGTAATCCCTTAAAGAATCAAAGTGCTCTCCACATAATCAAAATTATCTAATTCCACGATATGATAGCTAACCTCAAATTACATTTCGGGAGTTTCTGGATAAATGTTTTAGGCATTTAATAAGTTTTATTATTTCCTTACCTTTTTACTTTAATTGTTCGTATTACAATACCGATAGTATATTTTGTGATATTTAGTAAAAATCTATCCTAAATTCAATCGAAAACCAGCAAGATCGAGCACAGATAAAAACAAGTTAAAAAATCAGAGATACGTTTAGTTATTGTGGTTTAGTTGAATTTGGGCATAGACTGACTAGTTGAGTGGAAGTGTCAAAATTTTTTAATGAATGTGCTCACTGAAAATGTGAAAAAACTATAACAATTTCGCAGCAGTTGAGGGGTAGACACTTAATAAGATTTGTATTCTACAACTAAGATAATTAGTTAAAGCAACTTTCTGCTAACGTTTTGGCACATTTAATAGTTACAAAACTAAACGTATTTTTATTCATCTCCTGTGAAAAATATTAGGGCAATATGTATTCAGTTAGTAACCAGTTATTTGAAAGGAGTATATTCATAAGGAGTTTAATATAGGTATATAATATTTTAGAGCCTGATTTTATTTGACTGCTTGCCTGAATCCTGAGCCCGACTAGTAGCAATAAATAATTAGATAGAATTGCTTTCTTTTTAGAGGGGTCGTTGAGGTAATGAGGTTTTTAACTTCGCTACATTCTACACTTAGATTTCACGTTTACACGTGGGTAAATTTATCTTGAACAATAACTGAGCCCAATAATTATAGGTATAGGTACCCATCCAAGGCTATATTATATTGCGAAACTTTTATTTCTATTTTACCCAAAGGGATTCTTAGCTATCGATCAAAACGATAAAATGGTATTGAGGCCAATTATTTATAAATTGATAGACAGCCAGTGCGTTACACTTTGACTTCTTACTAGTGACCGTATACCTATAAGTAAGTGAATAGGTATATGTAGGTACCTACTGATATTGGATAGTGTGCAGGACAGTACGACTAATAAGGGCTGATAATGTATATTATGATGTCAACTTAACTTCAATTAAAAATACTGATATAAACTACCTATATGCTTCCTTACCGAAAAAAAAATAAGGATACATTATGTATCTACGAGATAACTATGTAAATTAAGTGGTGAAAATAATTTCAAAGGTAAACTTTATGTAGGGTTGATACACGATACTGCATTAGTTAAATCAGCAAACAAACCGCTAATTCGGTTAACTGGAACCAGATTGTAATTGAACGAAAAATAAACAACGAGGGGGATAATCGTCGGAGTATGTTGGGGGTCGTACCGTGGGTGGCTCAATTATGCAATAACTAGCAATGAGTAAATCATTCGTCAAGTGTATACTCATACAATATTTATGACTAACTCTGACCGTAAGGAACGAAGTTAATAACTTCTCCTTAAATAAACATACCGATTAATCGTTTAATTAAAACAGCATTGACGATTTGTTTATGTAAAATGTCAACGAACTTATTGACATTGTGACTATACACCGATGTTTGTGTTTATATACTGGATAGATAATACATTATTTTAATGGAGGAGTGCACAATAATAGGTTTATTTGCACAGTACAACGTAAACCACCGCTCCGCAAATTGTTGCATAATTTTGTATAACAATTAAGTTTGGAAAAGTTTCAATATGCGCCTGAGAGTGCCTGAAGTTAAAAGATGCTGCTGTTGTGTACCCTTACGTCATGGGATTATTTTGTTCGGATTAATTAACATAGTGAGTATCTATTGACTGTGTACTTTGCATAACTAGATTTAGGTAGAACACCTCTGAAGGCGAAAATTATACTTATAGGTAAAATTCGGGATTTGTAGGCATAACATACCATCACGCCTATATTCCCCGAGAAGGATTAGGCAGAGGTATACTAATGTACAGTGGCGTAGCGTGGGGGGGGCGGGGGGGTGCGGTCCGCACCGGGCGGCACTTTGGCGGGGGCGGCATTTCACAGGTGGCCAAAAAAATATTTAAAAAAACAAGTATCTTATGATTGTTTCGTTGTGGAATAAAATACAGTATCAACAATGAATTTTACTTTTTTTTTATGTGAGAACATTTGTTTAGTTTTATCATGCCCTACATTTTTTGTTATTCATTTAAAAAATTAAGGGGCGGCAAATTCGGCATCCGCACCGGGTGCTAGTGACCCATGCTACGCCACTGCTAATGTACTACACCCACTCTTCGCGGGTATGTTTAGGTCCCATGTATAGGGGGCGAGCCTATTACCATTAACCGGGCACAAATCCAGACTCCGAGATGCTACTAAGAATTTCATAGAAAACCCCAATAACACTTTGCTCGACTTGGGGATCGAACCCAGGATCTCTAATGTATGTCGCGCTTAGTATCACTAGACTAATGAGGCAGTCGAAATATTTATTATATATAACCTAATACCTATTCAGGAGTTGTAGGGATTGGCAGATAAGGCTATGTATTTACTTATCCCTTATCAACCCAGTCGCACTGTGGCACGACCGTGGGGGTCTCTTCTTAGAATGCCAGAGGTTATGCCATAACCCACCACGCTGTTCTGTGCAGCTTAGCAGAGTTCGCATATCACTGCCGTCCAGAACATCTCTCAGGCAGGTTTCCTCACCATATTTGTTGTACCTGGATGTTTTTAGTTATGGTTTGATCCGGTAGGTGGCGCTGGTGTCGCCATCATTTGTGATGCGAATGAAAATGCATCAAAGCTCGTATCACGACGTATTATTGCAATTTTTTTGCGATTGAGAGAGGGAGGCCGCTATGCATATGAAACAGTGCCATCTCTTTCTAACAATCTCAAAATGATTGCGATAATGACCACATGTAGTAGGTACGTTGGTTACATTAAATGCCGCTTGAGATTCGTCCGCTATTTTACGGGGGTTTTCCTATATTGTAGTTATCGTGGTTATGTTTTTAGATACAAATCTACCATGATACCAACGATCCGTACTATAAAAAATACTGCACAATGACTTTTAAAGTGACTGTGCCAACACCGCTCCCAAAAGTGGTGAAGAAAAACATTGTGAGGAAACCAGCATGACCGCATGACCTATAACCAAACATTCGAAGACATGTGACATCTATATACCAATCCGCATTGAGCCCGCGCGGTGGATTACGGCCCACTCCCTCTCACTGAGAGGAGGCCTGTGTTTTAGCAGTGGGAACATTATAGGTCGAATATGCATGATAGTGTAGTATTTTCTTTTTGTCTTTCGTTCAGTCTTCAATCAGTAAAACAGGTGCTTCGTTCACTGACGCTCGTATTGGTCGCTGGTAACTGAAACAATAGATTTCGTATTGTACTTAATATTGGCTTGACGGGTTGTGTTTTTCTCGCACAGACCATACACTAGAAAATTCTAGTGAAGGACAATCGTCCGCGCTTACTTCAATACAAAACCTAACGTAATCTGTGGAGGTTAAATTACTTTTTAGTTTACAAAAAAAAATTCAACGAATTCTTTCAGCTGCTCGTCAACCCCAACTGGTTGCACCTACAAGTCAGCTGAGGTAATCAAGCTTTTGTGAACATTGTGGGACACAAGATGGCACCTGTCCAATTCATTCACACCTTTATGTAAATAATATTACGTGTTAGTATTGAATTTGATCGAAACAAATGTACCTACCTAGTATAATATTGTGTTCATTTAACTAGACCAGGAACAACTCTATATAGGACCATATTGTACTTACATAATTATTTGTTCCATATGGGAACCGAGTCCCACACGAGAGCCACCAAAATGAATGTATTTGCTAGTTTTTTTTATATTATGTTTTATTAATTTTGCAGGTATTTTCCTTGGTAGCTGTAACGTCGCTAGTTATAACGACTGAACTGAAGAAATCCAAGTTAATTGACGGCTCGTCTTTGGAGGTGGTGACCGCGACAATATTGTTCAGTATCTTTGGCATGGGCGTCATATTGAACATTATGTTGCTGTTTGCTAGCTGTCAGGTAAGCTTAATAACAGCCAATTGTGGTGACTCACAATATGATTCACAGACTTCCGGCTTACATTCATTATCATCATCATCAACCTAAACTCACGGTGGCTTAACCAGAAGACGCAGGTTCGAATCCTGCCCGCAGTCGAATTTTACTTTCACTAAAATTACAATACTTTGCATAGAAAATAAAAAAGATATCATCAACTCATCTACAATCCCACTTCTGGCTACGGGTTTCCTTTCAACGTGAAAGAGGTTAGGTTATACCCATACCTAGTGCAATAGCGCTAAAATGCTGCGTCGAGAAATTTCTTTAGGCATGCAGGTTTCCTCACGATGTTTTACATCACCGTTTTAAGAGAGTGATAGATAAGATACGCAAATAATTATGAAAAGTAAGAGGTGCGTGTGCGGGCGCCTCGACCAAGTCCAAGAGTCCAATGGCCATACTAGGCTTTTATGTTTCGGCTATATGCCAGTATAAAGTGATCTCTTATTGTATGACAAGCCTGAACAATACAAGGTCACTTTGTGCGGGAAAATAAGATACAATACTATAAAATGATTTTCAGAAAGATGTACTAATGCTGCGATTGTACTTGTACTACGGTGTGGTGACAACACTGACGGCGCTGGTGCCTACGTTCATACTGCTCTCCAGAAATATGACCTTCGATGTGTGTGTTGCCTTAATTGCCATATGTAAGTATTAAGCCAAGTATTGGATTGGAGTGGAGACCGCGTTTTTATGGCGCGACGCTATGGACCGACGATTTGAGGAAGGTGGCTGGCAGTGGATGGATGCGAGCTGCCCAAGACCGGGATCGATGGCGCTCTTTGGGGGAGGCCTACGTTCAGCAGTGGACGGCAATAGCCCGATGTGATGATGATGATGAAGTATTAATCGTGCTGCCATCTTAGATAAATATGGGATCAATTTTTAAACGTGCCGCCATTTTAGATAAATTTGGGTTCGATTGTTAACCTTGCCGCCATTCTCCCTACAATCCGAGCATCCCCTCAATCCCTACAAAAACCTTTAAACGCTTATATTTTAAAATTTTATTAGTCGTTTTCAATTAATATTTTTTTCCGTATAGTACGAGTATAATTATTATATTTTTAATAAACTCAACTTTTGTGGTTTCAAAATTTATTGTGTTTCTATAATAAAAATGTATTTAGTAGTGTCATAGGAATACGCACTTAATAGAGAGCTTCAAAGGAACTGCACCTGATTATTTTAATTAGATGCATAGCTCTTAAACAGAAGGAGAAGATAGGTCAAGTTTGTAAAGCATTTGGTCATTGTTTTGTACGGTATAATAAATGTTCGTATCTACTTATGACGGGCCTACCATGCATGTTGATGTCAACGGGCCATTCACACAATAGGTATGAAAAAAGGGTTCGTCCCATACACGGAAGAGATAATTATCTCTTCCGTGGTCCCATACGATTTCCATAGAAAGCTTATGGGAATGTCATATCAGCGCGATGTGTTATTGATTTCAAGTCTCTCATCATAAACTACTGTGGTTGTAAATGCAAATCTTACTACTATTTTCATTACTAAACCTCTTGGGTTATTGGTGGTCACGTTGAGCGGTACTTGCGCATGACACCTCTGCTTACCCTGACAAATAAAAGAAAGTGAGGGACGTGACTTTACATACCTCGTATTAATAAAAACTTTACGTTTTTTTGTAAAATAATTCGCGTGTTTGGAATAGATCTTCTACTGTTAGTTAAGTTAGGTATAAATAAGAAAAAAAAAACAATTACTTGAAAGAGGACAGGAGTTAATTTCGCGGCGTTTAGATAGAGATTTAGACACAATTTTGTTAGTAGAGTCGACCTAGTAATATCTTCATAATGTTTTTCTTCACATATAGAGACATTATAATATGCCAGTTTATGTAACACCCTGGAGATAAGGCAATGATTTTTTATATTGCTTAAATATTCTAAGTTCCATTATGAGCCCACCATTTCTTCCAGCATGTGGAATCCTGCAAACACCAATGAGCCCAAACTTCGGCGTTAAAACTTAGCTGACCTATATTTCTATCCTACAGGTACGCAGTGGTATGTTATCATCGTAGTAAGAAGTGAGATCGTAAAGTTGGAACAGGCAAGCATGAGGGAAGAGGAAAGCAGCGTGGTTCATGAAGTCGCCATCGATGTAGCCGATAGGGAAATGTTACTTTAGAATGGTCCTATTGGTCAATGATATAAAATCAAATCAAATTCTTTATTTGCAGAATATGGGTAGGTATACAGGTGTTACAATTAAGAATATATAATATATTCTAGTCGCCATACTCAGGCTCACGCCATGCAAATTTTCAAGCATAATAATTAATTACAAAAGAATGAACTTTAAATAGGATCAAGTCTCAGATTAATAATCTGAGGATCAAGTAAATAAGTTTTAATAGAAATGTGAGAGAATGTCAAGTTTACATTTCATTGTTACAATAAAAATTATAGAAATGGAAAAATGAATATAATTATGTCGTTATGTATGTCAACAATGTTCAAAATTTATCATCAAGGAATTCCTTTACCTACCGAGTAATATGATTTAACTAAAAATGTACTGGCTTTGTTCGTACCTATGTGAAAATATATTTTTGAATTTACACATAATTATTTTGTTTGTTGTCTTCGGGTTAGGTATGTTTAAGGCACTTAAAAATGTTTAAATTATAATTCTATATTTCAATGTCGTAAATGTGAACATTCGGTGACATTTCGTAGTTCAGACGTGTGATGTTACATATCATCACGCCTGTATTCCCCGAAGGGTTACGCAGATAGCGTATTTAGCGTAGCAGTCGCGTTTAGAACCACTACACTTATGAGGCAATTTTGTGATTTTATTAAATTGTTTACGACGGACATGTAAGCCATTTTTTAAAGTACTGTATGGTTTAATTAAATATGATGTCAGGGACTTATAAACCTTCTTATTATAGTCTCCGTATTGTTCTTTTTTCTTTTAACTTTAGTCTATGTAAAGAAGGTAACTTACTTTAGTATGCAGTCCAGATGTAAGTTTTTTTTTTTTACTGAGAAATATACCTTATGATATTATCTTGTACTAACTCCTCAATAACTACATAACATACCATTACCTTATTGGGTAATACAAAATATGCATGCATTAAGTAGCCGCTCTTTGTTCAGACATCACGTTCACAGTAATGATGGCATAAAATTATATTAAAATATGTGCCAAAATATTTCCAAATCTTGTGCGGCACAGGTGGGAGCCCGCGGGACATTGAGTCGTGACTTACTTCGGCGTGACCATTGTCTGGAGCCAAGCAGTCAGGGTAACGTCGGCATTGAAAGCCGCAGTTCATATTGTGTTGCGACTACTCCAAATTGCCCATTACGCCAATCTTTGGGGGCATAAAGACACCGCTTCACGAATGGTGCACTTAAATGCGGAAGTATTTGGGTGCTCGATTATGAATTTATCATCAACATTTTACTGTCCCACTGGTGGGCATGCTGGGGTATGTCAACCACTTTAGCTTGCAGTCGACACCACGATCTTTCAAGCAGGTTTCCGCGCCATGATTTCCTTCAGCGTTAAAGCGAGTGATAATTAATTATTAATCCGCACATGATAATTAAAAGTTGAGACTTACGATTTGGCAGTCCTTGGTCTAATTACTAGGCTATCACAGCCTGAGTTACTCTTTAAAAAGTTAGTACGATCCAATGCTAAGGCCGTCTTAAGAGTTTTACATAACGGTAGGTGCTTAAGTGTAAATCCTTCTTAGGTCCCGGGTGAGCTTAGAGGCCAGATTAGAAGTGAAATCCGGATAATCTATATTCGTCTATTTCTACAAAGCAGATAAATAATCTTTTGTTTCGCTATGACACTACTTAAGCAGAGGTTTAGAAATGGGCACCCACAGTTCACCGGTATGCATCGGTCCTATGTAATAGGGGCCGCAAATCCAAACTGCAAACCGATAGAAAAGGCAATTACGATGCTCGACCTGGGAATCGAACCTAGGACCTCTTGCGTGGCAGGCGCGCTTATGATCACTACATTATTTACGCAATAGTTAATTCATTTATTATATGTACCTACAGATATAATTATGTACTCTTATAAAATACATAAATGCTTTTTATTATAGGTACGTATTTCGCAAGTGGTTATTACAGTAATTTGCTATGTCTTACGTTAATATGTGCCATGGAATATATATTTAAACGCCATCTGGTAATCGAATGAGAAAATTCTGGAAGCCGCAAACTTTGTGGGCGGGAATTCTGACGGTCGGTTACCAGAGACAAGTTTAAGGGCAGAGTTATTATATATAGAATACGTGTTATTAGTGGTTTTAGTAACCTAGGAATATACATTTTATTCGAAATTGAGATGGGGTTGATTAATCGATTTTTATCACAATTCTGAGAAACGCCAGTAAAAAAAACGATGATTTTTTTAATATAAAAAATAAGAATTTTTGATTCAAATTAAAAATATATAATTTAAGTACTTAATTTTAGTGCTCTTAAATCTGATTCAACGTAAGAATGTACATACCTAGTTCCTAATCACAACGTATGATAGGGAGAAAATACTTAGTATAGATACAATAATAATTTCTACCTGTCATCTTTCTATAATAGAATACCAAACAGAAAATTCTAGTATTTTTGACAATTTTAATTTAAACACGTTGACAATAACGCCAGTGTTGCCAATTAAATACAGGTGCTCCTTAATTCTCATTATTAATTAAGTAAATTGCTTAATAACGACAATTAGCCATCATTTTAATATCCAAGTGAATTCAAAATGGCGGAGGCGGCCATTTAAAAAAAGTGCTTTAACTATGGCACTAAGGAGTCCTGTAAAGGAAAATGCACTTATTAGCTGAGGAGGGCGCATTGAGGGGTTCTGCCTAATGGTTGCTATTCACGGCTTGAATGGAAACGCGAAATTGCCAACAATTATATACTCTTGCAATGATAACCGGCAGATATTCTGCTTCGCCAAACTCTGTACTACTTACGTGTAGGTATTAGCGGGGATCTGCCGCCTTGAGTAGCGATAGCGTTGTTTATGTCGCAGTTGGATATGAAGATAGAAATGACGAAAAAATACTAAAATATTTTACATACAATTTGATTTTATATTGTCACATGTCACCTATTTTCACAGTTCCCCCGAAACCGGAAAATAGCCGTTTCTGAGTGACAGAACGAATCCAAAATCTAACCAGAATGTGGCCATTGTGAGAAGCCTGCGCCGGGGCGAGGTGACGTCACAACATGGCCGGCAGGTAGGCAGGAGAGCGGAGATAGGATCCGGTCATCCTGCCCATTTCCGGTCTTCACGCGGCCGTGACGCTTCCGGACACGCGTCGCCGTCGCCACTGACTCTTGTGGCTACTGATGCGCTGGAAGAGTTTGGAATTCTTTTGTTTAATTAAATTAACTGGCTCATTAAGCGCGACTGCATTTCGCATTCAGTTAGACGAACCCATCGATTTCTGTTGAAGTCAGGGTTTTATCAGCCGAAGGAACCCTGGACTCCGTCAACACCGGAACAAATTTGAACAAACCCGAATCCAGTTGATATTGACAGTCCCGCCATATCCAGCAGAGAGACAATAATAGGCTGATTTTTATAAACGACATTTCGTTTAGCGTTTTTTTCGTTGTGTTAGTTGTTTTAGTTGACCTGAACGCGAGCTGTTATTGGGCCTTTTATTCAATTCTCAGTAGCAGCTCGGGGTTTAGATATGTGGCCGATGAATGGTAATAGGTTCGCCTTATTACATGGGACCTGCCAATTCTGTAAATTGTGGATTTTGTATCAGTAATCATATATATTATAGTTTACATTCCATGCTAGCAAAACTAAAATAGGTTTGATAATAAAAAAAAACTCATTGTCTCTTCCGAAAAAAAAATACAGTTTTCCCGCCAACTTCTGTGTCATGTCGTCACACGACGTCTGCAAGATGAGTTTTGTAAAATGAATTCGTTTGTATCTATGTAGGTACCACTGAACGGTCCTTGGCGCTCCTCAACTGTATCTTCAAACTACGAGATTTTCATTAAGGATCCGTTAGTTTGCTAAGTTTAGTTCATAATACGACATCCTCTTTAGTTGAAAATGCTAATTAATTTATGAATTCAAAAAGTACTAGTAAGTCGCGAGTTTTTGAGGTCGATTCCGTTGGGCAAATAAAATTATTTACCTATCTGAAGAAACTTTAAAAAATGGAAGCCAAGCCAAATATGAAAAGTCAACAATCTCAATGCGTTAAAACCAAAACTTATTTTGATTGTTTTTATTTTATGAACTGGCCTGTCGTTACGCAATCTAACTTCGACGTAGAAAACTCTTTTTTATAAATTCATTCTTTTTAACTAATCTGTTAGTTATGAACCTATTCACAACAGAATAATTAACTTTTTAGAAAAAAGTAAAAAGAAGGTTTACAGTTCTTCGGTCGGAATGTATTTTTCTTCAAAACTGGTAGTCAACACTAGCCAAATTAATATGGGACGAACTTGAAGGTATATTTATAGGTATTCTATCGGATAACGTGCACGATCAGCGTAGATATCAAGTTATTAAAAAAAAAGAGTACGCACGGCTACACGCATACGGCTATAGCATGATCTATAGGTACCTACATATCCAATATCGACTGACCTCGGTTAAAAATTATATATATAGTAATAGATTTTCACTACTTAGTTTACTCTTCGAAAAACAGAAACAGAAAAAAAATATAAAGGACCTCAAAGACTTACATTAAAAATGTGAAGGCAAATTTCGACTTGGCGGGTGGGACTCGCGGTCGCTTAGCGATCATAGCGTCTGGTCTGGTGTACTTAACCAGAAGACGCAGGTTCGAATCCTGACTAAAATAACTTAATAATCTTTGCATGGACAATGCCTAAAAAATACAAAAATATTTGAAGGATCTCTTTTTAATTAAAAAAAATAATAACGATAAACTAAATTTATAAAAATACATACTTCTGATCTTTTTGCGATCGTGATGCAAAGAAGCTTCCTTGGTAGTCGCGCATATACGTTACAATTTCATAATATTGACAGGTGCCTTGAGGCCCACCTGACAGCGGTCATGCCCATATGTCGGGCTCCGCTGGCGGCTCGGCAGGGACGCACGCGAACTACGCCCTGTACTTATTAAGAACGTAATTAAACGCTGATAATTTATTGAAGATTTTGCTATAATATCTAGCGCTTGATGTAAATGAAATGTATACTATACAATAAAAAAATATTGTAAAAAGAAATAGGTATAGGGCTCTCCCTTTAATTTATTTTAGACTTTGACTCATTAGTCTAGTGGTCCTAAGCGCGACTGCTACGCTAGTGTTATTTTGCTTTTCTATGAAAATCTCAGTAGCAGCTCGGAGTCTGGATTTGTGCCCGGATATTGGCAAGAGGCTTGCCCCCTATTACATGGGACCTAATTCTACCGGCGAAGTGTGGGTGTACATTAGTACACCTCCGCTAAGCTCTTCAGGGAATACAGGCGTGATGGTATACTCGATTATTGTTAAGGCGGATCGTCTCTCTTTGGGAACAAATTCATTTGTTTTTGGCATTTGCAAAAATAATTGTACACACACCTACAGGTCAACCAGTTTAAGCTGATCTTGCATTAAGTAGGCTTTTCAAACAGTAAGAGGCCAGTGGACTTGTATAGCTCGACGTGTACTGAGTACTAAACTTTTTCTTAAAAATCGTTACCGTAACAAACCGCAGTGTAAAATAGAGAATTCTGTCAAAATTAAAAATTTACACTACTCTTCTACTATCGTTATCATTCGATCGTAGACAGAAGACTTTCCTCTGTCTACGATCGTTATGATAACTATTTTTGAGCCATGAAGCTATGATATTTTATAGGATAATGGAATTTGGCGTCCAAGACGAGAAATGAGCCTTCAGTTAAAGACTGCCTCGTTGGTCTAGTGGTCCCAATCGCGACTGCTACGCTAGAGGTCTTGGGTTCGGTCCATCCCCAGGTCGAGCAAAGTGTTATTAAGTTTTTCTATGAAATTCTTAGTAGCAGCTCGGAGTTTGGATTTGTGCCCGGTGAATGGCAATAGGCTCGCCCCCTATTACATGGGACCCAAACATACCGGCGAACTGTAGGTGTACATTAAGTACACCTCTGCCAAACCCTTCGGGGAATACAGGCGTGATGATATATAACTAAAAAGCTTATTTAAAAAATATCAACTTAAATAGTACTTAAGTGATTATTACATGTAATTAAAGTCGTGTTTTGTGTGACGCCCTCTTCATTTGTCTCCCTTTTGAATGGGGGGGAGGGACGCGACATGTGCGAAGTGGCACTCTTGCCTAGTTTATAATCATCTCAGGCTTTTTTTTTTGCTGTCACTGTTAATTATTTTAATTATTGCGGTTTTTTAAATGGCGATTTCCGACTACTGGTCGTATTACCAAAGTACAGAATAACTAGGTAATAGTAGTTGGTTATTTCAAATGTGTTTATATAATTATATGCAACGTACAGTCGCCAGCACATCAGTTTATACAAAACTATAAAAAAAATCCAAATGTTTTTTTTTTTAATTATTATATTTTCAAAATCAACTGAGAAAAAACTTTTTTTTTTTTTTTTAAAGCTTACTATTTTGTGGTAGCTTGATGTGCTGGCCAACGTACCTACAAAAAGTTATTTACGTAATTATTAAAGTTTGATATACTCCACACAGCTGCCATTTTTTATCTGAACTCGACATTAAAATAACAGGAAACAGTGTTGTAAATGTTTTTTCTGTATGCATCACTGTTTTGATTTTCCAAAAACAAGAAGATACTAATTTATTAGAAACTCAAAAATAAATAGCTAGTGTGGCGTGGACGTGCGTGACGAAAAATTATATTTTGTTTTTACGTCATTTTTGAACGTGATACGAATTACAAAAAAAGGTGACGACGCGGTTTCGCTCTGAGACAAAAAGGTCGAGAGCGAAACGAATTTACGTATTTTGATGTATGCGTACAAGCATCCAGTGAAACATTCTCTGTCAAAGAAAAAGTTTATCTAACAGATTTTTACGTAGTCCAATAATTATAGACTATAGAGTGTAATAGAATAAAACGGGAAACACGTTTTAATGTTCTTTAGATACCTTATCATTTGTCTATCCAAAATCGTTTATGTTTTCCTTTTCAATCTATTTATAAAACGAGTTGATATGTTCAAAATCTTTTTGGCTAAGCATTTTTTTTGTGTGATCCACAATAATATGAGTAAGAGCCTTTTTGGAGCATTTGTTAAAACACGTTTATCAGTCCAAGCAAAATTCGTAGTGAATAAAATAAGAAGGTAATTTTACGGTACCTCAATATTACCTATAAACATGATTCAAAATGTGTGAGGCTCCATCCCCAGATGATTGAAATCAACATATGTTAGATTACGGTAAGCTAGTGATTTCCGTCCCAAATACGTTCTAATTTGACGTATCTAACACGACCCTTTGGGAATTAATGAGATCGATGTGGTTTTGATAGATATAACTTTTTATTTTTCAAAATTAAGGATAATTTAGGAAATTGCATCTATTAATTTGGTATCGAGCCGCATTTGTAACGCTAGCTTACTCGCTACTGTATTATTGACCCAGGCTCCACATAAGCAATGTTTGTAATCTGTGCTACGATTAAAATCAATTACAGGAAAACTCTAAAAACTATACAAAAATAGGCCACGCCGTGTTGCCGATCTTCTTTCAGAATTAGAGGGATTAGACTATAGTTCATCACGCTGGCTCAATGCGTGTTGGCAGACTTCACATGCCGTCAAAAAAATCTTTCAGACATGAAGGTTTCTTCACGATGATTTCCTTTACCGTTTACTTGTGATAATTAATTTTAACACGTACAAGATTTAGAAAAGTTAGAGGTGCGTTGTGCGCCTTATATTCGACCTAGAGACCTATGACTTGGCAGTCCATCGGTCATATCACTAGGCTATCACTGTTTTAGCCTAAAGCTCACTTTCCTAGGGTAACCTACACCAAATGAGGTAAGTAGACAGTATATCTTGGAGCTTGGGGGCTCTTTTACACACAATAATTAGGTATGCACTTTAATGACGTAAATATATTGATAAATTACTTTCAAAAAAGATAGTCCGACAAAGTTTTGTTTTTTAAGGAATGCTGTCCAAATAATTTACACATTAAGTCGTGACACACAGCGACTTGCAAAACGTGCGGTTGGCATCACATATTTGAAATAACAAGCCGTTTAAGAATTTAAAACTATTTCGGTGTGTCCCCGCGTGGACTATTAGCGTCGGTAATGGACGATAATGACAATATGGTCGTATAATCAGGACATTTAGTGATGTGCGCGACGCCTGCGGCCGACGTCACCGCACACCATACTCACTTTAACGAACTTGACGAATTTCGGTCGTAACTACAGGTTTTTAGGTGATATGTATTCTCTACCGATAAGGGAAGGCAAGTGCGGGTTTTAGTGCCCTGCTGCCTCCCCAAGTGGTAGATGATCCATTCCATTAGGATTTTCCACATTCCCAAAAAGGCTGATGATTATGATTTCGATTTTATTCGTTAATTAAAACTTTCATACATCTAGGTCCGAAGTTAGACTCGCACTTGACCGCCTTTTTTTAATGTAGTTATTCTTATAATATATATTATACTCTCTCCATCACTACATAGTGTGTTTTTGTATAATATAATCGGCCTATAATGTTCCCACTGCTGGGACATAGACCTGGTCAAGGTGAGAGGGAGTGGGCCTTAATCCACTACGCGGTCCCAGTGCATGTAGATGTCACATGTCTTCGAATTTTTGGTTGTAGGACATGCCGGTTACCGCACGATGTTTTCCTTCACCGTTTTTGGGAGAAGTGGTGAATAAATAATTAACACAAAGTAAAGCGCCTGGTTGGAACCTACGACCTACAATTCGTAAGTAGCGGTCTTTACCATTGGGTTGCCAATGCCCTCGTTCTTTTGTGTGGACCAGACTTATTCCCATTGTATCGTACATATTTTGTCTCTGATGGCACCGATTGATGGTAGGGGTTGTCATATTCGCGTGAGTCGGTCAATTCGCTCACAGGCTCGCCTTAAGGTGACGTTTAGTGTGACTTAACAGTACGAAATGAGTGTGAATCGTGATCGAAACGTCGGGAAAATATTACAGTGTCATTTGCTTTGACGGTGCCTTAAATTTTGTCTCGTCCTCAGGGCAAAGGCCACACTTACAGCATAAAGTGATCTTTCAATTCGTTATGAATGCTTTCTGAGAAGATTAAATTCTTAATTTATTGGTTATTATCTTTGAGTAAGGGGTGAATAAAGAACTCCGTGTAGTAAGGTATGAATTTAAAAAAATCTTAGGTTAATAAAAAAGAACCTATACCAATAATATAGCCTATGACAGTGAAGGCATTGGCATGCCTTCACTGTCATAGGCTTTTTTACGTGCCAATAATGGATTATTGGCACGTAAAAAAATATTTTGGGCACGGGGCTTAGGAATGAATGTACTTATCTAATCAAGACCATTAATTTTTTCGCCAGTTAGAAGAAAGTTGGAAAGAAATAGAAAAGGCAGATTACGCAACTGAAATACGAAAGATACAATTCGCACCAATTTTGATAGTGTTTATTTTTAAACTCGAGATTGTTTGACAGCATATTTTCATGGCCTCATCAAAAATTGTTATGCACTTAGATCAAAAAAGGTTCGCCTTCTCTGCCCTGCCATGCGCCCTACCTAACTAACAGTAAATATCTATAAATACTTATAAATACGACTAGGACTAAGTACGACGTGTGAAAAATTTCGAGATTTTAAAAAAAAAATTATGGCACTTAGATAAAAAAAGGTTCGCTCTCCCTGGCATATGAGGCCTAATAGTAAATATCTATAAATACGACTAGGAATAAGCACCATTCAAAATTTCAAGTTATGATCCCCGCACAAGGTTTATTGTCCCTTTTTAATTAAAGAATGTCTACAACTTATGAGGTTGTTACGTGCCAAATTGAAAGTTTTTTTATAGCTTTTGTGATTCATTTCATTATTGGTCAGTGAGTAGATAGTATTTTCTTTTTTGTATACCTATATATGTACATATAA
The DNA here is from genome assembly GCA_958496365.1 of Subacronicta megacephala. Taxonomy (NCBI): domain Eukaryota; kingdom Metazoa; phylum Arthropoda; class Insecta; order Lepidoptera; family Noctuidae; genus Subacronicta; species Subacronicta megacephala. The sequence goes on from OY292515.1 coordinate 12,530,248, forward strand.
GATAAGAACTAAAACTCAATTTGCAATACAGTTAGCGCCACGGCTGCATACGTTTTTATTGCGCACAGCGTTTAAGACACTTCCGCACCATCTATTTAAATTACTTAAAGTAATTTATTCCGAGTCGTGCTGAGTTGGTATTCGTCATTCATTTCACACATAACATACCATCACGCCTGGATTCCCCAAAGCGTTAGGCAGAGGTAAATGTACGCACACAGTTCGCCGGTATGTTTAGGTCCTATGTAATAGGGGGCGAGCCTATTGCCATTCACTGGGCACTTATCCAAACACCGAGCTGCTAATGAGAATTTAATAGAAAAACCCAATAACACTGCTTAAATCGCTTCGAAATCGAAGCTACGCTCATCATGCTACGATCCTTAGGAGCGGAGCAGAGTGGGTGAAACCGCGGGGCACATCTATTATTTTATATAGATTATTATAGGTATTGCATATAAGATGTGTGTTTGCAAAAATACCCAAGATAGGGAGAAATATTATCAAGAATGGGGCAACGGGTGCTCATTTAGGACGGAGGAAGACAAATATAATAATAATCCTGGTGTTCATTCAGTTTGCCCGACACGATGATTTCGGTTGAACTCTGGGTTTTACCAGCCGGAGGAATCCTGGACGTCTTCAACACCGGAACAAATTTGGACAAACCCGAACCCAGTTTACATTGACAGCCCCACTGTATCCAGCAGAGACACCATAATAGATTGATTTATGGAAACAAAATTTCGTTTTGTTTTTTTTACGTTCTGTTAACTGCCTTATTAGTCAAGTGGTCCTAAGCGCGACTGCTACGCTAGAGGTCCTGGCTTTGATCCCCAGGTCGAGCAGTGATATTGGGTTTTTCTATGAAATTCTCAGTAGCAGCTCGGAGTTTTGATATGTGCCCGTTGAATAGCAAAAGGCTCGCTCCGTATTATATGGGACCTAAACATACCGGCAAAGAACATTAAGTATTCCTCCGCCTAACTATTCGGGCAATACGATCGAAGCGGCGGTAGCCTAATGGCTAGGGCGTCGGACTTGAGATCATGTGGATGCCGGTTCGAAACCCACCCATTGCATTACCGACGTAAACCCACTCGTAACACAAGCATTAAGCTTAGCACGAGGGGTTAACAAGATTACTAGTAATGTGTGATCCACATTGCTAGTAAGCTTTTAAAAAAAAACAGGCGTGATGGTATGTTATGTGTTTACGATGTTCACCGTTAAAACTTATTTTCCGTAATTAAGGAAAGTTATCTGTATTGCACGGACGAAGCTTTCCAGCCGTTCCGTTAAGGTTACGTCAAAAAGACGTGCTATAAAGCGGTCTACCGTTTCCTATTTAGATATTATAAATGTCTAGTATGTCAGGTGAGATGTGTCCACAGCTACATCGCATCGGTAGTAGGTATATCTCAAAGGTAAGTGTAATGAGCCTTCGTAGTGCCGCGTCACGTCCCGTAACAAGCACTCCGGCGCATCGTAACCCCGCGTAACTGTTTTATTGCAAATGTTTGTGGAGTATAAGTAATTTAATGTGGTAGAATGCTTTATTAGTTTGGTGTTGAAGATGGCATAGTTTATTAGAGGTTGTCGTCGTTAGATTTGAAAATGTCAAAATGAATTTCCTCCTTTTCTAGATATAGGTATATATGGACTATATTTTAGCAAAGGTCCGGACGACTTATGTTTAGGGTTTCTATTCTAAAATTCTAAAGCTGTCTTAATTTGTTGACATTAAAATGACAGACATTGCAATATATTTGACAATAGTTAACGGTGGTTTAGGTACTTCAAAAATGGAATGGTTCTCAATTCAATTGTTTGTTTATGTGTATATTTCGCCATGAGTATCTTCAACGATTGTGAACAGACTTTTTTTTGAAAGAGTGTACTCCTGGGGTTGTCCTGTTCAAATTTTGTGAAGATATTAAGATAAAGTATAACCGCCTAAACCGACGGTAAAATAAATATTGTGAAACAGTTTCTGAAGTCAGAGCCTTATTTTATTTCATAATAAGAAAACATCGTATAGTAAAACTTCAGTTGCCTTGACTGAAGAATTTTTATGTATCGATATAGACTTCTTCATCCTTGAATTATGCTTTGTTAATAGGTCGAAAAATTACATAAACATATTTTTTCAGTGCGCAATGTATGTATGTGCAAAAACAGTATTAATAGAATGCATCAGCATCAAAGTTAATTAGATAAATTAAGTCCATGAAAACTCAAATACTACATACAAGATCATTGTTGTCACATTTTGTAGACATACTTTTCTCTAAGAATAAATTAAGTACCAACAAAAGAAAGTAGGTAATTATGTCAATACAGTAGCCCATGCACAAAGAACGCCACGCATCAGATTCCAGCATCGGACAAAGCATTAATATCGTCAAGAAACAATAAAAAGTACGCGTTTGAATAATAACTTTGAAAGGTATACTCGATCCCAGCGCGCGTATCAGCCACCATCTGAACAACCTGCGTATCGCATTACACATAAAATATTTATTATTTATAGTGTGTAATTAATTAAAACAGTAGGAGTTACAAAAACAAGTAGCTTAACAGGAAGCTGTAATAACTCAATCGCGGGAGCATCGGTCGCCTCGATTTGTACCAGTCCAGATTGCATCTCGCCCGCCGCCCGCGCACTTTGTAAACACCATTTTATTCGCTCACGGTAGCTTAATGTCTTAACATGATACGTTGCAGCCTACCGCGTTTACGTGGAAAATGTACACGGCCTCGCCTCTAGGTGGGAACAAATATTCATCTATTATGTAACCTGTGTTCGTATGTTAGTTTATTATAAACAATGTTATAATACTGCCCCCAGAGGTCATTTTACTATATCATGTGACTTCCTTGATGTGTCTTTTGCTTTCGCTGTGCCAACCTGTAAGCATTGCTGCAGTACAAAACTTTTTTTTCTGACATCTTTAACCTCACATCACTTTAAGAATGTCAAATGCTTTACTAATTAGTTATAGGTGACTTACTTTTTAGTATAATATTCGCATAGATAGAGTCAAGTTCTTATTCAGCTGCAGAATCGAGTATCCACATAATACCCAGATGTATAGTCAAGTACCTATCAAGACAATATTCAGAAGTAGATACGTAGAGTCAAGTACCCACACTGGTATTAGAATGTAGTGTAAAGTGATGAGTATTCACACAATATTCAGATGTAGAGTCATTTCATGATAGCCTGCAGTTACAAAATGTGGTTGGTAATAATAAAATTGATCATTTAAATATTATCGACCTATAACATGCTGTTATTAAAGAGTATGATAATGCAATTTAATTTAATTTCAGACCGCACATACGTGCATCTCCAACTCCTTTTATTTTACCGCAATAAACTACCCATATTACTAGCACATGGTGTATTTATTAAAATATATTCATATTTAATGTAAGCAACATTTCACACTAGCCGTAAGAATCGCAGTTTATGCGCTTGACAAGGAGACGCGGGCTCCCGCGGTTGCCGGTCGCCGCGTGGGCATGAGATACGAGTATTGTGCTATGTGTGGAAGGACTTTATTAAAGTTCTCGTGGAAATGCAACAATGAACCGCTGGTCGCACTAACTTAATCTAAGAGAATGAATCCGCAAATGAAATCTAGGAATAACGGCCTTAATCTCGCACGTATCAAGAGCTTTTTTGTTGTGAAGTTATATTACGAAAGAATTTTGTTTGGACCACAATTTTAAAGTTCTTTGTTTATTTAAACGAGGATGTTCGTAAATCGTAGCTTAGGTTAGCTGGGGTTTTAACGGATCCATCATGGTAGTTGTGAAAGTGATCACGAATTTCATGGGAAAGGGAAGGCAATTTCGGGTTTCACTCCTTCCGCTGACGTCATACGAACTACGAGCTATTTCCGGTCTATAAGAGTAACCTTCGATCGATCCAAAGTTTGGACAAAAAAGGTTTTAAAACATTTTGCCACGAAAAGGGACAGCGATAAAAAGGTGATACCTATAGGAATATTTCTTTGTTTCATGGTCATCTTGAACAAAGGCGCATGCAATTCCTAATGTATTCATAGCCGCGATGGACATTTGATTTGCAATAACAGGGGAGTAACCGATGCGTTGCTGACATTTATCCACAGAACATGAAGGTGTACGAAGTCTCCCAACTCACACTACACTGACGTGACTGAAAATTATATAGGTATAATGACCAGCTACCTTTCAAAGTAATCTCTTTCAATCTCAGGGAGACAGTAATGGCAGTAACTTATTTTATTCTTTATTTTAAATAGTTCTTTATTTTATTCTTACAGTCATTCGTCTAGTGACAGAATCTCTGTTCAACGATATTTTATTACAGCAATAAAATAAGACGATATTAAACATGTCACGTGAACTGTGTTTATTGAAAATTTAAGAACAAGAGTTATATACGTATTTAACATAAATCTGTAGTACATTATTATTAAACTAAATAAACGTCTACTTCGATTGGTAAATAAATGAACATTGATTTATAGCTTAATCACCTTTAGTAGGTAAAGTTATTGTTATCAGGTAACAGGCAAAATTTAATTAGTATCTATGTATTAACCTCTAGTGTGTAGAGCAGAAAGAGCAGAATATAAAAATGTATAAGCACATCAACTGCTTTTCAATTACAAATAAAGGACATAGAAAAACACTTTTTAAAAGCAAGCTTTTATTTCAATGAGATTATAATAATAAAACAAACTTTCCTATTAAAACTTTTATTATCAACTTATACCTTTATTACACAATTTACTTGCCGCGAGATTTAAATACTCGTATTTACTTAGTTTGAAAATATTAAAAGTTAAAATCAATCAAATTAAGTTATTTCATTTACTTGTGTATCTGCACAGTTAAATCTCGCGACAAGCTTTCAGATAAAATTCTGCTATTCAGCGTGGCTTGAAATTCATCGCTACCCCCCGCCTTTTTTATATATAGTTAACTAGAAAAGTACCTGTAGTATGTTAAGAATCTTTTTTCAAAATTGTGCCCTTGCTGCCTTTCATAATGCCGTCCGGGGCAATGCCCCCTCCTGCCCCCCACGCTACGTCACTGATTCAGACAGAATAATCTGTTTAGTCTGGAAGCCAAAACATAGTAGGGACAGGCTAGGAAGATAATGATGACCTTGCAGATTCAGTTCAGTCAATAAGACATGTTCCTAAACTACAGAGGCTGCCGCAGTCCCCATTCGCCGAAGAGCAAATAAAAAAAATATCCAATTACGACCTTATCACATAACAACATCTCAGCTTATCTAATAGCTAAGTGTACCTGTACATTAAGATTGGCAGTATCTGTGCTACTGAATATCAATTTGGATCTCATTACGCTAATCATAATGGGGAAGATCTGTAGTCAATTAAAATGTAGGTGATGTAGGTATATCCTTAATTAGTTATTTGCCATAAGTTAAGTTAGATTCGATTTATTTAGAGGTTTAAAGAACTGGTTTATGTTTTGCTGACCCATTCCATAACTTACCACCTACCACGACCGTATGTCTGAAAGCTCTAAAAATGGGATTGATTCTTTGTTTTTGTAGACTGTCGCCTTTTTCTAGCATTGTGGCTCAAAGTACTCTCTAGAATTCTGCATAGGCAGATGGTAGAAATATAAGGTACACCAATCCTATAAAAAACGTAATCAATTTGTAGTATTTAGTATCGATACTTAATACTTACTCAACATGTTTCTCAAACTCAAAGATACTACTGAACTAATTTGTTTTTTCTAAATTAATAGGAACTAGGTAAACATAATCAAGAATCGATATGACTTTTACGTTTTCCCTTTCAAATATTTTGAAAATCATTCGGATTACCACGTTTTTTTATTAGTTTCCATTATCCGGGCTTTAGCAAAGATCTTTTATTTTTTCAGTGAATTCAGCGAACGACAGATAGTTACCTCAAATAAATCAATATCTTGGTACAACCTACATAACATAACATACAATACACGTAAGTAAAATACAAAGGTACATATATGCAGACCATTGTATTATGTTCTTGCTCTCGACTGTACAATTATTCTGAAGATACCACAAGTGCGTTGGATTGCACGCATCGATGCAAATTAGATGGGATGATGATTCATTTTTTTATAATAATTTGTCCACTTATTATCAAGTCAATAAGCGATTGGTGATAGACAACCGTGTGAAGTGCCAGCGGTTACATGTTCTTGTAATTGTCGAATAATTTTGAACGTAATCATTTTTTTTGCTAGTTAAAAGGTATTATAAGTTGAATACTCGATTGTCCGGTTAATTTGGTCAACTGGGTTGGCAAATAGCGATCTGTAGTTTTCTATATCTCTATGGGAAAATGGCGTGTATTTATGTACGTAGCCCTTTGTGACAGAATTGTAGTTTTATTACCAGATCGGTATATCGGAGTATTACTTCAAGATGTTAGAAGGCTTATCCCAAGCTTTAAATTTCGAATTCATGACAGTAGGCAGTATTTAATTGAAGGTGTTTGTAGAATACGTGAAGGCTGAACTTGAGGCTGTAGCAACAAAAATTAACAAACAAATGCAGTTACAATATTTAAAAAAAATCCTTAACCTACGGCAAAATATCATACCAAATATATATCTGACATTATAACGAGCCAAGCGCAATTACTACGGATGCATAAAGAAATTTCACTTACGGTGAAGGCGTTCGTTTGGCCCACCAAATTTAAACTTTAATTAGTTTTTCATAATTTGTAGGTCTGTAACACATTCTAGATTCATGAAAATATTACCAAAAACGGTGTCAACTGCTTGGCTTACTTAAAATTACCATTTGCTATGTCATTTATGTATAAAATGTTATGTACACCTACCCTTAATGTAATAAAGACGAAAAACCAAGTAAAATATGTATTTGGTAGCTTAAGGAAGCGCATTAGCCTTAAATCGATGTCCGTTGTCTGGTTATTCAGTAGCCATTTAATAAATCATCGCCCCCGCAGTATGGCGTTCAGACGACGCTCCTAGGTCATACCTCGTGGACACCGGTCACGATTCGAGGGGGGACACACAGGTGTAGCACCGACATTAGTCGCTGGGACTAATCTTTGAAACTGGCTGACGTGACCTTTGAATGGCGCGCTATTTACTGTTAATTTATTTAAGATCGGTTAGTAATTGAAATGTAATCAACTTTAATTCAGAGTTATACGTGCATGTTACATTAGTTGCTATTATGTAAATTGTTTAATTCACTACAAGTAGTAGGTATTCTGCTTTGCTTTTCAGCAAAAATTAGTCATCTAAATCGTAGTTAAAAAATAAACCGGTATTGAAATGTTAATTGTATTTAGAATATTTCAGAGATTCAGTTGAACCGGGGAAACAGGCTTGGACTGGTGACTGATTTGTTGTTTCTGTTGATTCAAATAAGTACTTAGATATTTTAAAAACTGTTTTTATGGTTATGGTAGGTATTTGATTATGTTATTAAATATACAAATTGTAGAAATATAGTCACCATATACCAAAAGGTTGATGCTTAAACAACTTTGGGTTACAACAACAAGAAGGCGTTAAACAATGTTGTTTTAGGTCGAATAAAAATACAGATAATTTTATTTTTTAATACGCTTTTATTAATAAAAAAAGTTCAGTATCTAAGTACTAAAGCAGTACTAACAAAAAAATATCTCCGTCATGATATCCTCTGGACAGCATAAATCTTAGTGCGGCCAGTGGGACGGCGATAAATAACAGAGCTTACAGTAGAAACTGTCCGTGTTAAGACCCCTCGTTTTTATACATACCACCATATGTAATATATACTTACACTATGATATATACAATCTGGTAAGTAATAAATAATGGTCTGCAAATCTACACGTAATTTTAATGGCGAAATTCTGGATTGCCATAAAATTTTTGGAGATTAAGCTGTCAGTTGGTTGATGAGGTGTAAATATAGAAAGAAAGATTTTACACGATGATACACCACAATGACGGATAACGGCTTCACTAATAAGACAAATGAGATCTAACTCGATACCAAGGTCTTTTAGATCTTTGATGACGTTCAATTTTTTTAAATTTGGTCATGTTCTTTGCTACACATCAATATCATCAGCCTATGTCCTGGACGTATGTATAGTAGTGCTGGACGTAGCCCTACCCTATTGTGTGGCTTTTGACCCTGTCCTCCGCTTTTCGCATCTAGCTTCTGCCAGCAACCTTTCGAAAATCACCACTCCGTCTTGCCGAAGGCCTTCTTACACTGTGCCTTTGCTACTCCATGCGGATTTTTTTTCTAACCAAGGTTGGTAGATGGGATCCTGTGTAAACACAGAAATAAAAACTAAAAAAAGATCGAAAAGCACTTAATAAATGACAAGGTGACCTTGTCACATCGTACGAATGTTAAAGTGTAAATAAAAAAAAAAAGTCAAATAAAGTCATGTGCTTCGAAAGATAATGCTATTTATTCTGAGGCCCTGCTGGTGGACGCATTTCATAATTTTGATGAAGAAAAAAGGTTTTATCATTGTAAGTCTAATTTTAAACTTTGAGCATATCAAACTGCTTTGCGTAATTTGGTTTAATACTTTGGATTAAAGACTCATATCAATGTGGGTAAAATAACAAGTACCTAATATTTGCATTTCTCAACACGTGAAAGGGAAATGAAGAAAGAGAACGCGATCAACACTGTCTACCACTATCACTCGAATCTACTATACCTACCTATATTTCTACTATATAGTCAGCTACACGAGGCTTGGCCCAACAGTCACCCAAACCGGATCGAGGGGTATACGACTGTTATAAATAAACCTCAAACGTTTTACTTAGAATATATTAAACGTTAGAATTTCCTTCCTGTCTAATAAAAATGGCACCGGCCTGTATCGTATCTCGCAGGAAACCCGGCAGGTCGTAATAAGTCTAACAAATAAAATAATTCCTCGGTAAAATATACACACTAATGTGACTAATATTATAATATCTTACGGTAAGGATATCTACTAGTAACGCCGGAAGATTTAGGTGCGGTTCGGGATTCGGTATGTGGAAAGTAACCAACAAGTTATTTAAATTTATTTTGATGGTATTTTTTTTTACTCCAAAAACATATCTTGGTCTTAACGCCAGGTCCCTATGCCAAGACTATGTAGATAATATCACTCATTAGCCAAAACTACTAATTTAGACACCTGTGACGTGTTTTTTTTACTGTAATTTAGATGGCAAGCAGTGATAGCCTTTAATAAGCACGACCATTGGACTGCTCAGTCATAGCTCTCGAGTCCGAATCCAAGGCACGCTCCTCTGCTCCTCGAAAGGCTGATAACGATTGTTTTTCTATTGTATCTCATTGTACCTTGAGTTAACACCTCTCATTCTGAAGGAAACCTATGCCCAGTAGTGGGAAAGTCAATGGATACATTTTTTTTTAATACATTACTAGTATTCTTGTTAACCCCTCGTGCTAAGCTAAATGTGCTTGTGTTATGAGTGGGTTCACGTCGGTAGTGCAATAGGTGGGGTTCGAACCAGCAACCACATGATCGCCAGTCCGATGCCCTAGCCTTTAGGCTACCGCCGCTTTTCTATATATGGTAATGCCGTGGCCTTTAAAGGCCCTTTTCTAACGTTTTCTTCTTGGTTTGGTATGGGGTCTTACCCTTAGGATTCCTTCCTTAGTTTGGAGGCATATTTTAATAACGGATAACCGATTTTGCCTCATACTTAATGACAATATATAGGATTCAATGCACACTTCTTGATGATTATCTTCGCGACATATTTTAGTTATAGATCCAGCAATGCTCAGTGTTGCTTAGAGGACAGCCTTCAAATATCATACGATTAGCGTCAAAGTTTCCTCATGTCTCACTGTTGCATGACGTGACCAGCGCGCGCGCAGCAGCCCGGGCCGGCTCGTAAACCGCGGGACCACACGCGGGCGGAGGTGTGAAGGAGCGCCCGCGCTGCGCCCCGGGGGCCCTACATAACTCACTAGCAGCGGGGCGCCGGCCATTCATGCCTACCTGCACGCTGCTGCCGCTACATCCACATACGTAGACACACTGTCTCGGCTCTCGTTACCGAAAACTTGGGATAAAAGACAATTATAGTACAGGAGAATGTCATATGATCGGGCATCACGTCTACCTGGATGGACCGGCCATCACTGCATTTGACCGAATCCATATGCCCCGTAGTAAAGGCAAACTGCCTTACGAATGGTCGTCGGTGTCTAACATAGAAGCAAGGAAAGATTGTAATTTTAATAGAATAGGTTGTCGAAAAGATAGTCAGAAGAATTCTGCTTCCTAATTACTAGTCAGTAGTCAATCCAAATTTTTGTTCATCTTGTATAGGAAAAGTAATTTGAATGCAGATAGCTTTTTTTTGTTTTTGTATTATTATCTGAAAAGAAGTAGTGATAGCATTAGTGCCGGTGTCCTGCGCGTTCAATATAACAACATCTTTAGGATGCTGTTGCGATTGCCTCCCTACTGCAGTGCGTCGCTTATGTTTGCTGAAGCTCGGACGGATGGCTATCAAGCTATAATCCAAAAAAAGGTCGCTTCTTTAGTCAGACGGGTGAGAGACAGTAGCAATAGCATCCTCAAGATGATTGCATCCCGCGCTGACTGTCCGATCCAACATAAATGGATGCGTGTAATTACCGGACAAGACTGACATATTATTATTACTAGTTTTATTTATTTTATTGTAATTTAGGACATATGTTTGATTTAAAAAAAAAATTAATTGATTGATTGACATAATAATTTCTAATATTGTAATGGAATTTTACTAATTTAATCTGTATAATTATTACTTTTCTAATGAATTTCCTGTAATTGAATTATTTTTATTATTTTATTGTTTATTTTCTATGTGTATTCTTCTACAGGTGTGTGTGCTGACTGTTTTAATATTACTGTATGGATCTTATCTGAAATAAATGTTTTATTATATTATTATTATTATTAGTGATAGGACCACTGACTGGACTGCCAAGTCAAAGCCGAGCTCTCGAGTTTAGAATTCAAGACCTCTGACTTTTCGAAATCACTCGCTTGAACGGTGAAGAAAAACATCTTGAGGAAACCTGCATGCCTGAGACATTCCCTCGTGTGTGAAGTCTACCAACCCGGTGGCTAGCGTGGTGGACTGTGGCGTAACCCGACCCTCTCATTCCGAGAGGAGATCCATGCCCAGCAGTGGGACGGCAACTGGATTTATGATGATGATCACCTTTATATGTCATTTATATAAACATTTCTTTCAATGGTAAAAAACAACACTACTCTGTATCTTAAGCACAGAAGGTCCCATACGGCATTTTTTTGTAATAAAAGAATTACTTCAACTACGTAAATAAACTAAAATTTGATAATTATACCTATAGCATGCATACGTCTTACGTCATACAGGGAACGAGACAACGAGCTTCCGTTTTATTGAGCCACCGCACTAATATGTATAATCATCGTTGAACAAACCTAACCAAACATAATTCTTGGGCTACGAGGGCTGTCTAATGACACATCTCTAGCGCGTGGCATCCTACAATTTCCCTCTTATAAATTAGACGGAACCCGTTATTTAAGTATCGGTGGACTGGCGGTGTAGCGTGCATCGTTATTGTAATTTGATTTCTTTCACGAATTGTTCCCGCCATACGCCATTTGGCCGCTAATAGGGCCCGTTGCGGCTCATCGCTTAAAACGCGCAGCAATTCGACTTAAAACACAAAAAAAGTTGAGGTATAACCATAAATTTACATGAGTTAAGCCGATTTGACGTGAGCTTCGTGCAATTGGTTATTGCTCATTATGATAATTCGGCGGCGTTTAAGAGATGCCCCTATTACGCGGTTCTTATGAGGCATATCATTTCCAGTTGGAGATAACGAGAGATATTAAGTGTTACTTATGGCAAATTATGGCAGTACAGTGTAAGAATTAGGAAGGTCTGAGCAGTGACCGGTGAGGTTCTTGATGAATAAGCGCGTTGGTGTTGTTTGAAACAAACGAAACTGTATCATTAGGTGTAAAGACAGGCTGTAATTAGATAAACAATGGCATTGATTGAAAGTACGAATGTGGAACGAAGTGTGTAGTGTAGGCGTGCCTTGATGTATGTAGTTGGCAAACAGAATAATAGATTGTAATTATGTTTTGCAAAAGTTTGAAGTTGTCTCTCGGATACGCAGACTGTTACAAAGTAGGGAAATGCCATGTTATTTGTCTTGCGAGCTTTACTGGCGAAGTATGTGGGTGTATGTGAATGCATTGCAGATGATTTAGTACCTTTAACTTTCTAACTTAACGATAGGATAAGCACATAAGTAAGTAAGTAGGTAATAATAATAATTGTGGGTCTATTGTGTGATGAGATGGGGATCAGTGAAGACTAAACGTAATCCGACTGCTAATGTGTCCAACTTCAATTATAAGATCTTTATTGTACGAATTTCTTGTTGGTGTATAGTATGAGTTCAGAAATGAAGCTACTATCAAAATTTAAGTTCGATTGGAATATGTTCCAATCGAACTTAAATTTTGATAGTAGCTAAAGGCTAAGGCTTAAAATAAATTGTTTCAGTGGTATAAAGCTCTTCGTAAGAGCTTTCCACGTTTAATAAATCTTGCATAAAATTTTTCAAAGGATGATGGATAGATTTTCTGATTTCTTTTTCAAAGAAAATGTTTTCCTATACTATAATTTTATCTTGCATCGTGCTAGGGTACCTTTTCTAGCCGAAATCTACCATGAATTAAAACCCAGATTGACAGGAACTACTTACAAATATATTTACAACTATTTATGTTATCCCATTCGGGGATTGAACCCTCGACCAGTAGCGTAGTCGCAGTTTGCTGGACCACTGAGCCAATCGAGTCGTCGGTATGTATGTAAATAAAGTTTTTGCGAAGGCTACATTTGCATTTCGAATTTTTGTGATAACTGTAGGCGGATACTAAAACACTGGACACACAATCCGCCAGCAATCAGTGATTAACCGTTACCTCACTCTCAATCAAGGCCCGTCCGGAAGTGACATCAGCGCAGATCGCGGTGTGCGCACGCGCCGGAACCCCCCCGCCCCCTGCGTGGGAGCAGCTTCCGCTTCCGATGTCACACACTTGTTGGTCAACCTGCTCTGATGTTTTGTGGAGTGATAACGAGAATTTACTAAATGTTTTTGTTGTAAATATTCTCTGAGCAGATCTTTGGGATTCTCCCATAGCCACATTTTAAAATTTTGTGACACGAAGTGCATTTAAAACGCAGAATGCCTAAAATCACTACTAGATAATCAACTCTAGCATTTAAGTAATTATCAAGTTCTGTAACTTTAGGTATCATTACGCTATAGATTTATTAGAATCTAGATCATAGACAGGTTTAGTTATCCACTAAACTTTTTGTAGTAAGTAGATAGCTGCCACAAAAAGTGGGCCACCTCAGACCACCCAAGATCTAGTCTAGCTTAAATACTATGTGACGTTGATCGAAATCCAAGCTAGGAACTGTTTAGTATTGAGATTAGTGACAATGATTTTTGTTAGCTTTAATTAATGGGTTTCCCCAACGCTTGCGAAGGCCAGCCGCCATTCGCTCAGGATAAAATCAGGAACTTGCAATTCCATGGATAATGGAATTGCTCAAAATCCAGCTCATTACGGTTCTAGGGTTTAATAGATTATAAAACTAATTTTACTGACTTTATTGCAAGGTTTCGAGAAAATTTTGCAGTAAACCATAATAACTGGTCTTTGGGAAATCCGTGGTCAGTTCATCTTTTGCTCCTTTCCCAAAGATCAAGAGAGCGGCTTTCTCCTTTGAGGTACACTATCTTGTGATCACCAACTAAAAGTAGGTACCAAAGCGCAATCCTTCGATTAGGACTCTTTTCGACTTTTACCTCTCACTGGTACTCATAGGTATCACTCACGTCTGACACAAAACATACCATCACGCCTGTATTCCCCGAAGGGTTAGGCAGAGGTGTACTTAATGTACACCCACAGTTCGCCGGTATGTTTAGGTCCCATTTAATAGGGGGCGAGCCTATTGCTATTCACCGGGGTACAAATCTAGACTCCGAGCTGCTACTGAGAATTTTAGGAAATCAAATCAAACATAGTTTAGGTAGTGAGAAACGGCTAAACTGACAACACTGCTCGATCTGGGGATCGAACCTTTGATAAATAATAATCCTTTTTTTTAAGTAATAAAATAATGATTACAGACGTACCATTCACCACGACCATGATATGCAGACCCTAAAGTGGCTTAAAGAGCTGAAGCCTAGCCTCAAACTGATCAACCTGCTGACTGGATCACCTTTTTACTACGAAATTGACTGCAGTACTAAGTATTTCTTTCTCTTAATGAAGGAAAAACAAGATGTCAGATAAACTGTATACAATTTCTGACGACCGTTGCGGTTAGTAGCCATTAGTCCGATTGAAAGATTGCAGCCGCATTGACATAAGTACGCAAATCTTTTTTACTGTCAATTAAACAAAAAGTATGCGTCGTCCACCTGCTACGCGGATGTGTGTCGGAACTAGGATCTGCGTGTCAATGTTTTGGCGTCATACACTGTTGGTCGCCGGTGCGATGACCTCTATGTTCCGGATACGCGCAGGTACATTGTGCGTGCGCCTGCGACTGATTTGTTTTAAAAAAATCCTCTCAAATTATTAACTGTTTTGTATTTTTGTCAAGCTGGACGGGTGATGGGTTTTATTCGACGCTGGCTGTGGATGTAATTTTTTGCAATGAGACTTTCTTCTGTACTTTCCTAGAACCTTTTTATTTAATAACAAGGCGTAAACTTTTTGTTACTTATTTTTTAGAGTACTGTTTAATTAGTTAATAAAGTTTAACTAAGCAATTTAAATAAGGCTTTAAATGAATTGATAAATTCTATTTAACTTTCCCAATCCATCATAAACATATGTGACATTGAATCACATTCCTTTTAAGACTTGATCATAACATAACATACCATCACGCCTGTATTCCCCGAAGGGTTAGGCAGAGGTGCACTTAATGTACACCCACAGTTCGCCGGTATGTTTGGGTCCCATGTAATAGGGGGCGAGCCTATTGCCATTCACCGGGCACAAATCCAGACTCCGAGCTGCTACTGAGAATTTCATAGAAAAACTCAATAACACTTTGCTCGACCTGGGGATCGAACCCAAGACCTCTAGCGTAGCAGTCGCGATTAGGACCACTAGACCAACGAGGCAGTCTTGACGTTAAGACTTGATCATTTCTTTAAATATAAGAAGGTATTATTTTTAAATTTTAGTTTTTTTTTGTCTTCAACGGCCATACCCGATACGACCACGAACGAATCTGTTAAGGCGGTTTTACACCGAAAGCTCGTCATAAAAAGTCGTAAAACGTATTTTAACATCCATCTGATAATCAATCTAACACGTCATAACTTTGACATCCAGACTGCCTGGACCTAAGCCGTACATTACGACCCCTTAAACAAATGTAGTTCGTGAAATGTCACTGTAAGACTCATTTTGCCATGACACGACAAGAATGCAAAAGAAAAACTGTCGAAGAAGATCGCCGACCAAATGAGTCTCTATATAAACATGTTAATTCATAATAAAAATGTGCTTTTTTGATGCACAAAAGATACTATATTTACTAACAAATTGGTAGGTTACGTCTAACCGTATTAACAACTCTATTTACGTATTGTTTGTTAAAGATAAAAAACCTTCGTATGAGGAAGTCTCTGTAAGTTTATTAACTTCGAAAAAAAAAGAAAACTCTGAAATTTGAAAATTGAATTTGAAAGTAACGTATCAGAATGCGCATGTTTTTATAGTGCTTCGTGATTCAAAATTCAATAACGAAATATTACACATTTAATTTTAGTGGTAATGGTAATAGAATATCTTGGTCGAAATAATTATGATTACATTGACCACTACTGTCATAGTAATAGATAGTAATAAAAAATCATTAAGATTGAAAGCATCTACAATCTGCGCAAAATGTGGTCCCAAAAAGAAGAAAACATATTTGAGAGGTATTTGCGAGTGGAGATCTATTTTTAAAAATTAACCTGATTACGATCGATTCAACATCAGCGTGGAATGTATAATAAAAATATTTATTGATATAAAAAAGGAGTAGGACAGTGGGTTTAAATGAGACCGACATGATGTACAAATCGCTACATCATCGTGTTGTGTGGTATGCGCTTGCGTCGCTTGCCCACCGCGCTGACCACACTCCGGCGTTACGAAATTGTATTAAATGATTTAGAAAGTAATTAATGTATCGTAAAAAAAGATTACGAATTTGCGGTTAATAACTGTAACATATTTTTGGTGGTTTTATAAGGCATACTGACAGAACATTAGAAATAATGTTATATGCTAAAAACGTGGTACAGAGATTTAATTCAATTTGCAACTTATTTAAGACTAGACATATAGTGAAAGTCAGATTAAAAATATATATCAGTTCAGCGTTGCGAAACGAGATTATCATTCTATCTTCAAATTATTTAAATGATTCGATATCATAGTCATTCCATTAGTCATATTTTAGTCTAAGTACCAACCGGCGATATCGGGCCGAACACTCCGAGAAACGCGGCTAATGAAATATAAAGGCAATACTTTTATACACCTGACAGGTACGTGTAGGTAAATATGAACCTCAAGGTGTATTCTCGGGTCTGTTTGATTAATCACAAACACGAATGTTTTGATTTATGGTCGTCGGTCGACGGTCGGCGGCGGCGGATCACCGCGGCCTGTCACGGAGTTGCGCGTGATGGACGAATGATTAAAGCTGTTGCGACTAATCGTGAATACTTTTGATATAAATGCGTTTTAACTATGAACAGTCATCACTTTTGTATAGTTTTGTATTTTTTTGTAAGATTTGTTAAAAGTTGCAGCACTACACTACATTGTCTCGTCCAAAAAGGCTTCAGTACTATGCTGTAAAAATTAAAACAAAATTTGCATTGGCCATTATAAGCTGACCTCTCGTTGTACGGAAAGCCATTGTAAGTATAGGCTTTACTAAATAATAGCTTGATGCGTATGCTCGATGCCTTGCTTTATCTTGGTTACCTGTATTTAATGAATTCTGAGCATAATAACAATATTATTTTTACTTTTTCATGAATTAATTCCCTCTTTTTTAATTAATTGCAAACCGTAGACTTAGAATGTGTGATGTAGTTTAGTTTCTCGTTTTTTTTTGTCTAAAATCGACAAGATTTTTGGTGTGATTCGGGATGATAGCGCTCAGATTTAAAAAGGCATTACAACAAAATTTTTGAACAAAACCTTCTTTCCATCATCATCATCATCGTTCCATTGCAGCGCACGGGTCTCCTCTTAAAATAAGGCATTACCACCACCAGACTGGCCTAATGCGGATTTGCATACTTCATACACAGTCGAGAAAATGTGTCTCGCATGCTGAATTCCTCACGATATTTTCTCTCACTATATATATATATATTTAAGCGAGTGATAAAGCGACTGTCTCGTTAGACTAGTGGTCCCAATCGCGACTGCTACGCTAGAGGTCTTGGGTTCGATCCCAAGGTCGAGCAAAGTGATATTGGGTTTTTCTATGAAATTCTCAGTAGCAGCTCGGAGTCTGGATTTGTGCCCGATGAATGGCAATAGGCTCGCCCCCTATTACATGGCACCTAAACATACCGGCGAACTGTGGGTGTACATTAAGTACACCTCTGCCTAACCCTTTGGGGAATACAGGCGTGATGGTATGTTATAATTGAATATTACTAATACGGACACGATTTCGCAAAGTCAGAGTTGCTTGCCCTGGAATGGTACTCGACACCTTTGACTTGGCAGTGCAATGCATGGTCATTTCATTATCACTGTACTTTCTAACAAAAGAAATTTGTCGCGTAACGTAAATATTCTTATCTTTAACCAACAACACGTATCAACCCCAATAAGTACAAATAAACTTTCACTTTACTTAAGCTGCGCTTTAAAATGCACACAACTTTATACGGTACAGTTTCCTATATTAAATCCTTCACATCGCATCACAGGTCTAGAAACTAATCCCGCCATAATTTCCTTCGCAAGGTCTTAACGTCTCGGCTTCTCGGAAACTGTATATCATTCGAGTGCTGCAAACGAATATTTTAGCGCAATAACACCAGCCGGTAGCTACCTCCTCAGTTGTAAATCTCGTTGACAGAGTCGGCCGATCTCAAAGGACGCAATCAATGTTAAATCATAGTAAAATGACACAAATTCATAGGTACACCGCACACTTTAAAAAATATCGACGCGAGAAATCGAAAGAGACCCCGACTCTAGATCGCAGCCGACTTTAACCCTTAACTCTGAATACGTAAGCCAAGTCATTTATCAATAGAAACTGTGACCATAAAACCTAATAAAAATCTCGGAACCACATTTAATTTCACTTTTACTTTTACACTTAAATAGGCTATTCCGTCCAACAGGTATTCTACAGTCATGTTTATTTTATGCATCTCATAAAAATAGTGTGTAGCATGAGCTAATGAAATTCATTTCGTGCGAGTCCATAAAATAACGAAAAGGTTGGAGGTACTAACAATAATAAATATAAATCTCTTCATCTGGTACGTATAACACGTAGTGATGCTGAGTGATGGCGCGGCGCGTTTGTGGGGGGAGTCAGGTGCGTGCGCGCAAAGACCGAAGCGCATTTGTCACTGTTGCCGGCGATTATTCATCTCATTGAAACATTAACGCTCTCGAGAACTAATCACGCTGACTAATGGAGCCCCCCGTCGACACTTCCTAAGTTTCACACTCGTGTGAAACGCCGACGCACGAATTGACGCCTCCATGTCAGTTCTGATTTAGTTGACGAGAACGAATGATCTGCTATGATCAATGAGTGTACCAATTAAACCGGCTGCGAAGGGGATCGGTAGGCTTCGTCTCTGGAGGTTGTTTTCCAAAAAGGATGAGTATGTAACGGGTGCATGTTGTGTACGAGTAACTTATGTATGGTATGATTGTTGGGTGAGTGAACTGGTGAGACATTTAAGGCAATACCAGAATGTATCAATCGTCCTCTTATCTATGTAATAAGACAGCAGTTTGTAGATATGTTATGAGTAATAATTTTATGGGAGTTATATATTGTTTATTTACGGAAAAAAATCTAGATAGAAATGTTTTTTGAGAAGTCTTCCATTCTCAAATTGATGATTTAGCGACGTCTGCGCCGCGGCCCATGAAAAGTTTAAACACAATCACAAACGTACGTGTTAGTGTCAGATGTTGCTTTCAGTCTCAAACCGCATGGTTAACGATTAATAGCTTTGTACCCAAGTAAGGACGGAAACCACGCAGAGCGTGACCGCACATACATTTTCAGAAAGATAACCTCACCTTTGAAAATGTTGACATTGAAATCTATAAAACATTTTAAATTAATGCAATAGTTGTCTTTAAACTCACGTTTTAAGTGTTGGACCTGAGGATAGGTACAGGTAATGATAAAGCCGGGGTTTATGTGCCGCTTGTGCCCGTCTACAGTACAGCCAGCAAAAAAGTACACCATAAACAGAACATTTATGACAGCAAATAAAGGCGGTCGTCTTCCCCGTAGTCCCGTAGTGAATTATTGCTTTATTGCTTCAGAAATATTTCACAAACAGAAAATATTTTATGATTCTCCAGTTAAGAGCGGTCATATATCATTTTAAGCCATAGATAATAAAATTCGTAAGTCACCAAGCCGGACGAATGTGCAGAAACAAGAAGCTGAGAGTGTGACGTTTGGATTATATACGTCACGATCTAGTCTTTGTGCGACTTATTAGTTTGCCGGTGCGAAGGTTACAATTTAGTCTAATGTTCGACTCGTTACCAAAAGTAAAAAGAGATGTAGATATGGACAATTCTCATGGTTTGACTTGATTGCGAAACGCAAACTTGTGAGCGACTTTCTCGCTTATTTCTTTTTGTTGCTTCTAGGTTCTCATTTAAATCAAATTACTAAGATTTTTTGCAAGATTGTAAGGGTAGTCGATTCTTCTATGTGATATCGACATCACTATACCTACCATTAATGTGCGTTGTAAACCTTAAATTATTAAGAATTTCGCGTTTCGTTCGAGTCAAACATAAAATTGGAATAGTTAATGCCCAGCGAAATCGTTAACCGAGTGAACACTGTAATTGGAAGACATTAAAATAACCAGTTGTTATAGCTGACTGTTAAATGTTTTACCGTGGGCATTAGTCTTTAGTATTTACACATGTGCTACATTGTAGGCACCCGATATTGTAGGTATGTTCCTGATACTATTATTGCAAGTATCGACATACCCACGACTGTCCAGTTTGAAATTCGAATGCAACGAATTTCTCTGTTATCTAAAAAATGTTGCGGGTCATAAAAAACGTTGTTGAAATACATTGTCAAAACATGTGCCTGCTAGCTAAACAAGTCGTCGCCGCGATTCGGCTCGCTCCGGGAGTGATGCGTGCGAAACAAAAGAAAGTCACTGTTCCATTCCCCGAACGTTGAAACATTTACGACAACAAAGTTGTACCTAATTGTTGAGTTTTTTTACAGTCATGCTCGCTTCTCGGAAGGCTGGAGGACGAACGAAGGTGTGTCGTGATTACTTAAAAAAAATAAAATAGTGCACTCATTTACAGAAAGATTTGTGGTGCGCAAACTCATTAGGACGGTTCGGACAAACTGATGGCAAACATTAGCGCTCATTGAAAAATTGCAGTGAGGTTTTGCGGACTATCATCATCCATTATGTCCGACGCATCATCCGGATTTGACAACGTTATAAAGTACATCAATGATTAAAACATATTGTTTCTCGCAAAAAATGGGAATAATAACATTTTGTACATTCACCGTTTACAAAATTTCTAACGTTTTTGAAATTTTAATGTAACTGCACAAAATGTGCAATTGTTATTAGAGCGTTAAGTGTCAATCAAAATCATATTCTAGGTTTCTAAAATCCTTTTTTATTGTACAACAGTTTACGATAGCTGAAATATCACAAATGATGCAAGAACGATCGTATACAGTAATCGAGAAAATTGGTATACCTACACGGGCTAGACCAAACGTCAGCAAAGTCGATAAAATTAGAATTTCGAAAAAAGAACATCAGGTAGAACCTGGCCGAATGCAGTGAACATTCGTAATATATTAACCCGCCTTGTTGGGGGTTGTTCGTGTAATTTTTCAGCGTTGGCAGTGCAATCGGAAGCGCGCCGGCGGCGTGTACCTTTTTGTTTCTACTGTGGTCGACACTGCGATGGTTTTCGGAAGCGAGGTCGCCACTCATCGCCATTCGAATATCGACCAATATTTCACATTTGACTTATTAACAACGTCACAGTCGCAATTCACTTGCTCGGCGAGAAATTACGGCTTGTTGAATTTCTTTTGCACTTTTGTTGGCTTCGGGTCTCTTTATGGGGTGAACAAAACTTGTGACAACGTGATTCACTCTTTTACCGTTGAATTAAGTTTACCTTTGGTCCATTGTTAACGAATCTATTTCAATAAAGCTTTTCTTTAGTCTTCGCCTTTTTGAGGTACCTACTGAAACATTTCTTTGCGAATTTCGAAACTTTGTAGACATCACAAGTAGGTTTTTTTTAAGTTTACTAGCAATGTGGGTCGCACATTACTATTATTCTTGTTTACCCCTTGTGCTAAGCTAAATGCTTGTATTACGAGTGGGTTCACGTTGGTAGTGCAATGGGTGGGTTTCGAACTGGCAACCTCATGATCGCAAGTTCGACGCCCTAGCCATTAGGCTACCGCCGCATTATTGTACTACATAATAACTTTTTTACTTTTAAAATATTACTTATTTATGATTCCAAGCCTATTTTTGATGTGGTCAGTTATCATCATCATTATTAAGACAAGATTTTTTTTCTTTTCTTACTTCCTAAGTTGTGCCATATCGCAGCTTTACTCAACGGTAGCTGCCTTTTTAACGTTGTCAGTACATCTAGGTAGGGGCGTTCTGGGCTGCGTTTACCGAATCACAATACCCACTTAAGCACTCATCTGCTCCAACAGCTCTCGATCCTTTAACAGACGTGGCCAGCCTGCCACTTCGCCAATTTGGTCACAAACTTTCAGCAACAGGTCGTATATTTTTTTTAAAAGAGGTTTTATTTCGCCGACCCAAATTGAAAAAAAGAACACATTAAACAAGCAATTCAGAAATAATTGAAATTGGAACGCGTGAAAAAATGGCGCTCACGTTTCCCAACTACACGTTTCATTTAATAAAATGATTAGTTTCTTACACAGGAGTGTGGGAATGATTTACTTTCACGTGTACAATGTGTCTGAATATCATTAAATTATTACGCACATGTCCAAAATTCACGTTCATTAACCCGTGAGAACTTATTGTTTAACTTGACATATAATCAAGCGGAATGTCACATATTAAGTTACTGCGGACGTACTATTTGTTTCCAATTATTTTGTGTTTTGTTTTTTTTTAAATTGGTCGTATTTCAATACTATAATTTTTGTGTAAAGTTTGTTTGTGAAAAATACAACAGATGACGTTAATCTCGTTTTTCAAGTAGGTTGCTACCTACTTGAAAAACGAGATTAACGTCATCAAAAAAGTTACATATATCTATTGCTGCTGCAATAGATATAACTTTGTTTGACGATGTGTACTGTGTAGGAGTGATTTCTTCCACTATCGCCTAAACTTTTATGATTCCATAGGCACTACGAATGAAAAGCATAGTACTTTTTAAGTTGTCTCATTTATTCACTATTCCTAGCCAAGTACATATTATTGGGTTTTTCTACAAAGTTTTCGGTCAAATCAGTCTTAATTCTCTGTCATACATCCTAATTTCGGCAATCGGTGGGTGTCTAACCGTCAACGGCGTGATGATTTCATCTTTTTACATAGGCACTCTTTATTTTATTTATCTAGATACCTTTTATCCTAGCTTCACTCAAAATTATCCATATAATAAATCTGGAGAACTTGATTGTTTTTTGTTTTAAACGCGCACATTTTTTCAATGGGATGCTTGCATTTGATAGCCCAATTCTAAAGAAGGGCTATTTAACATCACATTGCCAACCTTAGGAGCCGAGCAAATGCGTGAAACCGCGGGTCATAGTTAGTCTATAAATAATTAAAATGATGATGACAAGCTTGGCACTTGCTATAATACAAATGTAGTTTATTTAATCCGGCCACTCACAATAATAAAATTATCAAAAAGGGTCGATCGCATCAAATTAATTTAATCCAGGATTAGCTGCCTGATTGATTTATATTTTTATGACCACCATTCGGTTAATATGACTTATTAATTAAGTGTTGAATGGGTAAGCGATTAGCGCGTTTAATTCATACCGTAACTTTTATTGTACCAATTAATTTAGAGCCATAAAATGCATCTATTATGCTACAAAATGTTACTAAGTTTAATAGGCATAGTGGTGTGTGTAACTCAATTAAAAACAAAGTTCATTTTAAATTACCATCTTAATAACTAAAGACGGCCGGCGCTTCCTGATTTTGTTTAGAATTGTGTACCTATATCTGCTGGAAGTGCTATTGTTTGTTTGTTTTGTTAATTATGTTTGTCTGGGGTGCATAGATAAATCTTTTGCTTGTTGAACAAGGCGTAGAATTAACCAATTATTATAACTAAGTATAAGTAATTACGGCAGGTAATAAAAAAACAGTTTTCGTAGAAGCTGAATGTTTAGGTAATTTCATTCACGAACCGAAAAATCATCCAATGATGTATTCAGAAATGTTTTTAAGGATTTTCGGGAAATTTTGATTGTTACAGTGGTGATAATTGCAACATATTTGATATATTTGGCTTTGAATTTTATTCCTTTTGTGGCATAATTCGAATAGTTGAACTATTGAACAGTTTTTAATTTATATTTGATGCATATTTGGTTTGCTTAGACAAAAAAAATAATAACTAAAAACGCACTCAATATGCTGTCAAAAATAAGCGTTCCTAAACTTTTACTACAATTTATATACATCCTTGTCTAACAAACAAACATAAAGATGAAGCCATCTAGTAAAGTAACCTCCTTAAAAAAACCTCTAATGGCTTCAATTACGAGAACCATTTCTTGTCCAGAATAAATAATGAAAAATCGCGTGTAATGTGTTTTGAGTCGCGACGACTCTGGCAATTAGCTTTGTCATCCATCAGCCTGTCGCGATTAGTTCCCTGCCAGAATAAGTATTGTGCTGGTAACGGGTTAGAGGTAATCTGAACGGAATATTGTGATGCGTGTCACTAAATCGCACGTATTATGTGTGATGTGGTTACATTGTGCAGATTGTATGGTTTTTTTTAATAAAGATAGGTTTAGGCGAAAACTTACTACACGTGTTAGTGTCACTTATAGTACCGTCTAAACATATATTAAGATATATTATAGAAGAAACTACTACTAAGTACTTAACCAAAGGCACGCAGGTTCCAACCGTGTCTGAGGCCGAATTTTTCTTTCACTAGAAAATTCATATATTTATATTAAGTCCAAAAAGTAAACAAA
The DNA here is from genome assembly GCA_958496365.1 of Subacronicta megacephala. NCBI lineage: Eukaryota > Metazoa > Arthropoda > Insecta > Lepidoptera > Noctuidae > Subacronicta > Subacronicta megacephala. The sequence goes on from OY292515.1 coordinate 12,554,890, forward strand.
TAAGTCGATTCCATAACATGAGATAGAACCATAATACCATCATGCCCGATTCTCTTAAGGATAAGGCAGTGGGGTACTAATATACAAACAGTTCGCCGGTATTTTTAGGTCCCATATAATGTAGGGCGATTGATCGGGCACTAAATTCTGAGCTGCTATTGAGAAATTGACTGCCTCATTAGTCTAATGGTCCTAAGCGCGACTGCTACGCTAGAGAGCCTGTGTTCGATCCCCAGGTCGAGCAAAGTGTGTTTGGCTTATTCTATGAAATTCTCAGTAGCAGCTTGGAGTCTGGATTTCTGTCCGGTTAATGGCAATATGCTCGCCCCCTGTTACATGGGATCCAAAACATACCGGTGAACTTTATGTGGAAATAAGTATACCCTGCCTACGTTTTTAGGGGATACAGGCGTGATGATATTTGTGATATATTAGGTAAAGGCAGAGGTACTGTCGCATTTATATAATTATTATGGAAAGTAAGAACACATTATGGACAGCGATGATCTTTAAAAGGTCACAAGTAGTAATAACTTACATAATGAAAGTATATAAAGAGGTTTAAGTTCAACGGTAGGTGTCAAGTTGTTGATAGTGATATCTGTCCACTTGACGTCAGCAGCCAATGAAATATAGATTTACGAAAACCAATTACAATATCGCAATAACCATCATCATCATTTTAGCCTACTGCCTCATTAGCCTAGTGGTCCTAAGTACGACTGCTACGCTAGAGGTCCTGGGTTCGATCCCCAGGTCGAGCAGAGTGTTATTGGGTTTTTCTATGAAATGCTCAGTAGCAGGTCGGAGTCTAGATTTGTGCCCGGTTAATGGCAATAGGCTCACCCCCTATTAAATGGGACCTAAAACATACCAGCAAACTGTGGGTGTACATTAGTACACCTCTGCCTAACCCTTCGTGATGGTATGTTATGTTATCAGTTTACCCGTTTCTCACTTATCTATGTGAGGTTTGATTTCCTTCATAGGCAAATTTTTGAAAATATGCATTGTCGAAAATAAACATATCTCATACCATCACGCCTGTATTCCCCAAAGGGTTAGGTAGAGGTATGTTTAGGTCCCATGTCATAGGTGGCGAGCCTATTGCCATTAACCGGGCACAAATCCAGATTCCGAGCTGCTACTGAGAATTTCATAGAAAAACCCGAGCAACACTTTGCTCGATCTGATCATCATCAGTTTCGTTTTTAGTTGAAAAAACTGATATGCATTCTGAATATTAGTTTTTTTACGCTAAATACATAAATAATACGCAGTTATCAAAATAGCTGTTTATCAAATCTCTGCAATATCGATGGATTTGAAGGATAAACCGCTTGCAGGCTTTTCAAGTAACAATAATTATTGTTGGTATGTTGTTCATTATCCTACTGTTACAGAAAATTGTTGAGCTTTTATTCTAAACGGTATTTTATATCGCTTTAAGTTATTAATTAAAGCGAAGTAAAAGTCTGCGAAGTAAGGGCATTTGTCATACATATCCGCGGCTTGAACTAAAACTCAGTGCGTACTGACCCTTATATTTATTAACCTGACATTCAAAACCTTTAATAGTTACTCAAAGCGATATTTTTTCGAGTCATCAATTTAATTACAAGAATCATTTTCTGCGTCGAATAAAAAGTGAAAAATAAACAAATTTGAGAGCCGTAACTGGTAAACACCATTGTGTTGGAGGCCGTGTTGATGACGCAACGAAAAAAAAAAGTATTTACAGCTAATTAAATCTACCCACGAACGTGGCGCAACCGACACGCCTCCGAGCTTCGGGCCGGAGTAATTAGAGAAAGGATTAGATTATCTTATTATCTTTGCATCTAGAGGGCCCATGTAGGTAAGTAATAACTACTGTAATCAATCGATCTATAAGGTTAAGTTACGCTAGCCGCGGTCAGGGTACAGATGGGTGACCATTCTTATAAAATTGAGGCATCGAGGTCATACATATCATGGCAATCGTTAGTTCTAGTCAGAAAGTCAAAGTTAGAGAACTAAACTATTCTTAGATAGATGACGTTTAGATGTGGAGATCTCATGGCGGTAGCTTCGTGTAAAATTTTGACTAGAAGCCAACCCCGACATAGTTGGGAAAAGCTAGGAGGATAACTTATCTTTGTACACACGGCTACAGGTCATGGCATCAGACCAGAGAGGCCTAAGATCAGCAGTACACTACTAGTTGATGATCATTATTGAAATAAAATGAAATGAAATGATGAAATTATATTTATTTCTGTAAATAGATATTTTAAAGACACTTTTACAAGTCGACTTTTTTTTTTTAATTAGATCTGTCCGACGTTTTCTATCTGACGACCTCTGAAAAGAAACGTCGAATCAAACTCAGAGAATCATGGTCTCTTTTAAAGTCCAGAAATGGTTATGGTACTAGACTAGATATGCGAGTTTTACAATGTAGGGCAAAATCTGAACCAGCCTTTTGAAGGAAGAGACATAGCAGCTTTGAGTTGACCTGTCCTCACTGACGGCACACATACATCAGTCATCAATATATATACTGTGAGGAGAATAAGGAAACGCTGGGAGAAACCAATGTCTAATTGCTAGATAGATAAGCCTATTCAAATACTCAACACTCAATGTTTATTCCATTCCACAATGTAGTTTACATGGATGGTAAATTTTACTATATGAACCCTGTCGGGCACAGCAATGTAGGAAAAGGATGTAACGTATATCTGTATCAATTATCTCTATACAATAAAATAAATATTAGAATAACTATGACAACAGTGAAAAACTTTGCATGATGAACAACATAAAGAACTCAAAGTTCACAGATAATTATATAATTATCAACAGGAACATAAAATTCCATCAAAATGTTCTCCAACATTCCCGATGGAAATGTCGTATCAAAAATATAGTAAGGAAGGTATCAACACTACCAACTATCACTGTCTGTTATGAAGTCAACTTAAGATGAGTTAATATTATTATAAAGTTATTGATGGCAACCGCTACGAGACCAGTCATTATTATTGCACTAATACGACCTCTGAACTTTAAACTTCAAGTGATATTGAAAGCAACGTAACAAGTACAAGGATTAGTGGCAAAGTTGTGCTCCAACTTAATTACAAAACAAATAACAATCAAAAAGAGGTAAAGGCTTAAAGAATTAAAGAATTATACAAACTGTAAATGAAACTTTTGGTCTTTAGCTTGGACGTTAGATAATAGATCTTATAGGTTCCAAAAGTGATTATTATCATCTACGATGTTGAAGAACTGATATAAAAGCCTAGGAAGACGAACTTCTATAAATTTGCTAAACTATCTAAAACGAAAACGGACCAGATACTTATATCCATTGAATCGTCGACATAATGTGTCCTTGCATCTTACACTATTGTTTGTGAAAACGTGTCAGTATATGTACGTGTAAGGTGGCATGTTTGGTTTTTAGTCGATAGGTGTTCGACATATGTACCTCGTTACTTTGCCTAGGCGCAGTCTTCCATGGAGTAAATATTTGGACTTTGAACACAAATGTGATGAATGTACCCAATGAAAGCGGGGAATAAACTTCATGACGAAGAATAAGAATTGATTTCGCTAATCATTTTATAATCATATAATGAAGATATTGACATGGAACTACTTCTATAAATGTCGAAATAATAAGTGTAATTGCTAATGTTGATGATGATATTAGTATCAGTACCAAAAAAAAAGAAAAAATTTAAATTATGAACATAAAGCTCCAATTTATAACCGTTCAAAATGACAACTTAGTGAAAAATTAACTGCAGATTATATACAGTTGTGATGAGATAAATGTCATTGATGTACCAAAACTATTGTTGTACAGACATTAACGATCACTGGCGTTAATAATGTAGGTGATATGATTTACATCCTCAGGTATTTATGTATTCGTAAGACAGTTTTCTTTGTTAAAGACTACTATTGGTATGAATGAGTTATTTGTATTTTGAAAAGTAAGGTTGTTTTTGTGATTTTTGGTAAGTTCTTAAGTCTTGCAATGTTGAGAGAAGAGCTGAAGACCGATTAGGGTAATTCCAAATGATATTTAGTTACTAAGTATTTTAATAAATGAATTTGGATTTCTGCATGTTGACAACATCGGGAATGACGCTAAAAATAAATGTGTAATAGTAATAATATTAAGAAATTATCAACCGGAAAAAGAAATAATCAGGAAGAAAGCACAACTTAATGGTTTTAAAGTTTCTATTGCAAACAAGTAGTCATGAATCCTCGACCCGTTACTGCTTGAGAAAGAAAAAATAAGTGAAGTTTAATAAGAAAAGTTGAAAATACTGAAAAACATTAGGTTATTAGTAAATATTAGTAATATTCTGAGATTAATAGGAGAGTGAGACATAGTGATTCAAACAACATAGAGGTATCGTTGGAGATAGCAGTGAGAACAACTTCGCAAATAAAATACAGCAAATAGTAACAGACCTTTAGATAGCTAAAACAAACGTCCTATTACCAAAAAAAGTCGCAATTCCACGAATGTAGTGATTTTAGTGCGTGCGCGTAACGAGCCGTCGACACCTACCGATAGCATCGCTATGACTGGCTGGAAATTATTCCGAATCGTAATTACAACGATTATTCACGGCGGGCCGGGGGCGGCGGCCATTTTTCAACAGTCACCGTTCTTAATTATGAGCCGCGCTGGACGCCTGTCGAAGCTTTGAGTCGCGCCGTCACCTCGGGCCGACTTCGCGCCGCTACGACGGGTATTTTGTAAGTTGAGAGTAAGTCAAGCATTTATAGATGATAAGGACATCTGCGAGATGAACTGGTTCAGGAAAGTCCAGAAGAAAATGCTGTGACTTCGTTTGTGGTAAGTTATGGACGGGTTATCATTTTGATGACCAAGGTTTCAGACTGATCTTGTAAATGTCATAATTAATCAAGATCATATTTGACTGATTAAGTTAAAATCTTTGGCTTTAAACCAAGGCTTTGTTTTAATGTGATAATTTTGTGTGTAGCACCTTACTTTAAATATGTTCAGGTAATTTTGTTGAAATCACATTAATTACGATTGATTTCACTGGTTATTTATATTACGTTACACAACCTATAAAAATCATAAATAATAATATTGAATTGAAATTACTTACTCTGATTTTAATAGTGATTATTTTCTGCCAATTTGGGCTAACAAAATTTGATCCACTCGAGAAAGCAAACAGCCCGCTCGACATTCTATCGAACACTTCAATAATATCACACCGAACGTTACTCCACACGAGAGCCCGACTAGTGTTTATTTATCGTTTTGGAAGGCTTAGAGAAGACAGATGGAATGTTGTGTTTTTTACTCCAAGATGAGGTGTAAAGTAGAAATAATCTTTTTTATCTCTAATACAGAATGTAAACAAAAGTTCCCCGATGTTAATTTTTGTGACGTATAGGTGCAAGAAATTCAAGTCTTCGATGTTTTGTCGGCTGTTAACGACTGTCATAACTTGCGATGCTATTTTTTGTTGTGACGTTTTATGTCAGTTTTAATTAATAAGTAACTTACTCATGCTTAAGTTTCTGGTGATGAAAAATAAGCTGTTTTATTTACACCACGAAAAACGGTATTCCTATTAAAAGTAGGATAAGAGAATGATTAAAAGTGCTGCAGTGCGAGCTCGTGAAACGACTTCTAGATAATAATTGAAATCGCCGTCTGGTCACGACCATTGCGCGTACAATCGATGACAAAATACTTTCGATATTTTCATTATTTTTTCTGACCTTTTCTATAATGTATAGAATCATGGAGGTAATTGAGGTTCAACGATGTGGATATTAATTTATTTTGGGAATGATATTGCAGGGTATTTAAGGGGATAATTTGTTTAGAAATTAATCAACAGAGAGACATTATAAATATTTATTTAAGAGGTTTTTGTGAGAATTATACTTTGAATTTACGTAAGATTTCTTGCTTTAAAGTAACTAAAAAATAAACAAAAAAAAAGCTTGAACGATTAACAGAACGATAGTTTAAAACCACATAAGAGAAGACCTTTAACCAATACTCTCCATTGCGTAGTAAAAATACGACAGAAGCGGAAATGTGCTAGTCAACATGTTTCGAAAACGACAGACGCTTGTAGTGGACAAGCGTTAATAAACAAAATAGTGTAGCACCCGACAGTATCCGGCTGGTACCGGGCGTGCTGACGCCAGCGAGTCTAATCGGCGTTTATTGGAGAAAACCGATTACTACCAACGCCACGGCCGAAACGGTTTCGACATGTCACCACTACTAGATTGGCGTACAACGGTTTCGTACGAACATTTTGACAATAGACTGATGGATAAGTTTAACTTGTTATGTTGCTGGAGACATCGATTTTGCTACTTTTTTGTTCCATCGTCTATTTTGTCTGATAAGACCCGGATCACTTAAGTGTGTCGTTCACTTGCTGACACGTGTAAGAAGACAATGGTGCTGGGTTCAAGATACTGCGAAGTCTGCTAATATAGAATTCGTGTAGGTGTTTCGTGAGGCGTTGATTTTTATGGTGGCATCGCATGAAGATGAGTCCTAAGAAGCCTTAGCATTTCAGGAGGCTCATCACATAAAATGAGGACATAACTGTGCTTAAGGGAAAACTCTACTTAACTTCCTTAAGCCAATAGGCATATGTGTGAGTGAAGCTGATTCGTATAGTTCCTTAGTATTATAATTCAGAAGTTCGACTTAATGGGTCTATTAACTGTAGGATCAGTCTCACGGTCCAACGTACGACTGCTACGCTTGGAGTCTTGGGTTCGATTACCAGGTCGAGCAGTGTTATTGGGTTTTTCTATGAAATTCTCACTAGCGGTTTGGTGCCCGGTTGATGATAATAGGCTCGCCCCATATTAACGAGCGAACTGTGGGTGTACGTGTAGGTACATTATTGCACCTCTGCCGAACCCTTCGGGGAAAACATTCCTGGTGGGATCTGTTCTAGTTTTGGCGGAAAATCCTTTGGTGAAAACTTCCCAAGTGCTGCAAATACTGTATGCTGGAATGTAAAAACCCAAACTACCTATAAACAAACCAGTGAAGTGGAACAGGTCCAGAAAGTCAACAATATAATCGCACCTGCAGCAGGTGTAGCATAGATCAGCATTTATGTCGACTCTTTAGTCGATATAACCACTTTATATGAACAGAAATTGACATTTTGTCACCTTATCCCACCTGTGACAACCTGGAAAGACCTATCAGGCAAGATCGTCATTTCGATTGAAAACATTCTTGTTTTTATTCATAGGATCCTGGTTATTGGCTGCGTAACATATAAAGAGTTTTTACATATTGTGTATCAGATGACATCTAATGTAGCTTTACATAAAAAAAATGTGCAGTGTTTGGATTTTTTTTCTACCCTATTTCGTCCCACTGCTAGGCAAACGCCTCCCTTCAAGCCGACCTATCCATAGTTTAAGTGACCCAATCTTTCTCATAAGAGTCAAGTTCATCGCGCCACCTCCGTCTGGATTTTGGATAAAACAAGAAAAAAAAGAGAGCTATTAATAGTAATAGTTTTACTGAGTTCTATTAGGAAAGTAACCCATTAGAAAATAATTGTCGTTGCAAAAGATGCGGAAAATAAATTTGACATGTGTTTTAAAAGTAGGTTTTAAAATTATTAAACCATTTGTTGTACGTTGGGTTCTGCGGTATATTTTCTAGTGGATCTTTCTTTTAATTAAAGTTCAATAATTAATCATTGGTTTTTCAAGTACCAGCCTATGTATTTAAACTGTATTCCGACAGCTGAAAATTTTAACAAAACAAAGGAAATATCAAAACGAAAATTTTCTTAGACGTAAAAGGATTAACATTAAAAGTGATTAGAAGTTTTGCTTTCAATTTGAAATAGAAATCAATTATAGAAATGGATTTTAGGTATTACTTAGAATCCACGTGGCAGAACTTATTATTAGAGGTAGGTACATTGTTCGTACCACGCGGGCCCAACTTGCGAGTCACGGAGGGCGCTTTCGGGTAAAAACTACAAAAAGTAAATTATATTGATGGAATCGAGCCCGTTTGATTGATGATGAGTGAGCATTTTTTAATTTATTTCGAGGATTCGACCGCGCCGTCTGCTGAGGTCACATCGAACCGATTATAAAGGCCCGTGAACGGTCTACGAGCGTTTGAAGGTTCCTTATAAAATATGTGAAACCAATTAATTTTCCTTTCAATCTGTTTGATGTTTCTTTGCAATAAAGTTACGTATGGAGCCAGATTTCAAGGTATTTCGTGTCATTATGATGCAGAATTAGTGATATTTATATGAAATTATTGTGGATTTCGTACGTCTTCGTTTTAAGGTTAATAATTACCGTGATATTTTGTACGGAACCGTGTATTGAAGAAGTATGATAAAAACAAGAGCCGGTGTGTTGGACCCGCGGTTTTTTCACATCAAATTTTCGGTAAGGTGTCTATTAATATTAATTGACGTTTGTGAAATTCTGTTTTAGTGTACGCAGAACAATGACGATGCAATGTTGCCGGTGGATTTTTAATGTGTTTCGTTTTCTCCCACAAATTGTTATTTAACTAGCTTATTCCATTTTAATTTGGAACCTTTCTTTAATAGCGTTCTGCGTTATTTCTCTAATGAGGTCTAACCTTAAAGATTTCAATTTAAAAATGGAAAATCTATCTAAAAATATATTCAATTTTAAATCGAAATCTTTGGTTTCATTAATTACATCTTGCTATAAAAATAGTATAAATTATTTTCGTTTATTAAATGAATTATTTCGTTTAATTTTTTTCATGGTATGGACATTGGACATGTGATACACAGTTACCAGAATGATAATGTGACTGGATATAGGAACACAGGGGGATCAAAGAAAAGAGGGAGGAATTGTGCGAAAGATAATATGCTGGTAGAGAGTTAAGAAAAGTAGATTCTAGACGTACCTAACCCAAGTTAATTAAGTTAAGGCCAGGAGAACGATGATGACATTTTTTTGTATCCAAATATTTTTTTTTGGGTGATAATTGTGGGTGTACATTTAGTAAACCTCTGCCTAACCCTTTGCGACATACAGTATGTCCTTCAAAGTGGAACTCAATAATGATACACAATAGTGAGTGGCATAATATTTGGTAATGCGCTGGAACATCCCCAGCCCACACCAACAGGGTCCTACCACCTTTCAAAAATTGAATTAAAGTATTTTTAATGAAAATTAATTCCATTCAGTATACCATTAAATTGAAATTAGAAATGAGCGAAAACAAACTTGCGTAACAATTGAACATCTCGTCAAATATTTGTTGCATTCTTTCTTCGAATAAAACAGTTTTAAACAAAAAAAATATAGAAAATCTCTACAATAAAATAATAAAACAATGTTTAAAACAAACTAGCTGAATGTTGCCAGCACCTGTCGTTACATATTCTGTGGTTTACAAATAAAACATATGTATATGTGTATTTAGACCACAGCTGAGCAAATCGACGTCATTCGGAGGACGGAGCCGTGTTCGTTGGGAATTTTAATCATGACTTGCATGAACCATTGATTTGTACTGGAAAAGTGGAATATCTTTATTTGTACCTAGTTATGCTCCGTAGTTTCTAATTTCCCCGGCTCCTAAGGGAGTAGCGTGATGACTCATAGGTTAAGTTACTCCCGTCTCTAACTAACTCTAGTTAGTCCCGTCAAAATCAGTCTAGTCCTTTGGGAGATTTGCCGGAACAAACGAACAGGCAGATTAACAGATAAACTTCAGAGCTTATTATCGTGATATTAAACAGACGCTTCAGTTTTATTTATTTGTACCTTCTTATATAGATATAGCTAACCGGACAGGTCCATTTCAATAAATGGTATGGAAATCCTACATATCCTACAGAAACAGTAACTTTCAGTTTCTGACGAAATATTCCATTTTCCAAACAACTTTTCCTTTCCGTTCCTTATTCAGGTTATAACAAAAATTGAAAAGATTAAATGAAATCGGTCCAGCAGTTCAAGTGAAACGCATATCCATGAACGGCATTTAGGAAGAAAGAAGAGTAGGTACTAAGAAACATGGTACATTTGTACTTCTTCACTATAATATTATAAATAAGATATATTTGTTTGTTTGTAATCTATAAACTCTCAAACTACTGAACCGATTAAAATATTTATTTCACCATTATTAAGGTACTTTAGTCCCGATCAATAATAGTGATAATGGTGAAACCACGTGTAACTCTCTAGTTATTTATAGAATTTTGGACAACGCTCTATGACCCAAGGTAAGGAGATATCCCATTCAAATTCACAAATAAAAACCGCTTTTATTAATACGGATATAGGTAATCTGGGTCAAGATTTTCGTAAATGAAAAAAGTCTTTGTGAAGAATTACATCGTACATTGTTACCTCAAATAACAATTTATAACAATTGATTCCGGTTAACGATTAAGTAACCGAATTTGTCATCAAAAAAGTATAATCAAATTATCAACCCGAATTCTTCCTCAAAGCGGAAAACCGGTATTAAAAAATATATAAGAAAAAGCAAATGCGACTGCTCACTATAATACTAAATTAACGATTCACAAACTTCATGACAAATGTTGACATTTAACCGATAGAAATGTTCATTTTTGTTTGTTTATCTTGACCCCAAAAATTCACACAAAATGCACCGATCCTCCGTTGCCATTCAAGTTAAAAGTCCTGCGAATCCTTTAAAGTCGATATGCGTATATACAAGACATTATATCGAGTAACAAAGGCGATTAACAAGCCGTTTGTCAGTTACTACACTAGTTTCGACTTCAATAGTGTTGGGAGCGATTTATCTTTGTGTCTAGGGTACCTTAAACAGGTTTGAAGTTTTTATAGTCGTTGCGTCAGGACAAGCTCGGACTATGAATAATTGCAATCCTGAATGTTGTTTATTAAAGCTTAGATAATTGTGTTAATCTATTAGCGTCATACTGTCTAGTAGTTTTGATAATAATCTAAAGAACATTTGGAAATTATTAAAGGCAAGTTTATACGAGTCAAATTAATCTATTCAGTTAGTATTATTTTATCGAGTATTTAAAGCATAGATCCTTAATCAGAAAGCCAATTCAAGTAATCAAAATTGTTATTTAAAGTTTTCTTTAATCCGTTGTAACAGTTTCGTGTGTATTCTCTAAAAATAACAAACAATCAACAGGTTCAAACCCTGCCTGAGATCGAATTTTACTTTCACTAGAAATTTTCTTTAATTAGAAAATTCATTTCTTTGTGAAAATTTCGCAACATTTAATGCTAAAAAATTATAAAAAATAAGAATAACAAACAATGTCAAACATTATGACTGTGGTTAGTTAGAAATGTCACCTTTTGCTCGAACTGGGAATTCAACCTCTAGCGAGGCAAACAGCAAGTAATAAATTTTATATTATTTGTCCACTAATAGAACTTCGGGATACTCCTAGTGAATGCCACAGAAGCCAATAAAACCTCAACAGATTTCAATGTAATGATATTCTGTTTATTTTATGAACACATTAATTTACCAACATTAATGATATACAATGATTCAGCAAGTATACACATTCGTCGCTAAATGCAAAGTGTTTTCTTAGTAGCACTCATCGTAATATTTATATTAAAATGATGATGTCAAAAGTGTTGTAGAGTAGTAAAACCGTACTGATTTTTGCTTTATGTAACTATGTATGTTTGGACTAGCTATGTCCCGCTCCTAAAGATGCTAGAAATCTTCCTCTTATATGTAGCTATCATATACAAAAAGAATTTTCCAATCCGACTGGCATAATGTAGTCTTATGTAAAATCAAAAATTCAAAATGAGTTTGATTTACAAACAATAAAATCGAGTTCTCTTATTCTAACACTTATGGACGTATACTACAATGACGTTGCATTATGCAAACTTGCTAAGAAGACAGCGTTGCAATTTCACCGCGAGCATCATTACAAGACTTTCATCACTCTTCATTTCTAACAATACACATTTATGACGCTATTAAAATCAAAAACTCGTCCAATATCCCTAAAAAATTGTATACTACGAGAGCGAAAGTCGTAATTTGCATTTAACAATGCAACACCTGTTAGTAGTGGCATGTGGGCGCGGTGTGTCCTCACAATGGCTCTCATTGAACAACAGTTGCAGTGTAAATGAACCTTTTTTATCATTATGAATCGTCAAGGTCACCTCCTTTGTGTACCATCATATGGTCGTCTATTGTGTGTCTGCGTAAAATTTCATATTGTAATTATCGAGCGATATAACTGTAAACAAAAAATTTATACGATGGCTGATTGACCGCACACTGTTGTTTGGATATATTAAATAACTTCTTTTTTATAGCTCGTCGGTGTAGATACAATAATTTTTCAATAAAGGAGGTCGATGTAGTTTTGGTGACCAACTCTTCCTATTAAATTGACTTATGTTACAAACAAAAAATGTACAATACCCACTAAAATTCGGTATTCTACAGTTTCGGAGATCAATGGAGATACGATTTCTATGCAAGCAGCAAGAATAAGTCTTATCATACCTGTATATATACGACAATTAGGCTAATTATTACAATATTGAGTATACTTTATAAGACCCATTTTCTTATAAAGTATACTTAATATTGCCACAAAATGCCAAAACCTATTAAAGAATATTGACATAAGAAGCAACGAGAATAAAAAATCCCAGCAATTATATTATTAAAATTTTAATTTTTAACAATATAAGTATTCACTAAAAGTTATTTAATCAAAGAAACCTGTGTTTTATAACATTTTGTAGGTGCCGTAAAACTTATTCGGGCCGACTGGAAGTTGGCAACAACTTAAGATTACATAGAAAGTAGACATATTATACTGTTACCCAGCACCGTAATATTACAGTCGCCTACGGAAATTCCCGACTAACTTTGCTGCGAGTTCTTCAATTGAAAAGCGGGCGGACGAGACATGTTACAACTTGGGGCGCGAATTATCAGCTCATCTACCTGTACAACGATTAACAAGTTAAACAAGCCCCTACACGATATTACACACCGTTATCTTCACATCTCGCATAAACTTACCACGCGTTATACGAATCTAAAGAAATGTTCCCATTATACCAAGAATTTACGATCCAAAACATTTTCTATAGCGTAATAAAAGAATTTGCTGTATGACAAGTGATCAATTGTCATTTTTGCGAGTGAATGGCTTGTAATGGTGGAGGACCGGTTCTGGATTACAACGAACGGGGTTATTAAATTACAATAACTCTGGCGGGAAAGGAGTTTTTAAGGGTTGACCAACGGTCAACGAAGATCGTGTCGCTAATGTGTCGTAAAAAGTAAGGTGGGGAATAATAGTATGTATCGAGTTAGCTAGCCATGCGAATAAACTTGATTCAATAGGATTGTTCATTATATTCAAAACGTCTGCCCTTGGCTCCAATTGTGTGGAAGTAGATAGAGCCTACGTATGTAAATACATATGATTTTTATATACCAATAGGTAGTATATAAACTGGTAACATTTAATAAGACATCTTACAATAAATTCGTGTGAGTACTCCGCTGTGTAATAATCAACGAGCTTCCAAAATGTTATACCCATAATAATTACCAAGGTTATTAACCCTTCAACGACAAAATTATCAACAGATTACAAAATCGATTGTTCTGATCACCGGGGGTTGATACGAGCTTTGCTGAATTAAAGATTTATCCCATGGTGGGACTGCTCAGTGCTCAGCATAAAAAACTTACTATGTACATAAATTTTGACAAATAATGCATTAATGTTGAGGAGGACAACCTTATGGCTTAGATACTACTTACCTTACTTGGCTTGGCTGCTTCCTCTTAGACCCTGTTCATGTTTACTGTCAAGCAAGACAACGTTCAAAAATAGACCATAAACAAACATCAAAGAAATGGTTAGCAGAATACATGAATGGGTCCGCACGACCGGGGAAGTACCTACTACCCTCCCACAGAATATTGACGTCAAGTACCAGTATGCATATTGCGTTCCGTACGGCAAGGTGTGGAACGCTGGAGGCCCAATTCCTCCTTAGGTTCCCTTTCTTCTCATTTTCTCCTTCCCCTCCCTTTTCCTTAAATAGGCTCTGTAACGCATCTGCAACTCCTTTGATTTTGCAAATGTCCATGGGCGGCGTTGACTAATTACGATCAGGTGGCTCGCCTGCTAGTTTGGCGGAGATATCTTATAAAAAAAATATATTTAAAGAGATCATGATTATGATTCTTTGAGTTTTTTCAGTCGCCATTTCTCAGAGATTGTCCGAGAAACGAAGCTTTAAATCTAGTATAAAAAAAAAACTAAAATCATTGACCAGTAAAAGTATTATCATTGTAAGAGATATTTTCGAAACAACAGTCAGGTGCAGACATCATGCTGCGCCTGTTGGGTTCAATTCCTAGGTCGTGTAAAAAGTGTAAGATCTATTTGCAGCAATAAATACAATTTGTCAATTACAAATTCGAATTTAAGCAACACAAACATTATTCTGACTGATTCTAAAAATAGGAAAAAAAATAATTTTCAGTGAAACGAACCTTACGTAACGGCATATCTACGGCTTCCTCAATCGGAAGTTTGTTTTTTGCTCAGTCGTTACGATAGTCCGTTCGATTCGTTATTACGTTACGACATTCTAACGTTCGTAAATCGTTATAACGAAAGTTGCGCAACTACGCGGTTTAATTTCGTTAGATTTGATTTCACACTTGATTGCTTTTATTATTAAGTGCTATGTTGGACTGAAATTTGTAACGAAATATGGGTTTTCAAGCGTTTTCGGCGTATTCTTTGATTTTAATAGAGCACGTAGGCTTTTTTGCGAATGATGACAGAGATGAATGTTTTTGCGGTTTTTGAAATGTTGAGTAAATATTTATATTGAATTGTAATGCAAATAGATGTCATTCCCCGTCAATTATCCATACCCTCTGCATATTAGTTATGAATAAAAGCTTCGCATATTTACCGCTTTTTTATTAGGTAGGTACCTGCCATTATTTGTGCAATTATATCGTTTTGCACTTCGACTAGTTACGTATACCCTGAAATAGCAGCAGGTCATTCGGTGATTTTGTGAAGTGAAGTCGGTAAATAGATTTAATATGGTCAATAGAAATAAGATGAAAAAGGAGCTTGTTACCTCTAGATTTTTTTAAATTGTGAATTAAATAGAAACTATTTCAGTAAGATATTTGTTTGTTATGTCTGCATTTAATGCAAACCCGAAATTGATGTTTGGTGTTGTAAAGTATTTTTTGTTAGGTAACATTATAGCTAAAGATACATGAATGGATTAATGAATACACATACATTGCAATAATATCAATCAATAGAAAAAAAAACATAAAAAAAAACAAATGAACTTCAATACCTAAGAAAATAACGCCGTTTTGTCGTTCTGTACTATACTTTAACGCACTAATGTAATGAGCACTAGAAATTTGTAGTTTTTGCGCCGTAAGCAACCCCTTATTTTAATCCTAGAAGGAATCGCAGATCGCGATAAAGCCGCCCATTGTATATTATCAAATAAAAAAAACTTTGTATAATACTTGGTGTACTGTCGCCAGCACATCAGGTTATACAAAACTGTCAAATTTCTCTAAATGATTTTAAAATGTTGATGATTAAGTTGAAAATCAACTGAGAAAATTTGTTATTTTCTTCCTTCCTTCCGTCAGAATCTTCCTTTTAATCAGCAAGTAAAGGATTGCCGGAGCTAAACGTCGCATCGCGTCAATAAATTTGTTAAACATCCTACGCCTCCTTAACGCGTTCAGGCGGAGTATGGTTTCACATTACAAGACGTACCAATCAACTCGACACTCAGCGTACATTTGTAACATAACAGCACATCACAAGTCGGTTACAAGGTGCTTCATGAGTGGGGTGCGTGGCTGTCGGTAGGGTGCACTCAAGGGGTCCGAGCAAGTTCCCACGATACGCTGGAAGAACACCCCATTTGCGGTTCTTAGCAAGCAATTAGAAACTGCAAACCTTGTTTTTTTGTGGGTGAGGTGGTTGAACTAATTACCTAAGATGCAGTAGTAGGTACGAAATCTTCTTCTGATATAACAGTCGATGAGTATATAATTATAAGTTCACTGTGGCCTCCGAAACGACTGGAGCGATTTTGATGAAATTTTCAGGCAAGCAGGTGATCCTGTTTCGTAGAGATCGAATCAACAATTTTGATTGGTCTGAATGATACTTATTTCTGTGAATATATCCTTTTAAAGACACTTTTTCTCCGAAGGGTTAGCAGAGGTGTACTAATGTACACCCACATTTTACCCTATTGCCATGAATCGGGCAGAAATCCAGACTGAGATCAGAAATCCAGACAGATCCAGACCAGAGAGAACTGCTACTGATGATATAAAAAAAAAAACAGTAACATTGCTCATCCTGGGGATCATACCCACTAGCGTAGCAGTCGCGCTTAGGACCACTAGACTAATGAGGCAGTCCAATTAAATCTACATTCGATACAAAAATCTGCTATAGGTACATAATAAATGTAATTATCATTATGATATGTATCAACTTTGACGAAACAACTGCCGGGTGTACACATAATGCTATAAAAACTTACTAGGCTGCAATGCTATAATAATATAATATTAATTCTCTGTCACAGAAGCTTTAAAATAAATAAAATAAAATATCCCATGAAAATGTCCTGAAACATCTTAGTATAATGTCAAAGAAAACTGGACTTAAAAATAACTTTCTTTTCTTTACACTGTTAGCTTCAAAGGTGATATAATGATATCTTAAATATATACACATTTGTATATTATGTACATACGGGCCAAAGTAAATGAATATAAAGGCCAAACCAAAGAGGCTTAAATCTGTACGAAATAATTGAAAGAAGCTACTGAACTAATACTCTTAATATATGAATGTTTCAAAGCAATATAATTATTTTTAGGTAAGTACCTTCTACACTTATATTCAAAACGTTCCGGTTTGGTATAATAATAATTGGTGCAAAACAGACAGGACGTCCTGTGTCGAATCATAGTGCACCAATACAACATTATATTTACCGCTACTGAAACAACATGCCAGAGAAAAATCAACTTTAATAGTTTAAAATGAAGGATGCTTATAACATTTTGCAGTGGTAAATAAAGCTTACGTACGCCAATCTCCCGAGCATCCCTTATCCGCGTGACGGGTCAAAATCGCGATTTTATTTATAACATGTCGTATTATACCAGCTGGGGTTTGTCAAGACGAAAAAAATATATAAGAAAATGAATCCGCAGGACCCCTTCACGGGTTTCGAGGGCCCAAAAGGGCAGACCACCCTTCGAACGGGTTTCAGCATCGTAAATCCCACGTTCGTTTTCAAAAGATATTTTAAAATGCGTATAAAATTATTGGGGGCAGAAATAATTCGTGCGCTGTCAAAGTATCTTATGTATTTTTAATTCGTTGCGAAATATTGTTGACTAGGAATATTATATCATTGTTTCACAATGAGCATAAGATATTAAAAAATGGAGGTAGTTGGAGAAGGCCTGACTTTCAATACCTTTATTTTTTTTATTGATACTTTAATATGTTGGCCACAAACTAAAAAGAGTGGCTTATTTGTCCACTACACTGTTCTAGTTGGTAGACTACACCAACAAGAAGCATTAAAGACTTCTTATTATAAAAATACGAGACATAAATATACATTATATAAACTGAACTGCCGTTTTAATCCCTAAAATTCTGATATAAATGCGTTGAGCCGTTTTGGAGCCTATTGGAGACCAACTTTCAGACAGACACAAAAATTATAAAAAAGGTTATTAATAATTAAGTATCGTATAAATAACGGCTATCACAGACAGACACTTCAATTTGATTTATACTTCTATACTAATATTATAAAAAAGATTATTTGTAATCCATAAACTCTGAAACTACTGAACTGATTATTATAATTCTTTTACCAACTTAAACTAAGCTATTATCATCCTACAGGATAACCGGAATCCTATGCGAGCGAAGCCACGGGCAAGTCTCTAGTGTGTCTATATATATCTGAAAATGGAACTTTAATATGGAGGATTGATGGAGATTATTTTGGACCAAATAATTACACAACCCTTCCATTGCGTTTGTGTTACTAAAATAATATTTTTTAATAGAAGTTACGTCATAGACGTCTGGATTTCTATCGAATTCGAACTGTTTTTGGTATGATGTAACCAGTTACGGTTCGGAACTTTTGTTCACCCACGTGATAAAGGAACCCTTACTTTACTCTTGCCAAATACAAGGCCTAAATTTAGAATTCTCGGCGCAATAATCTAAAGAAATTCGAAAGACGTAGTTAGAGAACAATCAATGTTTACTTAATTGAAAAACTTCGAAATTTTCCATTCCATTCATTGTGGGAAAATTTTTATTGTAATGAAATGCTGTTATGATTTAATATAGTATTACGCTGAAGGGTAAATGTAATCTAATGTTTTTATTTCAAATACTAAAAGCTAAAGGTTTAATAAACGTTTATGACACGTTATTGACTCTAGTTGCACGGTTGATCCTATGGAGAAGAATCCGGCAAGAAACTCCATGAACACTCTTTTTAAATACCTTAATAGTAAATTAGTAGTAGAAACACTGGTAAGCAGTGTATCTACTACTAATTTACATACAGACGTTTGTAGCTCTGTTTTCGTATCCTATGTAATATAGCGCTAGCCAATAAAATTTTATTTGGCCCAGGATTCAAACCCAAGACCTCACGCTCTTGCGACCACGAGCCTATGAATGCAGTAGTTAATGCTATGATAATTTAAAAATACAACAATGTATTTGATTTCAAATCATTGACAACCGATATAATAGTTCTAAAGAGGACACGCCCACTAGATCGCGAACCAATAAATGGAACGTCTTAATTACAATGACATCATAAAACTATAGTGTCATCTCGTGATAAATATAGAAGCACAATAGAGAAGCATAATGCAGTGTTGCCAAACATTGTGACCACGGTTACAGCAATAAATACTATGGGCTTTTAAACTGCGTTTGAAAAGAACACATAGTGTACAATCGCGAACATAAGTGTTCTGCTAATAAGGTCAGTGACCTTTTACAACGGTGTTCGATTCGATTGCAATCGCTTTGTGTTTTAATTAAGTGTGGAGCTATTGATGTGTTCTGTTGATTATCGAGATAATATCTTAATGTAAATAATTTCTTATTCGCAGTCATTGCTTTTCGAGTTGGAAAGTGGGTTAACATGTTATTGATGACTAATTACGAAAATCAAGTAAATGGAAAGTCGGGAATACAATAATATCAATATAAAGCGATATAATCCGTGAAAAGTAATTTGCTTCGGGAAACGTTTTGTAATCTATATTGTTATACTGTTTGTTATGTAGTTGGGTTTATTTATGGTAATGAAAATAAAGGACTCCTGGCTATGTAATTGAAAGGTTAAGCAAGTGCTTGTCGTGATTAGACTATGGATGGGTGACCAGTATTAAGACATTAGATTCACGTGCGTCAGAGATCACAAGCTATCGGTTTACAGGTATCATACAAATATGAATGTTAGCGGTAGTCAGACTTCCTAAAACCCTGCAAACAAGTTCATCCGTAGAATATCGCCCAGTTTAAAGTTCGCCCAAAAATTTTATGATGCTTCATATATAGTCACATCTGGTAAAACAGGAAGGCGTCCCTAACATAGTCGCAAAAATTTGTATGGTGACATTCAAATAAATGCAAATGCGATAACACACTCTTAATCAATTGAAGTTGGATTTGAATGTCAAAAGGACATCGATTTACAATGTCCAAACACACTTTACAGAACTGCAGCTTATTGAATAATAAAAGATAATATTAGAGATCGCGTTCGCACTATTGTTGTTGATTATACACACAAAAGTTCAGCGACCGCTATTATAAAATGATGATACAGATGAATATAAGCGGAATAAAATTTTGCATATCTATTCATAGTCATAGTAATGTTTAAATTCTTACTTTGTGAGCGCCGCGTGTTAGGAACTTAAGTTATTTGTGTATAAGGCACGTGTCCTATAAAATTTAAATAAAATCCGGTATAATATTATTGAACTATTGACACATGCAAATATACGATATTGTGACATTTTATTTTCATTGCATACCTATTTTGTCATTTTATTATTATGTTTAAGTTATGGGGATTAACCACGGTGTATGATACGGGTTAAAAGCGTCTTAAGTATTCTTAACACAAGCTTTGAAGGGAATTGTTGATGCACTTGGAAAGTAGATCAACGGGATCAGGTAAGGAAACTCGAATTTTCGGAATTTGAACAGCAAAACTATTGACTAAAGATTATTTACATTTCTATTCTCTTTCATTTCTTTTGGCCTTTGATCCTTTATATGGGTGTTCTCTTTTTAAGTACGCAGTAAATAAAGAAGTCTTTTATAATTTAACATTATTTAGTTAAACCGGGTACGTTTATGGCTTATTTAAAAATTTCATGTTTTATTTATATAAATGCAAGACTAGATATTCCCTAAAGGGTTTGGTAGAGGTGTACTAATGTTCGTTGTAGGGCACAAATCCAAACGTGGAACTGAAAAATAATCAATTACAGTTTGCTCGACCTAGGAATAGAACCCAGGGCCTTTAGCGTATCAGTCGTGCTTAGACCCACTAGTCTAATGAGGCTTAATTTATTCTGTTTTTAGATAACATATAGATGGCATGAGGGAGGGATGATGACGATATCCCAAAATATGTTGCCGTGCGATTAAATGCCGTACTGCGACAGTAATGTGGATGATAAGAGGATGCCGTGAAGAGTTTTGATAATTTGCCTTAGAAATTGTTGGCGGCAGCGTCGTGGTAAGGTTAATTGTACATTACTAAAATTGTATAATAAGCATGCAGTGGGGCCAGTATATTCACCATGTACAATGTATACATCTAGTAGAAAAATCGATGTGTGAAATAAAACATCAGTCGATCGTCAGTTGTACTTTCAATCAAATACGCATGAGTACATTAGTACTTAGGTATACAGATAATGTAGGTATACGTACATATGTATTCGTGAGAGTGCTATATGGAAATAATAAATTAGTGGATGTGAGCGAGATTGCGCCAGCGCGCGATGTCCGGCCACTAGCCGTAATATTATACTGATGCGCAGTAGCCAGGGGAGCATCGGGTGAATTGGAACAGTGCTTCAAATATTTAGAGCAAATTAAACTATAAATAAGTACGTAAAACTCAGTTATATTAAAATTATATTGTCTCCAAATTTTGGATAATGGACTATATTTCTTTATAAGAATTAATTAAAAGACTTATTTTTTCCATAGGTATTTAATGAAATCGGATTTCAAATAGGTACCAAATATTATTATATTAGACGTAAAGGCAGTTTGAAGACTTTTGGATTGTATGATTATGATTTAACCCATACATGGCGACGGTAAGACGACATATTCATACGACGATACCATAGGTACTTTATAAGAATTACCAATTTAGCAAATATAATATTGAACTTTACAGTACTTTACCTGTTTAACTAACGACTTTGGTAATTAATCTATAAAAAATAAATATATTATGTAACTGTATGCTATAACTGATTAAATAGTTTTCATAAACAACCTTGTACCAATTCGCCCCTGCTCGCCCCGTCGCGCTCAGCGGCGCATGCAACCGCGCGCGCGCAGGAAGGTGCGTCTCATCTCGCGCAGGATGCGGCGCGCGCTGCCACTGTGACCTACCGATAGTAAGGCGATCTATTTGTCCAGAGAGATCCTCTTACTGCTAGTGACCTTACGAGTGGTCAGCTTAGAAGTTTTCTAGTTGAACTTGATAGATTGGTGGTCGTGTGTTTTCGATTCTTGATTTCAATCAAGCCTGATTGATTTCAATTTGATCCTGGTTAGAGGTAACTAACCTTGATCCTATTGAAACAGGTAGGTAAAAGGAAACAAAGCTACCGTAATTATTGAAGCTTAGGTGTTTACCATTATAAGAAAAAAAAATTGTATGAACACACAAGACTCGGCATTTTTCGGGGTTTGAAAACGTTGGAATGTCGAATAAGGTTATTGAATGTTTTTTTGAACTGAAAACGGTGAGGGAAATCATAGGTTGTGAGGAATCCGGCATGCCCTAGAACCAAAAATTTGAAGATAATAATGTGACATCTACCAACCCAAACTGTGCCCGCGTGGTGGATAACGGCTCACTCTCTCTCACCGAGAGGAGGCCTGTGTCGCAGTAGTGGGAATATTATTATAGCCGATTATGATGATGATTATTATGATGATACTTTATGTTTTTAACGTGCACCTATGACAAGTCATAGGTCACATGAACCTTATTAATCAGAACTCGAGTACCTACGCAAATGCATCATAAATATGATATGGTATAACATTGTTTTTCCGTCGGCGTGCCGGATGCGTCAGGCTGCGGACGGGCTAATGGGCGCGTTTCCGACACGTGACGACGACGCGACGGCTCCGTGACGCACGGCGTCTTGTCTGCGACATGATGCACTGCATTTTACGTAACTATTGTTTTTATGTACTGCAAACCATAAATATCTGCACTAAGTAATTTGTATTGTTGCATATTATGTGAGCCTGTTATACCTCAGTGATCTTATTTAATTCAACTATCTTTAGCAGCTGATAAATTCCTTAGTGTTGGAAGTTGGTTTGCACTATTTAACGGGACACTGAAAAATTTCTTATGGAATTTTAAGTTCAGTTCTTTTGTGCAATGAAATCATAGAGAATGTTTTTTAGACATAAGAATATTAGTAAGCTTCAGGAATTGGGTCTCTAAGGGCGTAAACTACAAGGCCAGACCTATAAGCTAAGGGTAGGTTTAATAGTAGCTTAAGCTATTATCTCCTAGTTTTATACAGTTACGCACACACACTGTGAGTTGAGGAATTAAAAAGGATTCAAGAAGGAAATATCTAACGCTATCAGAAATTCAGAAATAGCATAACATACCATCACGCCTGTATTGTACACTCACATTTCGCCGGTATGTTTAGATCCCATGTAATAGGCGGCGAGCCTATTGCCATTAACCGGGCGCAAATCCAGACTCCAAGCTGCTACAGCTCAGAATTTCATAGAGAAACCTAATAACACTTTGGTCGGCCCGGGGATCGAACCCAGGATCTCTAGCGTAGCAGTCGCGCTTAGGACCACTAGACTAATGAGGCTGTTAAATTCAGAAACATACTTATAAACAGTTTTTAGCGCAATATTTCTTATTAATAAATCAATACTTAAAGGTCCAAGGATTTAATCACTATAAATAGTAGCAGGTATTGTACTCACTGACAGTATTGACAGCCGTGTCGGTCTAGTGCTCATGCGCGGATGCTGCGCAGGCGCGCCGCCGGAAACGGAAGTCACGGGCGCGTTCGCTCGCTCATCTGTGGCAACATGGCGGAATCATAGGTTGGTCACACTGCTCGTTATGTGGTTCAGGTAATTAATTACAGGTAGATTTAAAGTGGAGTATTTTGATCAAAATTTTTATACCTATTGGTAGATTTTTTTACTAATTTTTGCAGGAGAGTTTTCTGCCCACATGTTAAGGATTAAGTATAATTAGAGGAAAGGAAGGGTAACAGCATTTTTTAAAACTGATGATTTATAAATTATAATAAAGAGCGTAACGTGACTGCCTCGTTGGTCTAGTGGTCCCAATCGCGACTGCTACGCTAGAGGTCTTGGATTCGATCCCCAGGTCGAGCAAAGTGTTATTGAGTTTTTCTATGAAATTCTCAGTAGCAGCTCGGAGTCTGGATTTGTGCCCGGTGAATGGCAATAGGCTCGCCCCCCATTTACATGGGACCCAAACATACCGGCGAACTGTGGGTGTACATTAAGTACACCTCTGCGTAACCCTTCGGGGAATACAGGCGTGATGGTATGTTATGTATGTTATGAGCGTAACGTCACTACTAGAAGTAATGAAGCAGTGATAGCCTTTTGATATAACTATGGATAACTAAGTAATTGATCCCAGTTCGAATCCATACTAAGCACTTTTCAAAATCACATGAGTATTGGTTATATATGAGTGTATGAGTAATTATCACTCACTTAACCGTGAAATAAAACCTTGTGAGGAATCTGCATGGCTGGGAGATTTTCTCGACAGGAAGCATGGTGAAATGCAACCTTCGTATTGTGAGAGTCAACCCGTGTGAGAGAGTGGACGGTTATAGAGTTGATAGGTATTCATTCTTCTATCGATTTGACCTTAACATACCATCACGCCTGTATGCCCCGAGGGTTACGCAGAGGTCTACACCCATAGGAGACGAGCCTATTGCTAATAACGTACCGAGTACCGAGAATTTAACAAAAAAAAACCAATATCACTTTCCTCGGCTAAGGAATTGAACTCGTAGCAATCGCACTTAGGACCACTACATACTAAAGAGGCCTGTGACTACAAACATAAAAGAAATCTTCTATTGTCTTCAGATGATGTTTTTTAGCCATTCTGGGGTCGACTTACAGTCTAACCAAGATAATGTATTCACCAGTATTCCTTCACAAGCATAACCAATCTTCTGTAGCATTCGTGACAATGCATTGCATGCTCTTCACAAAGTATCAAGATGACCATGTCACTTCGTGAAGAGCATATAACAAAATTAATTCCAGTCATTGAACTATTTGCACTGTAAAGTATCAATTTGAGGTCGTCGTTGCCTCGTGTCTACTAACGTATATATTTTATACAAAACAGAAAAAATATCACCTCATTCTCTAGGTACTTTCATTCCGTGAACTAATGGAAAGCGGCGGGGAGCGTGACATTAGCGGGGCGTGACCTCGCGGCGTGACCCGTCGCCGCGCCGTGAAATCCGTCAAATCGCCGTGCGCCCGCGCATAGCCGTGCCCGTGCTTTACGGTCACTAAAGATGATACTTTAGAGTTTACGACTTTTAGGATGGAAACCGCTAATTAGATGGAATATTTGAAATTGGCTTAGGAGTACCACAATGAAAAAAATATTACATAAAAACTGGTGAACCTTTTGTTACTCGAGTGATGTTTACACTACGTTAAGTTAAAGTGAGGAGGAGTGGAAGGAGGGTAGGGAGGCTTTTACCCTGCAGTGGGACCAATCAAACGGATAAAAAAAGTTAAAGTAACTACTAGTATTTTAATAAAAAATAGGAAGGGGTGGTGATGTTGAGTAAATCAAGTCGTAAGGGATTCTGGTTGTTAAAAAACGGCCAAAATGTGATTTCTGTCCGGTGTGAGGGTCATAAAAGTTACCCTTAGGCGTATTTTCAATCTTCTTGAAATCGAACTCTTATTACGATGCTTTTTCGTTAAGTAGAATACCAATTGACAGTAACGAACTTTGACTAGATCGGAATTATATTTTTTTTTAATACTAGAATTAGGTAGATGTAGAAAAAAGTCATACGCACACTACAAATTCTAATCAGTTTCTATTATTAGGATGGAGGTCAATTTAAGTAATTCAGGTACTGAGCATTTTTTTATTTTCTAATCGAATAGAACAAAAATCGGTGATCTCCAAATATCGTGTCTCAGTCGTATCGTACGATCTAAATTGGTTTTTGATGGTGAGCGCGGTGACAAGCATGTGTGACCGCTGAGCGGCGACTCTCGCACGCTCCTAATCGATCGGCAAATTAGGGATGACCACGCCACACTTTTCCGATAATTACGATAGTAATGTGTCCGTAATGTGCAATGGTGCGATTTAATTGTACGACCTTAGCGGAAGATACGATAGTTACGTATTTTTTCTATTTTGGTCTTATTTCAGTGGTCCTCCTATTAGTTAGTTTTGATGACATTATAGACCTTTTAGACAGGCGATTTGCAGTGATAGCCTTGTGATATGACCATAGGACTGCTATGTCAAAGGTCTCGAGTTCGAATCCAAGGCACGCACCTCTGACTTATCGAAGTCATGTGTCATTAACACTTAATTATCACGCACTTAAACGGTAAAGGAAAACATCGTGAGGAAATCTGCATGCCTGAGAGATTATCTCGATGGCGTGTGAAGTCTGCCAACCCGCAGTAGGCTAGCGTGGTGGACTACAGCCTAATCACTCTCATTCTCAGAGGAGACCCGTGCCCAGCAGTGGGACAACATATGGGTTGATGAGACAGGCGATTTACTTTGTGTAAATTATTTCATCACCACTGCTCCCAAAATGGTGAAGGAAATTATCGTGAGGAAACCGGCATGTCCTAGTCCAAAACTGGGCCTGCGTGGTGGATTACAGCTCACTCTTTCTCACCGAGAGGAGGCCTGTGTCCTAGGTGGGACCATTATAGGCTGATTATATTGTAGAAACCTTTTAAAGACTTAAACGAATTGAAATTTAAGTACTTACATCAACGTAGCATCCCTAGTACCTATCTAAATAGAAAAAAGAAGTTGAGTAGGTCTACTCACCTTCTTTTTTCTATTTAGATAGGTACTAGGGATGCTACGTTGATCTTTTTATGTAAACGATGTCTTTCTTTATAAAATTAATAGCTTTTACAAACAGCAGAGTCGGTCGGACGGTTTCTAATGGTTAAAAACACATTTTCCAATCGTCACAATCGGACAGAGTTCACGATTATGTGTCCTTTGGATTGCTTTTGAAAACATACTTAAAACAATAAATAATTGATGAATTATTATTGCTTTTCACCTGCACCTTCAATTATTATTGCCTTTTACCAGCTATTGACAAGAGATGGATGAATGAAACGTATGTGTGCGAATCCGTTAACAGACTCTAACTTTATACCTGAATTGAGCAGTCATAATCATAGGTGTTGTTAACAATGGTGCTTGTTTACGATCACGTTGTTAATTTTAACCCTGTACAAACACAGGTTTAGTACTAACACAACTAGCATTATAAACACCTAGCTGACCATTGTCCGGCTGTTCGGGAGAGGGGGTGTTTCGAAAGCGACTCACGCGCACGCAGACTCTAGCACGATTCCATTGTACAGTCGCAAACCTTTTTAGAAATTCTCATCTAAAACTAACTGTCGTTTTTATATAAATATATATTATATTTCTAGGCTCTCTAAGGAAGTTCTGTTACCACGTATTTAATAAAGTTTACAATAGAAACTTAGATAGGTAAGGTTATTTATTTTTTTTGGAAAAAGGAAAATGTTACTGTAAATTGATGCACAGGTCCGTTAACCGGATATTTTCTTCTTGATAACCTTATTGTGTCTGCAAGTATTTTTTGGCAAAAGACATACTTACTGTCTTTCATAACCATTGAGGTCGCATATATTTTATAGCATATAAATAATAAGTTCATAGTTGTTACATATTTATACTTAGAAACTTAAGCTTAAACTGTCGCGATTTGGGCATGACCAATGACTGCGGTAAATATCCGCAAAGTACTACAATGAAAATGTGCTTAAAATCCGCGCAAAGTATGTTGTGAATGTGCTTTTATTGGTCATTAAACTATTAGAATTTTGTGAAATATTTATTACCTCTAAAACAAATATTTAGTTTCTTCGTCTATAAACACATCCTGCGCTTGCGCACAGTATTTTACACAGTAAAACAATAAACAAAAGTGTTAAAATTACGTGGCAATATTTACAAGTCAAATTATTTTGTGCCTACATGCACTGCAAGTCATAGAAGCATACCGCCAGAACTAAAATTTTACTGAACATCCATAAAGGTTCTTTGTTTTGTTTCTAATACAAACTTATATAGAAATGTGTGATAGTGCAGAAAAATTGATGATTTTATTTCTAAATGAAGAAGCGACTGCTAAAATAAAAATATTTTTGGGCCCTATCGCAAAAATGAGAGTATTCCTTCATTGCTTTGCTTATCCAATGCTTGGATAAAACTTAGAAAACACAATAAAAGTTAAGAAACAAATACATTCACTTTAATTATTTACTCAAGTATTTTTTAGTAGGTATATTAACGAAAATGTTTTTCTTTACTGAAATTGAATTTTCCTAAACATTGTTACAGAAAATAACCTAAGCTAATTTGCTGAATGATTTCAGAAGTCAATCGCGGAAAATCGCTAATATAAACAATTATTTTGCACATTCAAATCCCTTACCACCAACTAATTCCAAAACATTACGTTGTTGGTCTAACGAAACCGTAAATAATAATCCACTAAAAATCAGATATAAAAACATGTAGGATAATTACTGGCGGGGAATAGTCCCATGGGGGCCAGGCATAAAGTACGGTAATGATTTCTAAGTACACCGGTCTCAATAAATACCATACTTGATGGACTGTTTGTGTCATGGAAGCGGGTTTGTGCAAGCATTCACAGATTTTGATAGGGTAGCATTGTACAGTCGCAGTCAACGGATATTAGTATTTTATTAACTATATTTTATTTTATAACGATATGATTTTTTGTCAAATTAAAAATAATTTTAAACCAATATACCAATTTAAACAGATACTGTTATAGTTGCCATAAATAAAAAAATATTATTTTTAGAGCCGGCTTCATAAGTATTATCTGCAATATCTATTTACGCATAAAAATTGAGGAACATTCCCACTTATACTCCATTTGGTTAGGTACTTAACTAAATGTAAACAATAAAAATGGCGGCGTTCAGGGCTCTTCAACCTTTATTACAATGGTATCTTATGAATTGGGAGTGAAATTAATAATAACACATCTAACAATCAATAAAAACAACGAACAAACAAAACTATAACTAAATAATACAATTTACGGCAAAAGAAACACAAAAACGAACGAAAGTACAAACTGTTACGAATGGCGTCTGGATACCCGACTAAATATAATATCGGTTAATTATTTTGCCGCGCTTCCTCGCGCTACTACTTCTTAATTTTTTCGAGTTATCAAAAGTCTATTATGTAGAAAAAGGTTTTGATTTCCTGTCTTTTTAGATTCTTTCTAGTAGGCACATTGCAATACTTTATGACATAATTATCAGATTTGATTTATTTATTGGTCGCAAGCTTAAGAATTTATAATTACCATTTAATATTAAACAAAGTAGTAAAATATGCTAGTATAGTAAAGGAAAATTATTTTGAATGATTAAATAATTTATTTTCGTTATGTTTTGTTTCAAGATGAAAAATGGCCCTATAAGAGAACCTTTTTTATGATTTGTTTACCTTTAGTTAAGTACCTAACCAAATGGAGTTTTGGTACATTTTCCATAGAAAATAAAATATAACTTTTAATAAAAACTCCCATGCATACGTCATTAAAGTCCACTTTTTGGTATTGACACCTACTGGAATATTCTTCTGTAATAAATCTCAGCATACGACTGTACTCGAGTATACCGAGGGGTGGGGCTGGGGGGTACTCCGTGGCAGGGGAGCGCACACCTGGCCGCCGCAGCTGCGTACGCAGGCAAATCTCACGCGCAGCTTCCTCACCGCGCATGCGTGTTCAACTCACACATATAAACATCCCGCGCATATTATATGTAGTACTGCACACATTGACTATTTAGATACACAGCTGTGAGTTCATATCGCTGTGATTGTGTGAGTACTGAAAGTAAATAATTAAATTGCGTATGAGTCTGTAGACTGATTTATAGTTAACGTATTATATATTGTAGGTAATATTATCTAAAGGTATTTGTTTATATTGACGTTGCACTTATTTTTTGTATAATACTGTAAATTTACCTTTGCGAATAAAAAAAAATATTTT
This sequence comes from Subacronicta megacephala, assembly GCA_958496365.1. Classification (NCBI taxonomy): domain Eukaryota; kingdom Metazoa; phylum Arthropoda; class Insecta; order Lepidoptera; family Noctuidae; genus Subacronicta; species Subacronicta megacephala. The sequence goes on from OY292515.1 coordinate 12,584,705, forward strand.
GTAGGTCAGATTTAAATAGTTTTTTAAAGTTACTGGTTTCTAACACTTACGCGGATATAAACAGTAAGTAGAATATATACAGTTTTTAAATTATTAAGTCTAGATAAATCTTAGTAGGTAAATCTATTCCTTTGTGTTTACAAACATGAATGTAGGATCTATGTAAGTATACGTATGACGCTCGTTGATTTGCAACGCAATAGAGGAGGCCAACTAAATAAACACTGTTGAAGTTGTGACGATCATAGAATATTGTGATATTATGAGGGTTAATACAAAGGCAATGTCAAGGTGATACTTTTTTTACTGTTGGCGTGAACACGTTTGATGCTTGTCCTACCTGATGGAAAGTTTAATTAGAGTCTAAGAGTTAGCACGTACCGTACTTCGGGCTTAGTTCACGTAAGTCAAGATACAGAAGAAAATCCTTAGGATTTTAATTATTTTTATTTAGCCCGAATTGAGAATTTTTCCCCAAAATTTGAGCAAAGGTCCTCCGTCATTTCCCATGCCAGTTGTAACGCTGCCACTACAGACCAGTCTGGTTGCAACGCATTCAAATCATCTGCAACCAGGGACGTGAACGGCCTCGTCGTCGCTCTGCAGGGATGCCATGTAGTTGTTAGATAGGCTATGTGCCGATCTGATATTGGCCTGTCCAGTCCCACTTGAGCTTAGGAGCTTTCTGGGTGAAGTCGGTAATCGTGGTGATTTGGAGTTGCACGAGGGAAGCCGAGAATCCATCCCTAAGTGGAATGTAATTAGTGAGATCTATGTAATAAACTGCTATGGGTGATCATGTAAATAACGTATTGGAATAAACATTGCATTGAAGGTTTTCTTTTTCAAAAACTATATCAAATAAGACAGTAGGTCAATGCCATTCATTTACAGAACTATCCTAGAGAGAATTCAAAACAAATTGTGTTGGTTTGTTTGGGTATGCAAAGAAAAGAACTTCGGTAAACAAACATTATAATAAGAAAGGGATAAATGAATTGAATTCACTTTCATGCAATTCATTCGATAGAAGCAACAGGTTACATTATTATCACAGATTTTATAAAACCGTACCATCTAATAGTTTCATGAATGGAGGATTCCTAAAAAACATTTCTTACAAGTTGTATTGTCTGTATACAATGACAGGCGCCGTCTAACAAAGCATGTTTTACAAGTGTACAGTTCACGATAGCTCTTTATGATGCAGCCAATTTACAGCGACCTCTAATGTTATCTCACTGTACCCCCCTTCTAGTTAATTTTGTTCCGACGAAGAGGGTTGAGGCAGACCAGGTTACGCCGGATAGGTTCTAAAAGCGTGATATTGTTGTAATATCAATAGTCGCAAAACTTTTTGTTGTCATGTGTACTTTTGTGTGTTAACACCGATTAATGTAATTATGTGTGCGGTTCTCTGTCAATGCCAGTCATAATGGACCGGTTAATTGTTTCGATTAATTTTATACCACTACTGTTAGGTGCGATAAAAATCAAGGCATTGTGTTGATATTGTTTAATTGATGTTCAATGTAAACAGTTCAAATACAAGGAATAGTGTCTCTTCTTGTCGACTGGAAGTTATACTTTAACAAAATTATCGTTTATACAAGCAAATTGCTTATGTTTTTGCTCTAGATAAGCTTATATTCAAAGACAATTTTGAGCGAAAACTTATTACGCTTCCATTTGTAAAAATCACCGTAATTTTAAGATTTTTTAATATTAGTCTAAAAGCTCGAAATAATTAGAGTAAACATTGATAGAATCATTAAAAGAACACCACGAAAGTGCTAAAATGTTTTCATCAGTTCAAATTGGAAGTATTGACCCCGAAAATGCAATTTACATATTATTTACATTACAATTTTTTTTGTAAGCAGTATTTTTGAATACCTACTGCATACAAATAAATATTTGTGTAGGTGGGTACTTAAGGACAATAATGTTATATTTTTAATGATTTTTAAAATATCAATATAATGTGATATTTAAGCGGCGCGCGGCGGTAGCCTAATTAATGGCTAAGGCGTCGGACTTGCGATCATGCGGTTGCCGGTTCGAAACCCACCCATTGCACTTACGACGTGAACCCACTCGTAATAAAAGTATTTACCTTAATACGGGGGTTAATAAGGGGGTTAACAAGAATACTAGCAATGTGTGACTCACACGGCTGGTAATCTTTAAAAAAAAAAGAACATAAGTATAATCCGTAACAAGTAAGTACTCGTAGTTTTATTTTCATTCGCGTGTATCAGAAAATAGTATATAAGCAGTAGGTATATTATATGCTATGTATATTTGCTCTCAGACACATCTGGAGTAAATGTCCCACGCCCCGTCATCGGTGTTCGGTTACCGTCATTTTATTTCATCACAGAGGCGGATCCTGTTTCTCGCTGAAAGTCTACACCGCTTTGCACGTGTGCGACTTTGAAAACCAAAATGGCGGACAACATAACAGATTTTTGGACCGTTTATATTATGTGGTTGACCTGGTTTATTCAGTGCTTCCTAGATTCCGCAATACTCGTGTGATTCACAGTTCTAGAATTTTCTGCGTAAATTGAGTAAAGTAGGTAAGTTACTTATTTGTAATGCAGCCGCAACTTGCGAAATGGGTGTGATATGAATTTAGCAAAGACAAGTTTTAGCTCAAGAAAATTATAAATTATTTTAGTTGACAAGAATTTTAGAATGCCTACAAGTTATTTTATTCTGTAGTTTACGCAAATAAGTTAATTTTGTTTCGACTTGAACTTAGGAACTTATTAGGTGTTGAAAGTCGCTGTTTAATGAAAGGGTAAGATAAGGTAAATATTCATTAAATTTTTATAACGATTAAGGACAATGATTTATTCAACTTTCCAGAAACGTTTTATTGCTTATAGCTAGTATCGACTGCTACGCTAGAGGGCCTGGGTTCGATCCCCAGGTCGAGCAAAGTGTTATTAGGTTTTTCTATGAAATTCTCAGTAGCAGCTCGGAGTCTGCATTTGTCCCCGGTTAATTGCAATAGGCTTGCCCCCTATTACATACATAGGACCTTAACCTACCGGCGAAGTGTGGGTGTACATTAGCACACCTCTGCCTAACCCTTCGGGGTATTTGGCCCTGATAGGTACCTTTTTAAATAAAAAAATAAAAATTACCACGGTAGAATACTGTCAGTTAGTTCATATGTTTACTTTTTTGACAAAAAAATAAACATATGAACTTTTAAACATATAGCCTTATAATATGGCTTTTTTAGTGAGTGCGTTCAGCAAATTCGGGCCAATTCTTTAACCTGAAATCCTGATACACAAAAGAACGGAAATCGACGTTCAAGCTCAACCCGCTCCCATTTTGTTTTGGAGATAACAATAATGAGAGGTTACGTCTTTTTCAATACATATTGCACCGCCTACAAAGAAGGATGCAACTCAAAAAACGAATTTTCGAAAACTCAACCATGCACCTAATTCACCTGCATACAAAGTTGAAAAACGTTTTTTTTTTACTTAAGCTGTTTTGTAACTGAGCATGATACATACGTAGATGGGGTTTAAAGACATACTTATCTAACGGTAGGAAGTAGGATATTATTGTGATAGGATATCCGAGCGGATGTGCACCATATCAGGTAGGTGGGTACATTATTATTTCTTAATTGTTGGCCGACCTCGTCTTTTAATAAAGGTATACGCAACATGACGTTACATGCGAGTTTTGTTGTTTTAAGTTAGGATATTTGCACGAAATACCAGGTTCGGATTATAACCATAGTTAGGCGGTATGATTTGGTCATAGATAGGTAAGTATAACTATAAAAGAACGCAAGTTTATTGCCAACCGGACAAAAACCATCGAAGAACCAAGAATCTAAACTTTTACTGAAAATTTCATAATGGAAAAACCCAATAACAATTTTCTCATTGTATGTGATTTCTGTACATGGGTTTGCGGCAGTTTTTATTGAATACAATAGTTACTTTCAAATCAAGCGAACTTGCTCGGATAGTATATTTGTTAAAAACACCGAAATTCAACAGTGAAGTTAAAATAATCCAAATTAATGTTATTAGGTATATAATAAAATATTTATTTCGACAGATACCTATAAAATTTTAGTTTCATGACAATAAAAATCCATTTCTGTATCAGAATTCTTTAGAATACAAGTAACCTGATCAGGATTTTAAGCGGCACAAATCCTGTCAATATTCATACTAGAAAGATTAAGTCATCATCCAAGAATGTAGAAAATTCAAAACAAATTGCTTTTTAAAACCGAACCTGACATAACACTACAAATCATGTTCGAACAAAATATCATCGGATCATAAGGAAAATTCTTCCAGCATCACTGCAGAAGGCAGGACAAACCGCCGAGTCACCGGCGCGGGCGCATCGGCCCGTGGGGGCGACTGCTTTGATGCGAGCCGACGTTCGACATCGGCCGATAGCCGACAAAACGACAACCACGCCGGTCGTGGCTGAAGTCAGTGGTGGAAGCGATTATGGATAAGTTGTTAGAAATGCTGGAAATATATTAGGTGCCAAGGTACAACAAACATTGATAGGTAACACGAAAGAGAGAGATAGATAGAGATAGAGATCAATTATTAATATGCACAAAATTGAGAATAGAGTATAATTACGATAGAATTTATAAAAAAATATGGCGTGGTATAAGACAAGCTTTTCAGTGGGGATTTTGGTAAAAAAACATATTTTTTTAGGAAACTATGCTTTAATATTACTAGGTATATTTAATGATAGTTCTTAAATCACTATCTTGCCTTGAGAATCTATGGTTCAAAACTGTCCACATTCATTAAAAGTTTCCATTGGGTCTAAGAGACAATCGATATACATTTTAGCGAAAGAAAAAATAGATTTCAGGAACCGAATCGAATCCAAGGATCAAATTTTTGAGAAATTTCTAGTAAAGCTCACAAATTTAAACTCAAATTCGTTCGTAACATAGACCATAATCTAAAAAACGACAGCGCGATCCTCCGACACTTGTGAGATGATGGTGTGAATTGAACGCTAAGATGAATAAGCCAGTCTGATCAACAACTGCATGAGCGCAGTAATTGGTCAGTATCGTCGTTTGTTGAAGATATTTTGTCATTTCATTACAGCCAATGTACCTACGAGGCTTGATTTAAGTGCACCTAATGTTATTGATATAACTTGAAACACGTCATCGATATTTAAGGAAAAATTATATCAAATCGTACATCTGTATTGCCCAAAGCGTTAGGCAGAGGTGTACTTAATGTAACCTACAGTTCACCGGTATGTAATGTTTAGACGCCATGAAATAGGGGCGACCTCAATATTTAGTGTTGATGCATGAGTTTTTAGTGACTGTTCTCGTACCCTACGTCTATGTTAAGAAAAAAAAACACAGGAATGAAAAGTGACCGAGAATAATATTGTAATCATGTTTTTTAAAAGTTGTGTCTAAGGATGATTCATTTCATCGCTGGTTTGAAGACAGTTTAAAATCTCTTGGATATGTTGTCATGGTGATTTTCCACTTTTCATCCATTCCTTGAGTTGCAGTATTCAGAAACAGGACAGAGTCTCAGGATTGTGCAAATTTTTATTATATTAATGCGCAATAGCGATTAAATCTCTACTGCTCAGGTAGGACGAGTAAAAATTAAATGACAGTTTAAATAAAAGTGTTAAGTAAAATCGAAAGCTAGTCGAAAGTAGTTAGTTGTGTTTACATCATTAATCGAATTTCAGTGTAAGTGAATGGTTCTGAACATGTAATAATAGAATCTAGTTTACTAGAAGTTAACTGTGCTGAGAACATAGGTTTTAAAGACGGAGATTAAGATTATAAAACTGTTTTTACAATCAACGTATTGTGTAACTACAAAATAGTTCAGCCATTCGATGCAATCAAAATTGGCATGTCACTTTTTCATCACGGATTTAATGGAAGTGTTCAGGTAAAAAGTTCTAGAGACAAATACAATCTGATATGTTGTAATAGCGTGTTTGCAAACACCAAAACCTACGTTTAGTTCTATTGTGGAAACGACAGAATTGGTTCTGGTATCGAAATGGAGTGCGTTGTCCCAACTCTTTGCTAATCAAAATCTAGACACAACTAATGAATAGATCTGCAATTTGATCTGATGGATTATTCGACTAAGCTACGTAAACAATTTTATTGAAAAAGATCTAGGGCAGTTAATCAGGCAATTAACTTTGGTGACTTTGGGTCAAGATATGTCAAAGATTAATATTGTAATCATTCGTAATGTTACGGTAGATGGTAATTTATTACCAATTAATACAACAAGTATTAGCCAGGACACACGTCGTTGTGGTAAACACTTTTTTTTATTGATAACACAAACTCGTCAATAGCTACAAAAAAAAACTTAACGAGAAAAAGAAACAGAAAAGAAAATGGTACTAATTAAATGGTAATTACCTGTCAAATAATTTAAAATATGACTTAAGTTGAACAAAGGGACTACTTAAAACATTAAATAAGCATTGGCCTACACGCTAATATCGAATACAGCACCTACCACTTTCAGTAATTTTGCAAAGTTTATTATAGTTCAGATTCTATTGTAAGACACACAAGTAATTATTTTACTTTTATTGGAGGTACCAATATCCTGAAATAGAATTTTCTCATCATTATTATGCAGATACTCTCTTGGGATTCTTTGATGTAATAGATGGGGATTCCTGATACGTTTGTTTCCTCAAATTCTTTAATTACCATGAAAATGTAACGATTTCCATCACACTATTGAAATAGTTCCACGACACTTCGTGAGGCGTTGTCTCACGTGGCGGTTTGTTGGCGAGCGGCGTTCGTGAGCCTTTTTCATGACGTGTGTGCCGTGCCTAATGACACCACGCAGTGGAATTGTCATTCTAATTGTGGTAGTCCTCTTAACAGTATTTTCTTTAATATCTTCACTGCAATAAATACACTAATAACATTTTTATTTCTAATAGCGTAATGAGACAGCTATGCAGGCAACATGTTGCTTCATCAGTAGCCTATTTCAATCCACTGTTGGACATAGGCCTCCCCGAGTGAGCGCCATTGTACTCTGTTTTGTGCTTTACGCATCCAGCTTCTGCCAGCATCCTTTCCCAAATCATCATACCAACTTTCCGAAAGGCGTCCTCTACTATGTTTGCCAAGTCTCGATCAATGCTATCGTGCCTTTAACATAGTTATGTGAAAAAGATATAAGTATAAAATAAATAATTTAATTTTTACGTGCCACAAATGAAGTGGTATCAAGCCACTGTATTTTTTTTTAATTATCACTGATAGGCTTACGCTTGACCACAACTTGCCTAGAATAGAATGTACCTATTCACTCTCGTCTTGAAGACACCCAAATTGTAGGTCTCAGGGAATAAAGATTCCGGTAGCAGTACGCACTATAAATGTAGACGCAAAACGTTTCGTGCGAGATTTAGGCACTTCCACCATGTATAGTATAGCAACAACTGAAGTTGGTTGGGATAAAATCGATTGAATTAAACCAACGTCCAGCTTATTGAGTTTAAGCTCTTTCAATAGTGACACCTTCTCACCACTATTCTTGAATACAATCCATCAGCAAATGTTGCAGTCCTCACTTTCTATAACTTAAGAACAGTTCTAGAGAATACCCTGACGTCAATTCGACCTATCTAGGTGGTAAGGCTGCCATAAAACTTGCTAATACTACGCACATAGCAATCAGTACGTTGCTTGGTAGCACATCGACCATATGTTTCTATTATTTCACATGATTTCATACTGCACTGCACCTGTGTCAATAAACGCGTTGCCAATATTACGACACGAATTTGTACCTAGATGTTGTTTTGTAGATGGAACTTAGGATATAATAACTGTATAGGAATGTGATAAGACTGCTTCATTATTCTATTGGTCCCAAGGGCGACTGCTATGCTGGAGGTCCCTTGTCGATCCCCAGGTCGAGCAAAGTGTTATTGGGATTTTCTATGAAATTCCCAGTAGCAGCTCGGAGTCTGGATTTGTGCCCGGTTAATGGCATTAGGCTCACCCCCTATTACATGGGACCTAAACATACCGGCGAAATGGGTGTGTACATTAGTACACCGCTGCCTAAACTTTCGGCGAATATAGGCGTGATGGTATATATGTTTGACTTTAGCAAGGCTTGCCCTTTGAAAGAACGCTAAACCACAACCTGACCTGGTCGTGGAGAATGTCAAAAATACGCATACAAGCAATACACGCAAAGGTACGCGTCCGAAATACCCTGCTGCCAACACTGGTGACTTTATAAATCATCATCAACCTATTGACTGTGACAATGCTGGGTATCTTTTCAGAGTGAGTTGAGGTTAGGTCATATTCCACCACGCTAGAATACACTACCCTACTGCGAGCTGGCAGATTACACTAGCCGTCTTCCTCACAGGCATATTGACACACGTCAGGTTGGCAGTCTTCACACGACATCGAAAAAATATCTCCAGCGTGCAGGCTTCCTCACGATGTTTTCCTTTACCGTTTAAGCGTTTAACTTATTATTAATACGCACATGATAATAGGTGCGAAAACATCGTGAGGAAACCTGCACGCTGGAGATATTTTTTCGATGTCGTGTGAAGACTGCTATCCTGAGGGGTATCAATATTCCGTACTGGGCCATCATGGACCTCTCATTCTGAGAAGAGTCTCGGAGTTTAGCCTATAGTCCACTGTCCAGTAGCAGTAGCAAAATACTTCGTAGAAACGCTACATCGTAAAAACAGCTTTTCTAATTGTTTCCGAGTTTTGTTGCTTTCTAAGCTGATGGTTGAAGTCAAAATTCATTTATTCAAGATAAATTAAATGTCATTTTTACATTATAGACAGCCCCCAATACGCCCTCCCATCACCGCCTCCTAGTGTTTAGCTAGGAAAAGAAAGAATAAAATAAAATGTATCATTTATATCATACTATAACCGCTGTATAACTCGCGTATCGCCTGCGCGGTAAGAAGGGAGCGGGGGGAGAAAAATAAATACTTAAAAAAGATACTTATTATTTTATTATTTACCAACAAAGTCTATCTCGAGATAAATCTTTGGATTATTGACTCCGTGTGTAGCGTTACCCGCCCCCGCTCCCTTCTTACCGCGCAGGCGATACGCGAGTTAAACGGTCGGCCTATAATTGTAGGCTATGTAAATTAGGAATAGAACCAGCGACATTCAAACATTAAACCTATTCGTTGACTACTGCGCCAATAACTCATTGTTGCGTCACGTAACCCCTCGGCCGTGGATCGAAAACGCGAAGTCGGGACTTAAGGATTGGTGTGTACATTTTTGAAATCTATAGACTAATACAATATTTTTATGTTACTAGACTTTTTTTATCAACCCATTACTTACGGAGTTATACTGCTTTCAAGATTGTATGAAAAAAAAAAAAATACTGCAAAATATATTCAAATTAGACGTTTTTGTAGGTACATGCAAATATATTCAACAACACTCCTGTGACGTCATTTGTTTGTGTTCAAAACACGGCCAAACCGGTTTTCTTATCAGTAGTCGCGTAGGTGACTTAATTTTCTGTCCTCTGATTGGTCCACGTCACTAGTAATTAGTGACGTGGATAAATCAGAGGGCAGTAAATTTGCAGGTAGATGGTCATTGAGAGGGTAAGAAACGTCAAACGGTGACCTTAGTTCGTTGTTATCTACGATTACATTCAGACTACCCTACCTACCCTACATCTGATTTTTATTTTATGCGAGCTTTGATAGAAATTGACGAAGAACCAGTTCCCAGTACATCTACACAGTTTGTGATTCCATCTCCAGTAAAAGCATCTATTGGCACATCGACCGAAGTTAGTCCTAGAAACCTTTTACTGAATTAGGTTCCAAGCAAAAAAAGAGACGTATAGAACATACCATGACAACTATGTCTTCGGATGAATTATCACACGCATGTGTTTCAAAGTTAAAATCAGAAATGAAAGTATTGCAGAAATATTAGAGCACTTGCTTAAGAATCCACAAAAAGTGCAGAAAGTAAAATTTTGTCTTTTTGTTAAAAAAAGCTGAATTTGCAGCGAGTGAAGGCTTTTATTTTTGTCCCTTAAAATGACGAAGAGTCAATATAATACTCTACGGGAGAGAACCCAAGAAGTGACTTGTGGTAATATATTTCCTTCCTACTGCACTTTACAAAATGAAAAACTAAAATGCTATGCACCTAAAACTACTATAACAGTAACAGATACAACAGCTAAGATAGAATTGCAAGCTCTTTTGGATATTACTGTAAAAAGACTGATTAAATCAACCCCAATTGATGAGACTTATAAGGAACTGATACTGTTTAGTAAATGGTGTTTTGACGGTGCTTCTAATCAAGCCAACTATAAGCAAAAAATGCATTTAGATACTACAGAAGAGCCTGATTATGATGATTCTAGTGTTTTTATGGGTAGTTTGATACCTATTAAGCTGGTTTCTGGTGAACAGCTTGTTTGGGAAAATGATTCTCCTAACTCTGCTCATTGGTGTCGTCCAATCTTTTTCAAATTTGTTAAAGAGAACAAATGTAGTATTCTACAAGAGAAAAATGCAATCATGGCAGAGATTGATAATTTGGTAGAGACAGAAATTGGAGAAATGAAAATCTCACACGATTTAAAACTAACCATGATAGATAGTAAAGCAACAGCTATTCTTTGCGATACATCATCTCAAAGATGCGACATATGTAAAGCTATTCCAAATGAGATAAATGACTTGCCCTGTACTACTAATACTGACAAAGAAAGCTGATGTCGATTTATATAGATATGGTATATCGTGATTACATATATGGATACGATTCATGGAATGCATTCTTCATATAGCGTATAGATTACATTTAAAGATGTGGACTGTTGAGGGTGACAGCAAGGCTATTTTGGAGAGCAGAAAGAAATATATTCAAGTAGCGTTTAAATCTCAAACAGGACTGTTAATTGATGTCGTAAAACAGGGTCACGGTACAACCAATGATGGAAATACCGCTAGAAGGTTTTTTGAAAACTCCGAAATTGCGGCTTCAATTACAGGAGTGGATGAGAATTTGATAAAACTGTTTAAAACCATACTTGAGGCAATTTATTCAGGACATCCTATAGATGTTATTAAGTTCAAAGACTATACCGAAGCTACCATGAAACTGTATGTTAATTTGTATAATTGGTCTTATATGCCTGCAAGTGTACATAAAGTTCTTGCTCACGGAGAAGATATAATTGAGAATTTGTGTATAGTGCCAATTGGGAAATTATCCGAAGAAGCTGCTGAAGCTCGAGATAAGGATTTCAGGAGATATCGTGCACATCATTCGAGAAAATTCTGTAGAAAGGCTACCAATGAAGATATTATGAATAATTTATTAATTAGCTCTGACCCACTACTTTCAAAAATACGTCACAAACTGTTACGAAACACAAAGCCCTCTCAGAAGCGGCAAAAGCTTTGTTGAATATTAAAGATAATTTTTTTGACGATAATGATCAGGAAAACATAAATTTAAGATCACACCTATCACTGAACCATGACCTTGAATCGAACTTTTCTGAATAATTAATTAATTATGCATTCGTCCAAGCCAAAAAAAACGTTTTCTGTAGTGGATTAGGCCTATTGGGGACACCACTGTTAAAAATAATGCGCCTAGTTCTCTACCTCTGGGGTAGTGTGGAATAGAGAATTAAAAAAATATATATCTCCAATATCGCAGATTATCGCAGTACCAGATTATATACTAAAATAGGCTAATAATTTGTACTATTATAATCTCTTAACCGTTGCTTGAGAAAATTTGAGAATTTCGAGATTTTCATGAAGTTATGTTTTTTTCCATACAAAAAAATATATAAAAATTCATAACATTAAAAATAATAGTCAAACGTAAAAGTCATAGAACATTATTAGATTGTATTTGATAGTAGATTTAATTTCCGTTATTTTTTTTTAAAATAATACCATCAATTTTTGTCGAACCCTAAGTCCTCTACGAGCTATTTTCGATCCACCGTGCGGCGCCTAGATCAATTGTTATACGATTGTGTCTGCTAATTGGTAATTAATGTTTGTTTCCAATATTTTGATATTCGTATGATTACGTTGTATCTACCAATTCCATTGTTCTTAAGTCTGTTTTCTTGAATGAAGTATACAGCCTTTGAAATACTTGAAGCAATTGATTCGTACCTTTGTATGGTTTCTTGTTGATATTATATAATTTGTTAATAAATCTGTTATTGGTTTTACCTTTTATTCTATTGAATAGGTATCGGTTTTGCTTTTTGTAAGTATTTATGCTAACACGTGGCTTTTATAAGTGGTTCGGGTTGAACTCTTTATGAATTTCCTTTACTGAGTTAATATATCTTACTTCGTTTGTCTAGCATATTTTTTCTTCATCTAAAAAAGCCAAGCCATCACCATCATCTTCAGCCTAACTGTGCGGATTTTTTTGACAAACTTTAAATATAAATATGTAAAATAATATATATTAGTACTCCAATTATTCGATCTCTTCTTAAATCTTTTCTTTTTATCTTGTTGGCCGATTTATTTTCATTTATTTGTAGGTACTACCTATACTACAAAACAACAGCAATGTATATGTTTAAAGTACATAACAAATTTTCGTTTAATTCTGCAGGTAATATTTAGTATTTCGTATAATCCTTTCCGGCGCTGGGGCAGCTTCGTCTTTCGGCAGACTTTGTGACGCCGACAGCGACGGCCGAGCGCCGAATGGCCAAATTGGTAATCGTTTGGCGGCAATGTAAAGCTTCAGGTGGGTATAGGGCTGTCGCTAGCAGAACATTATTCTTTATCATCGTTTTCGCTATTAAATGTTGAATAGAAAATTTTAATAGTCATGATCATATACATACGTTGCTTCTAGTCTATCCAGATGCGTCAATAATATGTCAGTATTTTTGAAGGAACTGCCATCAGAACCAGAACCCAAAAGGGTATTAGTGACCAGGCATCTGGTCAAAATCAATATCAATGAATAGGCTCGCCCTCTATTACATGGGACCTAAAATCATACTGGCGAACTGTGGGTGTACATTGAGTACACCTCTGACTAATACAGGTGTGATGGTATGTCATGTTATGTTCATGTGGTCAAAATCAAACATAGTTTTGTTAGGGGTTTTTAGCTTCTGTCGATTGTCATCGGTATCCGTATGACAATAAGTGCGTTAGTTAATTATTTAAACAAAATATTATATATTTATTATATTTAAAATTGACAGTAATACTAGTAGTTTCAATTATCATCTGCCTTTCGTTAAGTCTATTATCAGGTCAGTGACTGTATAAATCCTTATATCTACGATCGTATATTTTATTAAAATCAAGATAAGAATCATTGGCTCCAAAGTAGGTATCATATTAATTTTGGCAACCCTAAGCTATCTTTGCAGATCGCATATTCGCTAGAAGAGGATTACCAAAATTTGTCATTACTGTTTTCTAGGAAGGTACATCAGGTAGTAGCTATAAGCATTCTTTGTCATATAATTGCAACGAACATAATTCATACAAATATGAACTCTGGGTGTAGTTTATATACGGTTGAGTTAAGAGGAGGCTCTGCCAAAAATAATTTGGTCAATTTATTTTCAATTGGTGTTAAAATTAGCATGCTTTCCGTGTATATTTTAAACCGTTATCTATGAATGAGTGAAAATAATTATGAATGGTATGTTTATGCATGGTGGCGAAGGAGTAGCTAAAAAGTGGGCGCTTTGATTAATATTTATTTATAAATGCAAATTGAACTCTGTATCTTCTTATTTCTCTAGATAATGGGAAAAGAACAAAACATATTAAGAGCTGTAAATTTTCATATCTTTTTACTAACACTATCACGCCTTTAAATTCCCCTTCAATTCACGGGTAAGTTTAAGTATCGTGTTCATATAAGTATATGGAGAGCTCTTGCCATATGGAATAAGCTCTATGCCACGGGTGACATCATAAACATACAATTAATGGACACCAAGTACACGCAGACTCGAAAATTTGTTACTGGGTTTTTTAATATTATTTTTTTAATATTTAGGAATTCTCTAGGGTGTGAACCGAACCCTCGACTCTTGGCACAATGGTGGTGGAGAGGCGACCACCATAATATATACCATGGTCCATGGTATACCAAACGTGCATTTCATTAAAGCGTGATAATCATTACCTGTCTATAGCTAAACCCACGTTGAAAACAAAAACGAATAAATAAACTAATTCGTTAAATTCTCCTGTATTTCTTTTGGTACAAAACGAGAGAATAAATATATTTTGTGAACCTCAGAATCGGCAGTAAAACTTACTTAACATTTTAAATCCAACAATTTCAAGTTTAAATTAAGTTACAACTCCTTCACATTTAAAAGCTAACCGATAATTAAATTTAACTAGAAGGTTACTAAAATAAATGTACAGTCCCGCCTACGATTACCAGTTAAAATTCCTCTGAGACAGTGTAATTACATCACCCGTTGCTGCATCTAAAACCGAACGTCAATCATTAGATGAACGTAGTGAGTTAGCGACGCAATATTACATACAAGGTACAGTCAGCATCAAATATATAGAAGCAAACAGACTGTCCATCATTACTACATAGTATAAAACAAAGTCGTCCCGCTGTCTGTCTGTCCCTATGTATGCTTAGATCTTTGAAACTACGCTACGGATTTATAATATGCGGTTTTTATAATAGATAGAGTGATTCAACTACGCGGGCGAAGCCGTGGGCTAGTAATTATTTACTTAATTATAATAAATAAATTGCTCATATGAGCATCTAGGGAACTTAATATTTACCTTAACGGTATAAAAATACATGTCGAATGACAACTGTCGTCTATGGTGTTCATTCTAAAATATCGTTTGATTCGTTGAGATAAAGTTTCATTTCCTTAGTTAGTTGCTCCGATCATTTTGAGCAGTTTGTACGCGCAGATATATTTGATGCTGACTGTACTAGCTTCCTCCCGTGACTTCATCTGTTTGTGTAGGCAAATGATTACTTTGGAAGAAAAATATAAAAGTTTCAACATACCATTACGCCTGTATTTCCCGAAGGGTGGACTATGACTCATTTTATATTTTTTTTGTTTTGGTCGACTACTACACTTTAAATATCTAAATTAAATATGTATGACTAAATACATACCATCACGCCTGTATTCCCCGAAGGGTTAGGCAGAGGTGTACTAATGTACACCCATATTTCGCCGGTATGTTTAGGTCCCATGTGATAGGGGGCGAGTCTATTGCCATTAATCGTACTGACAGTGTCATATAAAAACTCAAGAACACTGCTCGAACTTGAGTTCGAACCTAGGACCTCTAGCGTAGCAGTCGCGCTTAGGACCACAAAATTAGTGAGGCAGTTAGGAATAATCACATTGTTTATTTTAATTATAACAATAATAGTTTGTCATAATTGGTTCAGTTATTTAGGCGTATAAAAGTTAGAGAGAGACGGTCAAATTTACTTATATATTTAACGACGCGCAGAGTTCCTAAAGCTGTATAAGTGTAGACTTTTCCAGAAATCAAAAATTGTTTCACTAAAATGGTTATTTTGAAAATCGTTTTTGTTTACTTATATTATACGTACCTAGGTAATTGGTGTTCAAAGAGTTAACCGAATCTTATAGAGTGGTTGGGGACAATTCCACATTCAATGAAATGAAAGATACACTATAAAATAGAAAATGGTAATTATGATAAAAAAAAACAACTTTCCATAAAAAAAAAATTTGAGCTTAAACATCTTCATAGTCTAGTAGCAAGCTAAAAAACCGGACAAGTTCAAAGTGCAAACACACTGATGGTTCCGTACAAACTTACTTCTTGCATCAGGATCATTAACATTAGTGAAGTTCGTAATCTACGATAGCAATGAGTCGTCTAAATGTAAGGCCTGAACCGTATACCTTACAGTTTGTTATTAATTTCAGGTTAAAACGCCCTTGATTTCGTTAAAAAAGGGTCTTCAGAGAAAATAGATGAATATCAAAGTTATCATATAAGGGTTCGTTTTTTCCTTTGAGAAACGGGACCCTAAAAAGTCGGGGATGAAATTTATTATTATATAGATACGTTTGATTACCATAGTCATTATTTCTTGATAAGACTACTGGACCTAATGAACATCTAATATCATAGGATACACTTTACATCACGCGACCTACAGCGACACCTTTTTTTATCCATAACACAACAGTTCGGAACTGATTACGTGACGTATCGTGAGAATTAGGCCAAACTGTTAACTCCTAAAAATAGAAATTTGTTCCCAATAATTACTACAGCGGTTATCGTAACCATCCCAACGTGTGTTGACGTATTACTGTTAAACGAATACCGCCCACAAAGGGGAGAAATAGGAAATAAAATAATATTATAAGTTAGGTAAACCCTCTGTCATGCAAATCGGACATTAGGACACTAATATCCCTTTTGATTTTAAGTAATTTATATGAAATTATGTGTAGGAAACTTTTTGGAAGCATGCGGAATACTGCCTTTTTTGATAAATGTTCATTTCTATTCGATTAGTAGATAAATGTGAGCGATATGTATCGATACTGAATGATCGATTGCGTCATAATCACCTTTGAAATTATATCATGGGATCTAAACGTAAATAATTTATTTTGAATAATTATTGCGTAATGACTATGTTAGTGAAAGTTTATAATGGGCTGGGTCTCCACCGAACATTTGAGTTCAGAACACCTTACTAGAATATATTTAGCTTTAAACATATATTTTTAAAGTTGTAATCATCATCAACCTATACACTGCTGGACGTAGGTAAGCCTCCGTAAGCTTTCGCAAATCATTACTCCATCTTGCCGGAGGGCGTCCTACACTACGTTAACCGAGTCGCGATCTCGACTCCAGAACACGTCTACTCCAGCAGTAGTCGGTTCTTTTGCATATGGTCAGCCCTCTGCCAACTTAAGTTCTTTGTCGGATTATTTATTCTTTATTGCACCACAAAATACAGTACAAAAGAACACAACATCCACAAAAAACAAATAGAGAGAAATCATATCGAAATTGAAATGATTACTTTTAATTTTTTTAGACTTGTGTAAATAACGCTTGCAAAAAAAACTGCAAGAAAGAAAATCAAACAAATTGGATAGATTTGGAGTCACGTAAAGTCACCGCACAGTTTTGTTCGTCATTCATTAATAAAACAAAGAATGACAGAAGCAAATTATTTAATTATTATAACCCCACTAATGGTGCTATCGCTCCATCAGTGCCCCCTAATTTATAACCTGCCAGGCATACCGTGGAAATGATTGCCAACGTATAATTTCTTTATGCAAATAAACTTCTCGTTGAAGGTGTAAATTGGTTTGATTCCTGAGGAAATTGTAGTTTAGGATTAGTGGTGGTTACAAATTCCATTTTGACACGTTTGTAGCTGCACCTACTCCATTATTACTAAGAGTTACTTAAAATACATTACATACCATCACGCCTATATTTCCCGAAGGATTAGGCAAAGGTATAATAGAGATATACTTACACCAACAGATTTAAATATCGGTGTGTCGGTGTACTGGTGAGTCGGTCTTATTGAAAAAATAATATTAAAAAAACAAACAGGGTCTCATATGAATTACTAAATTTTTTTAGGCTATGGCTCTGAATTCTCTGGTAGTAAGTGCGTTTTAATATATAGGTACTCGCTTAAATGCCCAACCTGATTCTGCGCTGTGTGGTGAGCAGACTCGATTGTGTATAGAATGTGAGTCGCTGCTGCAAGATGTCCATCTGTGTGCTAGGTTAGTTCAGGTTAGGTTATACTAACATAGATGTAAGCAATATTAACACACTAAAGTCATGTTACTTGAATAAATAATTCTTATTATTAAACGGGAATAGGAAAAGATCGTGAGGAAACCTGCATACCTGCCAGGCCTGCGTAGTGGACTTAATTCCTCTCACTCTAAGAGGCATCCGTACCCAGCAGTAGGACACTAAATGGGTTAAAATCATCGTCGGGCCCAAGTCCGCAAATAAAAACATTCTACCTCCATAAATAAAATGTGACTCGTGGATTACGTAGAGAATTAAGTACCCACGTATTTTTGAATTAAGTACAAGGGACACGATTATTGTACGAAATGGGTTTTCATTAATGGTTACAAGTGTTTTTAATATTACGAGTACAACGCGTTCCCTTATTTAATCGTTGGTAGTTGCGTGAGAAACGCGAACAGCCAGTAGCGAGGTTACTTTTAAGCACTCATATAGTACAAAAATATGTCTTCATTGATATTTTCGTATCCTGCACCTTATTCTGAATGAATTACGGGGTATTTTTGGATGTTTTTGGGTTTTTGTAAGTTGGCGAGTATCAGCTAGGCGGTGGAAATGTGCAAGGAGCATTAATCACAACAGAATTAGCTTTGGCGATCCGCTCCCAACTGTCCACGGAGAATTTATACGGGTGTCTTGGGTAGAGGGGGATAAGTCACTTTTACTATTATTTTTCGTTTAAAATTTTACATTGTGCTTTGTTGCTTCTTGACCTAAAGATATAAAGCACATTTTCGAGTTTACAGATATAAAATAAGCTTCGTATCATACTTATGTATTACATTTTTTTTTAATATTTTTTCTTTAAATTATAGCCGTATTAACTCATAAATATTTAATCTATTATTATGTATTTACTTATTACCACTAAAGTTGAATTGTCCACTAAAATCCAAAATTTTAATAAAACAACTTATCCCGTATCACCGCGCGGATCAAGTTGATTTTGCGCCCAAACCACCTCCGCGCCGCTGGGGACCGCATAAATACTACTTAACGCTCACGACACTCCAAATTTAAAAATTAAAAAAGAACAACTCCAAGGAAGCAGCAGCCAGTGTCAGAGCGAAACTTTTAAATAATTACCGGGAGACGCGCCGAGTGGCGTCCCTAATGTGTGAATGTGTTACCCTTTACCAAAATAATTTTGTTTTGAACACACTTTTTTTATAGATTCTGAAGTTATTTATTTGGACAACCCCGTTTAGCGTCTCTTTGGTGTAATAAATATGATCGTGTCATTTGGTCTCGTTAGTGTTATGAAATAATGGTTTGTAGAGGTTGCACACAAAAAGGTCAATGCTTCGTATTATCATGAGATTAATAAATAACTCGTAAAGTGAAGCACTTGTATATTATCAAGGCTAATGAAGACTTATTTACAGCTGAACATACTGTATCGTTAATTTTATAAATTAAACCAATTTTAATCGTCGACATTCCAGAAGTTGAAGAAAAATACACTGTTAAAACTTCTTTTACGACATCAATCAAACATTAAATATTTCAAGGCAAAATATTAGGTAGTTAATGAGATGGCAAGATTTACCAATTTTCATCGCCAAATGTCCTTGTCAAAAGCCAATAGAAGCTTCTCTCTTTAACTCCGTGTTGCAACAGTTCGATTTTACACGTACTGCTACTAAAGCCTATTTAAGTAGCGTGGTACCGAGAGCGGTATGTGACACCAAAACGTCACGGCAATTAAGGAATCGGCAAGCTCTAACCTCGCTGTCAGCCGACCTGCATTGGGCACGCGGCTGATTGGCACGACAGAGCTATGCGTGTTTTAGAAGCGGCACGTATGTTACGTGATGAAACAAGCAAATTCTAGGGTTTGATTGGTATCATATACTGTATGTATGGTACACGTATAGCCTGGTAAGATAACTGTTATAGAGCAGTCCCTATAACTAGGCCATCTTGAATTCAAAATCATTATCAGGATACCACATGCCTTGAGCAATTACTCCTACCTACAGATTGGTTAGAGCAAAGACAAGGCTGTGAATTCCCAAGTCTTGATAATTCTATACTTAGTGAAAATTCTAGTAATACTACAGCAATTTAAAGGCAAATTTTTTGAGATGGAAATGTAAACATTCTGAACGTAAAATATTTCCGATCGGTTTCCGATCATATTGTTCTATCAAAAAAGCCCTATCTGATAGTTTAAGGGTCTACGTCCATTGGCATCTACAAGTAACATTTATCATATATCATGCCAGTTCGACGTCTCTCTGACGTTTTCTCTTCCGTGGGTGACAGCACGTTAGTTTGCCGAGGACTTTATTGTGCATCTACTGTAATGTAAGATGACTGCGCCAATAATCAACGAAGATCCGTGTAAACGTTTGAGTGATAAGATATGTTGAATTTGTTTTTTTTTTGTGGCTTCGTTTTAGCAGGTGGAATATTAGGGTCTTGGGAGATTTGATGCTCGAATGTTTTCGATGTTTGAATTTTGATTTGAAGCTGTGTTTTGTTTCTTTAGCAATCATGTATGTCAGTGTTTCGCTTCGAACTTCATTGATAGGCTTTTGTTTATCGTTGGATTTGATACCTCCAACCAGCGTTACTAACGTCAAAGGGAGAGTTAGTTACAGTAGAGTTAAATGCCAGTTTAGACTGTTATGAGACTTTGTGTGTTATGAGAATCTTGGGAGGTATTCCTACTTAAAAATTAAAGGAAAGTGGAGTTTTCAATTTTCAGTTTTCAATTTTTTTACTGATTTTGACTTTTTTTTAAATAATACATCCTCCCTTCCAAAGAAAGGTATTACTTAGGAAATCTCAAAACGAAATTGATACCGATAGTTACAACTTAACCGTACTCCAATCCTACATATTTACGACATCTCACTTATCCGCCATTACTCACGCTAATGCGTCTAGCCAGCGTGCCAGCGCTGCCTTAACACTTCGAATGCAGAATTCAAATCTAGAACGTTTATATACAATGTCATCGGTCACAAGTCGGCTACAGCGCACTTTCTAAAGCACATAACTCGCGGGTAGGCGACACTGTGATTGGCGGCCGACATACTTGCAGTCCGTCCCGTTACGAGAGACCCTACCACTGGTTCTACCTTTGAAATATAACATTTTAATCATTGGATTAATTATTTAAAGCTTCGTCTAGATTCTTCTCGTGGTTAAAATACAATTCCTCACGCATCCTTATGCATCTCTTAAGAGGCGAGAAAATATCTGACTTGCTTTGTGGTAAAATATCTTGGGGTCTGATTGGCTAGCAACTACCCTTGATAAATGATATATATATTTATAAATAGATCCTTTAAAGACAAAATTTTGAATCCTTTTTAAACTAAATGACCTTACGTATGAGTTTGTCGTTAAGCGTGTTGTGTTTTTTCATTTTTGCTCGTGAGAGCCAGTTCTTCTTCGGCTGCTGCGGCGCCGGTAGTCTTCAGTCAGTAGGGGCTGTTAAGGCTCGGCAATGCATCAGCATTCATTCATTCCCTTCTCTGGTGCTGAAGGTATCCGTGGGCGACGATGATTACTTACCATCAGGTGCCTCTGTTCGTTTGTCGATATAAATAATAAAATTATAATTATGTCGATGTGTGCTCCTTGATAAGTGTAAATTTGGCGAAATCAAATTTACTTGTAAAAAAACAGCCACTTTTCAGGGCGTAAAGAACATTTGGTTCCTTCATGCGCCTAAACTTACAATTTTATTATATTGAGCATCTTATTTTTTTTTATATTTACGTACCATACCATCACACCTGTATTCCCCGAAGGGTTAGACACGAGGTTTTCTAATGTACCTACACCCGCACTGCGCCGGTATGTGTAGGTAATAACTTGTTATATTTAATCTTATGTTTTATTAACTTTTCCCAACTTTGTTGAGGTCGCTCGATTTCTTGTCTACCCAGAATAAAATACGGGGACGATGATGATGTAATATTATTCTTACTTTGGGTTTTAAGATCTATGTGTAATTTTGTGACGTACTCAAATAAATGATTCAGCAAAATTTCTAGTAAGTCATCATAGCTCTTTTTGTTCTTAGTTGGAGCAATATCCTGATAAAAACATTCAGTGTTTACGTCTTTGAAATAACAATTGAAAATGAGGAAAAGCGTATTTTTAGCAATTTGGACGTTTAACAATAAAACTCTTGTTTTAAATTGGATTTTGAAATCCGTTTCGCAATATAACTGCCTCAATTGTCTAGTGGTCACTGGTTGAGCTGCTGGGCGTGAGGTTTTGGGTTTGATTCCCAGGTTGAAAACGTATAATTCGGTTTTTATATGAAATTGGATTCTATATAATGCTTATTGGCAGCCCAGTTAATGACAATAAGTATCCTTATTATTGACCGTTGTTCAGCTAAAGGAACACCTCTAATACGCGTGTGTAACTACAGGTCCAGCTATACATGCAATTCCAGTATTAGCTGATCTCGCATTGTACAGGCTTTCTATTAGATAGAAGGCCAGCGTAAACTGGATTTGTATAGCTCGATAGGTATGAAGCCGTGCGTATATATACTGCCTAGAAGAAAAAAAAATACAGAAAAATACCTTCAAATAAATAAGTGATTGTACGACTTATGCACGGTAGAATTGAATTTCATGAGTGGTAACGAAAGGTAATAGCTAATTTTGCATAACGAAGTTTTTGCGATACTATTTTAGAGCGGTCTATCGATTCTTGTTTAACTTAATTTCCAATCACCTTTTCCTTATAGAGTAGCACACTTGTTTGCCAATCGATAAATTTTGAATTTACACGTACCTATATACTCGTAAACGATCGATATCGGTAAAATCACGGTCGGTATCTTCATCAAAAATGTTCCGAGTAAAAATTACGTTGAGTGCAAATCGATTAAGCTATTCGATTTTATGTTGGATATTTATGTTTGATGTTTAACAGTAATTTGGTGAGCAAATGGTAGA
The DNA here is from genome assembly GCA_958496365.1 of Subacronicta megacephala. NCBI lineage: Eukaryota > Metazoa > Arthropoda > Insecta > Lepidoptera > Noctuidae > Subacronicta > Subacronicta megacephala. The sequence continues at coordinate 12,607,552 of OY292515.1, forward strand.
GGTTTCGAGTTGGACTGGACCACTCGATGCCGTCGATGTATTGTCACTCGAGTGACACTCACAAATGTTTGCCACTTAACAAAAACAGGGTTGTACCGGCTTGCGCTGTTAAAATAATACAAGTGCAGTAACATTTGCTATGTTCAAACCGACTTCTCTTTGCAGGGTGAGCAGAGCTGATTTTATAATTATTATGTAAAATTTTGTTCGTAGCGATAGTCACCTATCATCACTAACCTAGGTGATGAAATTGGTTTACCTAGGTACATTTACAACTTCGTCAATAGGACGTAAGTATTCAAACATGTCCACTTTGCGCTTGAAGTTTCTCAGCCATGATTTAATGAGTGGAGAATGAAGGGGCTCATGGCTAACTTACAACTGCGCTGATCAACAGATCTGCAAGTTAAGCTGCACCTGTCGCGGTAAGTCACTGGATCGGTGACCATTTTAGCACACATACCGTTTACGTAAAGCCGTTGGTCTCGGTTGTCATACGAACACCCATGACAATCGTTAGTGTTAATCAAAAGTCCAAAAAGCCTGACAACCAGTCTATTCTTTCAATATGGATATTGCCCCGAAATTGGGTTGCGAAGGTCTCATGGCAATCGCTCCGTGTAAAAAACTGATACTAAGTCACATCTGATTAGATATAGGTAGTTGGTTTAGTAAATGCAACAAAAAATCTTTATAACACTCATATTTTACAAGTTATTTTTTCTAGATAGAAGATATAGTAAATGATAAAGATTATTATAATAAAAAATTAAAATAAATGACCAGTAAGAACTTTAGCTAGTGCAAGTTTAGCTAGACGACTGGCTTAACTTGCTAAAAGCTGAAAATTACATAGTCCAGGCGTCTGTCTCAATAATTCTATTATTCCTCCTGTGTCAATCGCTAAACGAGCTAAGGCAGAAGTGTACTAATGTACACCTACTGTTCGCCGGTATGTTTAGGTCTCATGTAATAGAGGGCGAGTCTATTACCATTCACCGGGCACAAATCCAGACTCCAAACTGGTACTGAAAATTTCTCAGAAAAACCCAATACTTACCACTTTGCTCGACCTGCCAATCGAATCCAGGACCTCTAACGTAGCAGTCGCGCTTAGTACCACTAGACTAATGCGGCAGTCACTTACACCATATTCCCTCTAATTTGTAAACCAATATCGCAAAATACATTGCATCAACAACAAATCAAAAACACGCAACGACCGGAATGCAAAGCAATGCATAACGGGCATAACTATCAAAGAATTATTGCGGTCAGCGTCACTAAAATTATTTATCGTTATACGTGTCTAATCGGCCAGCAAACCTTGTAAGCGAAACTGTTTTTTTTTTAATCAAATAAAAAACATAATTGATCAACGGAAGCTATATTATTCCTATTCGATTCGTTGTTTGAACTACTTCGTTCATTAGAGTGGAACTGGCTAAGGACAATGTTTTTTTTTCTTTAGCTTCTCGGAACGGGGATACAGTTATCGTTGATAGAGTTATTAGGTATTGTTGTTGATATAACTGTGATTAGTGTACGCTTTACGTTTTGTTGTTGAAAAAGTGTTCACAATTATGTATTGTTACGCGTAAGATCATGCTAGTCGAAGTTTATAATTATGTTCATATATGTATTTATTTAAAAGTGCAGTGAAAGCCTTGTGATATGACCATTGGACTGCCATGTCAAAGGACTCGACAAATCCAAAGCACGCACCTCTGGCTTTTCGAAGTTACCTATGTGCCTATTAATGCATTTATTTAAAAACGTTTCCCTTACACACGGAATGTAGGATGCTCCTGTATCCTTGGTGTTTTTATAATCACAAATGTCACATACAACTGACCCCACAAAAGCAACATGTAAGGTACAAATATTTGTTTCGTACGGGAATCTAACCCGCAGCAGTAGCGCAAGAGGTGATCCCCCAGCCACTGCGCCTAAGATGTTGTTAAATTGTAATCCATCTTTAAGATTTAGACAATACCTTATTAGTCAAATGGTTGTAAGCGCGAATGCTACGCTAAAGATCCTTTATTCCATTCTCAGGTCGCGCAGTGATATTGAGTTTTTCTATAAAATATATATATTTCCAGTAGCAACTCGGGGTTTGGATTTGTGCCCGATAAATGGCAACAGGCTCGCCCTTATTACATGGGACCTAAACATCCTGATGAACATTCCCAGGCATCAGGTAGTTAGTACCTATAGGTTTTTGGGTACTGCTGGCTGCAAACTATACATTGCCACCCTGGTCCTATTGATGTCGCCAAGCGATTCACGAATACATTTCCATGATAGTCCTAACAGGTTTAAGTCACATAGAGTGAATAATATTCCCTTTCTCTTCAGTGAGTATCATAAAAATGAATAAAGAATTGTATTACATAAACTTTGGTCGCATTTTAATAATGGAATCGATTTTACATGGCAAGTAATATATACATAAGTTAAAAGACGTATTTAAGCGAATAAATTAAAATTACATCAAATATTAAAAAAAAAACAATCGGATAAAAACTTTATTTCTCCAACAGGTCACGTGGTCATGAGCTCGTGACCTTACATAATTATACAGTGGACTCCACTGTTTTTATAGTCTTGGTACGTAACGCGATGACTACCCCGCTTGCGAACCGAATTCGACTTTTCTATTCGATACCTAGATTAAACTTCTCAAAATGCAGTCGGATTTACTTTCCTAAAAAGTAAATTATTTTATATTAAAACCGATTAAAATGTATAGTGTATTCTAAGTATACTATATAGTAATATATATATATATTACAGGGCTTTGAACGCATACAGCGTCACATTCCAAGAAAGACACACTGAGGGCGCGATTAGCAACGCCAATACCGCGCGCTATAAGCCGAACCACACATGTACGATACATAATAGGTACGTTAAAGAAACAACAATGCTTTAGTACCTAATCCCACCTATTACGTATACATACCACGTAGTTTATCGACTCGACGTCGATGTCCTTCGGGGCTCCTCCAAACTTTCTTGCCTCGGTCACACTGGCGCGCGTGCTCAGAGCACTTTTTGCTGGCTTGGGTGCCGGCACTGAGATATTGAAATAATTGCTTTTTCAACGGCACGGCGTGCAAATGACATTCGAGATGGAGGTCGTTTTTTTAACTGAGTGTACGAGATGGAAAATTGTCTCGTGATGAAATGTTTGGTTTGGTGATAAAATGATAGGTTATCATTTTACACGTGGGTAATTTTTGGACGGATTGTTGTCCGTAGATTTTTTTTATAATTAAGTATCTCTTTGTTCCTTTTATACTTCAAAACATATTGAATTTTGCGATGTTTTACGATATAGGTTCCAGCAAGCAATTCGTTACCTAAGCTTGGAATAAGATACACTCACGCCTTTTTCCCATAAGGGTAAAATGAAATCTAAATGAAAATAATTCTTGTATAGGTACTTCTTATGCTTCGTCCACATTTAAATCTATTTATTATATTTCCGCAAATTTAAATCTGTGAGAAGTACTTTTATTTCATTACGTAAGTGTCAGAAATCAATTACGAATGAGGCTGTCAAAGTTTGATATTTATATCATAAACATTTCTAAAGTTACCTACCTACCTCATTAAAAATCAATACGTAGTAATTTTCCACTAAGTGTATTATTTATATTGTTTCCTAACAACTTCATACTAGCTCAACTATTTTCAATAATTCGTGAAGACAATAAAATGATTAGCGACATGTCGGGCCGGGTGGCTTAATGAGATTCGACGCAGTGGCAGCTTAGTGTTAAAAACCTAAATTGTGGTGTGAACTTTCACAGGCAGTGGTCGCCGCGGTTTTATAGCTAGCTAGCTGTGCCTGCGGCTTTGCTCGGGTTTATGTGGGGATAAAATGCCTCAATTGCTTTTATCCTACACACCGATCGCTATTCCTATTCATCGATTTACTACAATAAATGGTTAGGAAGAAATCTATAGCCCACATAAGCTGGTGTGTCTCTGAACGATTTCTACTCATCTGTAACGCTAATGAAGTTGCCATATCATTGACCAGATAAGAAAAAAAGATGCAAGGTGAAATTTTCTGTATAGATAATTCTCACCTCGATAAGTCTATGGGGGTATATTTAAAACAGTCTTCTTATCCTACTCAGATTGCTAATGTAGGGTGGATACAATGAAAAACTCACGTACGCAAAATACCAGACTTGGAAAAATAAATATAACTGAAGCAATTTTTCCGATAGGGAATCAAATCAACCATCGTCGTAGTGTATAAGCCGATCGCTTAGTCACTGAAACTGAAAGACGTCGCGTCAATAATACCAAATAAACAATCTCTTAGTGAGCTCTAACTTTCTTGCTAGCTACAAAAACAAATAACACTAAAATATAACAAAACAATGTCAGACAATCTATTAAAAATCAAAATCTGGCTTACAAAGATTCCAGTTTTAATCGTACCGTCTAGATTTTTCTACATAGCTCTAAATTTGACACAAACTCGAACGAGAACCGAAAGTGTTCGCTGTTTATTTCTTTTTATTAGCAACGAGACGCGATGGCTCCTCGATATAATATATAAGCGTTATGTGACGGCACGTGCTATCTTTAATCTATAAATATGTATCGCGTTAGGGATTATTTTCCTTAAACGCTCTAGTATCTTCGTCTAAAGGACGACCTTTGACACAAAAGTAAATAAATACTTAAAATAATTATACCTATGTATCAGTTAAAACGTGAAGGCCAGTTCTGCCCTGGTCTTCTTCATGCTACTATGAAGAAGAACAGATCAATATATATGTCGCAGTAAGATAGATGAAGCCGTAATATAGTTATATCCCTAGGGATATAATTATATACCGTAACATAGTTATACGAAAGCGATTCTTTACTATCTCACTAGGAATATAGTTATAAAACCGTCGAAGTTTAGTGATATACTTATATTACTAGATTAAGTTTAGTGAAATAGCTTTCGGAGAGTGCGGAGCAGGCGTCGCGCCGCCTACCCCTCGGCGGGGGAGGGGTTCGTTGTGTTTAAATGTTTTTAAGATCCTAACCCTAAGCACCAAATATTCTTTTTGCTTCCCAAAATAGATAAATGGTCACCAAATTTGAACACAGACTACTTTAATGTAAGACTGAAATTACTTTTTTGTCCAGCTGATGATTTTAATATGGGTTTAGGTTAGGTTAGAACTGCGACCACAATGCACGAGCCGAGCGAGCGAAGCGAGCGTGCCGCGGCAGCGGCCGGCGACGTGCCAGGACCGAATTCGGCCAATTTAACTAACATTTTACTGAAGTATTACCTATACTATTTGGCTATATTATCATATTTTAATTAATTTCGTGAATTTTAAAGGCGTCCATATATTTTTATTTCAGTCAATAATAAGAAAAATTGGATTTATTTGATAACATTTTAGGAATCGTAATTTGGTGACCATTTATCCATTTTGGTGAACATTTCGAATTTTATTGGTAGTAAAATAGGTACATTTTTGGGGGGCGTTTAAACACAAGCCTTTTACAATGCAAATTACAATGAGATCCAAAAAACCAGAGTGGACGCGGCAGAGAATAAGTGAAGTAATAAATTACATAGAAGAGTATGAAGCGGCGCCTCGGCTTATCGTAAAGAGAAATCCTAACCATCATTTTTATGCAAACCATTATGACGTAATGCAGGTAGGAGCGGAAATGTATTTAGCTTTGAAACGAAAATCGACTACTGATCCTGTTATAAAAATTTTGCCCTCCGAAGAATATTACAATGCTTTGCCAGAAATTCATAAAAACACAGGACATGGTGGTCGTGACAAAATGTTACAATGACAATATGATAAGTACAATATGACTTTTTTTGAGACAAACCCTAATATATTTATAACACTGAACTTAATCTAGTAATATAAGTATATCACTAAACTTCGACGGTTTTATAACTATATTGCTAGTGAGATAGTAAAGAATCGCTTTCGTATAACTATGTTACGGTATATAATTATATCCCTAGGGATATAACTATATTACGGTTTTATCTATCTTACTGCGACATATACACAATAGAAAAATATCAAGAAGATTAAGTCGCAATAGAAAAAAGAAAATCAATTGTATGTATGTTATGTGATTCTGTAACTTAAATAGCCCTAGTTTTAAAACTGTTTTAACCCTAGTTTTTTCCTTTTAGTTTAAGTAAAAAACTATATTTTCAATCTTATGAAGGGTTAGGCAGAGCTGTACTTAATATGTTGTTAAAATATCGTTATCAAACCGTAGCTAAATTCTTAAAGCAATTAATTCATTACAGTGTGCCTAAAAAGTCTAAAATATAGTTTCTTGGAGAATTTTCGGCAATGTCGATTTATTTGGAACAATACAATTCAATTCATTTAGCAAAATCCTCTAAGCTCACATATTATGAAAATGCTTGCATAAAAATATATTTTTTTTTTATATGGGATTCCCTTTGGATTCTCCGTATCCCTTACGAAGAAGAAGCACATGTCTCTTCTATCATTAAAAGCATTTAGCAGATAAGAAGCATCTTTCTTCATTGATAAACAAAGCGTAACATTACCATTAAAATCGATCTGTAAACCAGAATACGGGAATTTAAATAATGCTCTCTTTTACAAATTTTATCGATTTAAAGTTAAAGTTACAATCATTTATTCAAGATAGACTACTAGGGACTACTGGGGTACTTTTTAGGGTTCCGTAGCCAAATGGCAAAAAACGGAACCCTTATAGATTCGTCATGTCTGTCTGTCCGTCCGTGTCACAGCCACTATATTCCGAAACTATAAGAACTATGCTGTTGAATCTTAGTAAGTAGATGTATTCTGTGAACCGCATGAAGATTTTCACACAAAAATAGAAAAAAAAACAATGCATTTTGGGAGTCCCCATACTTAGAACGGAAACTCGATATTTTTTTTCATCAAACCCGTACGTGTGGGGTAGGTATCTATGGATAGGTCTTCAGACATGATATTGAGGTTTCTAGTATCATTATTTTGTAAGCTAAATAGTTTGCGCGAGAGACACTTGCAAAGTGGTAAAATGTGTGTCCCCCACCCCTGTAACTTCTAAAATAACAAATAATAAAATAAGAGAATGATAAAACTAAAAAAAATATATAACGTACATTACCATGTAAACTTCCACCGAAAATTGGGTTGAACGAGATCTAGTAAGTTTTTTTTTGATACGTCATAAATCGTAATGGTACGGAACCCTCCGTGCGCGAGTCCGACTCGCACTTGTCCGGTTTTTTAATGTAATTTCTACATTAAAGACAGCACCCAAAATGCCAGCTCTTCACCGCCTCCTAGTGTTTTAGCTAGGAAGAAGAAGCGGCGCAACAAACTCCCCAGCAACATATTTTTCTGTCAGTTAATATTAAAGACACTAGTGAACCCGACAGACGTTGTCCTGCCCGATCTCGATTGCAGCGCCACCTACCGGGTCAAATTTTTCCTCATTTCCATGTTTGGACTTCCACAAATATTTCAATATCAAAATTAGCTAAATCGGTCTAGCCGTTCTAGAGTTATAGCGAGACTGATTTATATATATACATACTTATATAAATAATAATGAAAAATTCAAACAAGTGATATAGAAATAAAGCTAAATTGGTGCGTAAAAATACTAAACATCGCACTTATCATTTAAGTGTATGAAATCATCAGAATATGGGATCCCAATTTTTTTATCCATTCTACACGTGCTGGCATTTAACAGTCTATCAGATGAAAACACGTGAGTTGAACGTACAAAGTACCGTACACAAGAATGGCGTCGACTTACATCGATGAGGAAAGTTGAGTGTCGCGAGTGATATAACACCACTAGCGAAAGCAAAAAATAAATTGGCTGTTAAGACAAAAAAAAATCTCCTATCGAAAATATATTTTACGCTTACCGCACAACGCTTTTTTAATAGTTACTGTGAGATGAAGACAAAATAATGTCACATCGGATGCAAAGGAATTTGAACGTCACGGCTTGTATCCCAAAAAATTTTGAAGACGTACGTTAGTACTTATGTTCATCCACATTTAGTTGGTACGTTTTAAGTTCCATAATACAAATAGTCAATAACCATCGAATCTACACTCTGAGCTGCTACTGAGAATATCATAGAAAATCCCAAAAATATCTAACCTCTGAATTGAGATCTCACACTCGGGAACTCTAAACGAAGAACGTTTAGATTATTTCATCTCATTCATCTCCCACTCATTCTAAAGATATAGCTATAGGGCAAGAATTGTGCGTTGGTAATGCATTTGTACACCTTTGTAATTGAAGAGAGCAGAAGGTTTTGAAACTTCTTGGTTATCGGGATCTGCAACGATATTTTGACAATACATAGGTCTAAATCTTCATTTAAGTATTTAAATTGCCTTTATGTAGTAGAAAAGGTATAATTTCGTAGGAGGCTAGTTGTCTAATATTTTCTATGGATCCATAAAAAAGTTGAACATATACAGAGCCGAATAACAAAAACGAAATTAAAATTGATTAAAAAAAATAAGGAATTTTCACATAGGTATAAGTTGCTTATATCTTAGAACTTTATTAGTTGATTGAAATATTTTTTCAGTTAACGTCTACTACTTAATTATTTTTTTACAAAAGGCCTGTTATTTACAATAAATTCAACACCTTTCAACTACCCAATTGCAAAAGGCTCGCCCCCTATTGCATTACCGACGAACTGTAAGTGTACTTGGTACACCTCTGCCTAACCCTTTGGGGTATACAGGCGTGATGGTATAGTATGTTCTTTTTACTTGCCTGGTAACAACAAACGGTTAGATATCGACACGTATCTTTACGATCGATCCTCGTGTCAAATCTCATGTCCGTAACACATGTCCGCTGCAACGTAGTCCGAAGATTAAGCGTGACGAATCTCCGAGACAATCCTTGCAAGACAAAAGCGGTCCGTTTGTCACGCGCAGTAAATATTTTGGACAGGGCTTTACGGGTCCCGTAGTTTTATGAGGCTTTCTCGCTGACACCATTGTCTGGACGACGCCCGCCGACTGATTAGCCATGCTTCAACCAAGGGACGTTCACAATTTAAAATAATTTTACTAGATTTGAGGACCAATTGTTTTATATCTTACTTGTTTTTCAACGCTACTTAACGATTTGTTGAAATGTTTACGGTTAATGTTTATTTATGGACATATATTATAAATGGTCTTGGTTTGTCGGTCGCCGCAGCTGTATAGGTACCTACTCATTAACGACGTTGCATATGAGTAAACAACGGCTGTTGTTATTCGAAAACAGTGAGTTGAAATTGCCGATGCATTTAATGATCTTAAGAAAATTAAATAATAAAACTGATTTGACTGATTTTTGTAGCGATGTCTGGACTATATATAGTCAAATCAAATCAAGTACAATCACGTAGGGTCGTCGCAGTTTTGATTTATGGTCATCCTAAAGATCGTTGAATACTTGATGAAGGCAATAATGATGCTTCCAGACTTGATGTATTATGTCAAGGTATATATTTGAGGTCATTAGGAATAATGTCTGTAAGTAATATTTCTTATTCTACGATAGGAACCAGTGAACAGTGCCTATGGAATTTAAAGCATGGATCTGGTAGACCCATTTGATGACTTCACTGTCTGATTGCTAATTGATAACTGTTATCTTATATGAGCTTGTCTATGACTCACTTCCCAGGCATTTAGAAACCGGAAGATGTTCACACCAGGCGAGATATAGTATTTAGTACAAAAAGTTGGTTCTGAGCCGGTGCGCAATGTGGGCCGGCGTCAAGGCTGCGGCAACCTTGCTGTTTGTGGAGCGTGACGGCGACCGACGTGTCGGCACCCACGGCGTGACGTCACCCCCGGCGCCCCCGCCCCAAGGTGCCAGGCATGCTATGCAAGAGTTGCTAAGACAACTGCTTGAGGTTACGTCCTATGATGCCGTTTTTCATAACAGTTCAATACATCTCATCAATAGACGCAGTTCTTAAAGGGCTTAATGTAACAACACTATTAATTTCAATCAATGTTTCATTCAAACTAATTACATTTTCAATTACCTAATAATTATGTTGTTTTTGCCAATATTTATGTAATGCAATAAGTAATAGTTTTCACTTTAAAAGATTTCTGTAAGTTATTGAATTTCTTTAAGTTTTCTTTTTCTGTTTTTCGAAGAAGCATTGTTACTGGAAAGTAATTTTAGTTTAAGTCACTAGATCCGTCACGAAAATACTTTTTCCTTGAGTCTATCTCGAATTAAATCAGCCTTTTATAACTCAAAGAGATTTCTAATTTAATAAAGTAACCTATAAATCTATTTTAAGATAACTTGATGTAATTAGTTTTAATTATTTGATTAGATAAAATGGTGAGATAAGTGAATATCAACGTTCAGATATAAGTATTTGTTGATGAAATTTCGATAATTTCGCAATCGATTATCTGGTAAGTAGCTATTTCTGGAAAATCATTTATTACGAATAGTTGCGTGGGCGCTGTTTCACAAGTTTCGAAATTTCGTACGAACGTTAATAATAGTTGAAAAGTTTGAGCTTATTTCAAACGTCGGTACCTAATAGTAAGTTTCTCATAATTTTCAGTAAGCTCGTAAAACTTGGTAGTTCAGAAGCGCGTGCAAAAGCCCATTGGCTCACATTATTATGGAATTAAAGGTAAACAGGTGTGAAATTAAGCTCACTTTTTGTTCAGCTAATAGATTGCGGCGCACTTTTACGTCCCGTCCACTTACATAATACCCTTTTATTATAGACATACAATCACCTAAACGCTGTGTTTAAAACACTATAATTTTGCACTAAACAGAATGATTTGGGAGTTTCGTCTCGTTATAAATTTCTACTTTTGTTTTTTACTCACCAATTATGGGCGGCGAGGGATTCAAAGAGGTTTTTATAGATTGGAACGGTTGATTGATGGGTGATTATTTTTGGGTTGGATTGAAGATGCTTCCGAGTTGTTTTGTTAGCGATAACAACAATCTTCGTTGACGGTCGGTTGTTCACATAAATCTTTATTGTTCTATAATGTTGTTTTTGTCGCTGTAATTGAATCTAGTAAAATGTTGAAGTGGTTATTGCTTAAGGGTATTACATCGCTCAAATCCCAAAAACACCCTAGGTTTAAAGAAGTTTCTAGATGAATCCTTATGTGCCTTTGCCATATAAAAAATATATGTTATACTTAAGGTCATCACAAATAAATTGTATTGTTTAATTTTTTCATAAAATTGCCCCATTTTTTTTAAATAAATCAAAGAAAATAGTCCTTTTCCAAACTAAATTGCATTTTGTCTCTTTAACCGCTTAATAGTTTGTCATAAATGTTATACCAAAAAATTTGTAATAACACACTTAACAACTTGTATTGTTTAATTTTTCCTATTTCTTTGAATATTTTTAAATAATAAAGAAAAACCCGAAACTTCACTAGCGCCCCCCGTGAAGCACCCCCGCAATGCCCGTGATGAATACTCAGGACGCGAATATCAGTGTCTCGACGACTCTTGCGACGGGTGGGCTGTACGTGCGTTATTGTTTGCAAATAAATTACAAAAGTGATGATTTTTGAATGATTTTTGAATTAAGCAATATCGTAAATAGTACAAATATAAATATTACGTAGAAATTAAGTTTGTAAGTATATTTAAAGTAGTTCATAATTTTGTTTTTGTTCTTGATCATTATCATAGATTAACCCATAGTGAAATGAAATCTACGGGCGCACTCCTTTGTCTGGCTCTAAATGCCGACAATCATTTTAATCATTTTAATTCGGATTATACATAATAATCATGTTATCCAAAGTTTGAATGAACCTCGGAGTACCTAAGTACGTACCGACTGAGATACTAGTTTATCTGACCTCGTAAGTAAGCTGACCTTTTATTGTACGAAATTCTATATAATGCGAGCTCAGCTTATATGTATAACAAGCTATACCTACATCACCAGTACAAACTGACCGCTTATTGTACGGACAGTCTATACAATGCGAGGTCAGCTTATACTGGATACCTAGGTTTAACATGCTATACATAATCACCAGTACAAGCTGACCCTTTATTGTACAGAAAGTCTTTACAATGCGAAATCAGGTCAATAGGAGTTGCGTATTTTCATGTCACCAAAAGTCGCTATTCCCCTCTTTATCGAGACGTATTTCAAAATCCAAGATGGCGCACATCATTTAAATAAATTGATATGGGTGTCAATTTCGAGGTATCTTGGGGTACTGATGATGAAAATGGCATTGATTTTGTAATCCAAGATGGCGGACATTATTTTTCTTTATAAATTGATATGGGTGTCAATTTCAAGGTTTATCGGGATGCTTATTACGAAAATGACGTTAATTTTGAAATCCAAGATGGCGGACATTATTTTTCTTTATAAATTTATAAGGGTGTGAATTCCAAGGTTTATCGGGATTCTCATTACGAAAATGACATTAATTTTGAAATCCAAGATGGCGGACATTATTTTTCTTTATAAATTGATATGGGTGTCAATTTCAAGGTTTATCGGGATGCTAATTACGAAAATGACATTAATTTTGAAATCCAAGATGGCGGACATTATTTTCTTTATAAATTGATACCTATGGGTGTCAATTTCAAGGTTTAACGGGGTGCTAATTACGAAAATGACATCAATTTTAAAATCCAAGATAGCGAACATTATTTTACTAAATATTGATATGGGTGTCAATTTCAAGGATTATCGGGATGCTAATTACGAAAATGACATTAATTTTGGAATCCAAGATGGTGGACATTATTTTTCTAAATACCTACATAAATTGATATGGTTGTCAATTTCAAGGTTTATCGCAATGCTAATTACGAAAATGATATTAATTTTAGATATATTTCAAGGCGGACATTATCCTAATTAGCATCCTGATAAACCTTGAAATTAACACCCATATCAATTTATTTAGAAAAATAATGTCCGCTATCTTGGATATCAAAATTAATGTCATTTTCGTAATTAACATCCCGATAAACCTTGAAATTGACACCCATATCAATTTATAAAGAAAATAATGTCCGCCATCTTGGATTTAAAAATTAATGTCATTTTCGTAATTAGCATCCCGATAAACCTTGAAATTAACACCCATATCAATTTATAAAGAAAATAATGTCCGCCATCTTGAATTTCAAAATTAATGTCATTTTCGTAATAAGCATCCTGATAAACCTTGAAATTGACACCCATATCAATTTAATAAGAAAAATAATGTCAGCCATCTTGGATTTCAAAATTAATGTCATTTTCGTAATTAGCATCCCAATAAACCTAGAAATTGACACCCATATCAATTTATAAAGAAAAATTATGTCCGCTATCTTGGATTTCAAAATTAATGTCATTTTCGTAATTAGCATCCTGATAAACCTTGAAATTGACACCCATATCAACTTCGACTTTGACTTTGACTTCGACTTACGAAACTTTCTGCATTTCATGCATGTTTGTTTGCATGTATTTTTCTCTGTAAAGAGAAACAAACATGCACGTCGTTACACTTTTAAGTGTCGTTTTTTTCCGTCTAGTCCCCTTTCGCAACGCGCGATAAGGAACTTCGTTCCAAAAAGTAAAGTGAATAATTTATCATGTAGTAGCACCCACACTCAATTTGATGAATGTTGAAAGCCAGCTCATCCTAGCTATCTCCGTTTCTGAGAATCTAGAAGGACTTACCTGATCATCATCAGACCCTCAGAATGTATCATGTAGTAGCACCCATATTCAATTAGATGAATGTTGAAAGCCAGCTCATCCTAGCTATCTCCGTTTCTGAGAACCTATAAGCACTTACCTGATCATCATCAGACCCTCAGAATATATCATAATTATAGTGGCACCCGTATTCAATTATATGTAAATATAAATAAATGTTTTAAGCCAGGTCACCCTAGTTATTTTCATTAGGTACTAAAGTAATATGTAGAAAGGTGTAGGTATCCCTTATTTCAAAATAATCAAGAATTACCTATAATAATTATTATAGATGTAGGTAACTCGTACAAGACTTTTATCTAGAGGAACAAAATATCTTAAATCTTTCAGAGAACGAATAAAATAGGTAAATACGATGACGACACTGCGACATATCTGTATTCTTGCTTAATCTTCAGTTCCTTTTATTGAGTACGATCAAATGTCGATAGATGGCGCTGAAGTAACAAATACTAGCACAAAAACCCGAATCCTCAAGGTCATTCGGCAATGTAATACCCTTAATTTAATGACTTGTGAGTTTGCTTGTAATTGGTTTTAGCACGTTGGGAATGATTGCGTAACAATTATAATACATTTAGGGTTCACTGTATTGTTATTGAAAAACTGTTTGTCTAGTGTAGGTACCTATGTAACTATATTTTAGCTGACTTCTAGTAGGTAGGTAATTATTATCTGAGGTTCTGAATAAAGGTATATTTTTTCATTTGATTACTTCCGAAATAGAATCAAACTGCTTCATTAGTCTAGTGGTCCCAAGTGCAACTGCTATGCTAGGTCCTGGATTTGACTCCTGAATCGAGCACTTAAGCACTTTGCTTTGGGTTTTTCTATGAAATTCTCAGTAGCAGCTCGTAGTCTGGACTTGTGCCCGATTAATGGGAATAGGCTCGCCCCTTATTATATTGGACCAAAACATACCGGCGAACTGTGAGTGACCATAAGTGATGGCCTGATGGTATGTTAAGTTATGTTTCATTCGAGATAGTTTCATATAAATCTGATTGGTGTTCTAATTATTTGATTCTGAGGATTCTTCTTCTCTTCTTAAATATAATTTAACCCGTCAAGACCCATATTATAGATACAATGGAAAATCTATCGCTCGGACCATTTTTTATTGCGAGCATAATAAGAAATAAATCCCTAAGAAAAGTAAGTAGGTAGTTAGTGCACTTTATTATACCTACTAACTAAAGAAAAATCTATTATATTATCTATCTATCTATTTTATTGTTGTTTTCATGTTTTTTCCTTGATAAATCTATAAGCACCCACCATTTCTTAATTTAGACTTGATCGGTACCTTTTGTTAGATTCCGTGAATTTGTGGACAATTTAAAAATTCTGGTTACTTTCAGGTTTATTGGCCGAAACTAAACTAGTTACGTGTTTAAGTCAACTATTATTATAACGTTCATTTTGTGGAAGAAATACCTAACTGTAATAATAAACTGATGTTATAAATATTGTGTTGACACCTTCTCAATGGCGAACAGTTAGAAATGTTTCGCAAAATAGGGATGTATCAGATTTGATACTTATATTGGTTAGATTTATCAAAAAGGGTTATTAGGGTTGCCTCCTATTTCATGGAAAATTAAAACAATTTATCGAACTGTCCACCACGCAGGCCCTGTGCGGCTTGCTAAGTAGATGTCTCATGTCTTCGAATTTTTGGTTCTAGTACATGCCGATTTTCTCACGATGGTTTTCTTTGGGAGCAGCAGTGATGAAATAATTACCACAATATAAAGCGTTTGTCTGGGTTCGAACCTACAACTCGTAAGTCGCGGTCATTACCACTAGGCCACCACCGCTCTCCGTCTATTTAAGCAGAGGTGTACCTACTTAATGTTCACCCGCAGTTTGCCACTATGCTTAGGTCCTATGTTTTTTTTTATGGGATAACTCGGCAAACAAGCAGGGCGAGCTACCTGATGGTAAATAGTCATCGCCGCCCCTGGACATGTGCAAAACCAAAGGAGTTGCAGATGCGTTGCCGAGCCTATTTAGGGAAAGGGAGGGGAAGGATAAAAGGAGAAGGAAGGGGATTGGGGGAGGAATTGGGCCTCCGGCCCTCTCGCTCACCGAACGAAGCGCAGTAACGAAGTAATAGGGGGTGTGCCTATTGCGATTCACCAGGCACATATCCAAACTCCGAGCTGCTACTAAGAATTTGATTGAAAAATCCAATAACTTATAATGCCTTTGCTTGACCTGGGACTCGAACCCAGGACCCTAGCATAGTCGCGTTAAATTTCCAAAACTTATTTATAGGTACTAATATTATAAAGAGTGTGAGTTTGTGATTTTGTAGGGGGTAATCTCTGGATTTCTTGAGCCGATTTTGAAAATTATTTCAGCAATAGAAAGCTACATTATTCCTGAGTGACAAAAGCTATATTTTATCCCGAAAATGAAAAGAAACGTGTAGTTCATGCGGGCGAAGTCGCGGGCGGAAAGCTTGTTTTTTAATAAATGGCTATCATTGCATAAGTAAAACGAACGTCCTGAACTTGTTATTCTTAGTTTTATTTACAAGCGAAGCTGGAACGCGGCTTTCAGTGGAACGAAACGCGTCCTACACAATGCGTTAGGACTTGTGAGCTTTTGCAACCATTTCACGGTGATGCCGACAAATATAAGCCAAGACGAATCTGTCCTTACTTGTGTACTAAGCGTTTGACCCGGCACCGCTCGCGCCCACTAACCCACTGTTCGATAAGAACTCGTGCAACTGCAACATTTGAATCTGACACGTATTCGTTGGCAAGTAAAGTGCAATGTCCTATCACAATAGCTATTCATCTCTTTGATGTAATGATGTGTAGTCAGTATCAACTGTTTATTTACTGCCTGCTACGTTTGTTCGTGGGTCGTATGTTGTCTTGTGAGTAGGGTAAATTGAGTCCTATTGTGTTTCGGTTGTAGTCTGTTTTTGTGTAGCGTTTGTGAGTCTGTTATGTTTTAGTGTTGGTTATGAGTGGATTGTGTGACTGGCAGAAGAGTCTTCAGCGGTACCGTTAGCGGACCGTTCAATAAATTAATTTGGTAACAGCCGTTGCTTGCTAGGGATAAACTTGGATTACATGTTAACTTTCAAGTAGTTTGTGCCATAAAATACCGCGTTAATACCCATGTCCATGTAGATATAAAATTAACATCGCGTTAATGAAAGATTTTTGAGATTTTAGCGGTGCACTGTGAAAAAAAAACTCAATCTATGTGAAATGCTTTATTTTCGTTAAGTTGGTAACGAAAATATCTAGGATGTCAGCAGATTAAGTAGGTTTTTATATAAAATTCTCTGTAGCTATGGTTAGCTTGAAGTTCCGATTGGGCCTGGTTATTGTTAATATGCTCGCCCCCTATTAGGTAAAGTTATGGGGTCGAACTATGTGTAGTACACCTCAGCCTAACCCTTCAGGGAAAACAGGTATGATGGTATGTATATAAGCGTATAATTTCAATAAATTTTCATTAATCAAATTAAACGAGAAACACTTACTTTTAAACTTTTTAATTAATGTTGTTTACCCGTAAAAGTTTTGACGAAGCAAACTTATTAAATCCATTGAAAACATTCGACTTACCTACGCATATTGGCCCTATAAATTGTACTTACATAACATATTTTTTGGTCACCGTATCTGTCCCAGTATTTCAATTATCAATGGGGACATAATTCTTGCAGGCTACACAAAATTTCTTGACGGAAAAACCCACCAACATTTTGTCCGACCCCTAGGTGGGCGATTCCCGAATAATTTCTATGACCGGTTCAACAACTGTCAGCATAAGATTTTATGTTATTGAATACGTGACATAAATTAAATTTGTACTGTATTTTTTTATTATATACTGTAACATTTGTACTAGACCAGACCGGAAGGGTTCATGTACACCTCAGATCAAATAAAAAGTTAAGATGGAACTTTGCGACCAAAGAAGTGAGGCCGGCTAAAACTACGCCTAGCTGTTTACAAACACAATTTTACACTATATAACAATACCGAAACTACGCCTTATATTGTCAGTCGAGGCGAGGCGCAAAGTTCCATCTTAACTTTTTTTTTTTTTTTATGCGGGCCGGCCAATTACGAGATACGTGTAATAGCTATATTAATGAACGATATGCTGGTTACTATAAAATATTTACCGACGGATCGAAGGACAACTGTGGTAAAGGAGCGGCATTCCTAGATTCCTCATCTAACGATTATGTTCAACTCAGGATTGAATCCGATATTTCAATAATGACGATAGAACTTATTGCTATCGCAGAAGCATTATCTTATATTAAATCTATGGATTATCAAAAATGTGTAATCTTGACGGACTCTAAAAGTTCGATCCAACATTTGGCTCGGTGCACCTCGCCAGTGCGAGGAGTACCGATAGCCTATTCGATATTGAAATCAATCCTTGAGCTCCAACGTCTATCAAAGATAGTTGCCGTCCAGTGGATACCATCTCACATTCAAATAGAAGAAAACGAAACGGTCGATTTACTGGCAAAACAAGCATGTATTGACGGTGTCCAGCTAATGGTTGTCCCCACCTACTTGGAACGTATTAAGTTAGTTAAGAAGTTAGTCAAAGATAATTGGAATGAATATTTTGATGAACGTTCAAGGGAAAAAGGCATCTGGTTCCGAACGATCCAACCACAACCATCGCAGTATCCCTGGATTGATAATTGTAATTTTTCTAGAAAAGAATTAATTCTAGCACTAAGAACGCGTTCCGGACACATCCCATCAAAAAAGTTTGCGTTCCTTATGAAAAAATCAACAAGTCCCAACTGTGATAACTGCGGAGTTCTCGAAGACGTGCAACATCTTTTGATGGAGTGTGTCCGAAACGAGAGTTATAGACGACTAGTTTTTGTTAGTGGCTCATTGAATATAGGATTATGTAATAGTGTGTAGAAAGGCGAGATGTATTGCCTCTCCAACCAAAGGGAGGATCCTCCAACCAGGCAGGTGTTTTTTCCTGGCGGGCTACGGCCCCACGGTTGATATCAGGCGGTTGTATATACTCTAATCGCGCGGTAAACTCCACTTGCGTGATTCAGGATTTTGAACGACGTAGTTTCATGTAGCGTGCTAGATGTCGCTAAATCACTCCCCCCCGAGACCGGAGGTCGATGATTTCTTCGGAGCAGCGGTCAGTGCGTCAGGTGCTTGCCAGTGCTAGTGGCGCGTATATGTTCCAGTGAGTCGGAACAGGATGCCGCGTAGTCCGCAGTGAGTCGGGACTGTGTCGCGGTGATGCCCCAGTGAGTCGGGGTGATGCTGCATAGTCCTCAGTGAGTCGAGGTGGTGCAGTGCTGCGTAGTGGCTGGCTGCTGCGTCGACCAGGAGAGACGGCCTCTGCTAGTTGACCGGTCGAAGTGCAGTGTGCTGTGCCAAGTCGCTGATGTCGGCTGAGGGTGCTGACCAGGCTGCGGGGTTGCTGCAGGCATGTGGTCTGGATGCCCGTTGAAGCCGGGAGAGTGCTGGCTGGCTGTGTGACTCGCTGCTCGTTCAGATGCTGTGCGGGAGGTAAGGCGATGACGATGATGATGAAGCTGCTGGTCTTCGAAGGCTGCGCTGGTGTTCTGCTCGGGGTCACCACTGTAGAAAGGCGAGATGTATTGCCTCTCCAACCAAAGGGAGGATCCTCCAACCAGGCAGGTGTTTTTTCCTGGCGGGCTACGGCCCCACGGTTGATATCAGGCGGTTGTATATACTCTAATCGCGCGGTAAACTCCACTTGCGCGATTCAGGATTTTGAACGACGTAGTTTCATGTATCGTGCTAGATGTCGCTACAAGTGTATTAGCACTGCCTTTGTCTGATAAAGCTAAGTATTTATATAAGTTAATTGATGAAGGTTTAAAATGTTAATCTAGTTGTAATACCCATATTGTGATTTGTTTTTCAACAGGGTGGCATTGTCGCTCAGCGACAAAACCCTTTAAATAAAGATTAAAAAAAAAAAACTTTTTTTTTGGTCTGAGATGTACACCTACAGTTCGGCGGTATTTTTAAATTTTGTCATTATTGAAATGTATAGAAAACGGCCGATTAGTCTACTTCTAGTTCTAAGCACGACCGCTATACGCAAGGTCCTAGGTTCGATTACCAGGTCGAGCAGTGTTATTGGGTCTTTCTATGAAATTCTCACTAGCTCGGAGTCTGGATTTGTGTCCGGTTAATGGCAATAGGCTCGCCCTCCATTTACATAGGACCTAAACATACCGGCGAAGTGTGGGTGTACATTAGTACACCTCTGCTGATCCCTTCGGGGAGTAGAGGCGTGATGGTATGTAATGTTATGATGGTATATTCATGGTTGGTGGTTTCATGTAAAACCATGATCGCATTGCAGGTGGCTTTTTCATTCTTTCTTCTTTGCTTAAACCTTTGTCGCAGACAGTTTCATTTCCAAAAATCGCATCCTCATCTGTATGGGCACGCGCACTAGTCTCTTGACCGCCATATTTAGAAGGCGCCATTGTAACTTGTCCATGGAGGGTGCTCAGTACCCTGCAGTACTTGGCACATAAATTGAGCAAACACTCGAATCTTGACTCGTGCTTCAGACAACTATCATTTGTTTTAATACACATACATTTTAGTGCCTGCGTTCCCATTGAGGGACCACATTTGAATTTTGAGCTTTTGAATGCGTCAGCCTTTAGTAAAAGTTCCCAAACAATTGTAAATTCAGCCAATAATTTGTAAAAGTAGCCACTCAAAAGTTACAATAGGCCAAAGGTGGTCCCTCAGTCGTGACCCACAGGCATCCATATCTCGTAACCTAGTGAAAATTTACAACTGCTGTAAATGTCTACTCTTAGTAAAAGATTTGTAAAACTAATTTACCAAATATGAACCCTTTCCGTTCACTGTGTAAAAATTACTAGCATGCAGAAGGTGGTCCCTCAATCGTGCACTATAAGTTCACCTTGAGTGAAGCCCACAATGGAATTAGGAATTTTCATATGGTCCTAGCGTTAGTAAAAGTATTTAAAAGATTGTAAATAATTTGTTTTACGAATCTTTTACTAAGAGTAGACATTTACAGCAGTTGTAAATTTTCACTAGGTTACGAGATATGGATGCCTGTGGGTCACGACTGAGGGACCACCTTTGGCCTATTGTAACTTTTGAGTGGCTACTTTTACAAATTATTGGCTGAATTTACAATTATTTGGGAACTTTTACTAAAGGCTGACGCATTCAAAAGCTCAAAATTCAAATGTGGTCCCTCAATAGGAACGCAGGCCATTTTAGTAGTAGTAGTGCCTGCTGACATGTGTACATTCCAGCATGAATGGGTCCGCACAATCGGGGAAGCACTACCCTCCCACAGAATATCGACGTCAAGTAGCAGTATGCATACTGTTTCGTTTTGTACGGTGAGTGTGGGACGCTGGAGGCCCAATTTCTCCCTCAGTCTTGTTCTTTGTCCTTTTCCTATTCTCCTTTCCCCCCTTTTCTGTAAATAGGCTTGGCAACGCATCTGCAACTCTTTTCGTTTCGCTGATATTCATGGCTGGCGATGACTACTTACCATCAGGTAGCTCGCCTGCTCTTTGCCGAATTATTCCATAAAAAAAAACTGGTATTACCACCTAAGATGTAAGATGTTGACTGTAGTCCAGTGTTGACGTATTCGCCATAGCGCGTGCACGTATGTCTTGTAGCTACAGAACAATCTAGGACGTCGTTTTTCTTTAGGTCTTCAAAAAAAATTCAACCGGTTCAAGGGTTGGAGAAGAAGAAGGTGAATGGTGAATTACAAAAAAATCATCACATTTGGGAAATTAATCAAAGGACCACATGCGTCTGTTGCAATTACAACCACTAGACTATTGAGGAAGTTTATTGAAGAAGGAATAAAAAACAATAAGTTTTAAGCAATAGAAATTTAAAGAATAAGTTTTAGTAGAAGGATATCATAATATTCCTAAAGAATTACATAAAACAATTCAAAGTACTAAATAACAAATGTATGACGTTCTTATGGGACGGGTTAGTCTGTAGGTGTATGCGAGTCAGCTACCCACGCGGCACAGGATCGAATCCTACCCGTACATTTTATACGAAATATTGAAATTGCTTCTACTTGGCTTCATGCTAATCAAACTTCCAGATCCTTCTTTGTAATTCTAGACAGTCATATTTTTAGGTATCTAATCGATACCTTCCCCGTTGTTTACTATTTAAATAAGTACTGTTGTTATTTCTTAAATTTACTACAGCCTTTACCTACTACATTTATTTGTTTTTTTTTTATATTAATACTATTTCCTATTTCAAAATGCCTCTTTAGATTAGTATAGACTGTAGTGCGATTTATTGTCGCCTCCACCCTAATTGATGTGTAGTTACATGGTGTTTTTTATACTTCATAAAATACCTATTATTCTAGGGTCTAGGCTATCATACTACCTTATCATACTGCGTTTACTATTGATAAAAAGTATATATATACTATTTATCAATAGTAAAGGCAGTAACAAACAGTATTTTCATACTGTTGATTGATTAAATAAGAAAATGTAAAAAAGGTTTAACCCGTCAAGCGGCATATTGTAGACACAATGCAAAATCTATTGTTATGTCCTCATGAGGAGACTGTATGCATTGACGGGTTAAGGGAAAAAGGACCAAAAAAAAACCAAACATCACCCAACATATATCACTAGCCAACTTAATAATAAACGCTTTAAATTAAAAAAAACTAACTCATCAACTACGCCCATTACCACAACAATTTATTCGAGCAATCTAAAATCTTAAAATCCGTCTAATATCCGTGTAAGCTAACATGAACTATTAAATAAAAATGAACGAGCGATCGTGGCACAGATAACGTAATCCGTGTCGACATTATTTGTTTTTAATTATTCAGCGGTGAGTCCGCCCCTGGCTAATGACTCTATCATGCGATTTATGAGTTGCCCCCGGCCCTTTGTTTTTTATTCCTTACTGGTGGTTGATTGAGAACTACTGTACGATTGTAGGTTTTGTATTTTTTTTTGTTGATGGTAATGGCTACTGTACACATTGGGCTATGTTGGTCATTTCAAACATTTGATGGCATGTGACATGGAACAAACAGATTAGTTTTAAATTTCCAAATTTAAATTTGTCTATTCGGAATAATTTGATTTGTTGTTTTAGTATATAGGTATGTAGGTATCTATATGGGTACCTATATAAAGTATTACTAAGTTTATTATTATTGTGCATATTTTACTGATGCGCCTACCTCATCATATCTGCCCCATCATAATATATGATTGACTGGTAGAAAATGCTTATGGCATTAAGTCCGCCAATGTATAAGCTATGATGCATAAAGATTGAATAAACAAATAATAATCCCTTGTAGCTGAACAAGGGGTTATTAGGATGTTCTATGAAATTCTCAGCGGCAGCTCGGCAGTTAATGGCAATAGGCTCGCCTCTTATTACATGGGATCTATACATCGGTGACCTGTAGATTAAATCATCTCTGCCTAACCCTTTCGGGAATGCGTGATGACATTCAACATCCAAATGATAAATTGGATTCAGCTTTTCGGTCTTCTAACCACAACTAACTGTCATATTATGTTGGTATTCCTATGATTACAGGGACTGATGGCATATGCTTTTCGAGGAACACAGGGCTCCCGATGACGTAGAAATGGGTAACCCATCACCCATTTGTGAAGACTGGCCATGGTCCGGACAGGTTAACCTGAGTTATAGTAAGTAGCTACGAAAAATCCTCGTTGATCTTCTGCCACCTGGTGAATTGGCAAAGTATGTCGGACTCATACCGACCAAAAACCTTCCCTTCATATACCGTGACTATAGAGTCAAGGTTATCATGACATTCGCCACCACCATCAGGTCGATCAATCAGCGCAATTAAAGCCATAAGCTCCCCCTAAGGTAAGTACAAAATATTTTTAACTAGCTTTCCGCCCACGGGTTAGCCCGCATGGTTTCTCGGTATTTGTTATAGGTACATATAAACCTTCCTCGATAACCTCGCTATCCATTGGTGAAAACAGCATGAAAATCGGTGCAGTCGTTTTTGAGGTTATCGCGAACAGACAGACGCGGCGGAGGACTTTGTCTAATGTAGTGATTAAACTGAAATGCATAATGACGTCACATAAATCTTGAGTCCACGATAAACACACGATAGTATTAATGGAATAAACCATTCTAATCTAACCCATAAGCTACCATGGGAAACTTCCGCCATGACTTTCTATGGAGAAACAATGGAAAAACAGCTCGCACAGTTCCTAGAAAGGTCATCGTTAGTGGTTCTCTGATAAGATAGTTACCAACAGCAAAAAATATATAGGTACCTATAGTATCACCAATAAAGAATGTTTTAGGGGTGAATTGTTCCAGTAATAATATTTAAATATTTTAGTTCAAAGAGTGAGTAATAGTTCTGAAAGTATTAAGATATCTTAGCTGTAACTTAATAGCTTACCAAATTATGCCAAAGAGTCAAAACCTATCAATTTTTTTACTCAGACTAAAAAACCATTTAATGCAACCTCTTTTGGACTAGATAACTTTCTTCTATTACCTAAGTAAGTAGTTTTAATTGGCTAGGGCGTTGGACTTGCAACCATGTGGTGGCCGGTTCGAAACCCAACCATTGCACTACCGACGTGAACCCACTCGTAATAGGTACAAGCATTTATTCTAGCACGAGGGGTTAGCAAGAATACTAGTAATGTGCGACCACCATTGCTAGTAAGCTAGAAAAAAAATGAATTGACTCCTACCGACTCCTCCTCCTTTTCTATTGCAAGCGAACATTGTAAGTTCTTTTAGACAAATAAATTTCTTGAAACCGAACTTAGTTAAAGTAACTGCATGAGTCTGATTAAATCCAAAACGCGTATGGGGAATCACTATATATGTAGTATCAAACAAAGTAAGTAGTTTTTTTCGTCTGTCTGATTTCTCTGTTAACTTCTTCTAAGTCCTGCCACGGATTATTAATACATGGTTTTCACATTTATAGATTTTCTTCCGGAAGGTTTAAATGTATAGGAGATGCATATTATCTGTAAGTATATTGCAGCCGTTAGAAGCCGAGGCGGGTCTCTAGTTAAAAATAATTATTTATTTTGGCACAAAAAAGGACATAACAGAAAAAAAACTGAAACAATGATAGCTACAAAGTGAAAAACTACAGAATACATAGCGAGTTGTTTTCTTCTACATACAAAAAAAGATGAACTGACTGCCTAAATAAATTTTACATGAAGTTGACGACTTCTGTAAGGAATTTAGAATGAATACTATACTATACTATATATATTTAGATGAAAACACGTAATTATACCGAAAAGAACGTAACCTCAGAATAAAAATTTTGTAAACATGGAAGCGTAAGTGTTTGTCATAATAAAGTAATTATAAACAAAAAGCTATTGTTTTAGATGTGATCAAGTTAAAACACGCCTCCCATAAACTTCATTCATTACAGGAAAAACACAGTTACATAATAAACTTAAAGAAACTTTCAAAGTGTAGGACTACGTCATAGAGAAGGGTAACGAAAAACAAATCAGAAATATTCCACAACAGCCTTATGGAGGGCTTGTAAGAATGTCATAATACCATCATACCATCACGCCTGTATTCCCCGAAGGGTAAGGCAGAGGTGTACTAATGTACACCCACATTACGCCGGAATGTTTTATGTCCCATGTAATAGGGGGTGGGCCTATTACAATTAACCGGGCGCAAATCCAGACTCCGAGCTGCTACTGAGAATTTTATAGAAAAACCTAATAGCTTTGCTCGAACCCAGGACCTCTAACGTAGCTCGCGCTTAGGTCGCACTAGACTAATGAGGCAGTCATGACAATATCAAAATCACGCTCATTAATCGTTCTTTAACATCACCGAAGTCTGCCAAGACACATAAAGCTAACGTGGTGGACATAGCCTAGGGTTGTAGACTGTCAGCCTGACATGTTTTGTCCTGCAGTTAGATAGTTAATGAGGCAACAAAGAGTCGACTTGACACTAAATAAGTTTTTACTGCCAGGATGATCACTAACCTTTCAGGTACTGCTTGTAGTTATATTTTTTTGTATGCATATTTACAAAACAAACCTAAGTATTCGCTAATATTATTGAAGAATCTTTAACACCACGAAAAGTTACACCCTCTTTTTACAAAAAATGCTAAAGGCAAGCTAAAAACCTAAACTTAAGTTTGAAATACACCAATTACTTATTAATAAAGAAGGCACAAAAAGTTGATTTAAAAAACTAGGACGACTGCAGGTTCTTACTATCTTCCTCTCACTGCAGAGTGACCAACCGGGCTGATAATTTTAGGTAATATACATAGGAGCAGAAAAAGCCAACATGAATTAATACTTTGTTTTAATTTCATAACAGTACCTATTTATTTTACCAGTAAGACTAGAAACATAACGCCTACATGATAATTACTTGCCGGAACCAAAATTTTACAGTTATACCAAATAAACTTTGGCGGTGCGCGTCCCGAAGGTCTCTGTAATTAGTTTACGACATAACCCTATTTCTGTACCCCTTTACGGGCATAAAACTTTCCAAAGGCACGTTTTTATTGTTTTGGGGCCTGATTTTAAAATCATTGTAAGTTACGCAGTTACCTGGTATGTGGGTGCCGTATTTATTCTGTTTTGAGTTAAATATAACTTTGTGTTAATTATTGGAGTAATAACTGTGCCCCGCGTCTTCACCCACTTTGCTCCGCTCCTAAGGATCGTAGCGTGATACTAAATAGCCGATAGCCTTCTGCATTAATATGGCTATCATTAACAAAGTATTTTTTCAAATCTGACTGGCATTTCCCGAGATAAGCACGTTCAAACAAACAAACTCTTCAGCTTTATTGTATTAGTATAGTATATCTAGATTGTAAAACGGGGTGGAATGATGTAACGTGATGATAGTGTTTTGGTAAAGTAGGAAAAATTATTTAGGTTAAGTTTAATTTGACAATAGGTACCTATATGTAGTTCAGCTCGAATGAAGTCTGGCCTATTTTAAAGCTGGATTTGGAAATAATCAAATCTGCGTGATCAAGAAAACATCCTGTCATTCAAAGATCTATTTGTATAAATAAATGTAATTTTTTATCAATTATATGGATTATTATTGATTGAATTAAAGTTTAAATAAGTATCTACATATCAAATCAATTTGATTAAGTTCCTATTTCAATATTCAAAGACCGTAACTACTTGCGGTATTCAAATTCCGAACCGAGTCTAAAAAAATCTGTGTCTTTAGCGAATAAAAGTGCAGAAATCAAAGTTTGGTCACACTCGAGTGGTTTTTCAGAGACATTCCTTGTTTTGGTCCAATGGCCTTTGAAATCAACAGAGAATCAATTTTGGAATTGCTTCTTTCAGTTAGAATCCCGTTTGATAAATGTGCAAATCATCAAGCGCACACAATGTTTTGTGTTGGCAGTGTGAGTGTAATGATTTAATTTAAAACTATTTGGTTCAAGTTCACTCTGGCATTATTAGGAGTGGTTTTATTTTATCAATTATAATATCTACTGTTTTCATTAGGTAGAAATATAAGGTAAGATATAAGTATAAAAACTAAAATACCGATTTACAAAAACCACGTCGTTTTAACATCATGTTGGAGTACTAGTATCTGAAAAACACATCATAAAAACGCATTCCCCGACTGCAACGAGTGTTGTAATGTAGCTAGCGAGTGCAGGCCTACGCCTACCTGAGGGAGACGCGACGTCAGTACCGTTACGGCAAATAACGATTCCAAGAAGGTCATGCGCACTAAACTAAGGCTAAAATTCCACTTATTTTTTTTTGCCTCGTCCGCAAAGTCATTGCAGCAACTTCTGACCAAGGCTAACATTTATTCATCTTAGTAACACAGGGTAGATCTCAGATTCCACAATTTTTCCACACGTATTTCTATTTTAGGATTCGAATCTTGAATTAAAATTCTTGAGTCAAAGTTCACAAAGCAACGTTCACGTTGCCTTATCTGTTCACACATCGCCGTATGTTTGAATAAGCGAACCCAGCGCCACCCACTTTAGGCTCGTCGTATCGTCGACGAATCGGCATTTAAAACCACTTAATGACAAATGAGACCAAATATTGACAGCGTGCAACATAAAAACAAAGGGCCACCGTCGGGGGCGGGTTTGGTGTCGATCTCAAGAACAAATAGACGAATGTTTGACGAACGAATTACGTGACAACTTTGGTTTAGTTGTTTGTTCCAATGTTTACACTCCACCGCTGGGAGTTCGGGAAATTAAATTGCGATGTGGAAAAAAACTTGGGGCCAAATGTGTCGGCGGATGTGCGTAGGTACGGACCGAGTCAGGGGTGGCAGATGTATGCACCGGTGTGCGCTGGTCGGTCGGTACGTATATACATGGCATTCGATACGATTTTTTTCAAAGAACATGATACCGTGCAATTTTGGTAATTTATTTCTCAAATGCACGTAGTTTGCTAGTGATTAATATTCAGTAAGACAGCTTATTTCCTGCAGGATTTATTACATATTTGAATTCTGGATTCTATCATTAATTTATATCAACTCATTTTATAAAAAAATATGAGTAATCGTCATTTGCGGAGACTATAAAGTCTCCGCAAATGACGATTACATAAACTTTTGCAACCTTTTTAGTATCGTTCGTCTGATTTTAAAATAGTATGTTGGTCGATAGTCCATACGCAATGTATAAATTCAAAAATAACTCCTGTTACGTTTTTACAGCTAAACCGCCTTAATTTTTACGGATTTTGGTATATTGGACCATAGAAAAGAGCATATGCTAATTTTTGCCTCAAAAACTCCTTTGCGATGCGAGTAACAGCTAGTTCTTTATAAACCCAGGTATACAAGTACGAATACGTAACACTTAATCCAAGTATGCAAACATGTTGGACATATGATTAGAAAGCAGTGGGCCAATGGCCCAGCAATCATAGCAATGACATGTCGCGAACCGTGAGAGGAAACAATGGTCGCTCCGTGGGAACGCGCCGTGATTGCCCACCCTCGGGTAGCGGCTTCGAGTCCCGGGTCACGCCGCGGAACGGTGGGGTGCGAAACCAGAGTGCGTGCGTACATCCGGAATTAATATTTTTGTGAATGGGTTTTGAGTAATTTTAATAAATCTATTTTGGGTCATAGAACTTTGTTTTATTTGCTTAAGAATTATTTTGCTTTCAACTGTATTGTCTATGTAATGAAAATGGAAACAGAGGCATCCTCTTTTCTATATATTTAATACATTATTCATCTATGATTATAATTAATATTGTAGGTATGTATGAAGGTACCAGTGATTAATTATTAGTCAAGCAATCATAGCTGCTAAGTTCTGAGGTCTTCGGTTAGACTCCCAGGTCGAGTAATGTTTCTGAGTTTTTCTATTAGGGAATTGTCAGTACTTAATTGTCCAAATTAGGATTTGTGTCTTAGCTGACAATAGGACCACCTCCAGTGTGTTATACACAACAAAAAAGGTGTGTTACTTAGGTATATCTAATATCAATGTACCAAGGACATAATACCTAGGACATTGGATGTAACACACTGTTAAACTATGAGAATATTCTATTACCATATCTCTGGCTTTAGACTTCACCGTCATCATAATACAAGAGTGATGTTATGCAATACAAATACAAACACTTTATTGTATTCTTTATGAGGTCGTTCAAATTATGAATGTTGAAAGTGATGTTATTCTCCTCAGTTACCCACCTATTTATACCTGCCTTATCGATAAAAGACATGACTTAAAGATATTACAAACAAATTAATGATTTTGTATTCCAATCATTGTATTCTTTAAATTAAAGAGTATAAAAAAGAGTTTAGGTCAGTGCGTAAAAAGTTTGATAAGACGAAAAAATGGTGACAGATTATCGGATCTTTTTTGTCATCATTTACTTTCACGGTATATTCTCTTTTTTACATCCACGGATTACTTCTTAAGCGACTCGAATAGTAGAAGTTACAACAAGTTTACAAGTCATTTTAATTTCACAAAAAAATATTGGATATGGGTCTTATATTTCACGAAAGTATAGTCGATAGAAGACAGCTCTTAAGAGACATAGAAAACAGGCGAGGAAAGATGATTGGCCACTTGATGTGACACGACAACTATTTTAAGACAATTTTAGAAGGCAAAATTGAAGGAAAACGAGGAAGGGGAAGACCTAGAAGAAGTTTTATTGAACAAGTGAAGGAAAAAGTGGGAGTACAGTCGTATCAAGAGGTCAAACAGAAGGCAGAGAATAGAGACGAGTGGCGATTGCTCCACCGACAAGAGCTTAGCTCTTAAATGAGAGAGAGAGAGAGATAGTCGATAGCTGTGCCCGTGGTTTCACCCGCTTTGCCGCACTCCTTAGGATCGTGGCATAATGCTAGATAGCCTATAGCCTTTCCTATGAATGTTGCTATAATAGACAAAAAGATTTTTTTCAAATCCGACTGGTAGTTCCAGAGATTAGCGCGTTCAAACAAATAAACTCTTCAGCTTTTTATAAGTAGGTTAAATCGTTGTGGAACAGATTAAATAATTATAGTTAATAGTAGCAGTTAAGTTACTACAAGTATAGCATAATCGGCCTATATCGTTCCCACTGTTGGGATACAGGCCTCCTCTCGGAGACGGAGTGGGCCGTAAACCACCTCGCGGCCCAATGGGGATCCCATAGATGTAACATGTCTTCGAATTTTTGGTTCTAGGACATGCCGGTTTCCTCATGAAGTTTTCCTTTATTGTTACTATAAGTATTGGTACAGAGAATTATAAATAGGTATGTAGACGAATTTCAAAAACCTTAAACTATAAATATGAAAGTTTAGATGTGTGTTACTGAAGCACGCAAAAATAGCTAGTATAGTTACAACTTTGACATTCATTCAGGTACATGTAGATGAAGTCGTGTGTTGAAGCTTGTTAATAATAATTATGTGATGAATGCATCCTCTTTTTCATTCTCAAGAATATAAGGCATGGAAGGCTTCCCGCATGTACCTACGCATGCACTTATTCATAGGGATAATTGAAATTTCAAGAACACTGATAACTTTCTTCACTTTTTGTAATATTTTGGTTCCTTCACTGAACCACTGTACCTATAATAAATCAGACGTTTTATTTGAATTACACCAATATTACATTGTTTTTATTGCATACATTAATTGCTAGGTGCCAGTTTTAAATAGTTCCTCCTATTCTGGGAGGCTGGAGGCTTGGGGTCTGAGGCCCCGTGCAGTGTAACAATAGCGAGTTGAAAACTATAAGGTATATAAGAAAAGTTACATAATATATTACACACCTGTATTCCCCGAAGGGTTAGGCAGAGGTGTACCAATGCATCCCCACAGTTCGTCGGTATGTTTATGTCCCACGTAATAGGAGGCGAGTTATAATAAAAGTTATTGCCTAAAAATGGTGTGGATAAATAACAGCTACGCTTATCAATCGCTCTGCATGGTTAAGTTGCGCTTGCCTTGGTTAGTGTCTAGATGGAAATTTAATTTTTTCAAAGAATATTTTATTTTTGCCTGCCTCATTAGTCTAGAGGTACTGGGTTCGATCCCCAGGTCGATCAAAGAGTTATTGGGTTTTTCTATGAAATTCTCAGTACCAGCTCGGAGTCTGGATTTGTGCCCGGTTAATGGCAATAGGCTTACCCCCTATTACATTGGACCTAAACATACCGGCTAAATGTGGGTGTATATTAGTACACCTCTGCCTAACCCTTCGGGGACTACAGGCGCGTTGGTATGTATATTTATTTTATTTTTTAACACATGGGAATACTACGTGACTCAGAGAGCACGTTAAACCGTCGGTCCCTGTCATGATATGAATATCACGAATCATATGAGTGCTATTATACCTAATAGGCTAAGGGAAGGCAACAAGTTCAAAACCCACCCATTGTACTACCGACGTGAACCCACTCGTAATACAAGCATTTAGCTTAGTACGAGGGGTTAACAAGAATACTAGTAATGTGCGACCAACATTACTAGTAAGCTTTAAAAAAAAAGCGCTTTTTAGTCGGTACGAATCCGACGTACCAGACGATCATTAGGATCGACATGTCCTGGCAAGTCTGGAGTCGCCAGACAATCGCTGAGGATTTTCCGCAAGACTAAATAATGATATTTGTATACTGACAAGTTATACCGAATGACAAAACATTGTCTCGTTAATATATTTCAATAGATAGGTACTATTTGCCAATTTCTGACAATTCAACTAGTTTCCTAATAAGGCAATCTAATAAATTGCAGTTATTTAACTCCAGCGTCACATAGGAATTTGCAGTACCTATAAGATACTTCCTTTTATAGGACAGGACTTCGCTTAGCAATTTGTATTATAAAACAAAATATTCTCTAGTTACATTGTAAGATGTCATACAATTTTATAATTATTATGATCACGATTGAGAAACACAAAACGATAAATGTAATTAGATAATAATGTCCTCCGTTTGAAGAGTGTCCTTTCTTCACGACGCGAGAAGAGAAGATTTGAGTCGATGGAACCTTTCAGGGTCAAAATGTCCAATGGTGTCAAAATATCCAAATCCCAAAATTTCCTACTCCAAATCTCTGTCATAGAACTTATTGCATGCATTGCATCAAGACAAGGTTTTCTTGGCGTGGTGTTTTCTATTGCGTTGCAATTGAAACTACACTAGAATAAAAATAAAGTAACCTTTGGTGTATAATGAATATATGAATATGATTAGAGCTTCCGTTAAATAACATTCTGGTCTCACGATGACCGTCCTCAACGAACCTTACTCACAATTTGTTAAGGAATTTAGGTTTGTCTAATTATTTTAATATAGCTACCTACATTTAGATATACTTTACTTATTTTTATCCAAGATTTTCCAAAGCTCTAAACTTTGACAAATTATCAAAACAAAGAAGTAAAAGAAAATAAAAGTTTGTAGGTATTTTTCACGACGGAGTGTTACAGGCAGTATTAAAACACCCACGCTTTTAAATAAAAATTATTCGTATAAACCGTTTGTATCCTTAATTATCACGTTAAAGTTAATTGGTTGAATAAGTTTTTTTTATTTTACTTTTTAAAATAGGTAGTGACTTCGCCTTTAGTATTTCTCCCCACGTCAAAGTGTTAAGTGAAAATAGTGTTTAAATGATCGCCGCTAAACATCGGGGCGTTTTTCGCCGGGATTAAGTTGGTTAAATTCCCGGGGGTGGTAAAAGTGCCCGAATTCTATCAACTACTCGGAGGGATTTGATTAAATCCCGCCTCACCCCTTGCGTGTTGACAGTAATTGATTGAAATGCCAGTTTCTTAATGTCTAGTTCTTGGTGTGATGCAATTTTGTAGGCCGAATGTTTGGATCAAATTATTTTTTGTATAGGTATTTTTAAGTTTGTTTTTGTGTGTAAATTAATATACTTAATTTTTTTTATTAAGAAATAATTACCTATTTTCATAACAGAAGTGAGTCAATGGAATTTTGAAATACGTACTTATAAAATATTTTATAATTTATTTGATAATCTTGATTTAGTACCTATTACTTAGTAGGTAATATTATTCCCAAAATATATACCTACATGTAGTTAAATTAAAAAAATTAAAATTAAAATCTTTAAATTTATTTATAACTCCTCCATCCTGTAAATTTTTATATCAGGTTAACTAACTAATAATATAGTTAAATATTTGTATACTTAGGTATTGAATTCTGTTTCTTGAAAGTGTAGACTCTAGTAAAAGATTGTGCCTAGATTGAAACAATATTCTATCTTGCACAGCAAAAGCCCAGTTGAAAAAAAAAGTCGCAGGTATTGTTCTTAAGTATTTTTTTTTGTATACGTAGGTAGATTGACAAAAAAATATCATATGTTTGATTAAGTGTCAATAGGATAGATTTGACAATAATCAACAGAGCAATCGGCAATTAAATCATTTAACCCTAACCAAACCAATTAGCTGCTTGAATAGATCTAATATAATTTGATAAATAACCTGTTAGCTGAGGTAATGAACCTTTGTTTAACTTCAGATAATAATATTATTTTCCCAATATAACCTTTCAAAGCATTTAATTATGTAAGAATGACAATAATGTTGTCACTGTTCAGTGACAACATTATTGTCATTATTGTGTTATTATCATTTATTGTAAATTATTTATTACCCTCTGTACGAAGTGTTGCATTGTTTGGTAGTCTAATAAATTGGCACAAACAATCATATATATTGAAATTCATTGAATAATAAGCAATTATGTTTAAATGAGCATAATTTCTTTGGAGCACAAAAGACGCGCAAATGCAGTTGATGCGTTGAAGTCTTTTCTATGAAGAGTATCTATTTCAAGACAACCCGTTTAAAAAAGTGCATAGAAGTTTTAAATTGCATCGGAATAACACAAATATTTTTATAAATTGTGTTTTCTTCAAAACGAAATGATAGGCTATATGACTGTTCAATGTTTGGATGTTTCAAAAACGGTATAAATCGTTTGTGGGTAGTTGTGTTCACTATAATTGTGACACCGCTACGCTTGGTTTGCGATGATTCACGCCAATGGAGTTTACTTTTCTTTAGCAAACACTGCGAGGTGCGAGCGTCGTTGACGCCGACGGGGACACTTTGGGAACATAGAACAAAACAGCATGTACAATTTTAACGCGTCGTTTATTGATAACTTCATCTTTTCTTCAATATACTTTGTGTCCACTGACTATATAACACTCACTGTACATTTTCGTTTTACAATAGTTTAGTCTTTCGAGCCTTTATAACTTTCGATTCCATATAACAAATATTTTGTACAACGCACGTCGGGCGTACGAGAGTGGCGTCGTGGCACGACTTATCGCTATCTACCTACGCTTTACCGACTAACTCCAACTTCGTCTAGCCTTTAACACTATATTTACAAATTGTTCAAATTTTTTTGGTATTCAAATTACCTCGTTCACTACATCGTCTCTCACGCAATCCAGTCGGAAACCTCGCTTCCATCCGCACGGCATGACTTAAAATATTTTAACTTAAACCATGAAAAAATACAATAATCATAATATAATACAAGATATTCATCAACAACATTTAATTGAACGTTCTGCCGTCGGCTCGCGGCCGGCGGCTCGCTAGTCAACAGTTCCGCAACACTAACAGCGTCGTTACATTACAAAACAAATAAATGGACATACCTAGAAGTATGTACGCCTGGGGGATAACGATCACTGTCCTAACGCGAAAACCGATTCGCAACAAAGTCACTGGTAGCTCGAAGCGGCGCGGCGACCCGACCAGCTCATAGCGGCGGGATGTCGATGTCGCACGCGAACGGCGACTCTCAGATGAGCGGCATGGCGCGCTCGTTGGCCGCCGCGTACCGCTGCTCGTCCGGCACGTGGTACATGTTGATGATCTGGCTGAGGTCCTGCTGCCCGTACTCCCGC
This sequence comes from Subacronicta megacephala, assembly GCA_958496365.1. Lineage (NCBI taxonomy): Eukaryota > Metazoa > Arthropoda > Insecta > Lepidoptera > Noctuidae > Subacronicta > Subacronicta megacephala. The sequence goes on from OY292515.1 coordinate 12,642,889, forward strand.
TTCATGGTCATCTGCTCGTGAGCGTGCGCGTGCGGCACGAACTCGCGCTTCAGCTGCGCGGGCGGCTCGTGCCCGAACTCGCGCTTCAGCCCCGGCGGGCCAGGAGATACGGGCTCTGACTTGGCGGAGGAGCCGCTGGGCGAGTGCGAGGCGCACGAGGGAGGCAGCGCGTAGCCGCCAGGCGAGCCCGGCCCCAGGCCGTAGGCCGACGGTGACGGGGGCTGCGGCAGGTAGGGCGAGCCCTGCCCGCCGCCGTAGTACTGGCCGTAGCCGCCCTGCTGCATCTGCGACACGTCGTAGCGCGGGTAGCCGTAAGCTTGCTGCTGGTAGGCACTCGGGTCATGCATCATGTACCCGTTGGGCATGTATCCGTTAGGTGTCATTTGGTACACATCACGCGGCTGTTGCGAGGGCGGCGCTGAGCTCCTCTGTGCCTCGCCGCCACCCAACAACGCTCCACCTCCTAGAGGGTATTTCTCCTGTTTCTTGGCAAGCGTCTTCGTCTTCCTCCTCGGCCTATATTTGTAATCCGGGTGTTCCTTCATGTGAACAGCGCGAAGTCTCTTCGCTTCGTCGATGAACGGTCGCTTTTCTGATTCAGAAAGGTCTTTCCACTGTGCACCGAGACGTTTTGATATTTCCGAGTTATGCATTTTGGGATTGTCTGATGCCATCTTCCTGCGTTGCCCGCGCGACCACACCATAAACGCATTCATGGGGCGCTTGACACGCTCCGCATTGGAGTTTTTACTTGTGTTATTGTTGTTATTGTTTGGCGGTTGATGGTGTTGTGGCTGGGGCTGGTGGTGCTGCGGCAGTGCCTGGTGGTGTTGGTGCTGCAGCGGCTGGTGCTGCGACAAGGGCTGTTGCTGCGGCAAGGCCATCATGCCGCCGAGCGCGCCCAGCGAGCCGTAGCCATGCTGCAGCGCGTGGTGCGGCGGCACGGTGGCGTGCAGGCTGCCGCCCTTGAGATCCGTCTCCATCGTCAACATGTCGTCTTCCTGCGGCGCGTACAGCTTGCCGATCCTTCGTTCACCGTACACAACGAGAGAACCGTCGGTCGCTCACATGGACTCGCGGCGGTGCGCGTCGATAACGTTTCGCGGTACCGTTCGGCGCGGAGGCTACGTGCGTTGTGACTGTGAGGAGGCAGCCGGGCCGGGCGGCAGCGGCTGCGTGAGCCCCCCGCGCGCGCAGCCCCGGCCCCGCCCGCCGCTGCCTCCGCCAATCACAGCGCCGATAGCAGCCCCGCCCCGCCCGCGCGCTCCCACCCGCCGCGGCCTGCATTTTTAATCGCGTGGCGAGCGAGCCGAGCGTACGCCTCGCCGCCGCCTCATGCAAATCCCAATTTTGTTTGCCGACGGTGGATGCATTCTCAGCCTTAGTTCATTTTGTAAACCATACAGATTACCTGTATACACGAAAGATTTGGAATTTAATGATTATTACACACAAAAAATTAAGCCACGTCTAATTTCTCTAAAACAAAGAAAAGGGAAAAATATAACCTCTAAAACAAAAAATCACAGTTAGAATTTTATTTTCCAACGCTTATTTGTCGACTAGACAGAAAATATATTGTTCAATAGTTACGCACAGACACATTGTAGTTTGTTCAGCTGGGGCGAGTTCAAGGCCCGTGCGACAATGTTGAACGATCCACCTACTGAATGAGAAAGAACTCGGTAACATAAAAGATGTTACTTGGTACAATGATACGGAAAACCACGCTCTTATTGTTAAAGGTTTTAGAGCTTTGTTTTATCATTTGAAGGCCGATGATCTGTTGCTAGGTCATGGAACAAGTTCATTCTTCTATCAAAAAATCTAGGTTTATTAAAAGATGGAACAATTTAACAATTCAACAATTTTGATAAGGACAAAACGATAAAATCGGTATCGGGGATCCTAATGAGCTGATGTCTATAAATATATTGTTTATTATATTATCACATTTAAAAAAATATTTTAAGCGAATTTCTTCAACAATCCTTGAAGATGTTTCTGTTACTAGCATTTGCGTATTAAAGGTGGATACGAATGGAAGAAAGAAGTTAATATTTATGAATGATTAATTTTATCAAAAATCTCACTAGGATATCGCAGTTAATCTCCGTTGTAATGAATTAAAGAGCTTTTAATTTGGTAGTAGAAGAGAATGAGATTGGATTGGAGATTAAAGTAAATTATCGTAAGCTTATAGGTACCTACTACTTATATACGTAAATGATAATGATAAATAATATTTATTTCTGTAAAAAAATCTTTTAAAAACACTTTTACTGAGAATGAGAAGAAAAATGCTGAAACAAACTCAGAAAATTACGGTTTCTTTTGAAGGCCATTTATTTGTGCCAGTTAATATACGAGTTTACCAATGAATAATATCTGAACAAGCCTGTTGAAGAAAGGGCCATGTCAGCTTTGGGTTGACCTGTTCAAATTGACGGCACGCATGCATCAGTCATCGTGTAGCTCAAACATTATATAGAAAGCTCAAACCACAAGTAACATATATTACAACATTGGCAAATCTACTGTCCTTATTATTTTCAAAGCATTAACTGCACATGTTGGAATGATTTGTGGTGACGTAGATAGATAAAATATGGGAGATAATAAGTAGTCGTAAGATCTATATACGTCAAAAAGTGCATACCTAATACTCAAGTGCTAAGTTAAATTTGGATACTTTTGTTTAGAAATGGTACCTAAATGAAATTATTTCATAGGAGTTGTAACGTATTACCGCTACTTTTAGAGGTTCATAAACAGTACCTCGACCATGAGTTTATGTTATAAAATGACGATAGGTAAACAAAATCGCTAGCGTTATAACGTGCATCGGATAGATTTCGATGGCACTTGTACCATGAGTTAAATTGTTGATTACGTCACACGCTGTAGTAAGCTCGATCGTAGATTTCCGTAGCAAGTCGTTCGGTTGGCATTAGTATGTTTATAGTTAACTTCACGCTTAATATAGTCATCCTTTTCTATCAAGGTGTGAACAAAAGAGAAATAAAATAATGCTACTTTTACCGTGTAACCCGACTAAATAGAAAATGTCATGCGTGTGTAAGGATATATTCGTAATGGTGTGATTTCGTTTTTTTCTTCTTTATCATAAACAAAAATGTCGTTGTCATGGATTGTATTACTAGTCAAATTGTAAACAAATATCTATTTGTTCATGCGATCGTTGTATAATGTTGGTTATTAATTACTCATAATTCATTTACTTATTTATTACCTTTGTTTAATAGAATTTCTTGCCTGTCCTGTAGTTGGAAATTTGATGAATCTTTTAACTATATGAGGTTGATTTAATGCATCTGTCACCTCTTTAATAAATATGCATATGGTTTCTTGTGAGAAGTAATTCGCTTCGCCAACAATGCTTTGGTAATCCTCATGAGCATGAAATAGTAACACACATAAAAGCTGCAACCGAAATACGTTCTAAGTACGGCAAGTACTTGATAGCATAACATACCATCACGCCTGTATTCCCCGAAGGGTTAGGCAGAGGTGTACTTATGACACCCACAAATCATCGGTATCTTTAGGTCCCATGTAATAGGGGGCGAGCCTATTGCCATTAACCGGGCATAAATACAGACTCCGAGCTGTTACCGAGAATTTCATAGAAAACCCAAAGTAGGCTAGACGTAGAAGTTCGTAAAGTTTCACGAACTTCTGTTCACTAATATTTTCTAGTGGATATCCAGCTAGAACTCTCATATCTGCCTATGTTATTCCTTGTTCGCGGCGATTGTCTTCATATTCAGCCACGGCTAACATATCCCACGCTAAATATGGTCTCCCAGAATTTTTTATCAACAAAACTTTATACTACCTATGAAATAAGTCATTCACGGCAAAATTTGTCAGTGAGTTACATTACTTTTATGGAAATGGTTTTGTTCGATTACGTTAGTCAAAATAATGACTCATGGTGCCAAATTTGTTTATCTGCCATACAAATCCGAGTCGCTATCGGATTGCTTTCGCTAGGTGAATTACGCATCAAAACGTTGTAATCTCATACTACCGATTTTAGTTCCTTACGTAACCGCTAGAGGCGTTGGAGGGTTTTCCATGCAAATATTTTACGGCGGCGCTAGCGTTTTTACGTGATAAAACTCATGGTCGAGGTACTGTTGTTATAAAAATATTATGTAAAGTATGCTATATACGTCAGCAGTTGCCTAATAGTCAAGTGCCAAGTTAAATTTGGATACTGAAGTTTAGAAATGGTAAATGAAATTATTTCACAAGTGTTGTAACCTATTACCGCTACTTTGTGAGGTTCATAAACGGTTGTTTTAAGAATATTATGTAAACTATGACGATAATTGGGCTTTTCTTTTTGTAGGTTTATAAAAATAACTGTTATGTAAACTTTAGCATGAGTTGGGGGTTGTAAGGAAGCTTTGTTTGGATTTCGTAAAATTTCCTTGATTCGTTTCATTTCGGCACCTGAATAATTATATTTAGAACTTACCTAATTGCCTTCTCGAATTTGTTTCTTAATATTTTTCAGACGTTTTTCAAGAATATTATCGGTAATTGAAGTTAGTCATGGAGTAGATTTTATGAATGAAATAGTTTCTATCGTTAAAATAATTATTGAATGCAGTCCTTAGTTAGCATCCGATAGAAATAAAATTTTTAGTTTTATGAAAACCTATTCTGTTATTATTTCTTATGAAATACATTTATGTTAAAACAACAAAGGGGTACATGATACAGAGTTCATAGTGGTGTCTAGTTCGAAACAAAATATCACTTACATATAATTAGGTACCTACTATAAGTATTATGATCAATATGACTGATTTACTATATACCTAGTTGTGTTATATGTATCTAATGTTTGGCTTTCTAGACTAAAGTTAAGCTACACCATGACTGATGCATAAGCTCTAAGGCTATTTCATCAAAAGGTTATTTCAGACTATGCCCTAGCCTGCATAGGTTTTATGTTGCACTAAGTTTAGACTTTAAATGAGATCAGAGACTCTCATAGCTTGATTCGGGGTAAAACATTAATTTGTAAGTGTCTTTAAATGATCTATTTATAGAAATGTGTATCAACTGACCAATAGGCTCGTAATTTGAAGCATAGGATAGAGGTATATTCGGCGGTAAACCTCTGTAGGTATATCTATTATGACAGCTATTTTATTCAGCTCATTTTAATTTTAAGCTGAATTTAAATAGAGAGTAATAACCTTACTCATTGTTATGCTAATAGTTACGAGGGTTTTGAATTTGACAAATACCTAACCAGCATTTTTAGTCAGTGCAATTCAACATCATTTGCATGAAATAGGGTTTCGATAAATATTATCGTTTTGTATTTCGTAATCTGTTTAAAGTTAATGATCATGTTTTTTGTTTTTTTATTGCTCGTTTACTACAGTCAATTGTTTTTAATCTAATTTATTTATTAACGATCTCAAGAATATTTCAGTTTGTCTTATTTGGGTATTCTCGGTTATTATTTACCGTTATATTCCACTTTAAGCCTCTAAATAGAATAATCTCAAAATTAAGCTTACAACTAACATTAATCTACTTATATAGCTTTCTTAGAAAATATATTTTTTAACGTTAAACTGATAACCGTTTCCTTACCTGGTGATGTCTTACACTGTTATCAACCTTACCAAGGACAACTTAGTGGCTATAATAGCTTGGACATTTTCAAGACTCGTACTGTAGCCGATTTTTCTTGGAATTTCTATTGTTTTAAACTAGGCTCCTATTGTTTTAGCCTAAAGCTCCGTAAAAATAGTTCTGGTACCATTTTATTGGTGGTGTTCGGTTCTTTTATAGGTAGCTACCGATACTGGAACCAGTGGCACTTTCACTTTTTGGGACGATGGGACGGGTAATAAAACACATGGTGATTATTCAAAACCATTTATTTCAAATAATTTGGTTTTTCTTGGAAAAATACATGTAGCTTTTATGTACATTTTCTTGTTAAGTACATTAATAGAGTTAATGAACTGTGTACAGCTGTGGATGTTTTGATATTATGTTTTCTTATGAGTAATACTTACTATAAGTTGTAGGTATACATTATAAATATTAACAATTTTTATTATATATGTTAAGTTTATAGGTATAGAACTAAGTACATAGTAGCATTACATACATGTTTTTAAATATCTACACGATTTTGTAGATACAAAAATGCGTTATTGCGTTATGCGTTATGCAGATAAATCAATATTGTTAAGTCGAGATCGCTTTTTTTCTAAATCCTAGGAAGGTTTCCAATTACAATTAGAACTAAAAAAATATTTATGTACGCAGTACTTATTAATGGATTCTGTTTATTTCCAACTTGCCACTTGTTACAGGCAGGAAGGTAGATAGATACCTACGTATTTTTACATATCAACAGAAAATTACAGAACCCACCAAATTAGACGTTTTATAACTTAAGATATTTCTTTAAATTAAATTTCAAGTAGGTACATAGAAGCATATTTTACTTTTTCATATTAAATTCATTTTCCTATCCGTTATAAATTTATATTATAGATTTTTTGTTATTATTTTTATAACAATTTGTAGTCGTTCCATACGTTTAGGTATAGTGTGGTGGGTCAACAACAAATACCTAGGTGGCGTAATGAAGGTGACGTCTGTTTTGTTTATCTATTTACTCAGCAGTGTTTAGATGTGACTGGGTAAATATGTGATTTCTACCTACCTATATACATACTAACTACTTGATTAGAAATAAAATAACTAAGTTTTAGTTCATGATTTGCTCCAAAAGAGTAGATACCTAGGAAGACTTGAGGGAGACTTTTCTCAGCATTGGGGCAATAATGGCTACTAAAAAATAGTAGGTAGGTACTACAGGAACATTTTGCAGGTAGATATAGGTACAGGTACCTACTTTCATTGGTATAATTTGGATAACTCGTTCCTAATAGCAGACTGCGGGAAAGTCCGGAAGAAAGATTGTTTGATGTGCCCGTCATATGCACATACATACATACATACATATATTGTCACGCCTGTCTCCCATGGGGGTAGGCAGAGTCTATAGATTTCCACTTGCTACGATCCTGGCACACTACTTTCGCTTCATCTACATTTATTAATCTCTTCATGCATGACCGTCGGTTTAGGTTATATGCACAAACATATAAAATTCAATAGTAATTACCATCCTAAACCGTATAACGGTAGAATTTGAGAAGGTTACAATAAATTATCGATCATTGATTTAAATATGATGTGTGAAATAACTAACTAAGTGTTGTTATGGGTGCATGCCTTTAATAACATTGAATGTAATAAATAAATAATAAATATTATTGATCAAATAAAACAGTTAGGTACGTAAGTATTTCAAAATCCCCTAGATCCGTCTGATGGACGAACATACAAGTAAATCGTGATTCCAGATAGGTTAGGTCTATTCTGCATTCAGTCTACAAAACTGTCAGAGCGTGAAACGGTTCGCGCCGACTAGCGACTGGTGTCGACGCCATTTTGCTCCAGTTTCAATTTAATGAATCCCGGTTTGGAGTCCGTGGCGTTAAATGTGGGAATCCCTCGGAAACCCGCGATAATCTTTACTTGCCCCGATCTAGTTAAATAGCTTCTATATAATAAAAGGAGTAAGTATTGCAATTTATATGATAGGTATTATAAGTTTTAAGGTGGCAATGCGCGTATTTTAAAGAGTTAGGTACGTATCTCGATGATAATTGTTCCATTTTCGAAAGTCAAAACGATTTTCTTATTTGATATGATTAGATATTAACCATCTTCAAACGAAGTAAATCATTATAATATCCATGCTAATGAGTCTTTATTTTCACCTTGACGGATGAAATTAAAACAATAACAGAAAAACAATGCAGGATTTTTAAACAGTGAACGCAATCAATTTACAAATTTCCAACACTAGGCGGAGTCAATTTGCAATTAACATTTCATTAAAAGAATCAACGCTCAAACACTACAAAATCACACTCTTCTACAAATGAAAACCACTAGAGGCTTACGCGTCGCGAGTCATTCAATAATTGCCGGAGTAACGCTTGTGCTAAATAAAAAAGTGCTCATCAAACTCCCTGAGCTTCGTAATTGGCGCGAGGTGTCGCTAATGACAGTCGCGAGTGCCGCTGCAAATTAATAATTATCGCGCATGGCAACACCGAGCGCGCGCCGCAATATGGCCGCCGCGTATTGTTGGCGGGAACTCGTCATTTTAATTTTCGATTATCAATTTGACATATCACACAATTATAGTTTTAATTGTTTAACTAACAATGTTTTACGATGCGGCTTATGATTTTGTCGGTTGTTGCGTTACGGTATTTTGGTCTGGTAATATCATATTTGAGTTACGTTCTTTTGTTGTTTAATTGGAGCACTAAATTCAATTGGAATGTTCTATAGGTACTATGTTCCGTCTATGAGTTCTTTGTCTTTATGGTTAAAGATTTTATATAACTTTTCCAAGTTTCTCAAGTTTTCTGAGTGCTATGACAGTTCAACCAATATCTAAGTAAATAAGTACCTATTTAATAAAAAAAGATGACGAAAACGAAAATTTTTTCTGGTGTACAATAAAGTATACTACACTTTCGCCTTTAAATCTAGGTATTAGATGAGTGCAAGATATATTTTGTTACGCAACATGACAGTTAATTAATGGGTATCTTTGTATTAATTGGCAACCCCAGTCATTTGAGCTGTACCTATTCAAGCCTGGAAAATGGATGAGAGACTAAGTCAATTATCCCGTGTTTGGAAATAAAAGAGTTGAGGCGTCTAGACTTAATCCCGATAACTGGCCGTTTTAATATTCTGTCAACTTGTTAAAGGTATTTTCTTAGAGTTCATTTTCCTTTACGCCGCGTCATAATCTGGAAACCGTACCTATCGATACGAAATGGATTATATTAACACTTGAAAATAAACTTTAATTCTTAAATATATTATTATGTATGAAAACCATTTTATAATTCCCGTCTTATTTCTTCCTGTTATATTTACCTTACACTACTTAGCTGTTGCGGTTTCACTCGCATTCCAAAGGACTTTTTGATTCAAAAGGAACCCTGTATTCTTATCAAAGAAAAGTCTGAAAGTAGATATTACTAACTACACTGTCGAAATTTTCTGTCTGACTGTCGGAAGAGGCGCTCATATTAGGTTTATGGTAGCTATAACAGAAGTTAAATCTTACAATGGGTACCAAGTTAAAAATATTTTTTTTTTAGACATTAGATATTATTATTAGGTAATTATAGGTATTCTATCGTTTGACGTTACGCTCTTATAAGAAATGAGACTAAGTATAAAATAATATTTTCTAATTGCAGAGTTTATAAATACAAACCGCCAAAACGTCATCTTAATTTCTGAAATAAGTTTTGCAAAACCGAGCTGAAAAATATACCTACTAAGAATTTACTCCCATTTCACCTAGGTACTAAATATTGTGCTGAATATTCTAACGTCGGCTATGCATCACAAGTCGGAATCCAAGGCTCGTACGTCATAATGAAAGCCCAATATTAGCCAGGACAGTCTGGACACAAACAAGACCGCACACGTAAGAGGGAGCTATCATCTCTCCGGGAGGAGGGGGAGGGTGCTCACACGGAGATATTGAAATCGAGAGAATTGCATGAATATAGATATGGCAAGTATTGTCTAGATGTACCCGGTATTGAGGAAAAGTTTTTTTTAAATCGTGGTTTGTGATATCAATTTTAATTTTGTTATGTCATGTAATATTTTTAGCTAGCAACACTATTGGTGGTTAAGAAAAGTATGGTTGGTAGGAAGATAAACAGAGAGAATGGTGGTAAAATTGTTCAGAGGATTTATTAATTATAAAAAAATAAAATAATGTGCAAATGGTGTTTACTTTCTGTGACCCGAAATTCATCCCACACCTTGTCATTCATATTAATATTATAAATTTGAATGTTTAAGTTTTTATTACGTTTTCACGCCTACACAAATTTTCGATAAAAGATGGCAAGAAGATATATTTAATCCTAAGAAAGAACATAGGCAAGATCCTTACAGGTGGTAGGCCTATATAAAATATATATTGATCCTATATAAAATTAAGATTATTTACCTCATAAAACTTGCTAACTGCTTGCTAACTATACGAAAAAGACAAAATTTTCCCTAGCATCTCATTATTTAGACAATTTTGAAACCTAATTGCCAGATCTACACAACTATTTAATCCAGTAATTTGACTTATCTGAATCTTAATATAAGGAATACAAAAAATTGCAAATAACTAAGTGAATTAATGATAATGTGAATGTTACAGTAGTAAAAAAATCGTAACTGGAACCTAACCGTAGCGCGTAACAACTAAGAGGCGGAATATATAGACTATACAATAATACCTGTATCAAAAAAAAAACAAACATTAAAAAAATAATTCATCAGCTACTTCGTCCGTGCCGTCTTCAACGTCAACCTTATCAACATTTTAATACGTCACCGTCACACTTGAATAGGCCTAGTACATATCTGCGTCCAGTGGGGTGGGCCCGGCCGGGGGAGGGTCCACTTCCGGCCGCTGTCTCCGACTCATCAGGCCTATCTTGGACGAGCTGGCCGCAAATTAAATAGTAACGTTAGGCCGACCATTCGTGCGTGAGTACCCAGCCTTATGTGTTCAGTAACTATCGAATAGGTATTGAAATTCATAGTTTTAGATTAGTTCCAAGTATTGATGTCGGATCGCACACTTGATAGAAGTTAGATATTGAACTAGTTCATACATATATATCTCATATTCAGACCGAGGTAGGGACATTGCAGTTTACAATGTATACAGTTTACAAACTTGATAGTTTATTAACGCAACTAATAAAAGTTGTAGCTACTTATGTATAGGTAATCAAAAGTAGCGAGATAACGTTTAAAATAATCCTTATTTCTGCAATGACAAAACCTTCATAAGTAAAGGTCTCTAAAGACTCTTACCTGTAATAATGCATATTGTTGATATACATCTTAATTAGCTACTTAGGTATATATATAAATATTTATATACATTTCGTATACATAAATAAAAAAAAAAACAAGTTTTACATTATTTCCAATCAATACAATATTATTAGACACAAAATATCATTATACACAACATAATTACACAATAAACTACAGATAGGTTATAATATTATTTCTTATCCGACGAACAACTTAAACATCTGACCAGTCAAGTAATGTCGGACAAAACCTAATTTTCCATTCAAAATAACATCTACATGCCTAAAACATCAATCAAGCATACAAAATTGGATATCAGTAGGTATATTATCTTAATAAAATTAATTCGAAAAAGAAAGTTAATTTCTTGTAGCGGACCTCTGACACTTACAATTACATACATTGTCAGTTGTTTGGTGAAATTACAAATGAATGTATGTGTTAAAAAATCTTTATTTGTAGCTAATAATCTAATGATTATGATGCCGAGTCATTTTATAGCATTAAATACATTCTTTCTATTGTGTTTTTCTAAACATGTCAATAAAGATTAAATTAGTATCCTATATTAATTATTTATATTAGTAACATATACGACTGCCTCATTGGCTTATTTGGGTTATGAAGTTTCAATACCAGCAAATCTAGGTTTGTATTATCTACAATCTGAAATGTGGCCTGAAATCACACTGGTGACATATGTACCTACATGTTGTGACCTCAGATCAAATTAAAAGTTAAGATGGAACTTTGCGATTAAAAGAAGTGAGGCCGGCTAAAACTACGCCTAACGGTGTATAACACACAATTACACGCACATATGTATTAGTTAACTACGCCTTATCTTGTCAGTCGAGCTTTCGATACCTCGATAGCTCGACTGACAAGATAAGGCGTACGTTTGGTACGTACGGTATACGTTTGTGCGTGTAATTGTGTGATGTACACCGTTAGGCGTAGTTTTAACAGGCCTCACTTCTTTGTTCGCAAAGTTCCATCTTAAATTTTTATTTGATCTGAGGTTGTGACAAGAAGAATTCCGGTGAGTAATCTACTTAAAAAAGTTAAAATCATCTAATTTCAGCTCAGTTTCAGTGTCATAGGTAAATGTCACAAATGTAACCATTAATAACCTTATCTCAGGTTTCAATTCAATATAAGGTGTTCACGTTTGACGTTGTTTTTAATGGATTTTTTTTTCATTTCTTTTTTTTTCAGTAAGTACATAAGTCTATCAAAATAAGCTTTCCGTGCATGTATGCACGGAAAGCTATAAAAAGAAACATACAATTTGTGTTACAATCTAGGTAGGTAACCTACAATATAAGCGGTTTTCAGTATTTCCATTGTCAATATTTTAGTAGGTGCTTACTGGAAACAAATTTAAATTATTATCTTTATTAAATAATAAAAATATCAAAAGAAGAACTTTAGAATACGTATACCTCACTTTATGAATGTATGATACATAATAGCATTTAAATAAAGTACTGTTAAACTTATACATTCACTTATCTTCCGTCAGTAAGTTACTTATCAGAAAAAAATACTGTTCTTATATTCGTGCCTGAATAACTTATTATCTAACAAAAATTTAGTCTAGAACGCCTAGTCCTTGAAAGTTTGTAATTACGATATTTTATATTATTGCGGAAGGCAGCTGGCAGTGACTGGATGAGGAAAGCCGAAGACCGGGCTCTGTGACGTTCACTAGGGGAGGCCTACGACCAGCAGTGGACGAGTATGGGCTGATGATGATGATGATGATGATGATATTATTTTGTAGTTTTGCAAAAAAGTCACTAACGATATTAGCTAACCTAACCTAATTCTATGTAGCTAGGTAAGTACTTATTTATCTGATCTCTGTTCTATTTTGGTGAACCCTCATGAAAAATGCCTGAATTAAGTATGATTACTTTAGTATTTCCACGAACCCAAGTTCAAGTTCCTTAATGGTAATTTGTTCCGCACTTTATCAACCGTATAATAGCATCAATTGAAGAATTAGTTACAAATTTGTTTTATAGGTAAATACCTACACAGTCACAATGTACCTAAGTCACGGTTTGTAACTAGATAAACTAAATTTGAGACGCGTCTTGTTACTAAGAAATAAATTTTAAGTTTGAGTTGTTATGTCATGTCTATTAGCAATATTTTACAATAAAGTGCATTAATGTTCTCGGAAATATTAAAAAAGAACTTTAAATTACAGATAATCTGAGATCAAAATATAAGTAGGTACTGTATATCAATACTAATTATAACCACTGAAAATTACTCTAATAAGAAAAAAATAAACTCTTGTAAGAACTTTCGTCGTAATTCCGTCGGCCATAGATAGGTATATACTGCGATGTGTCCATTCACTCCTAAGAGTATTTTACTTTAAAAATGACACTACAGAGGCAGATATGGAACATGGAACATAGGTACCTGAATTGACATTAAAAATTTGTAGTACACACATAAACAGTTGAAACTTAGTCTAAAACACTCTATTGTCACTAAGCCTCACACTATACATAGGTATACACGTATAGATGTATACGTCAGTCAGCTGACAGGCGGCACTCGTAGGGCCTCACTCGGCAGACCAATCGTGGTTCGTGCGCGCGCACAGCACAGCACGACGAAACACACACCAAACAAAATTTCCGCGAGGAAAACACTCGTTTTCCGCGACTGAACGTGCGAGCGACGCGCTCCCAATGCCCAGACTAAACGCGAGCCGTGAAAAAGCACCGCCACAACGCCGACCGACAATGGAAAGCGGTAAAGAATCATAATAATAACAATGACAACAATGTGAGATGCTATAATAAAGAGCCGCGGCATTGTGCTACGCTCGGCGTTCGTTCGAAGGGTCGCGGGAGATCGATACTCGCCGGATTGTCTACGGACGGCGTGCGTGAGTCTTTGTCGGCCGCGGCGCCCTCCACTCGGCCATTCATCGACGTCGCCAGCGCTAATCAACTGCGATTCTATCGAACACTTTCAGTCGCTGAATTTGAAGCTCTTTTACGGGCACCTGTGGAGACTCACAATTCGTAGCACATTTGAATCTTAAATGAGACGTACACGTATATTTCTTACTTGGCATAAAACAGATTTTAAAATGAAATCTGATTCAAAGAATTTGATATAAAACGTCAAGCAAAATTAAATAGAGGTGTTAATAACCTGGCATCCACGAATGTAATTTTTGGGTTAACTAAATTACAGACTTTAAAAGCAAATTTCTCAATTATCAACTCTGTGATTCCAAAATACACTCAAACACTAAAAAACTCAGTCAATTTTGGATATTAGAAGTTGGTTTCTAACACGTATCGCTAAAATAAAAAATGAAGACCGCAGCTGGTCGTGTTCGTGAGGCAATCAACTAAATTTCGCCAGCCGAAGGTGTGAAGTGGCGACGGCGGCATCGTCGATAAAACATCCAAGTTTAATGTAATAATCCGTCGATCGGCCGTTATCATTAGTTCGATCGCGCACACCTCCCGCGGGCCCGCAGATTGCGTTCCAACACACTCTTATTGTGGATATTACTTATTTAAAGATGCTGTACGAGAATCGTGACCAAAGCCGAGTACTTAAAATTATCAACGGGTCATTCTGAGTTTTTATTACTTCATTTTGAATTTGGTGAATTGTGACGTTTCACTGTTAGCCGATTACAGCCTGATTTAGGTATTAAAGACTTGTTTGAATTTAACATAACATTTACTTGCAAATTTTGTTGTTATAACCTATACTAGCGCTGACTTAGAAGATAAACAAGGTTTAATTAACATTTACTAATTAGAATAATTATATTGATTTGAAAAACAAAATCCATACAGATCTAATGGGTAGCTCGGTTTAATTGGTGCGGTTGCGGCGCGGGCGCAGCAAAGAGCTCCCCGCGGCGCGTGTCGATCACCGACGTCCGATGCGTGTGCGCACCGCAATTAAACTCCCTATCGCAACATCGGACTAATCCAATTATGTATCCATCTAACCCTATCACATTTGTCTTTGATCGATAATTGACTGATACCGAAGTTAATGACTATATGTACTCGTACAGTACATATATGTTTGATGTCTGATTTAATTAAGTTAGATTTCATAAGATATATCTAAAATTTATTACAAATTTTGCTAATCGATTCAAATGTTTGATTTCCAAACGGGACTTTTTTTGTTTGATTCGATTTAGCAATCAGTATCGTTAATCAAACACAACCCGTAGGTATTCAAATGTCACAATTCCAAGATCATATCACCGAGCATAAAGATAAAAATGGGTCTAAAGGTTACAGTAATTATGAAGACAGTAATTCATCAATGCATATGTGAGCCAATAAGTTTAATTGACTTCAGTATGCGCGGACATATTTGTCAAATGTGATCGTTACAACATTAAGTGTCAGTATCGAGCAATAGTGCGGCGTATACATTTAATATTGATGTTAACACCTTACTTGATTGATGATTAAAAATAACGTAATATCGATTGTCCTATAATGGCGACGTCCACTCGATGCAGCAAACAAGATTGCAGCAACAATAGACATAATAACTACACATACGTGTTAATGACGAGATTCGGAATTTGAAATTATAACCGTTAATTTTGAGCCGCCATTTTTAATTAAACGCGATGACTAAGTGCGGGGATCCATCACAGTCGGCACTCGATGCCGATCTATTATTAATTATTATTTTGATCGATCACGCTCCGTGTTATTTCATTAGGATCCGATGTTAAGTTTTTCTTAGCGTTATTAATTATACCGACGATGATATTTCTTGTGGAATCTTACGTATCTCGGCCAGCTGTTGCTATCGTTCTTAAATTGCTAAAAAAACGTTTTCATTATTAGTATTTTATGTCCGAAAGAAAATTACTAATATCGAGCTTAAGAATGCTTTATTGATAAAATTGCCAGCATATATTTTGAGAACAAAATCTCGGGAGCACTTCAGGTAATTTTTTTTCGGATTACCGAATACGAGATTGCGATATTTCTGCCGAAATTAGAGGTGAGTTTATCCCTCAACGAGTAATTCGTTCCCGGGCCGTAAAGGAACATTATCCTTACGGCCCAACGACTTTTCGCAGAAATCAATAATCCCAGGGTTTTTTAAGATATGCTAGCAGAAACAAATATATTTCTCTATTCGTTCGACGCTGGAGTCAAAGAGGCCGCGGATTAGCTTAATATTTTTTGTTGTGTGTGTAAATTCGAAACGTTTCTCGATTAACGAGAGATTTGGCGCGTCCCGATATTTTGGGAGTTTTGTCGAACAATGGGCTTCCGGGGACTGTAGCTCTCAAAGTATTGCGTGTGGGGATAAGCAGCTAGGGATCAAGATTTTCACAGAAATCGCCGAGTTCCGTTTTTATCTTAGATTAAAGTACTTATGCAAGAGCACAAACGATTAAGCCTGCGTTCCGTGAAGCTCTTGTTTAAAGTAATCATAAGAGAGGAGATAATTTTGGGGAGTGCTGTTTACGGCTTTGAAAGTGTTATCTATGAGAAAGGATTAACAAGAATCTTAATTTTCTGGATTGTCAGAATCCGTTTTATTAATGCTTTCATGCTTAGGTATTCCTAAGCTAACGGTTTTATGAGGATATTTTATCCTATCAAATAGTTGATGCGATTATCACGTGACTTATTAGAATGCATGAACTCCAATAGAGTGTCACTTGCCAAGGCATCTGTTGGCCACACTGGAATGTACTATTCTGGTTATGATAAATCAACTGAGCGATATTTAGATTAGATATCAAAATTTGGTTATCAGACAAGACCTTATCTAGATAAGCCTTCTTTTTCTGGATTTATGATCCACCAATTTTCCGCTTTTACATAGAACCTTACCTTGTCGACTATTAAAAATACATTATTCAGACGTGTCAAACAGGAGCATTACCTGGTTTCGCTTCCAAGAGCCATACCTAACCCAACACCATTAGCGAATGCAATCAAAATACCATAGCGGAAGGAATATTCTGACTACAGTCCAACACCTAGGTGAGGTCAGCACATTTGGCGGAGCGATCGCGGCATGATACCGCCGACGTATCGATCCTATCGCGGTGACGAAGCGTTATCGGTAATTCGAACGGCCCGTGAACTGTCCAGCTCACGAAGAAAGGGAATGCTGTGTTATAACGTGTCGTTATTTAGTTTAGTTTTTGTTGTTGCATTTTTGAAGTGTGATATCATCTTTGAAATAGAAAGTTTATGGATTATCTCCGCACGTGTCAGTGTAAGTGGTGATTGCTCATTTAAAACTATGAGTACATAATTGCTTTATTTTAGAAAACATATTTCGAATACCAATCTGATAAATTTTTATTTGAGCGTAAAAATGATGTCCTACGTTTCAATAATCTTACATCACTCCAATTTTACAATTTTAGATTTCTAAACATCTTAAACTTATTGCTTTAATCTCAGGTCAGCTAGGTTAGAAACTTTTTTTTTTTAAAAAAAGCTTACTAGCAATGTAGGTCACACATTAATAGTATTCTTGTTAACCCCTCGTGCTAAGCTAAATCCTTGTGTTACGAGTGGGTTCACGTCAGTAGTGCAATGGGTGGGGTTCGAACCGGCAACCACATGATCGCAAGTCCGATGCCATTACGCTACAGCCCTCCCAGGTAGGTACCTAAGTGTCGCGGAGATCAGATCAATACTAAATCCAAGCAGAATTTTAGTGTTATATCCGACTGTTGATGAGATATCTATGTCCAGTTAGTTCCCAGAATCACTAGAATGATTTTAAATAAGAATCTTACGGTAATTGAATACGTTTATTCAAAAACTTTCATTTATCTAGATGACTTAATTGTTTTACCTGTAATAAGTATAGTCATAGTGGGACTTAAATACCCAATACTAAATATGTCTAAAATTGTCTACGCCAAGTGCGGTCAACTTGGAAAAATCTTTTCATGGAAATAATATACGTTACCATTAAGTAAACGCATGTCATTCATCGATTCATGTTACCGAATAGAAAGAATTCGGGGTATTTGTAACGATAGCTATCTGTTGCGCTACCTGCTAACAGTTTTGAGAAATTTTACTTCGGTCATCAATTTCAACGTAATTTATTGCAAAGCGTGAGAAACGGAGTTTTTGTTACGCAGTTATTTGTGTAATTATTGTTTAGACTTCACGGTACTTCATAACTTCAGTTGAAAGTAATACTAAATTTAAATTAATATGAAGTTATATAACTTTGGGCTTATTAGTATGAACAATTTTCTTAAACTTGACTGCTGTTTTTTTATAAATCAATCAATTTTATGAGGGATAAGTTCGAATGTCTAGAAATGCGTATATGATAAGAGTATGACGTAACTGTCGTTATTTTTAAATCCAGGCTGTTAATTTACATCAGGTCAGCATATTGGATGATGAATATATACCTGCTATAGGTATATCTCTGATTTTTTGGGAATACTCAACACAGCATAATATACACAAAACCACCTATATTTCTTCATTGTTCAAATAGGTTTGAGTGTTCTGGCTTACAGAAGTTGTAGTTGGCAAAAAGACAATGTGAAAAACAAACAATGACATAGAGCATAGACCTCCGAATGACCACTAAAATAAACTGTTATAATTACCACGCTTGTTAAGCGGATTGTTAAAAAATATTACCATACTTAACCTGATCCCTTATTCCACATTTTAGGATACCTACAGATGTAATAAGGATGGCGATTTTTTGGTAAAGGGATGAGAGATTCTACAACTGATAACAGAATAACTTAGTACTTAATTTAATCTTAAGAGTCTTTATTGTCTGTCCTGAGCGCGACTACTAGGCTAGAGATCCTGGGTTCGATGCCCAGTGTTATACTCTTAGTGTTTTTCAATTAAATTCTCAGTTGCAATTCGGAGTCTGGAATAATGCCCGGTTAATGGCAATAGGCTCACTCCTTGTTACTTGGGAACGAAACATACTGGCGAACTGTGTGTGTAAGGGAATAAGATCACCTCTGTTTAATGCTTCGGGGAAAAACAGACGTGATGGTATGAGTCTTTCAAGGACTTTTGGATTGAGACTTAAATGAAATGTTGGTTCATTTACAATAGTTGATCAAAACAAACCAGTTGCTTAATTTTCTGCTTCTGCTACATTTTAGTAACCACCATCCCATTGATACTATACGCTGTTTTCCTATCTACCTACTAAATACTCATGACAAAAATTACAAGGTATCCTGTAAATATCAACTACAAGTATAGCGGCAGCTTATGTAAATACTTTGATAAAAACGTAAGTGCTTAACACTTTTACATTTTAGGCGAAAATCCATTACCAGGTACATAGGTACCCTTCTAAATCAAAGTGACAGGTAAGCAAATAGAACAAAACTCACCTCTTCTAGGAATCCAGAAAGTCCTCGGCCCATAAATCACCGACGTCCTGACAAATGGATTCTACGGCTTTTTTTCCCGCCACTCATTTATTAATAGGGCAGGGAATGTTTCGGAAAACCAATAAAATGTGCCCCGTCATATACCTGTCCACCCAGACAGCGTGGCTTTTGTTCCTTTGCTTGTTTTTTTTTTTAATTTTTGGACGGCTCCGAGTCGAATGTGAAAGACTGCAGTCACGGATATACAGTAATTGTACTTACTTATAAGTAGTAATAAAGTTATTAAAACTAACTTTCGGGTTTATTATCGTCATTAAGGCGTCCCGGTTTTAATAGACGTTCATTAAATTGTCGAACGATTTGTTAAGAACTTTATTTGCTTTCGGTACGCTATTGGGTGGGATTTTTAGTACGACTTATTAAATTTCAAATCGATAATATTAACATTTCTACGTTCACCTTAATTGCATTGTAATGCATTTGACAGATTCTAATCGCACCTGCAAAGTTATGAATGAATGGACTGTTCAAAACTGATGTCACAGACTCCTTTTATATTATTATCCCAAACAAATTTAAATTTTAAACACTACCTAATATAGTTTAAAATCACTCGTTTCATCCCAAAAATTATTGCGTCCGAAATTCGCGACTAACCTATTTTTGTGAATGGACATATTTTTTGTGTTGCCGCGTCGTGTATGTACAAAGGGCTCCTTGGTCCTTCGAGCTATTTTGCGCGTGTGAAAGAGCTCCCATTCTCTTCGCCCTCAAGGATTGGGGCAAAAATAATTGTCACTTCCTGCAGCACTGAGACATAAAGGTGTGTTTAATATTGTTATGGGAATTGCATACAGCGAGATGTCGAGGTGAGCTGATTTTCCAATGGCCGTACTTTCTCGATGATTGCATTCACGACTAAATGATTGCTCCGCGTATATGTCTCTTTGAATGCAATGTCGTGACTCGTGACACTGCAAATTGTTCAGATTCAGAAACAATGCTGATGTTATCGATAATTTAATTTATTCGCACGCTGAGTATTTGTGACGAATCGTGATATAAAGGTTAATTAAATGACGATATAATGATTTCGATGTATGCAATAATGGTTGGCAGTAAACACTTTCGGTTAAATTCGACAAAATTTTAATGGGATAAAAAAATTATGAAACCAATATATGGCCTATATGATATTATATGCCATTTCTTTTCTAATTGCCAAAATTTCATCATCCCATACAAAAAGAATGAAGTAAGTATTCATAGAGTTTGTACCTATAGCAAGACATAATACAATACACATATTATCTTGCCTGTATCGAGTTCGGCAGAGATGTACCTATCATTGTAAATCCACAAAGCAGCATTTTTAGGTCCCATGCAATGAAATTAACTCGGCAAGTCACAAAGGCACAATATAAAATCTATTGAAATTGGATCCCGGGGCCTATAAGCAAGTTAGCAATAGCCGCATCACCCATTACATGAGAGCTGACTGAGATAACAAATGGAAAAACCAATGACACTTTACTCGAACTGGGATTGGAACATAGGACTTAAAGTTCAGCAGCCGCGCTTCCCACGACTGCAAAAGGCAGGGTAGGAACCCCATTTTCCCCTTTCGGATTGATACCAGGTACCTAAAACTTGTACATAATCAGCTCAAGTCATGGTATGCCTATGCCTGACATTCTACAAGCTAATGAAACTTAGCTCAAGATGATCTTTAGAATAGAGTAAGCAAGTTCCTAAATTATAAGTCAAGTGTAGCTCAAAAAAAAGTCTGTTTCCCGTATAGGGTAAAGACCGTTAATCGAGAACATTTCTTCATTCGAACAAATCGATACAGAACACGACATATCGACACACTGTAATCGACACTCTCTAATAACGAGTAATCACGGAGCAAATGACAACTTTTGGGTCAATGTGGGTCCACAAAATGCGGAAAACATGGTCCAAACAAAAAAGATCCTTATGTCATTGCGATTTATTTTGGCGATATTAGTTTTTCAGGTGCAAAGTTATGTTGGCGTATTGCCAAGTCGAGGAGGGTAAGTTTGAGGGTAGGTGAGGTCACAGCGCTAATGGGTGGCTGTGACAGGTAACGTGAGACGGTAGACAAAGTGCATCGCAGATGACGTTCGCACAGAAACTTGCTCGATAGAGGTTAATGATATATCTTCATGTGTTACATGCCGACGAAGTTTTGGTTAATTGAGCTTTGCGGGTAGTTAGGAATGAGGTTTGATGAATCTGATATTGAGATGAGGATAATACGTCGATCCTGGATACAGAAAAAGTAGCTTTATTGGTGTAGAAAAAGTGAGTCTTTAGGTTTTCACGATAACTTAGGATTGTTGGGTAAAATATTATTATTGATGGCAATGATTATGTTGTCAACTTGCCTCTATAGTGGTCTATGGTCGCTCACAATGACAACAGGCCCTTTAGCAGCAATTTACCAAAAAGATGGAAATTAAAATTTCCGCCGTAACTCATCTTAATGTAATAGTACAATTTTATGTTAATAAGCTAAATACCACGTTAATAGAACACTAAATATTCTAAACGAAAGAAAGCCGATAAAAGTAGAACAAAGCTTTGTAAACAAATCTGACTGTTGATCTGTAGTGGGGCATCACTTTTTTCCTCTGGTAACCCGACGCTCGCCCGCAGGACACCTGTGTAATCCTTTCAACGCACATAATATGCCCTTAATTCCATTGATAAGGCATGACAACTAACGCTTTTGTATACCTTCGAGCCTTTTCCTTCTCCAATTAAGGTTGTGCCTTTGTCTTTTGATGTGAGATGACACACTTCTTTAAAAGTTTTAACATGTGGGAGTCGTGTTTTGAATAGTAACATGATTTAGTAGGATTTAGTGTGATACGTTTTGTTTTGACGATTTATTGTAAAAGGGTGTCAACGAAAGACGGTTTCTGTGGTTTTGATAAAAAAGTTTTTCGTCTGAATGTGGATGAGGGTCGTGTTCGATTTGGGATGGTGACGTAAAAAATATATAAGATTTTTAATTGAAATCATATCGTTCATAAGAGTTAAGCGAGCCGTAAAATTAGTTTTTCGTAATATGTCATCTAATCAAATCCCCTGAATGTCAGTAAAGAAGGCTCTTTAAAAAAACTTCTGTAAACTCTGCACAAATTATTTTTTCTCTATTATCATACTAGAAAACGTAAAAAAACTTTAATGGAGTAAGTAGATATATTTTTTTATGGGCACAAACTAGATACGCTCTGAGATTTAGTTTTAAACTACATATTTTATAACTAGCGCAAGACCAAGTAGGATAATAAATCTATCCCTCGGCATATTCAAACTTATTATTTTACCCGCACTTTTCCGTTATTAATTTCATTGGCAAGTGTTACCGGTGTTACCAACATAAAAATTCAAATGGCACTTATTATTTTTTATATATATGATAGACAACACGAATGAACGTAAATCGCCCTACAATCCCGTAGTAAAGAGGGGGTACTACGCTTATATTATTAGTAATTCGATATGCTCCCCACCATAATATTTTATTTTCGTCTATTGCGAGAACAAATCATATTTGCACTGATTATTGTATTGTTACATCAACTGTTAGGGGGGAAATCGCAGCTTGATTTCGAGGATAAGAAGTAATAATATCAAATGGCAATAAAATTATTTAATTGCAGAGAACATGCCTTCTTCATACATTAGAAGAACTGCGTCAATATTGTGTCAATGCCACCTGCTATAGGATGTATTTTTTAACAAGTAGTTCTTTGCACAATGAAAAGTTATAACTTATAAGTACAGATAAGTCTAAGTTCTTAAGTGAGATAACTTTCTCACACATCATTTTGTGACGGACATGCATTTAAGTCATTTTGCGGTCTAAATCATTCTTATTCTTATTCTATTCTTAACCCTTGATCTCCTGACAATTTATTATTTGTAATAAAATTTGTCATAGTGGTAATATTACTGACCTAATTCCGGTGTCCATTATGCAACGTCATTTAATATGCAGTATTACAAGCTGACGGACATAAAGTACATTCTAATTTGTTATTTTAGGCATATATTCTTTATACATCTGGTTTTTAAACGTTTGGGGGTTTTAACTTCCCACCCTGGAGCTCCCCTAGGTTCTAAGCGAAACGTAACTCAGAGATGCGAAGCAATTACATTTAGACTGGAGCGAACTTGATGCAGCCAGCCAAATGGAGACTTATTTTTGTGAGGATCAAAGCGATCGCGGCGTCACGTCACTGACGTCACTTCCGGCAAGATGGCGGCGGCGGCGCGATTGTTTGATGTGCGAGTAATGAAGTGTGCCACCTCTCCCCGCTTCCTGGCTGTCGGGGTGTCAAGATACGGGCAATGACAACTTCTGTTTGCATATTAGAACCTATTTCTGATACTGTTGCATGTGTTCTTTAAACTTGGCAGTTAAAAAACAAGGGTTCTGTTAAGAAAAGTCAAGAACATTTGGATCTGGTATATGAACACCCTGTAAAGAAAGATAGTCTAAAGTTTGATCATCAGGACGAAGATGGGCTATGTAGATTAGTAAATTAAGGCTATAAATACAATATCCTTAGACCATTTTTGCTAGGTAGCCGTTCCGAGCCATGTCTAGAAGTCGTACAGTAAATTCTTAATAATTATATTATAAATACTTATGGTGAATATTTACAGAATAATATATCCATAGGTCATAAAACAATAGTTCATTTACCAACTCCGAAAATATTAGAAAAAGGTAAAAAGGTATAATTGCTGAAGTTAGGTAGGTATCTAAAAACATGAAAACAAAATATTTTTTTCCAGACTACATACAATCAATACAAAATCTGTCAGCAGCTAGACACATTGCCCTTGTATTAATTAACAAACTCGCAATCAGTCCCATGGCAACCTTTATTATTTAGTAGCACTGTCATCAGCGCAAAACGGATTTAAATTCAATTTCATATCGGCACTCGCATATTGAGTTGTTATATAGAGTATAATCGCGTTACCCAGTCCACTAGTGGGGATTACGTGCTTTTTAATAAAGTCGTGCCGGCAGGGGGCGACACCGGGGACATTTTTATACAAAGAGGATTACTTCGGCCGCGTTTATCTGAACCTTACAGGGAGACTTAGCCTTCTAAGTACTTTCAGTGAATGCACACCCGTTTTACGGGTACGTTTTACCCAATCTATCTACGTTATTGATATTTTCTATCTTAAAAATAAGAAGCTAAGAGCAAAATTTATATTTCATTATCATGTTTTCAAATTGGGACAGATCAATTCAAAACTTTTCTAAAGAAACTGGACCCTGAACAGATATAAAATGAAATAACAGGAATTAAAGGAATAAAAGAAAGAAAGGACAATAGAAAGAACATAAAAGAAAGAAGAGAAAAAGGAAGAAAAGAAAAGAAAACTTAACAACGTTTAGAAAAAGTTTAAAAATAACAAAGAAACCAGCAACAATCTAAAGTAAGAAAATATAAAGTGCTGAACGAAAAACAATTATAGACGAAATGTAAATAATGAACTAAGTTACAATGTAGTTAACTTTTTATAAGAATTGTGGAGTATCAGTAAAAATCAAAACAAAATTTCCCGTAAATAAGTAAAGCATATTTCTTTTTTGACTGACTTTATAGCAAAGTAATGGCAGTTACAAAAGCAGGCGAAAATACCTCAATAATGATTATAATGTACTCATTTACAGTACAAATCCAGTTAACGCTAGCCTGTTATTGTATGAAAAGCCTTTAGAATACAAGATCAGCATAAACTGGTTTGTACAGCTTGATCGGTAGCTCTGTGTACTACAGAAATGTCATGAGATGATGAATGAGTTTTTCAAAAACCTCTTGGAAATAAGAAGGCAACTTCAAAGACCACTTATCTAAAGAAACCGTATGGTTACTGTCGTTGCTATATCAATCAGGGTGATTATCATCAACTACAAAGCAGAATGCCTTAGTAAATGTAGACATACCAGCATGAATGGGTCGACATGACCAGGGAAGTACTACCCTCCCACTGAATATCGACGTCAAGCAGCAGCATGCATCCGGGTTGCGTTTCGTACGGTGCGTAGAGCGTAGGGGGCCCAGTTCCTCCCTCAGTCCCTTACTTCTTCTTTTCTCCTTTCCCCTTCCTTTTCCTTAAATATGGCAACGGCATCGCCAACGCATCTGCAGCCCCTTTAGTATTGTAGATGTCCACGGCCGGCGAAGACTACTTACCATCAGGTAGCTCGCCTGCTTGTTTGCCGAGTTATGCCATTAAAAAAAGAATGTCAATGAACAATGTCGCATCACTCATCTACTCCTTGATCTTCGCCACTTTAAGGTCAGTATTCGCGCTCCCGGAATATTAAAGTCAGTTCCCAGCGCACGCGTAATGCACACAACGAGATAATTGGAGTGTCGGGCGCAGGCGAGCAGCGTCCATTGTTGGTGTCGTTCCACCGTCGTTATTCAATTCAACTCCTGCGCAGCCGACGTTGTTTCGTTCGGATGTATTGAGGCTAATCTTGGCTGTTTAGTAATTTCTTGAGATCAACGGATGCTTGAGTCATGCTGTGACGATTATAATTTGCTCGACTTTGTTGTTAGTGATTGGTTATCGAGAAGGGTCTCCAAATTATGATTGAACTTTCTTTCATTAATTTCCTTCCAGTTTGAACCGGCTCGATGTACTCGACTCATCAGTTGTAATAATTGTGTTTGATAAATAAACCAAATCTTGGTGATAGGATCTCGAAATATGATCCCCCTTGGTAGCTACCCCCCTATATGCAAGATCAGTTTCAAATAGTAATAGGTAGGTAAGTATTGGTTTTAGTTGATATGAGAGCTAGAGCTTGAAAAGGCATTTACTTTAATTGTGTAGGTACCTACTTCATCTTAGACCCCATCTTTCAAGATTTCGATAAGGGAGGACAAGAGACAATAACGTCCATTGTATTCACCTAACCCGTTCAAAAAATTAAATAAATAAAAATGCCGTTTATGCCACCCGGACATATCTACTTGCAAAAGTTTTTTTCTCCAGAGTAATAAATAACATGACGCCTTTAAAAAACTTAGATCTCAAGGACAAAAATGCTTTTGTTTATTATGAGCTAAGTACTTCTCTGGTCTCGATCTTTTCTGATCTTAATGCATAAAAGTCCAAAAATGTATCACAAATAATGGTGATTCACCGTAACGCTATAAAACAGTGCAAACATCGTCTACCTACCTCTGTTTAAACGAACTGCGATAAGTGACACTTGAGTAACGAGCAATTGTTTGCGCGACTATTAACGAAATCGCAGTAAAACAAAAATGTAAACAACAAATAAACTCGCGGTCCCATATGAATATCAATTTGTTTGCCTCCTCGACGGCGTCATTAAATTAGCGGTCAAATTGAATCACAACTGCGACAACCTTGCCGGTGCGACGCGACGTCCCGCGAAACTTTTCCTCCTATTAATTTACAAAGCATCTCCTTTTACTACAGCCACACGAATTCATCCCTTCTCAACATCCATTCAAGACTTAACTTCCCTCGCACAGAGCCTAAGTTTGTTCATTATTTTTACATGTCATTGTGCAAGTGACGTGACTACACACGATTCGAAATGAGACTCTATATCATAGAATTAAGTTCGCTTTTCCTTTTAATCCGCCACGAGGGTGTATCTGGTGAAATTATGATGCAGTCTTTATTCGTGAGCCGTCGGGAGCGGTTGCAGTAATCACCGCGTATCTCCATCCAGGGGTGGGCTGTGAATAGAGCCCTAATGAACTGGATTTAGGAGTTTTTGTGCCGGCGACTCGTCAGCTCAGAGGTGCAGCCGAGCAATTATGACGGAATAAACAAACGTGGCTTCAGCTAGTACACGGCCTTTCAATTACTGACTTGCAAGCGACCTGCTTACTACCGACCACTTCTTTGGGTAATTGAATTTACGTGTACGTCGGGTTATTCTGTAAGTTTTTAAGCTTTCGCTCCCGAGCGGTCAGTGATCGATCTGGGGGAGTCTGTTTAGATTGATGGGCCATTCTCTAAGCCGTACCTATACCTACCTCGCCATAACGTTGGTTGGCGGCGAGTGCCGACCTTCTCCGAACATCCAATCGTTCTTAATCTTCTTAGTGCGGAGCGAGCGGAATTATTTGGAATCTAAGCACCTAATATGCTTAGATAATAAAAGGTTTCGCAATTGTGAGCGTCTTTGTTGGATGTCGTCTGTTCCTGTCGGTAACAACCTCTTATAGATGTATTATTTGGGCACAATTACGATTTTGATCGTATTATAAAAATAATAGAAGCAATTTTGGTACAATTTGTACTAATATCTAATAAGAGTGAATTTCTTTTTGTAGCAGCCTGTCGTAATCTACCTGAAATGAGGCAATCGATAAATGATGACAGGAATGCAGAGGTGTCTTAGGCAACAGATATAAAATATTACATGCTTTATTTATTCGTTACAGCATACCTTGAACAATAACATTATCTATAGGGATCAAGAGCCCCATCTTCAACAGCAGACTTGTGTATCGCCTTGTAAGAATCTTTAGGCCATTTCGAAGGTACTGTAGTGAAGATATCTGTCCCGTCTTATAAACCATCATCTCTTTAAATTAAGTGTCTACGTACTAATATCACCAAAACCATAAAACAAGCGTCACACTTAAAGTTAGTTTCAAACTGTCAAATACATAGCTACAGATTTATTATACCTAGCACCGCTATTATCTATACATATCTAAAACATATGCATAGTTACCTACGCGTTCACTAACTAAACTTCGCAATTTCAAAAGAACATAGCCACCGTTCGTTAATCAAGGAACCAGAGCTTTATTATGTTGGGAAAAGGGTGATATTTGTTTACCCAACGCAAAGACGGCTGTAAAAGATGAGACTGTTCTTATTTATTTACGACGGTGCGGCGAGCGAAGTGGAGCGAAGATGATATGAATGATAAATGACCCTCTGAACGCCCCGCGGCCCCCCACCCCCTCTCACACGTGAACACACGACGAGGTGTGCTCTCTGGATGCCTACTTAAGTCTGTGCCGTGAATGCCGAGAAGTGATAACCGCTTGAATGGCAAAAGAACTCGTGACGAATATTGATATCGTAACTGTGTTATGTTAATAATGCTGTCAGAAGCATGTTAAGGCTCTGAAAATCGTGTGAGTCAGCCGTGAGGCCAAAAAAAGGATGATTCACTTACCCACAAAGGTAATGAATGTGAATATAATGGACTGAAATATGAAACGAATTACTGTATCAATGAGAATATGTATGATTTTTATGGGGCCGAATTACGGAAATTTACTTCTAAATTAATGGTTTTCTCTAGCCAAACAATTTAAAGATTGACTATCTTTACAATAGCTAAGCGATAATCGGCTCAGTTTGTAGAGGATAGTGTACCGAACGGTATCTTATGTAAATATACTGAAGTAAATACCGGTCGAGCGGCCGCATCAATCTCAACGTCTAGCCGGAGTCATCGAAGCTAAACGGATTTTTTCAAGCCAATAGCCGCGCATCAACACGCGTGACGCCCCGCGCGATTGGCCGACACTTTTTGTTCCATTTTCGAATCCTTTGTTTTTATTGGTTGACACTTAGCTAAGACAAAGGGGCGAGTCTATGTGTGCGTGTGATTTAGTTATGTGTGTTGTTGGTTTGTTTGTATGCGTTAAGGAATGGTGCCCTGCATGTATCGGAGGCAAGGTGTGGGTCGGCCTGGCTCATGTGGGTATTACGTGCTTGGGCTTCTGATTTTGATGTAGGTACGGCCCTTCGTCCTATGTGAACTCGAGTGGACTGTTTATTTTTTGTGATGCCAAGTATATTTTGTGTAGGTATGTAGGTTTTTCTGCCTGCCATTTGACTTTCTTAAATTCTTTATTTATTTAACTTAAGTTCCTAAGTATCAGTGTTTATTTTGTGTTATATTTTTTAAGGGGTGATTCTAGCTGTCGTATTCACCCACATTTCCTATGAAGCCCATACCATAATTATTCTCTAAAAATAAATACATCTTCCTATACAAAAGTACCTAAAGAGACCACATTTCGGCATGTATGAAAAGTCTTTATTTTTTCACTTATCTCTCAGTATGACATAGAATTACCCTTTTAACGGGTGCAGGTGACTAAATCGACACACTGTATATTGTACCCAAAAAAATATCTATCAACTGTCTACCCCAAGCCCAGCCTAGCTGTATCGGCCGTCGATCCAACAGTCACAAGAAATGACTGAAAATAATTCAAGTTCACCTCCAGACGGGGTGCTATGATTAATGACGGGGATTATTCAATTAAAGACTCGGCAGGTGACGGAGGGGGGTGGCAAGGGTGCGGAAAGGGGGTAGGAGGGGGTCCTTTATCTTCGGTGGCTACTCAAGAGAGACGAATTAGCTTGGCCACACGTTTCCTGTTGATAGTAGGTACATTTGTTTGTGCTTTTGGTGTCATCTTTGAGTTTATATTATTTAGCTGTGAATATGTCTAGGACGACGCGACGTGTTTGAAGTTATGTTCTCCTGGTAAATACAGTTTTGGGTCTCAGATCAAATAAAAAATTAAGATGGAACTTTGCGAACAAAGAAGTGAGGCCGGTTAAAACTACGCCTTGCCGTGTACAAATACAATTACACGCACACACGCACGTGGTACGTTAATGACGTTTTGACAGACGCACAGCGATAGCTCGACTCTGCTCGACTGACAAGATAAGGCGTAGTTTTGGTATACGTATGTGCATGTCATTGTGTTTGTACACGGCGAGGCGTAGTTTTAGCCGGCCTCACTTCTTTGTTCGCAAAGTTACATCTTAAATTTTTATTTGATCTGAATTTGGGGTTAGTTAGCCGTTATGAACTGCCGCGCTGGTAAAAATCACTTAAGTAATACTTAAGTGTTTTTTTTATGCAAACATAATTATAGAAATTAGGTAGTAAGGAAAAGCCACGAATGTGAAACATTTAAGAGGATAGTATCCGCTCCGCGCTCCATACAAACGTAGTTTGGCCCTTGCTTGAATTTTAAACAATGAAAGTCATTGAAATTTTGCATTAACAATCTTATCATTAAAATACGTGTTCCTGTAGTCTACAATTTCATTTCAGTATACGGTTAAAAAGTTACACGAGCTCAAAGATTGGCAATTTTCGTTGAAAAACGGCCCAACTTTATGCTAGTATTTCTCGACAATGTATCAATACAGAAACATTCTGATTCGAAAGAAACCCAGATAATATAGTGAATATATTTTTACAAGATTTTTTTTTACGTATTAACAATATTATAGGAGTAATCTCCAAAATTCGGAACATAAGAAATACGCGTGAAAATGTTGCAAATGTATTGTTGTTTCTCCTCTCGGGCACGCGTTCGCATCGCGAGGGATAGAGACAGCGACAACTGTGCAACATTGTTGCGTTCGCGAGGGACACTCCTCTTAATTACCACTGCAACATCAAGAAAATCATCATCAAATGGTCCATTCTGTATTGGTACATAAATAAGTACAACTGCTTAGTTGCGTGTGCTAGCTAAATTTTGAATGGAAGATTGTGGATAACTAATAAATATCGATCATATCATCCGTGGATTTTTATCAGATTTGCAAGATTTTTTACATGGTTTTTGCTGGGTAAAAAATAGCCTAGGAATAAACAAATTAATTATACATAATTAATCAAAAGAAATACCTATGATATTTACTGTCTATGTTCCTACAAATAATAACTTTGAATATGACACGAAGCCATGCGACTCATCCTTAGTTTATTTTAAGAATCACAGATGGCGATGGCTGTTGTTCAAATGCATTTCATATAAGCAGATCAGATAATAATATGAATTTGACGTAAGCCGTGAGTACCTATACCGAAAGTAAGCAGAACCTGCGAAATATTATCTATGTATTTAGGTAAACAAAAATGAGGCTTTAATTTCTGCTCATAAAAAACAAAACCATAAAACTAGATGATAAGTACAGTCGCCAACAAATCAGGTTAGATAGGTATACAAAAATGACAATTTTCTTCAAATGATTTTAAACCTTAAAATGTTGAAAAATAAGTTCAAAATCAACTGACAAACTGACATTTTGTGGTAACTTGATGTGCTACCTTAGTACTTGGGCCGACCTGTGCTCAAGACTGACGTAGGTAAATTTCTAACTGGATCTATTTAGTACAAAATAAGTTATTGTTATTAGTTTGTAAGTTTTGTAACCTACAATTTGTTACACGCCCGTGTTCTATATTATGTACACCCACAGTTTGCTGGTATGTTTAAATCCCTTGTAATAGGGGGCGAGCCTATTGCTATTCACCGGGCACATCTCAAAACTCTGAGCTGCTACTGGGAATTTCATTGAAAACCTTAATACACAGAGAAACAATTTTTTCCCAAGAATCAGACCTAGCTACATTTTACGCCCCCGTAATGCACAGTAAGTACTTATCGTAAATTTAATTGAAATCATTAATGCCCTTTTCGAGAACGCGATTACAAGCAAATAAATAACTACATATCTATATTAATATTGCTCACAATACTTAGTAATTATAAGATATGGGTACTTACTAAATAACCAAAAAAAAAAACATTAATTAAATAATTTCGTTTTGTTATATTTACCCGAAATGTAGAGTAAATCTTTGGCTATTGTCTCCTATATTATTTATATGGTAGTGCTTAGTGGTAGGCATGAATGTGCAGCGATGGCACTCGATGGGTTCAAGTGGCGTAGCGCCGAGCATCATCCACCCGAGTGTGGACGTGTCAATGTCGATGCTCAGCAAGGTAGCCTGCTGTCTACCGAGAATATATAGGTAACCCTATAGGTATATACAGCTGAGAACGACAAGCGAACGCGAGATTACTATAACCATTTATTTAATTTCTACTGTCTACCTGTGCCTCACCATTTCACCTACTCTGCCCTGCTCTTAAAGATCGTAGCGTGATGCTAGATGTATGTAGCTATCAAATACATTTTTTTTTTATCGGACTGGTAGTTCCGCAGATTAACTCGTTCAAACAAACCTTATAAGTAGAAAATAAATGGTTCCATACATTTTATAGTGAAGCCTTTTTAACCAACTCCAAAAAAAGGAGGTGCTTTGTGCAACGGTTTTTTTACGTATTGCAAACTGATTTTGAAAATGTTTTAAAAGGTATACTCTCGAAATAGTCCCATATAAATTTGATAAAGATCTGATGTGATGTGATAAATTGTGTTTGTAAACGGCTAGGCGTAGTTTTAACCGGCCTCACTTCTTTGTTCGCAAAGTTCCATCTTAACTTTTTATTTGATCTGCAATATACAGTGACGGCTACGGAAATCTGTTTTATAGATACTTAAGTACAATTCGTTTTCATATTGTGAAATGTGCGTGTCGGTTGCGACTACCCACATTTTGCAATATATACTTAACTAACTATGAAAATGGCAGCTCATGTGTACTTATGTTCCACTTATGTTTTCCACAGACTGCATTTGCTTAGGCAAAGAGCAACAGCAAAGTACAGCCAGCATCGGTTTAAAAATTAGACTGAGTACCTAGAAAAATTACTGGTGTTTTTAACCTAGTTCCTAGCATGGCGACCACTATGCTTTAAAAAAACGTTAGATCTGATCGCTAAGCTTTTGGATGTCATTGGTAATTTTTATTGTAATGTCCTGATTGAGCATAGTGCCCAAAATTGTTACCTAAAGGGTTAAATCAAGAATTAATACTTAAAACATTAGAATTAATTAGACTAGTAAGTAGTCTCATAAATGATTTGGAAAATAATCAAACTCAAAATCATCAGACTATCGAAATATATATATATATATAAATATTGAAGCTTACATATCACACCACACTAAAGTTAGGTACACTATTAATTAGTTCCAAAATTAATTAAAATTGTGAATCACGAATCAATAGGTACTCACCACACTTAAAGCATGGTAATGATCGCCTCGGGACAACCGTCACCCAGGGGTGGCACGGATGCTAGGGTTACGTTGATAATTAATGATTTTTGTACAAAGTGCCCGAGAACTGGGACAGCCCGGACTTTCAGGTCGATAAAACAATTCTTCGTGACAGCGGAAACGGTAGTTACAATTTTATTTAAATTAAACTGGTTTTATTTAATCAATGCCAATGATACCTTAGTTAATTAAATAGAGACAATGGTGATTACCAATTGATTGCGTCATTAGTAGTCCTAAGCGAGCGACTGCTACTCTAGAGGTCCTAAGTTAAAATGTTACTAGGTTTCTTTATGAAATTCTCAGTAGTAGTGGTACTTTGGATTTGTGTCTGGTTAATGGCAATAGGCTCACCACCACTTCTACAACGGCAGCGGGACCAAAACATTATATCAGCGAAATATGAGTTTATGTGTGCGCCTTTGCGTAACCTCCTCCTTACGTTCCGTCTACAATAAAGACATTTGAATTTGAATTTGAATAACCTTTTGGCAACTTTTCATCAGACCTACACTCTACGCGTACTGAACTCATGTCTATATATAATAATTAGTGGTTCTGTGAAGTCCGAAAAGCCTTCAGTGTCTTAGAATGTTTGTAACTATTGCTCAGAAATTGGTCTGTCTGATGGTCTTCGTATAACTGATAATAACAAACATCCTTTGGATTTATGATATTACGGTACATCCTTGGCCGTCAACCGATCGTAACAAGGACGGTTTACACTATTATGCTCATAATTAAATCGATAATTAATAGCGACTAGTAGGCTCAGATAAAATAAAAAGTAAAGATGGAACTTTGCGAACAAAGAAGTGAGGCCGGCTAAAACTACGCCACGCCGTCTACAACACACAATTACACGTACACACGTATACCGAAACTACGCCGTATCTTGTCAGTCCAGCTATCGAGCTATCGAAAGCTCGACTGACAAGATAAGGCGTAGTTAACTAATACATGTGTGCGTGTAATTCTGTGTTGTAGACAGCATGGCGTAGTTTTAGCCGGCCTCACTTCTTTGTTCGCAAACTTCCATCTTTACTTTTATTTGATCTGAGCTAGTACCTACTAGCTCAGATCAAATAAAAGTAAACTTATAAACTTATAAAAGGTGGCGTCAGTTACCGCTACAGACAGATGACTCCTATCCTCCGAAAGTTATTACTTGCATTACTTCATAATAAGATGCCAAGACATAAAATAAACTATAAACTTTAATATAAAGTATTTACAGTCTATAAAAACTTAAAACTTTATGTAGATATGCACGCGAGTTTACGCCGGTTTATTCGTAAAACATTTCACATACCGACTGTTTGAAAATCCAAATACCTACATGGTATTGTACAGACTATTCCACGCACGCGTTTTGCAAAATAAATTCTAGGCGTAGTCACGCAATATATTTTAGTTCAATCAATTCGTAGGAAAATTCTAAAAATTCACGTCGCGTAATCAAAACAGAACATGAATACAGATTGGTGCATACAGTACTATATAAACAACAAAGCACAAATATGTGCTGAAAAATTGTTCTCTTCCGAAAGGTTTAACAGAAAATCGTTAGAGTTAAAAAAAACTCACAAACAAAACGTCCATTAAACGCGAACTCTCAACCCCATCCCTTCCGCGGTATAATAATAAATGGCGCAATAATGGCACAATATAATATTAACACAAAGTTAAACGCGTTTTTATTTTCCCGCCGAAACTTCAGTGCCGCTCTGGTGAACATGGCGTGCGACGCCATTTCTCCTCTTTACGGCGCGTTCTCAAAAAATGGCTTCAGGAATAAAATAAATCGCAAATATTTATCAAAACGCAGCCCCGCTTCGGATGCGGGCGAGGGATGTGGTGTCGATGTGCCTAATGTAGGACGTAATAAGGGGTTTAGTACTTTATAAATACTTTTTAAAGTTCTCTTTTAAGCCCTTAATGAACAGGAACGCTGAGTGACTAGTGATTTGCATAATGTGGGATGTTTAACTGCCCCTTACTGCGATATTTTAGCGATCAATGATTGGATATAACATTAAAGTCATTTGTATTATATTTATATCATTAAATTATATAATTTAAGTCATTTGTATTATACGTCTCTTACTAAAATGTGCTTTAGGATTAAAGTCGTGTCACTCCACTGGCAAAAAATAGTAGCGATTATATAAATTACTAGCTTTCCGCCCGCAGCTTCGCCCGCGTGGACAACACAATTTTGACTGTTTAGTTTTTTTCAATTCTGGCGGGAAATTGCAAATTATCCTTTTTCTGACCACAAAATTTGCCCAACTTTATTATTTACCGAAATATAAACGCAGCTTATATACTTTCCCAAGGTCTAGTCTATTTTTGTACCAAATTTCGTCAAAATCCAAACGGACTTTCATCCCCTATTTCATCCCCACACAGTTTGTAATTTCAAAAACCCCATATCAAATATTTATTTCTTATCAAGTGCCTAAACACAAATTTTCAGCGTTTATCTTCAACAATGACAAACTCCCATACAATGTTTCATCCCTTATTTCAACCCCTTTTTTACAACAAAACGTAGCTTATATCCTTTCCCGAGGTCTAATCTATTTTTGTACCAAATTCCATCAAAATCGGTTCCGAGGTTGGGCTTCAAAGCGTGACTTTGTTTGGACTTCCATATGAACTTTCATCCCCACACAGGTCGAAATTTTAAAAACACTGGAACAAATTTTTACTTCTTATCAAGTGCCTAAATTCAAAGTTTCATCGTTTTATCTTCAACAATGACAAACTCCCATACAAATTTTCATACCTTATTTCAACCCCTTTTTTACAACAAAACGTAGCTTAGGTATATCCTTTCCCGAGGTCTAATCTATTTTTGTACAAAATTTTATCAAAATCGGTTCCGGGGTTAAACTTGAAAGCGTGACTTTGTTTGGACTTCTAAACGAACTTTCATCCCCAAACAGGTCGAAATTTCGAAATTTCAAATTTCTTTCACCCCCCATTTCAACCCCTTCAAAACTATTTTTTGCAATAAAGGGTAGCCTATGTCGTTTCTCAAGCTTTAGTCTATCCCAGTACCACATTTCATCAAAATCGGTTCAGTGGTTTAGGCATGAAAGCGTAACAGACAGACAGACAGACAGAGTTACTTTCACATTTTTATTATTAAGTAGGGAGTAGGGATTATCTAAAATTAAGACCAAATAATTTGCTCCACTATATTATTTTATTGAAATATAAAAATAACATGTAATTTTTTTATTAATTTATTCATGTCCTTTTAGCTAGAGCGATGGATATTTTGGACGCTTCGTAAGGTCGATTTCAATGAGGAGGTACAAATACCGGAAGACCACTTTGCTCTCAAGAATTAAAATTGCACTTCTTTGTATACCACATTGGTTTTTCTGTCTAGTATCAAAATGACCAGACTGCTTTTAATACAGTAACAGGCAAGGTAGAATTTCCCGTGTGAGAAGCCGTTCTTCCCTTAAATCTATGCCTGCTAACTTAATGACTGAAATTTTATTTATAGCATTACAAAGGATCTTCTTAAAAACATAGGCATCAATTCACACATTCGAGGTATGAAAACTGAATCCTCCTGAGCACATCCAGTAATCACAGTGACCTTTTTAGTATTTTTGTGCAATGCTGATACTCTCAGTCTAGTCCCGTTACATAGCTTAAGTGCCAATCTATAGACTTCGTTTGTATATTAGAAAAATCAGGATATACTCTAAGATCTGTCCTAGTCACCTGTCACTACTGTATTTAGGAAAGATGATAAACATATTTACAATCTCCATTTACTATTTTAAGTAATAGCTCAGAAAACTCTCCAGCAGACGCCTCTCTCTCGTATTTATTTTTAAAGATAATCATTATGTTGGGTCATAGGTACGACGATGTCAAGGAAGCCCTGACTTCGTCTGCTCGGGTTCCTCTAGGTCAAAGAGATTTAATAGTAGTAGTAATGTATTAAATTAATGTCTTTGCTCTAGGTATAACAGAATCTGACGGAATTCCCGTGCCAGCAGCGTAACTCCACCCATCACTCTATTGCTGCCTCTAACATTTTTAAGAAGGGTTCTATAGTGTGCCTCTCAATCTCAATTCCACTTTTATGTGCCTTATAAAGCATTGTATATGTTTATCAACCAATGTTTCTTGAATAAAATCACATTGAGTTTTCAAACATGACATGACATGTGTCAAAATAAAAAGTAAAATAAATCAAAAGCACTAAGGAGTATTGATATCAAAATCGAAGCAAATCATCCCGAAAATAAATTTCCCCCCTTTTTTAAGTCCGTTAGGGGATGAATTTCAATAAAATACGAAACACGTCTTCCTTCAATTCTGTTAAAGAATGTTTATGCAAAATTTGAAGCAGATTGGACCAAGGAATCACGTTGTCCCATACAAACTTTGCCCCCCTTTTTCACCCCCTTAGGGATAGAATTTCGGAAAATCCTTTCTTATCGGATGCCTACGTCATACAAAGAACACACCCTCCAAGTTTCAGGTCTCTACGATCAGCGGTTTAGGCTGTGCGTTGTTCCGTCAGTCAGTCAGTCAGTCAGTCAGTCAGTCATTCAGGACAAAGGATTTTATATGTATAGATTATATAAATGTCAAACTTTAAAGAATTTTAGTCGCTTACCCTAACAAAGGGAACTTGTTAGAGTGAACATGTAAATTCTCTAAAAGTGGATAGTTATAATAATTTATCTAAGATTAGATTCACGTAATTTTCAAGTACGAGGCCACTTTTTGTGGAAATGGTAATATTTTGTATGTAGAAAATTCGAAATACATAATCATACTTATATGCAACACGCTTTCGCCCCCTATTTCAACCCCTCCAAGACTTTTTTGCCATAAAAGGTAGCCTATGTCCTTTCCCAAGTTTTAATCTATCTCGGTACAAAATTTCATCAAGATCTGTTGGGTGGTTTAGGCGGAAAGCGTAACAGACAGACAGACAGAGTTACTTTCGCATTTATAATATTAAGTAAGGAAATACGGATAATACTTCATCGATATCGATAATCTCGATGTCGCATCACTAAAGGGTCGACAGGTTGCACAGCGTCGGACATTTTGTTTTACAGCGCGAGGTCGGGCCGGCCGAATTATGAAAATATTATACCGAATCCCTCTGAAACACGCTTTGACATTTCGAAACACGGTAATAAGTTGTTTTCGGGAGTTAACTCTGTATTTGACACGGTTGGTAGTTTATTTTATTTTTTAAATCACTTATCCTTTCTGTACTTTCCTTTGCGAATTGAATAAAAATGCAAATAGGTGTTTTATTCGGCTTCTCTATAAGCTAGTAGTGATGTTTCAAGTAATTAAGTTAATTTAGGCTACCTACCGAGAGACTTTTTTCTATGAAATCTTTCTTGGTTGCATATACATACTTTTGATCTGATTATTATTGTGTGACAGTATCAGTCCGTCAGTTTGCGATAAACTCAAAAATGAATGAACGGATTTTCGGACGGTTTTCACCAAAAGACAGAGTGATTCATGAGGAAGGTTTAGGGTATAATTTGTTAAGGTTTTGTATAAATTTGTTGAAATACGAAGATATTTACGCACTAGTATAGGCTGTCTAAGGTCAGTCTAAACTAGTTGATTATATATTTATATGTAGCCGTGTGTACAACCGTGCGAAACCGGAGCGAGTCACTAGGTCTTATTATATTTAGATATGAGTTTTCTTCCTAAGGAAATTAACTGTTTATAATATTTTATTTCCTAACATAGACTCTAAAATGAAATAAATACCTATGAATACTTAGATCAATAGTGATATTTAACTATGGAACAGTGGCATAACAATACAGGGCTAATGAATTGATCGCGTGCAGGGGTGACCTGCGGACCGCGGCTGCATTCGGATGCATTAGCAGAGCTTCCGGGGTCGAATCACCCCTAAAGCTTTTTTACTCTAATGCTTTATAAACATACATCATCAACTTTCAGTTTGTACTTTACGTGGTACATACAAATCTATACTAGAGTCATAACGTTTCATAAATGCTTGCGGAAGCTTATTTGAAATTAAAACACTTGAATTTGAAAAATTACTTGAAAATTCTAATATAATAAAGTTGAAGAGTTTGGTTTGAACGTGCTAATCTCTGGAATTACCAGTGAGTTTTGAAAATAATACCACATTCATGAAAAAGGCTATAGGCTATCTAGCATCACGCTACGATTCTTAGGAGCGGAGCAAAGTAGATGTAACCGCGGGGAAATGCTAGAATAACTCGGAATCTACGCTTACTCTTTTAAATGGTGAAGGAAAAAATCATAGGTGAGGAATCATGGCATATCTAAGAAATTAACAAGACGGCGACGCACATGACTTTGAAAAGTTGGAGATGCGTGCCTTGAGACTCGAGACCTTTACTTGTCAGTACAATTGTGATATCTCAAGGCTATTACTGCTATTCTAGGCTTTTACCGTTACCGGTAATTTACCGGTAATTGTGTAGTAGGTGTTTGAAGGGTTAATAACCATTTTTATAATTTTGATGTTTATTAAATGAGATAGCCTTAGAGATAATACGCACTTTAGCTGTCGTGAAGCTAATAGATGTTTTGAAAATTACTGGACTCAATTAAGTTAATCACTTCTATGAAAGGAAGTGAAATTTCAAGCATTTTAGTGTGTCTTATAGAACAAATTTTGCCAGATACTCCATCACCGGACTCTATAGGAAAAAGAGAGTAAAATCTGTTCAATCACAAGTTATGCGTAAACATAAACTCGTGAATTGACAGCTCCTCCATTTTTGGAGTCGGTTAAGAAACGAATACAGTTTTTAATTGTTGAAGATTTTCATTCTTTCATTACCTAATATTTGAAGACCTTACAATCTCGGTACAACCATTCTACATTCCTCCGAATCATTAACGCACTTCAAGGCCGGGGGCTAAAATACTTTAAAAAAATTCTGCATAGCGCTGTGACGCGGGTAGACCTTAACGATAGAAGGGTAGTATTTCCGGTTCCTGTTCAGAGGGGGCCGCAGGGAAGCCGGAGGGGGGAGGGCCGGTCCTCTTTGTGTAGCGATAACCGGAAGCTAAGGGCTCCAAGGACCGAGGGTTATGTCAACTGTGAGGTATTTTCAAGTTTCTTCCCGTGGCTGTTGATTACTCGACACGAATTTCTAATGTGATTTCTGATGGCAAATTTTGGGAATGGGCTCTTAAATGTTAAATGCCATTTCAACTTCTTCCATTGTTCTTGTATTTTTTGTTTTAATGTAATCTTTATTCTTTTTGGAATCTTAAGACATCTTTTTCCTCTACTCAATCCTTTTTCCTGGCGAAAGGTAAATAAGAGTTACGAGAACGAGCGCATCGAGCTAAAAGTCTGTTCAATATCTGTTCAAGAAACAGCCCACTCTGCAGCAATCACCGGCTAAATGGCTACTTTTAGTGCGAACAATAATAATTTTAGTTGCGAGTGAGTGCTCCAATAATGGGCACAATTTCCGACGATTAGCCGAACGCTAGCCGAACGTTTTTGCAGGACTCTTGTAAAAATGGCGTTAATGACCGACAGTTGAGTGCACTACTTGTAGTAATCGCTATGATTTACGCTTTATGTTCCGCTATTTGCTCGTCTTTGTATTTTAATAGATAGCAGTGTTACAGGTGCCTGATAATTGTTACGATTATTGCTTCTGGGTTCTGTATTTCAATAGGTATAATTTTAATATTTTATAGTGTAATCTGCTCAAACATTCTTGCGTCTAGAGGTAAAGGGAATGCGACACAAAGTCTAATATTAGAGCAGGACTATCCCTTACCATAATAATAATATATTTTATTGATATTTATTTTACTTTAACTAGGTACCTCATTACTAGTGGCCGGAAGTGCAACTGAGTCAGAGTTCCTGAATTCGGGCAATGTGTTTTTGGATTTTTTTACAAAATTTGTAAGGAGTTTTGATTTGTGGCCGGTTAATTGTAATAGGCTTGCACTATGGGTATCCAGCAGTAGGTACGCATCTGTCTAACCCTTCAAGGAATACACGCGTGATGGTAAGTTATAGTTTGTATTTTATACTACAGAACAGCTTTCGCTTAGTTGACTAATATTACAACTTGTGTGGGTTCATAGGCAGCAAAGAAACCTCATAAATGTTTAATGAGTCACTGCGCGTACTATGCAGAACAGGGTATAAAATTAACTATTGACTATCAACTCTCAGGCACCTAGTAAACTCTAGAAAGTGGTTTCATATAGTTCCACTGTTATAGAGTATATTTTGGAAAACTTTTTATCGCGTTTGTTTCGCGCACGGTTTATCTTTAGAGTTGATTACTAGACAAAGTTGGACTATGATGTCACCACCATATCCAGCTTAGGTTAATCTTTCATTGTACGAAAAGCCTTTACAATGGGATCTCAGCATATACTAGTTTATATACATTAATGTGTGACTTATTTTCTGGTGGTATTTTCTGGTATTCAAACATTCCTACGGTGTTTCGTCGTTTATATAGTTATGAATCAGAAATGAAATCTGGAAAGGGTATTTATATGAATTACATGCTCCATCTTAGTTTCTGTTTGTGTTCGTTTCCTAATCAAACGTATTCAAGTCGTATTTTTTATAATTATTTTAGGGTCCATAATATAATGAGACCATTTTATGGTCTGCGGGATATTCTGATGGCTAAACCAGACTTGATTTCCACTGCCTTTTAGTCACGGCCATGGAATTTGCAACTTTTGCTACAATCATAACAGGCTTTGGTCCAGAATTTGCCACTTGATTGATTCCTAGCCAAAGCTGTGCTTATGATAATCTAGCGACGCTTGTACTCGGGTATCTAATGGGACCAGAACATACTGGCGAACTGTGGGTGTGGCTTAGTACGCCTGTGCCTTAATATTCGGGAAATAAAGGCATGATGGTGAATTTTTTTAGGGTTATATCGGACTCGCCAGAAATAAAACTCATATTGCGCTAATTTAGGTGAGTGTTTATAAGGATTGCAACACAATACGAAAAAGACCGATAATGTCTGTTGAATTTTATCACTGCTGCAATAAAATATTTTTTCTGAGATTCATAACTCCTTATTTTCCTCAGAGTGTCATATAGCATTAAATAATCAAAGGCTGTTTTCTCACCGTGAAATTAATAAAGTCCCACAGTGGGTCGACAGTGGCGCAACTTACTACAGCACGGAAGCTGGCTCTCTCGCGACACGACTTATCCATTTATCCGCCACCTCTCATCCGACGCGACATAAAGGGGTTAGAAAGTGCCCACTGTTACTAGATCTCCGCTCTCTTGCTTTATTTTTAAGTTGTTACAAGAAAACTTTACATGACTGCAGTTTAGCAGTTAGAATGTATTTTGTAGATCGCATGTTTAAATACATGGTGAAGATTTATAGATGGATGTTATAGCAAGTTATGGA
The DNA here is from genome assembly GCA_958496365.1 of Subacronicta megacephala. Taxonomy (NCBI): domain Eukaryota; kingdom Metazoa; phylum Arthropoda; class Insecta; order Lepidoptera; family Noctuidae; genus Subacronicta; species Subacronicta megacephala. Next base: position 12,685,789 of record OY292515.1, read on the forward strand.
AGTCAGTCAGTTGTGTAGGTTATAATACTAAAATTTTCACAATATGTAGGGCATCCTATCCTATCTTACTTACATTTGTACCACATCATTTAGGTTTTTGATGAAATATGTAATCTGATGTACCAAGAAGAATAAGACAAAACAATAAAGGTAAATATATACGTAAGATATTATTTAAAAAGTTATAATGTGTTTTTTATGGAAATGATGCCTAAAAAAGACTTTATGCACAATTCGTTTAAAAAAGTAACAATTCAGTACTTTAAATTAATTAACTGACAGACCTTTTTTCTTATATGGCTTTTTGCAATTGACAATACCATAGTTTCATATTCCAAGGGCCAACGAATACTGGATTGAGAACCCTATCGAACAGAACCATTACGAATGATTTTTTAAGAATAGAGGCGTAATGTTTTTTGTAGTATCGACAGGAAATGGATATGAATAGGAATATGCACTTCGATAAATAACAAGCATGTAAGAAAAATGTATCCCGTTATGGAAAACAATAATTCTTAGGTTTTTCAAACTTTTAAAACGTTGAAAATTAGTTATTGAATTATTTTTCTTGCTTTTGAAAAAAGATCACTTAGCTAACTGATAATATTTCAGTCGTTAGAGAATTTGAATTGGCTGCGATGGATCCATACTATCTATATAAAACCATAGGAAAAATACAGCAACCATCCATATGTAGATTAGTGCATCCATATGTAGATTAGTGGATAAATTAGTGGACTACATAAACCTGGTTTCATGATTATCTAAGTGAGCCAAGGGTTGGGAGAAATAACATAATATGGCATTTCTTCAGCGACGCTCGTTATTGTCTCATGAGACCTAAACAATAGATTTTGTATTGTGCATATTATGGAACTTGAAGGGTTAAATCAGCCGTGTGTAGGTACAATTTTTAACTGACATAAAAAAAAGTTGAAGTTACCAATTGGACTGCGTTTTTATTTAATTTTGTACATAAAAGTTTTTTAATAAATGAAAAACTTATTTTACCTGTCCTGTTTGCCAAAAAAACCGTGTTCCCGTTAATTCTAGTTACGTTAACATAACGAACCGTCCATCTATCATGTGGCTTTTAAAAGGGTAGAGCGGGGTTGACGGCGATTGAAGCCTTTCTTATTTATTCGAATATGCCCCGTTGGCGCCAAAAATACGGCGAGGATGACCTTTCCTGACGAGGGGAGAGTGGGCCAGTGCGGATCACTGTGACCGATAGGTGCGCCGAATATTGGCTTTTTAGGCCAAGAAGGATATTTTAATGGTACGGTAATGTTATAAATTGATGATGTGGAAATGTCAACCCTAGTAATAACGCGATATCGTCCCTCTTAAGTATACAATGGTAAAGGTAAGAATTTTATAAATACAGGGTAATCTCTTGATGATTGGCTCAGTTTTGATGAAATAGTTAAATGAGTACATACCTAGTTATCTGAAAAACTAATAACCTTCGCAAAACATACAATTATAGGCATTTAACAATACACAATTAAATTAATAAACTAATTATCTCCCTCATTTGTCTAGTGGTCTTAAGTGCGACTGCTATTGTAGAGATCTTGGGGTTAAGTTTTATTGCGTTTTTCTATGAAATTCTCAATAGCAGCTCGAATTTTGGATATGTGAACGGTAAATGGCAATAGGCTCGCTCCTTATTACATGGGACCTAAACATACCGGAAAACTGTGGATGTAGGTAGGTACCTATAGTAAGTACCTATACCTCTGCCTAACCCTTCAGAGAATACAGGCGTCATGGTATGGCATTAATTAATAAGTTTTAAAAGTATGAAAGGCGACACCTTCTCAATTAACAGGAAAACACGCCTTACCTAACAAACTCAAATAGGTTTCGCTACATATTGATTGCGATAAATCGAAGTTCAAATTGGCCATCGATCCCAAACTTATTTACGAAGGTAAGTATCGGCCGCCCTCAATACAGCTAAATAGGTATCATTATTTTTGTTTATTGGTGCTGTACCGAGTACCAATTCCTACATAATTCTAGTAAGTTCTCCACACGAACCGTCCAGCGGCAGTCCGCTATAACCGTATATCTTGTCTTTGTGCGCCTGTATTTATGGCTACCCTTATTTTTATTTTAATGCTGATGCGACCGGTGCCGCTGTGTCTCGCTTGCCGACTAATCTTTTGGACACCCTGGTTAGTATTTGGTACTTGTGTAGTAGATATGGTGTTTCCTTGTTGGGAAAAAATATAATTATGTTGTTTGTTCTTTACTGATACATTATGTAATCAGTGACAATATTTTTTGAAATGCCGAATTTAATATTGGCCTATTCAAATTCTACATGAAAACTAAAATAATAAAGGGCATCTTTTTTTTTAATTTTATTCTTGTTACGCCTACGCTTGACCGCCAGTTTAGCGAAATTGATTCAAAAATCCCAATCACACTTTAGGCACAAATCCAGACTCCGAGCTGCTACTGGGAATTTCATAGAAAAACCCAATAACACTTTGCTCGACCTAGGGATCGAACCCAGGACCTCTAGCGTAGCAGTCGCGCTTAGGACCACTAGACTAATGAGGCAGTCAAATACTTATCTATATGAAGGTATAAACTTATATATCACCCCAAATCTATCTGTTTTTCTTTCAAAAGCTCAACTCTTGTGGTTGGAGCGATTGCCACTGCTCTTTATCCTGTACTTTCTGTTTGACCTTTATACGACTCGATTTCCACTTTTTCCTTTTCCTCCCTTTCCAAATCTCTTTCATAATATTATTTTCCAATCGTGGTCGAAAACCTCGTAAATTCAAACAAAAATAATTTAATATTCAAACAAAATTTCACCAGTCATAAACTTCATAGCATCTTCAGCTAATTTTAAAAAGAAAACCCTAGGGTTGCACCCTTGCATTTCTCGGCCATAAGTTTCCAATACATGAATTTTATTAACTTTCGCGCCCCATGACTGATGGTTTTATGGTGTTTGTTTTTCGCGTCATCATGCGCCACCGACAACCCTGGGGTTATGGTGTCAATACGCGTTATGAAATTATGGTGACTGCGTGACAATTTGAGGCATCGCAATAAGTTGCGGGTTGATTATTTGATAAACAAAGTCGTAATCAATAATTACATTTTATTTTAAAACAAGCTTTCCGCCGCTGGAGAGGAAGGTTTATATGTTTTTATGTATACTACATATACCTTCCTCTCTAATCACTCTATTGCTGAAAGTTGCATTAAAATCCGTTGCGTAGTTTTGAAGATCTAAGCGTGCAAACAACGGAAGCGACTTTGTTTTATACTATGTAAAAAAGAAGAATGTATGTAAATTGGTACTTAGCGAAAAATCTACCTAAGTATGTATAATTATATTATTTAAAAATAACCTAGTCATTTGCCTCTTATACTTAGCCAAAACTGTTTATATGCAGTCGAAAAAGCTAAAAATTTTATTTGAAATCAAAGACAGCAAATACTGAATCTACAACTTTAAGTATCCGGATACAACACGGAAATAATTGATACAGAATTTTCATAAAATCATCTGCTTACAAATAACTTTAACCAAAAAATAATGACCAAAACTTGGAGAAAAACGAAATGCGCTGCCTAATTTTTAATAAAATATTTATAAGTCTCCCAAGCGACGTTATTTGCTGAAGGGTGACTGGAAGATTTCAAACTTTCCCGAAGAGAAATTGGCTAAAAAATTCCTTGGCAAAATAAAATCGAAGAGCGGCTTCCGAAAGTTATCGAACTTCCCAACAATCCATTACACCGAGTTTCGCAAAAAATTGACTCCGGCGCTCTTTGGAACTTATTATTTTGAGTGAAAACATCCAGGAGTTTCGTCGCCTGCGAGGAAGTTTGCCGGCGACTGCCACCCTCTTTACACTCGATAAACACACATTACTACCACTATCGCAAATTGTTCTCGTAATAACTACAAAGAAACTAGCTTAAGGTGTTGTAGCATAAAATTTTATGACATTCCTAAATACGACAACATGTTCCAGTTTTACAAATCCCAAATTTCCCTACTCGACCAAACAAACGACTTTTAGAAGTGTCCTAACCTCTATCGCACAGAAATGATTGGTCACTAACCCCCCAAATGGCGGGCAATATCGGTGATATTCAAACATAACCGTAACGGAGCGTGTAATGCGTCCGATCAGCGCTGTACGGACATTAGACAGGTCGTACTAACAAACTTACCGCTAAAATCGCCACTTTTAGCTGCGAGCGAGCACTAAACAGCAAACAAAGCCAGCGGCGGCGGCGAGCGGCGTCCGGTCGCACCACAAAGGCTTTGTAGCCGCCACACTGACACGCTTTTTGCGTCGCCGCGGCTGCTATCGCTCGATGACGTCCCCGTAGATCGATAAGAGCCTCTCCCACTCGACGGGAATGCTCCATTGTATTACTGACACTACACTGTCTGAGATGTGGAAAATCGTAGTCCAAAATGCGCGTGATAGCGGCCGTGAGCGTGACGTCACTGTTGCGTGCGGACAATGAGAAGAGTATGCACGGCGTCATGTCACCGTCAGTTGAATTGTGAGACTGCTTTTATTAAATCTGTGCGGTACACCTGTTTGGTTGTATGTGTATAAGTAATGTTATCCTTAAAACAACAAATTCTAGACAAATAGAAAATTAGTTGGATTTGTCGGCAGGTGCGATACATAAAGGGTTAAAAACAATGATTGATGAACAAGTATCCCTCCTTTGATCGAAAAATTTCATAGTCTAAAACCAACGGTTTAAGCTGTAGAGTTACTTTCAGTCAGTATTAAAAGATTGCAAAATAAGTTGTCTAGAACTATCTGGAAGGAATATTATGTATAGGTATATGAAGTATGTCTCTAAATGGATGAATGAATGAATTGTTATTATGAATATTATGCCCAAATCAAGCAGAAAGACGTCTCTACGCCGAACCTAGCCTCCTTACCATAAGTCAAACATTACCTTCAGCCAATAAGGTCCGCTGTGGGTCTGAATATTATTTTCCTGGCAAGCAAACTTAACTAAGTACGTAAGAACGTGCTCCTCATACGTATGCGGTGCTGAGACACAATTAACATAAATTAGTTGTTAGTGGCGCGTGAAGAACGTGAGTCACATCTAGTGATGTCGCTTTTTGCGGCACGGATAGCGGGATTTTGAAGCATCAACGCCGAAAATAAACGGCAGTAATTAGTATTTAAAATAACATATCATCAAACGCATCAGGAATTTCATAGAAAAACCCAATAACACCATGCTCGGCCTGGGAATCGAACCAAGGACCTCTAGTGTAGCAGTCGCGCTTAGGACCACTAGACAAAGAGGCAGTCTGTTTTTTTTTTTTTTTTTCAATTAGTATTTTTATGGTTTAGATTTTTGTGTTTTTAGTTGTGAAGTATTTTTCTGTGTGAGCCAAAACTAAACGTGTCAAATACGTGAAAGATAATGAAGATGTCTATAACTTATTGTGTCGGTCGAAATGTTAGGTAAAGTGTACTACACTAACCACAGTTTGCGTGAAGCATGTTTTCAGGGTCCAATAGGGAGCCCCATTACAATTACCCAGGCGTACAAATCCAAATTCTAGGCTAATAATGGAACCAAAAACAAAATCTAGTGTTTCGTCCCCGTATTTGCCTTTCGTAGCAATGCTACGATATTTATAAAAGCTCGTAGCGGGAACACAAAACCTTCTTAGAATTGCACAGCTCCTTAATGTAATTAAAATACTCCCAAATTGAATACAAGTTTACAAAATTGAACCGACTCCCAATCCCGGGCCTATATTAAGCCCAAGCACAACACTAGCGACATGTGATCTGTATGCGTGCGAGCACCGCACGGATCGCGGACATCTCACACATATAATACACTACTTATTACCTTGTCGACAATGTATGCCTTTCGTAACGCACATGATGACGCATAACTAGCACAGCACTAACGTTCCGTGTTTCAGGGGTGGTCAAGAACCTTTAAGCGATTAATATCAATTTGGCTATGTGTGTGGGTACTTAGGTTTACCTACAGCAGTTGTTTTCCGTTTTATTTTACTTATGTGAGGTTAGGTTTGGTTTTCGGACATTGTATGAGCTCTCGGTAATCCTAAAATTAGACAGTAAGCAGAAGTCTGCTATGTAAAAATATAGAATATTTTTTTAGATACTCTTGAAATAGGACGCCTTTACCTTAATGGTTGGGGATACAGGCCTGATGGTATGTTATGTTTTTTTTTACTACAACTTTTGATCGAAAAGGTACTAAATTAGAATTCTTTCTTCTGATATAAATTAAAAAAACTATTCAAGTATTTCCATTCTCATTTAATAAACAAAGTTGAAAAATGCTCTACGTAAAATCAGTGTACCTACTACTACATTAACTATGTCCGATATTCACAGAATTTCCAACGGCTCGCATGCCCGAAAATCCTTCCGAATCCGTGGTATCATCAGTCTATAGCTAGGTAGGACGGTCTTAGACTATACGGTGGCCATAATCTACGCGTCGGCACGTACAAGGCTGGCTGGATCTCTAATCGCATCAGGCGCCTGAGTCGCCTTTTGACCCCACCCTACTGGATACAAATCTATAGAAATATTACTGCTATTTCATTGAGCAATATAGGTGTCTTAGATTTTATGTGAATCTATACAAATATTATAAAACCGAAGGATTTGTTTGATTATTATTTGTTTTGCAATCTATAAACACTGAAACTATCACAAAGAACTGAATTTTCTAATTAAAGAAAATTTCTAGTGAAAGAAAAATTCGATCTCAGGCAGGGTTTGAACCTGCGTCTCTCTGGTTAAGTACACCAGACGATTTGCCAACTAAGCTACCGAGACCACTGCCTGTGATGTCGAATTTCTCTTCCACCTTCTACGTCTTGAGGCGACGTCGGCACCATCTATTGAAGACATTACTATGTCTTTCAACCAACACGACTGCCTTTACAGGTAGTTCAATCCTGCCTGAGATCGAATTTTTCTTTCACTAGAAATTTTCTTTAATTAGAAAATTCAGTTCTTTGTGAAAATTTCGCAATATTTAATGCTAAAAAACAATAAAAAATAAGCATAACACTGAAACTACTTAACCGATTTGTATAACTTCTAGATACAAATATAAATTGTTTTAAAATTAAACATTTTGTTCAGCTATGTCTCGCCCTACAATATAATGTAATACAAAGTTGATTAAAAAATAAACAAAATATGTAAACATGTCAAATTAAGTTTATAAATTAAAATACATAAGTCCAGATAACGGGAAATACAAGATCATCCTATTACTGGCTTCACATAATACTAATTCTTTAACAGGATTTAGTGTTTTATCATTTAGTTAGGCTAAAGTGTACTAATGTACACCCACTATTGCCGGTATGTCAATGTTTAGTTCCTATGTAATAGGGGGCGAGCCTATTGCTATTAACCGAGCACAAATCCAGACTCCGAGCTGCTACTATCGCTATCCATCTATATGCTATCGGGAAAATATTTTCTAATTAACCGATTTTTGTAAGAACCTAGGAAAGTATTATCTACACGTATGTTTATTTATAACAAGCATACAGACTTATTGACACGGCATGTAGTGTGTAGAGTCAGACAAATTGCAAACGTCGGTCTTTGAAATAAATAGCCATGAAGAACGGAATACGTACACAATGGACGCGAATCAGGGTCATACAAGTAATCTGCTCAAGTGGACTTCCCTGTGGCTTAGTTAAAACAATCATCTTTTGTCATTAAATATTTAGAAGGCATCCTAATCAAAAAAGCTAAGCAATAAAGTACGACGAATTCAATCGCGCATTTCAATAAAAGACATAATAATGACACACGTATTATAAATAAGTACAAAGGTATTTATGTACACACGGCTACACATCAAGCTATACAAAACCAGTTTAGACTGACTTCCCATTGTAAAGGTTTTCGTCACAATTCAAGGCGAGCCTATACTGGTTTTGTATAGTTGATGTGTAGCCGTGTGTACACTCACAGTTCACTGGTATGCTTAGGCCCCATGTAATAGGAGGGAGTCGGATACCATTACCCGGGCACAATTCAAAACTCCGAGAAATTCATAGGAAAACCCAATAACACTTTTCTCGATCAATCCAAGGACCTCTAACGTAGAAGTCACGCTAGGGACCACAAACAAGACTAATGAGGTCAGAAAGTCCATACCGAAAAACACTGATACTAAAATTTAATCATGGGAACCCTCTTTCGTCTTTCCCTCTTCGGCATTTTCCATAATAGATTATTAATAGATAAGCAGCATAACCTATTTTCAGTATATGTCACCAACATTTTCTACATTTTTTTTTCTTTTGACACAGTTGGGAAAAGGCCTAGTGTGAGAGAAAAATGAACTTTCCCCAACATAGTAGTAGTAGAAATTCTTACATACACATACACAAAAACCCAGTAAAACTATTTGTAGGCGGGAATTGACTTTGCGACCCGTAGCGCAGAGGTCAATTGCTCAGCAACTATGCCTATGCTTTAGCCTCTTTTCAGATTTCAAACTACCGAATGATACGGGGCCTAGAACTACAGGCAAATGTAGATAATAGATAAGTTGTACACTTATCTTTTACATTTGCCTATAGTTTTAGATACGTCCCATCTTAGCTTGTGACACTATTACTCAAAGTACAAGGGGCGAGGGGAGGGGGTCTGTTTCCGAATTCCCTCACGCACCGGCAGAGGGCGCGCTCCGTAGAGCACCAATACCCTGTAATGTGATGGAGAAATAATTTCCTAAAATGCACTGGATTGAGACGGGACAGATTCGACCGTTTTTGGATATATTTGAGTAGTTCCCGGGACGTCAATTTGGTTTATTGAAAGCATAAAATGGCGGTGCTTTGATTTTTGTGAGTGGTTTGAAAGCAATTACATACCATCACACGTGGTACATTACAGATAATTATTTTTTGGATATAGGTAAATGTAACTATATTTTATATAATCAATTAAAGTTTACCTAATGTTGATGTTCAAAACTTAGAGGAAAAGTGGGTAGATGTCTGTTACCGTATGTCCCTTCTGCCTAAACCGATGAACAGATTTTTACAAACAACCTTATAAAAATACAATTTGTGTATTCTCCGCCCAAGATCTATTGTAAGTAAGTATAGGTAGCCTACAATATTGCAACTTGAGCCGAGATTGCAAGACCTCTCGAAGCGTCTTATCTAGGCAATAAAAACGGCACAACATCAAACCGATCGCGGACTCAATATGTTTTAAGACGATCTCGAGACGTTTGTTTTAACAATGTATAGTCGAGTAACAGTCATTATTGAGAATAGCAATGTGCTTGGCGATTATGTTCGAGCAAGGATAATTTATTTTTTGAAGTGGGATTTAAAAACATTAGAGAAAAAGAGTGACGATGATTATCGTTCTCTGGAAAAGGTGGACCACTAAACAATATTGCACAAATATTTGTCTCGGGTGGGAACCGAAGCCCAAATTATACACATACATACACTAACGCCTTTTGCCCACAGGGGTAGGCAGAAACTATAAACTGCCACTTGCTAAGACTCTTGCATATCTCTTTCGCTTCTTCCACATTCATACATAGCCCCAAATTAATCGTTACACTACACAGACTACCTAATATGCTGCTGAGACAACTATGCTTTGCCTTTGGCACCTACTTAAAGGCGAACAGGTGACCACCTATTGCTAACATTCTATGGTCCTACCCTACACCAAAATGTTAACTTCTCTTCAATCTCCTAAATCATGTCTATAAAACTTATTAAAATGATATTTAAAAAGTAAATATACCTAATTAATAATAATTACTTAAGTCTTAAACTAGATACACAAAACGAAAACCGTAAAATCCCAAGCAAACGAGGCCACGCTATATAGGGTAAAAACAACAGTTACTTACCGTAATAATTTAGTTTAACTAATTCTATTAGTAAAAAAAAACAATAAGTAAATCAATCAGTAGGCACTAAATCAATTAGAAAAGCTATTTTAAAAATAGTTGGTATAGCACCAACTTTTTATTATTATAAAGGATAACAACTAAGCCTTGTTCAATAAAACCTTAAAATGCATCGTCAATGTTAAAAATCTTAACGTATGAAACTAGGAGGGATCTGGAGTGGGAGGGGGAGGAGGGTACAATCTAAACAGTCATTGTGATGCGTCTGTTGGCCGTTTCTGCTGAGTGCCCAACGTTCGGCAGATATTGCGCTGGGAGTCTGGATAATCACACGATGACTATATTTGTATGAGTCGGTAGGCAATAGGGCTCGGTTTTCAATTTTATGAGAATCTTAATGAACCCTTAAATTATCATAACATAAAGTACCATCACGTCTGTATTTCCCGAAGGGTTAGGCAGAGGTGTACTAATGTACACCCACATTTCGCCGGTATGTTTGTAATAGGGGGTGAGCCTATTGCCATTAACCGGGACAAATCAGACTCCAAGCTGTTACTGAGAATTTTATAAAAAAACCTAATAACACTTTGCTCGACCTGGGGATCAAACCCAGGACATCTACTGTAGCAGTCGCGCTTAGGACCACTAGACTATTGAGGCAGCCTAAAATAAAAACATTTAATAAAGTTTGCTTTTATATCAATTAGAGACAATTTACTTACGGTTATCAGCGACTGCTCTTTACTCCAATGTACATATTATTACATATTCTATTTATATATACATTATATAAATCATTGCTCGACCACAATTCTAGAATATAGACTATAGAAATTGACACCTTACAACCATATTCACTGAGCATAAAACCTTTGTAATTTCACTTTATTTGCCTATTCAGTTACATACCTAAGTATCAACACATACACATGCAAACTACATAATATCAATGATTACTTTCTCGAGGGCCCCGCAGTTGAAAGGGTTCGCTCAAATTATCAAACAGAAGCCACTTGAAAACTGCAATGACACATGTTAACATTTCGCCTCGTGATTGAGAAATCGTACAACTGGTTGCTGGACTGTGTTGGGACAATGATCCAAGAGATTAATTTAACAAAATTTTGGATAGAAGGTATACAAATATATTTGTTTAACGTGAAATGTTAACAAAATATATATAAACTGTAATTAATGAGCACAAATAAATACGTATTAAGTATTAGGTACTTTCGTGTTATGACGAAACAAAACCCACTCAAACTGTATTGCAATAACAGAAAAAGTTCTGAAATAAAATTCCATAACTCATTTTCAATCGGCGGCGTCGACATCACTCGACACGCAAACTCTCCAGGACGCACGCAAAACGAACATTTTTCCGAACGAAACGCCCTTTCGACGGGAAACTCTATAAAAACATCGAAAAAAATAACAGTAACATGGCGTATAATGACAGCTGGTCCACTTGAGAACAAAAGGGGAGAGTCGAGCCTCGTCGAGAAAAAAATACATGAAGAGTAGAAACAACTAGGCGTACGTGAGGCCGCGGACCGCCGAGTCGCCAGCGATCGGCACCTACCCGCTAATAAATTTGCAATCGCGTTCGATCCGAACAGTCGACAATCGCGACGTTCACCCTACTCGCGACGAGTGGACTTGTGCGATAGTAGCGCTGTGTACTCGTGACTACACAACAATCTACATTCAGCTGCTACACTCGACCTGAAATTAGGTAGCAGCGTTGAGAAAACTCGTTACGAATATTGCTATATGTCTCGGGGAGAATAGCACCGCATTCGAGTTTAAAATGCGAATAATAATCGCAGCATTCATAAAAATCCCGTGCGCGGAATGCAAGGAGAGCCGTGTTTTACACGTTATAATTTTGCGCCGAAAGCAGGTCTGCGACTGGGCGGGCGGTTGTTTTGTACCGAGTGTAGGCTCGGTTCAAATGCCGCGCACGGACCATTAGTTGATGAGCGCACATGCACACACGCCCTATACCAGACACCGCGTGCCGTACGCCGCGAACAGCTACAATTTCCAACTGAAATATGAAAATGTTTTGTAGCTTTCTGTTGAAAATATGTTTTGGGAAAACTACCGTTTTCACGCACAATGAGTTTTCGTAGAAACTCTGACCATGTATACGTGTCCCAGAATAAAACAATATGGAGTAAATTACAGAAGAAAAAAGATCTGCTAACGCGAAACGTTATGAGCGGAATATGATAAGTTTTTAGGGAGGAATATTTGTTTTTGTTTTTGTGAATAATATTCCAGATGTTAACTACATAATTACCTTCATACACATACATATAAATATAGAATAAATAACCTGTCCTTATGGGCAACCATTTGTGTATTGCGTGTCCCTTATCGGTCCATCTGACTGATTTAACCTGCTTAATGTGAAAGTTATCAACGTATCTCTCAACTGTCGATGCCCGCTTTGATCTTCATATGAAACGAGCTAGGAGGGTGCTATTCTTATATCATTCGAGTGCGTTTGTTTATTCTAATACTGTTGATATTAAATCAGAAATGATTTTCTTTCCAGCTTAATTTTGGATTGGGGGTATTTTTTAACGAGCTTTCATAAGTTTATCATCAGCTTCACAGAAAAGACTGCTAAAGATTTAAAAATTATACAATATTTTATTAAGCAGGTTTTAGACTTGGCCGGAACTATTTCGTTTTTAATAAGTTTTAATTACCAATAATATTCATGAAAATTATCGTATAATATCTATCAACCTCAATTTTTGCGTACATTAGAAACTTTTCAATTGCGAGCGACATCAAATCGAGTCCAACGAAACGATATGTGTGTTTTATATGAATTAATTCCTCGGCTGAGAGAACTCGAAAGCGTTTTACTCACGGGCCACATGGCGCGCGGACAGATCAATTTGATGATTGCAAAAAAAACCACTACAGACTTTTTGACGTTCTACGGTCGTATGCGACGCCCGTCAAGCGTGATTCTTTTCAAACCGATACGAGAGTTGAGAATAGGTACTACTACCTCGTTGATTGTTTTGTTCGGAGTTAGTATTCAATTTGTTTTATTTTTAAAAGTTTTGGGCTTACTTTAATAGTGAGATGGTTTAACTTGGTTAAGTAAATATGTTTCTATTTTTACTTATTAAACTTTAACCTCCGATGCAAAAACGACGCGGTGTTATAAGTTTGACGTGTCTGTGTGTGTATGTGTCTGTCTGTGGCATCGTAGCTCCCAAACGGATGAACCGATTTTGTTTTTTTTTGTTTGAAAGGTGTTTCTTTTCTAGCGATGTGGGTCAAACAATACTAGTATTCTTGTTAACCCCTTGTGCTAAGCTAAATGCTTGTGTTACGAGTGAGGTCACGTCGGTAGTGCAATGGGCGGCTTTCGAACCGGCAACCACATAATCGCAAGTCCGACACCCTAGCCATTGCGATACCGCCGCTTATTATTTACAAAGTTTCGGGTTTCATTCCATGTTTCTGAATTTATAAAACTTATACATGTACTTTGCGCAGGATTTACTCCAATTAGACAATGTTAGATACTTAAAAATGCTCCTTTTTGCTATATTAATAAACAAAACAATCTAATATTTTAATTACTGTAGCCTCACAACACAAATGAAGTAAAATAAGTATTTTAAATGCATTTACCTCCACACGACGTCTCATGTCGTAAGAACCTCGTGCATATGCATTGAAAGTAAAACAAAACGTAACTTGGACATTAATTACCTTATAAAATTAACGAGTGATTTATGTCGAGTCGTGTTAGGAATAGGTATATTTTATTAGCGACCTACCAGGACTGTGCTTTGAGGTTTTTCTTACTCGCAGGAGGTCTTTCACATATTGCCGGGAATGCCGTGAAATTTAAAGAAATGCTTATTGATTATATAAGGAGGTACCTTGGGGCCCAAAAGCCTTGACTGTGTGTAAAGATATTCTCAATAACTTTTTACATTGTACTGAATAAAATTTTTATTTAGTTTTTTATTTTTGTTATTTTAGGATTGGAAAGTGGTAAGGTATTTGTATTCCCTGTTACGGTATTAAGTATAACCCTTTAGTCGTTATAATCAACTAATGAAAGCGACTGCCTCATTAGTCTATTTGTCGTAGACGCGACTCATATACTTGGGGTCCTGGGTTCGATTCCCAGGTCGAGCGTTATCGGGTTTATCTATCAAAGTCCTACCTACTGCTACATAAATAAAATCCATAACATTACATAAAAATCTAACACACTAGGTACACACTTGGCTTTAGACAAAGTTACTTCTTGAATAATATTATGCGTTATTATAATTATTATTTTATTTAAAAAAAAAGAAAATTAATTCCCCGCCAATCCCCGCGACCAACCTGCGCCACAATAAGCCACTGTACCCCACAACGATGGCTGAACATTTTTCCCATTACTGCGGTGTTCTCCCATCGCCGATGGAGGGTAGATACTGTCGCGCTGACTGACGTGTTTAATAAGCGTTATCATGTCTTACGTCCATGATCGCGTGTAGGGAAATTAATAATGATGTACAAGGCTTACAAGGAAAATTGAATAGTTTGATGCGTCAAGTTCGTGGCGAATGACTTGAACGCCAAGCCGTGACTATAGCCGTGCTATAGGGCAAGCAAGTGCGGTTCAAGTCGGTACAAGTCCGACATAGGTACCCTGTCTTCTACCCAGGTGGCAGACGATCTTTGAGGTTTTGCCATAATATAAAAGAAAAGGTATTATTCAAGTAGTCGTAAGCGCGCTAGGTAGTGTTGTGAGGTTCTAGGAAATTCGCAGTAGCAATAAGGAGTTTGGATATGTGCCCGGTAAATTGGCAATAGCGTAGGTTACAGCATCCGTCACTTTGGTGGTTTCTCTAAAAAAACTAAAATGGAAGTGGGCTGGACACGTAGCGAGGCTAAACGACGAGAGATGGACCAACAGCGTAACAACGTGGAAGGGTCCAATCGGCAAGCGCCTCAAAGGCAGACCCCACACGAGATGGGAAGATGAGTTGATAAAAATAGCTGGTACCTGCTGGTCGCAAATAGCTCGAGACAGAGACACATGGTATTCTTTAGAGGAGGCCTTCACCTTCACTTGAGGAGGGGTTCATGCAAACAAACTTAAATGAAATGATATTTATTTCTGTAAATAGAATAATAATAATATATTATTATCCAGACTTAAACTTTTTTATTTTTCTTATTTTTTTTACTCTTCATACTTTGTATGCATCTTACTTTTCTTTTGCATGAAATAAAAGGCTTATTATTATTATTTAATTGGCAATAGGTTCGTGTCATATACACGAGACTTAGAATTACGGTATAGGTAATTCTAAGTCTCTATGCTAACTAAGTATGGCCGGTATAATTAATATGCACTTGTGACTCCTCTGGTGTTGTGGGTGTCCATGAGCGGCGGTATCGCTTACCATCAGGTGATCCGTCTGCTCGTTTGCCTATCCCATATAAAAGCAGATTCCTAGCTGCTACTGGGAATTTTGCTAGAAAAATCCATAACATACTGCTCGACCTAAGAGTAGCAGGCGCGCTTGGGACCACTAGACTAATGAGGGAGATTTACTTGGTGTCTTTTATTTCTATTGCTGACCAATAGAACAGCTATAAAATAAAAAGCTTAATCTATGTAGGTATACGCATCAAAATCAATGAGTATCTGAGTATCTATCCGTGTGTACCGTGTCTATATAGACAGGATGTAGAAATGTATATGCGCCGTATCAAGGTCTGAGCCCCTACAGAACCCCAAGATCAGATATCAGACGACGACGTGCCCTGAATTAATCCCTCTATATGACATCACAATAATACACACACACATACACATATCAATATGTATATGAAGTATCTACTAATATCTATATGTGTCTAGAACTAGTGATTAAGTCAGTGAATATGTATCGAGATTTTTGACAAGACTATTTTTGAATGAGTTATTTGTGCTAATATAACATAGCATACCATCACGCCTGTATTCCTCTAAGAGTTCGGTAGAAGTTTACTTAATCTACACCAACAGTTTGGCGGTATGTTTAGGTTCCAAGTAATAGGGGGCGAGCCTATTCCCATTCACTGGGCACATATCCAAACACAGAGTTGTAACTAAGAATTTCACAAAAATCCCAATAATACTTTGCTCGACATGGGAATCGAATAGAGGACTTCAAGCGTATCAGTCGCACTTACGACCCCTAGACTAATGAGGCAGTTACTTGCTCTTCTTTTTAGAAAAGGATTCGGAATTCCAAGCAGCAACTGAGAATTTGACCAAAAAAAAATAACAGTTAACAATAATACTTTATCTACTTGACTTGGGAATGGGACTCGATAATCCAAGGATTCGCGATCATGACCAGTAGGCTACCGAAGCACTTATAAGACGATAAATTAGTAATCATACTAAACAACAATAAAATGAAACCAAAAGTGTATGTAATAATCACCGCTTCACAATATACAACTATAACAATAGTTTAGGTAATACAATAGTCACTATCGTCAGAATTAACGCTAAGTTGCTCCCCTTCTTAAAATAGCACAGTACGTAGGATTGACTTTGAACTTAACAAGTCACCGTCACTTGGACGACTTACAAATAACACTACTAAGTTCTCATGTGAAAGTGTGAATTAACTTCAAGACAGAATTTGAACTAATTCATCAATGCTTAGGCTACAATAATTAGAGTCACGAATCTGTCTCACCGTCTAAAGAATTGTGTAATAGTTTTTTCTTCGATATAAATCATAACGTCATCGAAATCATGTTTCACAAGCGACTAGGGGAGGGCGTACAATCGAAAGCCCCGATGAAAGTCGCTAAGAGACACGATAACATCGCACCACACTCGATGGCAGGCGACCACTGCCCCTATCACCCCCATCTGCTCACCAATAATGAGCGTACAAATCGTGACGGAAATTGAAAGAAAAAACTTCCCAAACGGCAGATCTTATCGTGCGTCCTAAACGTTCTCGTAAAAATATTAATAAAACATAACTTTTTCCACCCAAACCCACATTAAACTTCGATCCCGTAGGAATTTATTGACAATTACGCGTCAATAAGTGCCAATAAAGGCACAAAGCGTCAATGTCCACAGATTTGAATGTCAATTGTACACAATTGTGTAATTCTGTTTTCGTGGAGGCTCACTTTGATTGTGATGGTAGTAATACAATTATAAGTTGACTTTTGCCGGTTCGCTTACAATGTCGACTTTATTATTATGATAAACAGACCTTCGGCTATTGTGCATCAATTTAATCCATAAACTGTTTCCGTTATGGTTTTTATTTATTTTGCTTGATTTGGGTGCGTTTAAGGCAATTAACGTGACCATAAAACTCACTTACGATTATAGTTTCTTAATCGTATAGCCGCAAAATAGTTTTCGAAATCGAATACTTTTTTGGTAAATGTAGGCTACCTAAATGTCAAATTTGACCAAATCCAAAAATATCAACAGAAGACTGTGGTTACGACTTGCGTGGGAACAACATGCAATATTTCGATTATTATTTACAATAGAGACGAGACTAAAATCTATTTCTGGAGCCAGACGTCAAAGTCATGCATAGCAAATTAAAGCGCGACTGCGAATGTCTCGTATAAACCACTAATAAGACGAGCTCGCTTAACCTTATCTCCGATCGAGGAAGTCTAAAAAAGCGGTCGCGGGGGCTGAGGGGGAGCGCGAGGGGGGAGGGCCAAGAACAAGAGCCGTCAGTGAAATAGAGATAGATGAACAGTGGGAAATGAAATTCTTTGTGGCATCGCGGTCCCGCAAAAAAATGCACAGATTAGATTTTTCCCCTCCGAGAGGGCCGAGGGATGGAGGCAATGATTTTTTACAACATTCGCCCGGGATATATAGGAGTTTTAGTGCCGGGATTTGTTGTAACTGCCCTCTGTTTGAGAATTTTAATTTCCTTGACTCGAGACGGTCTCATTACTACGTACGTAGACGCGATTATTACATTTGAAAACGGAATACTCCTTGTATTTAAATAATGAAATTTTTATCTGATTTTTGCCAATTTTTTTCTTTGATTGAAACAATAAATACTTACTAAGCTATGATCATGAAAGTGCAGTGATAGCCTAGTGATATGACCATTGGACTGCCAAGTCAAAGGTCTCGAGTTCGAATCCAAGGCACCTCTGACTTTTCGAAGTCATATGCGTATTAATAATTAATTATCACGCGCTTAAACGGTGAAGGAAAACATCGTGAGGAAACCTGCATGCCTGAGAGATTTTCTTGACGGTGTGTGAAGTCTGCCAACCCGCAGTAGGCTAGCGTGGCGGACTATAGCCTTATCCCTCTCCTACTGAGAAGAGACCCGTGCCCAGCAGTGGGACAATGTAATGGGTTGATGATGATGATGATAAAGCTATGATCATAGCAGTCAGAAATTCCAGCGAGCCCACTAGCCTTTCTGGAAATGTTTCCCAAAGGCAGGAGGTCCTATTGAGATGGCAGAAGAGAGGATGACAGAAAAAATAAAATATCAACATCATCGTATTGTAGAACTGTCTCTTTGTTCCCCGAGACCTAGGTACAATTTGGGTGTCTTCAAGACGAGATTGAATAGGTTTCTTCAAGGCAAGCGTGCTCCATCGTAGACCACTTCGTTGTTTAACATTAGGCAAGTTGTAGTCAAGCGCAAGCCTATCTGTGATATAAAAAAGTGTCCTCTGCTGGACGTCCTAACTAGGTACCTCTAAAAATAAATAAAATTAAAGTGTGTTTGTAATGATGAAATAACAGCTTTTTACTAAATTGTACTAAAAAAAAAACATTTTTCAACTATTTGTTAATCCTGTCTGCATAACTATTTGCCTGTTTGTCCCGGCAAATCTTCGAATCGACTTTTAATAATTAAGGCTATTTACATCATGCTGTAACCCTCAGAATCAAAAACAAACGTACAATTAGTACTAAATAACAAATACTTCCTAAAATAAAATTACATACCAACTAAAAAGAAGATTTCTAGAAAATACAAAGACCCGCAACCCTCTTCGTCCCACTTCCTAAACATTTAATACCGTCTAAAATATACGTTTTATAAGTATGGTACAGTAGGCGACATTAAGTCGGTAAAAGGCTCCAAACAAGGCCGGGTCACGAAATTACTTGGCATTAGGAGCTTACGCGACCCTTGCGTAAAAAACAAGGGACATTGCGGTTTCAATTGCGTCGTCGCGTCGTTTACACTGATACGCCACTTGGCACGCATCTGTTCTTAATACGTACTGTTTTATTTATTTTATTTTATATATTTAGATGGCAGTCTGCGCCATTAGTCTAGTGGTCCTAAGCGCGACTGCTACGCTAGAGGTCCTGGGTTCGATTCCCAGGTCGAGCAAAGTGTTAGTGGGTTTTTCTATGAAATTCTCAGTAGCAGCTCGGAGTCTGGATTTGTGCCCGGTTAATGGCAATAGGCTCGTCCCTATTACATGGGACCTAAACATACCGGCGAAGTGTGGGTTTACATTGGTACGCCTCTACCTTACTCTTTGGATTCCTCAAAGGGTGATGCCAGGCGTCATGGTACGTTACGTTATGTGATAGATTCAGTTTACACTTACGAGTATAACCTGTGTGGACAACTAACTAAGATGCATTAAACCTTACTAAACTATTAGTCATATACAATTAGTTCCATATAATAATAGTCTTTCTTTAGGGTTCTATAATAAAAAAGGCTTACTAAAAGCTTTAATAAAATTAAGTAATCATAAACATAAATTTTTTTTGATGAGAATGTCGCGAAGTCAACGTAGTCGTAAGTTAACACTGCGGTCAATTAGGTCAAAAGATTATTTGGAATATAAGACGTAGTACCTAAGATGTAGGCACTTCGTTTCCACGTTCGTTATTCTCGGTTCTCTGCAGTCCTTTTTAGGGTTCCGTAGCCAAATGGCAAAAAACGGAACCCTTATAGATTCGTCATGTCTGTCTGTCTGTCCGTCCGTATGTCACAGAATTTTTACTCTGGAACTATAAGAGCTATGCTGTTGAAACTTGGTAAGTAGATGTAACCTGTCTATGAACCGCATTAAGATTGTTACACAAAAATAGAAAAAAACTAAAAGATTTGGGGGTTCCCCATACTTAGACTCAAACTTACTGAAACTCAAAAAATATTTTTTCATCAAACTCATACGCGTGAGGTAACTATGGATAGGTCTTCAAAAATGATATTGAGGTCTCTAATATCATTTTTTTCTAAAGTGAATAGTGTGCGCGAGGGACACTTCCCAAGTGGTAAAATGTGTCCACCCCCCCCCTGTAACTTCTAAAATAAGAGAACGATAAAACTAAAAAAAAAAATATGATGTACATTACCATGTAAACTTTCAACGAAAATTGGTTTGAAATAGATCTAGTAAATAATTTTTTTTAATACGTCATAAATCGTAATGGTACGGAACCCTCCGTGCGCGACTCCGACTCGCACTTGGCCAGTTTTTTTCAACTCCACACTCTTCTAATTTGTCGCAAATTTTCATTCTATGAAATTGGGACTACGGAAACTTGCTAACTGCGACAGTAAAACGCACTTGTTTTTTTTTTCTAACTGATCGGAACTGACTCCACGATCGATATAATCCTATGGAGAGTTGGTCGCCTGTGTTATATAAGGAAAAATAAGTTTGGTTTGAAATCTAACAAGTGCCTTAGCTATTTGTTAGCGACATTAAAGGGCTATTTGATTACAACTGAGAATAAGTTTCGCCCTTATTTGTTTTTGAGGGTGGCGAATTATAAAAGTATCGAAAAGTTAAGTTTGCTAATTATACTTTTTAAATATTATTTTGATAAATAAACCGTCTAACTAAAACATTTTATGATTTTACTATTACTTTCTTTAAAAAGTTTGGAGTTTTAATTCCAGAATTTACGCATTTTCCTATTTAATTACATTGGAAACATAACATAACATAACATACCATCACGCCTGTATTCCCCGAAGGGTTAGGCAGAGGTGTACTTAATGTACACCCACAGTTCGCCGGTATGTTTGTTGCCATTCACCGGGCACAAATCGAGAATCCGAGCTGCTAGTGAGAATTTCATAGAAAAACTCAATAACACTTTGCTCGACCTGGGGATCGAACCCAAGACCTCTAGCGTAGCAGTCGCGATTGGGACCACTAGACCAACGAGGCAGTCATATCGTTATATTGGAAAAGGCCTAATAATTACCATTTGCCTAGTTTTGAGATTTTAAATTTTACAAATTCTAATAAAAAGAAATCCTACTTTTTCGAGTGCAGTGGTTAGACTATAAATTACCTCATTAGGGGCAGACAAGTTGGTTGCGCAAAGGGAAACGGAAGAAAGAGATCGTTTCCCGAAACTAATTACCAAACACGATAATTAAAAAAACAGATTTCTTCGTCGACTACGGAATGGGGGGAAATAAAGAAAATGCAAAGTGTCCACCCGAAATTTCCATGACAAAACACTTTTTTTCCGTATCGCCCAAAATAACCATTGTCTCGTGAGATTTCTGTCCGTTACTTTTTTTCTTTGACGTGTCTCATTTTCATTTTTATCTCTGACGCCGAGGTTTTTAATAAGATATGCAAATTTCTGTGACACGGAGCGACTGCTACGTCAAATTTAATGATAACCGTCAGCCTATTGTTGGAGTCACGTCCTATATGACATCGAAATATCGAAAACAAGCTACCTACAAATATGTTTTAAAATTCAAATAAATTGACGATATTTTTCGGAAGAGTATTGTTATATGTAGGTATATTATTTCACTAGTGATCCGCCCGGCTTCGCACGGTTGTACACAATTATCATCATATTTCAACTAATTCATGGCGCTACGAAGTTCGCCGGGTCAGCTACTTTGACAGGATTTTGTAGAAGGACATATTATAGCTACTTTTTAACCTTTTGAACGCCATTGTCACATATTATGTGACAAACGAAAACTTACCCTGAACGCCAACGTCACAAATATATGACAAAATATATGTCGCACCATATTATGAAATAAACAATTTAATCATTACTTTAGTGTGTTTTCACTACCTTGTGTAATTTGACAGAAAAAGTGGCCTGGCGTCAGGGGTACGGCGATACGTTTATACTCTGGCGTTCAAAAGGTTAAATAACTTTTGAAACAGACTTGCCTTATAAATTTTAAATAAATCAACTCCTACCAGAACACATAACGTGAACGTAAAATTAATTAAAACTATGCATTAGACGGACGACTGTCAGTTTCAGCGCGACCCACTTACTTCGAGTGCTGAAGGGGACCACGTGAGCGACGCCATTCTTGTGATACACTGAGATATATATACTTATTATATACGTAGTCGGTCGAGAAGATGCTAAAAATAAAATAATTTATATATGGTGGCTTGTGGCTATGTAATAACTAAGCTGATCAATTGATCTGCAAGGTTAAGCTGCATCTGTCGTGATAAATCTGTCGATGGAAGACCGTCCTTAACACACCGCCCCGTTTGAACATGATGATATATTTTTAAACTTTTCTTTTACTTAAAATTTTTATGATAATTATATACATTGAGAAATTACAAACTATTACCGATAGTCTAATAAATGTACTACTTACTTTTCAATCCTAGCTGATCTGTTTTCAACCATATTACTAGTAGAATAAGGTCGCAAAATAAAATGAAGTGTATACATGAATATATATGTATAGTCGATACCTACCATCCGCAGCAGTGTCTCGTACTACAAAGATAATCAATACTTCACATCGCCATTAAATTAAATAAGCGCCGATTTAAACCGAAATCGACCACTAAACTCGGTATTAAAAGTCAAACCGCCCCTTATAGGGGTCGCTAAATAAATAAATAAGTGTACCGAATATGGCGGGAGTATAATAACAGAAGGCAAACAGCATCGGAAGCCGTGAGATAAAATCGTATTGCGTTGTCAAAAATAAATGAATCCGGGGATTAGTCGGGACACGGCGGCCGGGCAATATTGTCGCCTGGCGCCCAACGTGGGGCTGTAATAAGCCGAGCTGCCATCTGTGCACTGCGCAACTTACCACATATTTTTAATGAATTTTGTTAGAAAATGTTAAGCTTCAGTCTCTAAATTAATGTAACCTTTTTTTATATATGCTCTTTGTGAACCAAAAAAAAAGCAAAGGCGTTAGCTAACTTATTCTAGATTTTTTTATGATGGGCACCACGATATGGTAACCGATCCAAATTATCTCACCAACGACTCCACTGCTGAACTTGTGAATGAAAACAAAAAACTAAAATAAGTAAATTAAAGAAATGTGCAGAATATGTAGGATAGTTATCAACTTTCAGGGGTCATCAGGGGTTTATTATTTTAAACATAAATAACAATCCTTTCGGAACAAAATTTGCTTTCAATACCTTTTCTTGCAACCAGTATTAAAAAAAGGGAAATTACAACAAATAATTTCGAATAAATAACTTGCATTAAAAGCAATCAATCAATAAAATTATATAACTACCCAACAAAAAACAGAACAGTAAACCCATTTTTTGTACTAGTCCATATTAATACTTTGCAGGGTGTTTATCAAAGAGATCTGCAGATTATCATATGAGATTCCTTTGTGCGGGTAGTTTTGAAACGAACGGGGTGAGATAAACTACTCCGCACGATTTCGCCGCAAAGAGAGGGATCAACGATAGCTCGCAGCACCGAGGGAGTTTTATTCCGATCGAATTTACCTTGCTATGAAAATACGAGCACCAATCTATCGTAAAGTACTCGCTGTATCGGGCGAATCATTCTGACGGAACTTAAAAAATGATTGGATGTCTCAATAGTTATAGTTTTTGAAGCACTTTGTTTTGAAATGAGTAGAGAAGTACATGATTGGTCCTGCCTAAGAAAGGCAACTCTATCTATCCCCATATGTTGTAGGATTGAAGGAGAGAGGGAGGATCCCGCTATCGCAAATTATTCCTTAAATTTTGTATGTGCATGATGTAATATGAATCTTATTTACCTATCACAAGAATGTCGGGAAATCAAATTCAAGGGAACCTTAAGCCATTAAAATCACCATAAACCTCATAGACATATTTGACGACTATGACGTCATTATTCATCAAACACAATCCCCGAATACATTAAAAGACATTTAAAACTCGTCGCCACCGACATAAAAAACAGAATGAAGGAAAAACGTCAAAAAAGATAAGAAATTTGAAAAGGTCGCAATTTATCAATGGCGCGTCAAACAGTCGATCGGCCGGGCATCATTTTTATCGTATTTGCGTATAAATAGTGGCGTCGCGACGTTCCAAGCCGCCGCTAATGATACGGAAAATGACATCTTATTTCGAGGCGTAAATCGAAGAAAAAATCGTTCATCTCGCCCGCCTGCATGAATATTTTATAGGCGCGTCAACAGCGAAATGACAGGTTTTATCGTTTGAAAATTCGTCGAAAATTGCGCGAAATGACGCGTCGATATTTTTTATTTAGTGAGAACATCCTTCCGCCAATCAGGAGCGCTCATTGTGGTCCCACAATGAACTCCCCCGGGACGTTTCTCGCGTAATTTTTATTTAACTGTCGAGCAACAGTTTATTTGGCCATGTTTAGGTTATTTAGTAATACAATTCTTTTGTATTTTGAAATCCTATTTTGTAGAGTTGTTGACGAACGTAGGTAATACCTTATTTTATAAGTAACACTTGACGGTACCTCGCACACTTCACAGAAATGATCTGATTCCGGTGCCAATTACAACGAAATAAGCGAGTTCACAACATTCTCATATGAGCAAATGTGTACATAATAATTATAAAATAAAAAGCTTTTATTGCTGCTCTTAATTTTTCATGCTATAAAATATGAGTCTGCCTTAAATATGATTAACTTAATTAAACTTAGTTTTACTTAAACTTAACCCAAACTTAAACTTGTGCATAAAATGGGAAAAATAAAGTTGTTTAGCTGACATCAAACGCTACACCAAAGTTCGAGTGGTAGCAAGGTATGATCGCAGGGAGGGGCGGTGAGTAGCTGTTCTATATGCAAAACTATAAAAAATACTAGTATTCTGAGCCCCCAAACAATGAATTAAGTATATCATCAACCTCTGTATTGTTCCACAGCTGGACTCTCTAGCTGCTCTCCTCTCAGAAAATTAATTATTAATACGCACATGACTTTGAAAAGTCATAGGGCCTTGGATTCGAACTCAAGACTTGACTTGGCAGTGCAACGACTATCGCTATTTGTTTGTTATTAAGTATACGTAATTTGAATTGAACTTATTTTTTTATTATTTAAGTATAAGTTAATTGTTGCAATGGCTCATATATAATTATATGAGCCATTGAAACAGAAATGAAACAAGGTATATCAGGTGTGAAAATATACATAAATAAAATATATTATTACACTAAACATATAAGCAGATTATTACACCGACAATTATTCAATAGAGCGAAACATTCGTTGCTCATACAATTGTAGAAGCTTGTCTACTGTCAAACAATGTTTGAGCCTAAACATCAAAGGTATTGAAATACAGATCAATAGCAAATTGCCTGAGCGACGTGAATATCTTTATTAATCTATTTAATTGGTTATTAGCTTTCTAACATGTTGCTCGAATTAATGGGAATGTGAAACGTTTGATCGCGAGGTTGGGTAATGTCACAAGTACATGATTCGGTTCACTCGTCCTCTGAAGGAGTACTCAATCATGATATTAAATGTAACATGTCAGAAATTAAATGGATACAAAATTTTACATACTTAGTTTTTAACGCTATTTTACGTTCCTAAAATTATTTTAGCCTCTAATTTTAAATGCTCCATAATCATTAGACAATTAAATTCACTCATTCTGACAAGAGACGAGGACCAAGCAATAAGACCTTATAAGGAGATAAATGAGAGTAATTGTACCATCGCGATGCCGTATACGTTTCGTAGGCAATCAATTATGCGGCATTTACATGGTAGCTACGCAATGGCTACGCGGCGGTTATTCGCTACACAGTGGCTACGCAGCAGCTACACGACGGTTACGCAATCGCTACAGGCTGGCTACGCGTCTGCTACGCGGTCGCTACGCGGGGTCTACGTGGCGGCTACGAGACATCCAATCAGTGTCAACGCAAACATACATTCGATAAAAAGATAAATCCATGGTTCCAATAGTTTCCCATTACTAAAAGCTACAAAACTAAAAAGCGTTCTTCATTTGTTTTGTTTTTCAAATATTTAAGCATCAACAATTTGTATATTCCTCACTGGTCCGACTCGTCACCAAGACCTAAGCTGCACAGATTGCCAGCAACATTACCGCGTGATCCGCATAAGTCGCGACATATTTCGTAAATTTGTCCCCGAGGGGGGCGGGACGGAACACCTGCCGTAAAGATAAGCCCCTGATGTCGCGTAATATCCCCCTAAAATAACTTCTTACTGCCTCCGGTGCCTTAGCTACGGCTTACCCTCTTCTTGTACATCTATGTACCGTTTATGTAAAACTAGCAGCTAATTTGATGGTCGATAATAGAAAATCTTTGTTAAAAACAAGAATAAAAGAATTTGTCCCACAAATAATGACAAATTGATGCTTAAATTAATAAATTTCAGTAATAGAGGTCTACGTTATATAATTCAGGATCGATCGGATAATGAGTACTGTCCGATAAAATACAAAAATAACAAATAACTTGCATAGTTGATTTCTTTTTTCGGCTTAAGGCACAGATCAGATCGTAAAGTACACCAACGTTTTTCTTCTATACAAAAAAAAGTCCATTTGTTATATATATAAGTATTTTAATAAATTCACGTGAAAGTATACGGTACTTCCGGTTAATCTCCAAAATGGACCGTTTCACCGGACTTGCAGTTGAAAATAGCTGATTTATTATCACGCTATGAACCTTAGTGGCCGAGCTTAATGAAGAAATAAACCTATGTAACCGCGGGACACAGCTAGTATAATCATAATCGTTAACTTAATCATTATTTGAAGATTATAATAATTCACTATTAATTGTGACTGACTTTGTTATTTAACTCTTCCTAATTCGTGTATAAATTCGTTCTTGAAGAAAATTAAACATTCCCACGAAGTAACCCACATTACGTGTGAACATCGCAGCCGCGTTAGTGCCAACCCTACATTGCATACGTCACATCACACCTCAAGCCGTGAGATGCCGGAGTACAGCCTCTAATATTGCGAATTAATTAAGGAAGTCATTACCTCCCGATAGCGCATTAACGGCACGCATGTCGGGAAATTGCCAACACAAAGGATATTTCCTGCGTTTTCCCCGATTTAAAGCAATTCACCGATTTTGATTAAGCCCCCGCTGCTACACTGAGATTATTCCCCTTTCAATGCAAAGAATGGTTTATTTCAGACACCGTGAAAGTGAATTGTATTTCCTTTTGCCATTGATTTTATGGGAGCCTTGTGTTTAGCGAAAGTGAAACGGGAATTACGTTCCGGTTCATGGTTATGAAATATTTGAATTTGAATATTATATCTACGTAATACTCCGCATATTACGGTCTTATACAGAGAACGTTCTCAGTTCTTAAGGTAAATACAAAATTAAGAATAGAAAATAATTAAACAGAAGTTTGCAAAGCTCTAGCAGATTAAGCTTGACTAGTCTAAGTTGTCGACTTACAAAAGCAGAGCCAATAGAAACTATGTTCATTAGGTATCTCGCAGACTGCCGCATCGCAACCGGTGGCAACTTTAGATTGCCGCAATAATTATTTATTCCGCTCACTTACTACCCGACTCGGTGGAAACTATTCAGCGAAGAAACGCTATTTCCCGCTGGTCAGATAAGACGTTTGATTTCACCCATTTTCGCCTGGACTTTAATTATAGCCTCCGGTTTTGTGTAAAATAGTTGGGAGAGTAATTTAATCCAGATATCAGTATGCGGGGTGGCGCGCAGATACGAGAGATGGGAACCAATGAGCGTGAACGACTCGAGGGTAACTGCAGCGTGGACGTCTCAAGAAATTGTTATGTCACAAACGTTGTTTGTTGAGTCAGACGAATATTGGTACATCTACCTGTTCTACCTCAAAAAAACTTCCTATAGGTACCTAATCTCAGAAACTTGTAGAAACGTCTCAAATTTAATGTCGCAAAGTTATCCCAAGTGTTTGAAGTAGATTTTCTTGGCTCTGTTCCACTTTGTGTAAATAAAAATTGTAAACTTGTTTTGTTTCTCCCTCATCCACCCTCTCATTTCTTCAGTCGTTGAACTGCATAACTATAAGAGAGCTCACGAAACACAATATAGCGCCGTAAAAAATAAGCGCACATCAGACTCGAGCATGTAATTCTAGCGCACTCTTCCGGCCCGAACAAAGGAGAGAGGGTAAGAACACGAGTTACTCGACACCATGTACCTTACGCAGATTTGTTTCTCAGCGTCTCAACGAGTGGCGCACCAAAATAAACCCTCACCTTGCTACGTAGGCTTCAGTTTACCTCACAAAGACTACACCATCAAACATTTCGAAGCTGTAGAAACAGAGGAAATTCGCGATAGTCAAATTGTAGTCTTACAGGGCGTGTTACCATTAAATTATTACATTCGCAACTGTGTTACGTGCGTATAAGGCACTATTTGCATTACAACGGATCGCGGAAGGGTCCTCGGGATATGGCAGGTACGTCACATGAGGACTGCAAAAGAAAAATGTACCTTTAACGACGACGTGAGGATTCTGAGAGCCAAAAGAAGAAATAAGCCGTAACAGGATGTCGTTCACGATAATACCTCCTTCGTTTTATTTTCTTTTCATGAGATTCAAAATACATAACAAATCTGGGAGCTTATTTTGGGGGGAAATGACGGTTAGCTTATGATTGTATTTGTGTAATGTATTTTTAATATTTCGGGGCCAAATACGTGCCTTCTTACGTAATTTCTTGTTGTACGTTCATAGGATGTCCGTATTTTTAACCGCCGCTCTCGTCTCATTCATGTTTGTTAACGTAGTCACAAAGACGCATCGCGTGGCGAGCCTGGGCTCAACTCAAAGCCGATATATTCCAGCCATTACACCCGCGACTTGCGCAAACTTCGCCAAGTGATCTCCGGCTAGACACCGCCACACAAACAAACGGTACGCCCACAAAAACTCGTCAGCAGGTAAAAAAACGTCGAATGTGTGTGTTCAGTGCACATGTGTGAGGTGGTACACAATTCTACTTATAGTCGACCCTCGCGTAGCTACTTGTAGGTAAGTAGCTATCGCGACTCCTTTGTTCTAGCAGCTGATTGGAGCCGGGCCCGGAAATGCGTGTCACCCCACCCCCTCATTGGTCCGTTTCATTTTCTTAGCGCGAGAGAGACGCCGCTACGGTGAAGTGTGTAGTTAAGGATACCGATCTCTGTGTAAAACGGTAGGTAGGTGTCACGAGGCGGTTGTTTTGCTCGTTGACTATGTTTGCACGGCGCGTTCGTCTAAGATAAACTATTTTGGTGAGTTGGCCGGAGAGTTCGCAAATTGTTTCGCCTCAAGTTGCCCGTCCGGAATTTTGATTTTATCAAATTAGATTTGTTGGACACAGCGCCTAAGTTCAACAGACCTGTACTTTACTCATTATTCTCAATACAAACGATATACCATTACCGCATTACCATATTATTATTACCGTAACCGCGAGGCACAACACTTTCCTTCTATTTTTAATTTCTTTATTATTTCATTTAAATGTTTTGTTATCAAGGACCTAAGTTAACGTAAACGTCTGTCTAATAACTCAATAACTGAAGTTCTATATTCAAAAATATATACCTACCTACTTCTACATTTTATGTAAGTGTAATTTGTTTTTTTTTTTTTTTTTTTTTTTTTAACCTATACTGTCCCACTGCTGGGCAAAGGTCTCCCCCATAGCATTCCACGTGCTCTTGTCTATCGCTTTCTCCTGCCAGTCATCCATAAACGCATCCAGGTCGTCTCGCCAGCGCTTTCTGTATTACCAGCATGTATGTAATTTGTAATTACCAGCATAAAAATAAATCAACGTTTCTTCGAACAATACATTGTACTTAAATGAAAGCCGATTCTAAGGAGCGTTCATTTGTTTATGTTTAGCTGTGTGCAGATAGATCGTGGGCAGAGACAGGCTAATCGCCACTTTATCGTCGCCTGTCACCCGCAGGCCAATTCACTATTCGTTGTTTATATGTAAATGCGATAGACCTTATTGCAACGTCATAGGGGCGAAATTACAAACGTTAGGTTGACCGAGGATATCGAAAAGTGCTGGTAAAATGTAGGCAAATAAATATGTATGTCGGTAGGGGAGACGAAGAACAAAAAGATCCTGATGTCGGAAAAATTGGAGTATTATTTTCCAAGTCATATTTTTCTTTACCTTATTTTTATAATAAAAGGCATATTTATGTCCAAATACTCAAAGTCTACTCAATTTAAGATACCAAATGTAAGATGCGATTATATAATTCATAGGGACTGTCAGTCTTTTTGACTTAAAATGATAGAGACAGCGCGAGATTTAAAGGCATCTTACAGCATATTCCTCGAAGGGCAACATTCAATAGGTAGGTACTTGTCGGTTGCAATTCATGAACAAATAAAATCTTACCATCAAGCCTGTACCTATTTCCCCAAAGCTTTAAAAGCTTAAGCATACTTATAGTCCATTGATACATTTAGGTCCAATCGTCCCATCTAATAGCATCCAAGTCAAAAAATCCGAGCTGCTTCTAAGAATTTCATAGAAAACCTCAATAATACTTTGCCCGACCTAAGAATCGATAACTCAAAACATCTAGCATCATCATATTCCTAGACTTTTTCCCAAATACTGCTGAATATCAGTATTTGACACGAAGCGACTGCCATCAAACCTGCGCAACCCAATTTGGTCTTTTGACTTCCACTAAAGATTGTCATAGGTGTTCGTATGACAACCTGGACTGATGGGTTTACTTGCTCTCCGAGGCACGGAGGGGTCACGTTAAGAATGGTCACCAATCTACAGACTGGCCGCGGCAGACGCATCTTAAACTTCCAGATCTGTTGATCTAAAGACATCCAGCGTAGTAGTCAAAATAGAATCTGCTAAGTCCAAATAAATTTATTGCATACAACATGAAAATTTAAGCTGCAATATTTCCGTTCTAAACTCATCTAGTCTCAATTATGCGGTGTGGAGGTATGTAGCAGTGAGACAGGCAGCGGGCTAATCGCCACTCTGTCAAACCGTCACGCACAGGCGCGGCACGTGCGCGACCCTGCTACCTACCACAACGTACCGCACTTAATTGTCTATTGGTTTATTTAATAAAAAATGTCATTAAGTACGTATAGTGCCTCATTAATCTAGTGGTTCTAAGTGCGACTGCTACACGCTAGAGATCCTGGGTTCGATTCTCAGGTCGAGCAAAGTGTTATTGGGTTTTTCTACCAACTCGGAGTCTGGAACTTTGCCCGGTTAATGAGCAATAGGTTCGCCCCCAATTTCATACCGGCGAAGTGTGGGTGTACGTTAGAACACCTCTGCCAGCCCTTCGGAGTATACAGGCGTGATGATATATTATGTTATGTTAGGTTAAGTATCTACATATCAATTATGGTAGTCTTCATTGCTTTTAAAATAAATTTCATGATCATTGTGCGATATCTTGGCTGATGTAGGTGAGACAATTGGAATCTTAGCAAATGTAGTAATTATTTAGTTTCTGCCGAAACCCATGGGAAAAAGGCATGAGTGTACATAATATGTATGTAATTATCAATTGGAAATCAATAATCTTGTGGTCGTAAATCGATAATATCGATTGTCACACCAGTGAGTGACAAAATCTTCCAGGCTAAGTCTCTTCTAAGTTTTAAGTTTATATTCTAAGAGTTAAGTTTATATTCCATGATTAATTTCAACATGAAAACATTTTCTCCATCTTTGGATCGACAACCCACATTATCTGTTTACAAACAGCCAAGCCAGCCAAGCCTACACCTATTAACAACAAACAAATTAATCCGGGCTTGGCCTTTTAAAAGAAACTCGTAGGCACATAACAAAAACGTAACAAGGTTGTGTCCATAACTAAGAATAATTCCACAGAAAAGGTAAATTACCTAATGAAATGTTGCGTAAGAAATTCACGTGAACCGCTCATAATAAAACCTTTTTTAACTCTTAATTCTTAATGTCTTAATTTAGCCCCAGACGAAGCAAACAAATGATTAAGCGGTTGTGACAAAAAAGTTTTTCTTCTTATTATATGGACTTACCTAATGTCGTGAAGCAATGACGTAGCTCCCGTTGATTTCAAAAGTAAACAAGCTATATTTGGCTCATGGAAAAATTTCACTGTTTTGTTCTTCACCCTTTCTTTTCAGAGTTTTCAATGTTTTCAGTATGCGGTAAAAGTAGGTGTAGATTGAGGAAAATTTATGTTTTGTTCACGTTGTATTAACTTTTTTCAAGGTAAACAAATAAAATATAACTGTTGCAATATGTACCTGTAATTCTTCTTAGAGAACTTACAAAATATTACAATCCTATTATGAATTCCTAGCGTTATTTATTATGAACATCATAACTTTTTGAACATTGCGTCACTTTCGCTGTAACTCTATTATATTTTTTAGCATTGTGGTCTAAATTAGACTACTGTTACAATTCTTAAGTTAATTTCTATAGCTTTATGACGTAAAACAACCCTTTGACGTCACAATTTTCTATTAAGTCCATTTGATTCAGTACAACTCAATTTTTATCATCACTCTACCCTGTTGTCACACGACAACTCGCGGGAGGTCTTTGTGACTATCGATAAACTCATACACCGATATCGAATGTTGATTATCGATGTTTATCAATTGTGTCCACACAATACGACCGCTGACTCATTGTTGTATTAAAAAAACAGGTGTCTTTAGAGTCTTTTGATATGTTTATCAACCCTTGCGTTACGGGGGCGGTTTTGTCGAACAATTGGTGGTTTGTGAATGGGTTACGATGATTATCGTCAAAAACCTGAGGTTACTGACAGGTGAGATGTCACCCACGTGAATGGGGTGACGTTCCATTCAATAGTTGGGGAACTTGACCTGATAAGATAGTTTGGTTATTCAACTCTGAATACAAGTTTTAAATGCGCTTTTGTGTGTTGTTTGGTAAAAGTTGTACAAACCCTTTTTTTTAGGAAGTCAAGGAGCACAAAAGATGTTATTTTATATTTCTCGTTCCATACTTCGTTTTGTCAGTTTTATAATAATTTTGGTTGAAGAAATAAAAAGAAACATTATTATCTCCGATCTCTTAACATACATATTTCGACCTATATAAAACATACACCTAATTATTATAATATATTTTTTTTATATGATGGTTGGCGCTCTTTGGGGGACGCCTATGTTCAGCAGTGGACGGCAATAGGCGGATATGATGATGATGATGATATTTTTATATGGGCCTTGTTTCTAAAAATAAATCACTGACAATTGACTGAAATTCGAAACTTATACTCTGTTTATATATCTTCCGTCTGCAAATTAGTTCACACACAGTCTTGCAAAATTCAGTCAGTACATTTGCAATAATAATAAGCGTCAAATAAGGCGAGCGGTCGCCATCTTGTAACAAAGGAGACGAGACATTGACCGACGAGCGAGGAAAATCTTTATAATGTGCAGAAAGATGTGTAGGTACCTACATATATACGAGTATGTTCGTATACATGGTATGTAAAAGTACCAATATCTAAGTGTCAATTTTAATGAAGCGGCGGTACCCTAATGGCTAGGGCATCGGACTTGCGATCAAGTGGTTGCCGGTTCGAAACCTATTGCCCTACCGACGTGAAGCCACTCGTAATACAAGCATTTTAGTTTTGCTACTCACATTGCTAGTAAGTTTAAAAAATATAACACAAATATATTATACCTTACAAACTAACATATATATTCTAATATTACAGTTTTGTTGGTATACCTATTTAAAACTTAAAATTATGTTAGTAAATAATGTCCACTATATGAGACGCAACACCGATATCATTTGTTACAATGATGACCGTACTACCTTTAATTGAATGTACTCACAATCTGTTATACTTATGCCGGATTTTTCTAGACTAATACCGTTTAATAAATGCTGCTGCTAAAGCTCATTTAATATAAAAACATTTGAACGTGAAATTTCTTTCATCTTGACAGATAAAACTTAGCTATTTTTGTTAATTTTTGTTGCTGGTTTACAGATAAATCTATTAAGAATCGTAAAAAATAGAGTCAGGCAATGCAAACAGTGCAAACCTACATAAGCATTTATTTACGTATCAAAAAATAACAGTGCAGAATCTCATTTACGTTTTAACTTTTTGCATTAAACAAACAACATTCAGTATTTACCTACATAGCATGTATGGAAAAATCTCACGTAACTTCAGTATTAAAACAAGCGAGGTCTACAAAAGCGATACTCTAAAAAATGCACTGGAAAATACATCGCGAAGTTTCTCTTGAAAGTGAGGTAACGCACGGAGCGTTGCAGCTAACCAACCGTGGAGCTACGGAGTCGGTGCCATATGTTAGACGAAAGCGATCGTCGACATTAAAAAAAATAATTAGGTACTGACAGTTGAGACTTGCTGCAAGCCCTCAAGCATTGATACCCTAGTGATATGACCATTGAAGCAATGTAGTAGTCCCTTCCGCCACCTAGAGGGAGTGGTTTTTGTTGTTCGGAGAATCCTCACGGATCATCTGCCACCTGGGAAGGCGGCAGGGTATATCTTTTTTAAATATAGCACTTGCCTTCTCTTGATCATGGAATTTATTGCGGTGCCCCTGACCAGAATATGATCCTCGTGATGGAGTAGCCAAAGTCTACGTATATCTGTGAGGCTTTAAAGAACGTCACTGATGCTGCACTGGGCCCAAGTAAAATTATGAATAATAATCATTAATATAGTATTTATCTACCATTTATTAAAAAAAAACCTTTCACAAATCCAAGGCCTCTGATTTTTCGAAGCAATGTGTGTATAAGTATTAATTACTACACGCTAAAATGATGAAGGAAAACATTGTCGGGAAATCTGCATGCCTGAGAGAGTTTCTCGACGCCGTGTGAAGTCTACCAACACGCAGTAGGCCAGCGTGGTGGACTATAAGGTTATGGTTATCTAACCCACATTACGGGGCTATGGGAATGGCTCAGAAAGCTTGACTTCCAATTATTTATCTTAAGGATATTAATGCCCATTGATAGTATTACAGAATCTTGTTGATTTATATAAACTCGGAACTAATAATCTTCTGCTGCAAGCCGTGATTCCGAGTGGTAGACACATGTTTTTTCTTAATTTCCTTATATTAGGTACAAGCTTTCCGCCCACGGCTTCGCCCGCGTAGTGTCTCGGCTTTTCTGCATTTAAAAGGAATATTTTTTCCCGTTTTTGCAATATTTTTCATTTATGCTCCGCTCCTATAGGTTTTAGCGCGATGATATATAGCCTATAGCCTTCCGCGATGAATGGGCTATGTAACACTGAAATATTTTTTCAAATCGGACCCGTAGTTCCTGAGATTAGCGCGTTCAAGCAAACAAACAAACTCTTCAGCTTTATAATATTATATATATAGTATAGATTACGATCTTTGCACAAAATCTAGGTAGCCAATCGCTTATGCCTCGGTACAGTCGCAAGCAGGCTGAATAGCTGGTGTCGGCAAGGCGGGCGCCTACTACTGCATATTTATGAAGCGCCTCAAACACCATAAATAGTTGATACGAACCGGCCTCCGCGGGTAATGGAGTAAATATAACGACACATACATACTACTGGTAATTCGTGACGTAGATTCACGGAAGTTATCAAGAGTCACGGAGTTGGTTGTAGCTGTGGGGCACACTTTTGTCTTACTCTCGTCTATAGTAAGTATAGGTGTAGTTATCAATAAGAAATCCAGAATTATATTCAGAGAATGACGATTTTGTCTCATCAAACTAGCTTAGGGCTCCATCTATGTAAAAACATCTGGTACAGTCGCCAGCAGGTCAAGGTATACAAAACTGTCAAATTTCTCCAAATGATTTTAAACCTTAACTTATTGAAGATAAAGTTTAAAATCAACTGATAAAATTTGACATTTTGTGGTAACTTGATGTGCTGGCCACCGTACGTACATACATAGGTATAAAGTGGTCGCCAGCACATCTATCGAGACTGATATCCTGGATTAATGGCCGGGTCCAGCTAAATATTCGGTTTTTCTATGATGATTAAGTAAGAGATTCGATTTTTGTAATGCAAACTGTTTGTGTAAACCTTCAGGATATACACACTACACAATATTAAGTTATTTTAGTGAAGGCAAAATACGACCGCGGGCAGGATTCAAACCTGAGTCTTCTGGTAAAGTACACAAGACGCTATGACCGCTAAGCCACCGCGACTCCCACCCGCCATGTCGAAATTTGCCTTCACATTAAAATTTATAATTTACGTCTTTGAGGCGACGTTAGTGACATCTGTTGAAAATGTGCTTCTCAATCCATCCTGCCCGCGGTCGTATTTTTCCTTCACTAAAATAACTTAATAATCTTTGCATGGAAAATGCCTCAAAAATACAAAAAGATACTACACAATATGTTAAGTTTCTTCCTTGAGTATTTAAGTTATTTACATAATGACAGTATTTTACAAATAAAGAAGTAGAAACATCTCGACTAAAGCAGCAACATTAACACCGCAGAGACATTCCGTCGTCAATCTATAAAGCATTTCCTTATCCCACGTCATAGAATAATCAATTCTGTAGACAGGCATATTCTAAGAAATAATTTGCATAGTCTTACGTATGGTATATATACCTAGCTGAATACGTTAAGCCGATCCGCTGTTTCAGACATTTATTAAACCCCGGCAAACTGTCGGGCGACCTGCCGGCCCACGTCGCCTGTACCCACCGATATAGCTTAGATAAACGCGCACATAACTATGCAAACTACTCCCAACTACGTCCCGCCGCCACAACACATCATAACCTCCACAGTTCCGCAACTAAATTTAAACTTTAACGCTTCTGTTTCTAAGAACATAATGCAAACACGCACAAATGGATGCCGTAGAACATTCTGGTCAACAATCGAAGCACACTATTAGCTAGGTACATATCTGTAAGTGTGGTGAGAACGCGAGATGAATACGGTATGGGCGTTGTAGTGAGCCTTAAAAAATTAAAGCCGCCGACGGTATTTAGAATGCTAAGTAAAGATTTGAATGGGGCGGAACGCTCCCCGCAACACGATGGCGACTTACCCGTGTCACGTCGGTGGGTTATTTTTTTGGTTCCAAAGTCGGACGTGCTCGGAGGCCTCCTTTTAATATGAAGTGGAATCGATTAATGAGCCCCAGTTTAGAATTGCAGTCAGGTCACACGCCCAATTTATATTTCCACCGTGAGATCGACTTTTTTCTTTGTTGATCACGATAAATGTTTGTACAAACACGACAAACAAAAACTCCTAAGTGTTGCAATTACAAGTGAGCATCTAAACGAACAAAAAGATGTACTACGATGGTGTCCACTAATATCATTTCAGGACAGACAGGAGGGACGGAAGGCGGATGGTTTCAATACCTGTACGCGTAATCCAGTGAACATATTCTGAGGTTCGTGATGACATGAACATTATTGACGTACAATACTGCGATAAATGGTGCAGTTAGTAAGGAGTACCGGATCTAGAGTTCAATGGAGAGCGACGAGTGCGAATTTTCGCGGTCGCGTATCGGTCGCGTGGTGCGGCTCAAACTGGGCATTGGTCGAGTGTGCTAATCTGCGTGGAGTGTCGCGTGTGATTGGGCAGACGGTGCTGTCCAATTTTCCGGTAGCGACGGCCGGCATTAGTTGAACAGACAACGGCCGTCGCTTGGTAACCGACGTACATTTGAGTATGTAGCCGGACGCAACGTACACTGGGAGTGATAGTTGCATGATTGAAAATTATTCTCGTCACTGTTACCTCTAACATAACTGCACGCATAGCAAGTATTATTCTAAAAATAGCGCTTTCTTTTAAGCTTTAAAGTAGATACACATTAGGGATGTACAGTAACAATCTATAAGTAATAACAAAATGCGGAATATTTTCCTATTCGCTTGTATTTCCCAAAAGATTAGGGCAGAGGTTTACTTAAAGTACACCCACCGTTCACCTGTATATTAAAGTATTAGGGCCTAATGTTTAATACCTATGTTATAGTTATAAAAATTTTACATTAAATTATGAAGACTTAATTTTTTGATATTTAGACAAAATATTTACTCAATTTAATTTCAGATGTGAATACTACAAGGATCTTCTATCTATTCTAGTCCATATTCAAAAAAAGGCAACGAAATACAAACCCCGAACTTTACATCAATTTGAAAACACAAAACATCTAAATGTCAATTTGTATTCGCAAACAAATCCGGCAGTTCAAACAGCTATGCAGCGCTGCAGCGCTCTAATGATTGTTTACCGTAGAGGGCGCGGGCGGCTAGTTACCCGGTAATGTAATATTAATGCAATTCATTAAACGTGCAATTCAAGTGTGCACAACCCTAGCCCCTCGAATAAGGATGGCGTGGGACTACACACTTTTCCGGATAGTCTTGAAATGGGCTTGTATGGATTTAAAGGAGAAGTAAAGGATTTTTTTTGTTTATTTTTACAATTAAATACTTTAGTTTTTAATACTTTTTGTTAATGACATTGTGTTAAAGTTCAAGATTATTAGTGACAAATTTAAAATCGGACTGTTCGTCCAATTTAAACTATAGGTATATTGCAAGCTTGTTGGAAATTATACCTACTGCCAAACTAAACAAAATATCTCTACCTAATTTAAATATTTTCTTCAGGTCGCGATTAATAGACTGACAATATAATGTCCGTGCATTAACATAACAATTGTTGGTCACCATACAAAGTGAGGGCAGGTCATCAGTAATTTTATTGCGAATATTAAATTATTTTCAACAAATGGTGACACAATCAGTGGGGAATTTACTTAAATTAAATCATAGAAGTTTATTTATTTATTTATTCATACTATAAACACATTGCGTGATCGTTTTCACTTTGTGAATTCTTTCTCATAAAACAAGCATTGGAAAACTTCTCATACAAGGTTTCCTACTATTTCCCAAACAGTTTATTTACCCCAAGTGATTGTTACAGCAACGAAGCAGACGAAATTAATATCGGACAAATCGAGACCGCCTCCGGGCCCCATTACGCGATCAAAGTAAAAATATATGAGGCGAAGGAAAAGAAACCAAACATATGCCGGGGTAAATATTTGGACTGCGAACTGCGTCCCCTTCTCCCTGTAGACCGCACCCCCGCTGTATTACGTCACATTGTTCTCGCAATCGATTAGCCGGCCCGTGACGTCGCGACGTGTTTCATAACCACCCCGTTTCATTCTCTAATCTACTCCTGTTATGAACATTTTCGAGATTGTATCACCAAATTCTTTTTCCAAATTTCCAAACTTTTCCTATGAGTTCCTGAGATTGCGATTGACTTATATAAGCGTGGGTAGCGGCGTGCAAAATTATTTGTTAAATTCGGGTTACCGTGAGAACCTCTCGGTGATATGACTCCCTGAATGAAAAAAATATATTTCAATGAAAAAATACACTCCAATCGCTGGCCTCGGGGCGTATAATAGTGATTGAACTAACCTGTCAGCCCCATGTTAAGTGGTTTTGAGGGTACCATACAACTATTGTCCGGACAACCAGTAGCGTGTTTTCTTGGCAAATGTTTGATTTGGGAATATTTACTAATCTGACTTCACAATACCGGTGTGTGTTTGCGTTAAAAATTTTTGCAGCTTGACGGGATGTTTACGTGGGCGATCGAACCTTAAACAATCCTTTCACGAAGGTCCTTTGAGCCTTCAATGTATTAATAACCCGCTGTGCCCCACGATATCACCCGCATTGCCACACTCCTAAGGATCGTAACGTGTTGCTAGATAGCCTATAGCCTTCCTCATAAATGAGGCTATCAAATACTTACACAAAGATTTTTTCAAATCCAAATTATGGTTCCAGAAATTAGCGCGTTAAAAAAACAAACTCTTCAGCTATTAAATTCTTATTCACAAAACCAGAATTTCTTTCCTAATCTTAAACAGTAATTATGTATATCCAATGTTTAATACTAAACTTATAAGCTCCAGCAAACAGTTATAAGATATACACTGAACGTCTTTATCGATTATGGAATCAACAGAAGAGTACACAATGTACTTTAACATCTTAACAACCTACACCTTAAGTCATCGCGCAATAAATTTACAATCTGTAAATAAACACGATTCGAATCGCACTCTCAATTTCAATCGAGACGCAAGTCGCATCCAAACGATTCAATCGCGCATATGTCCCATTGTCCGCGCTGACAATGGCGGCGGCGCGCCTCTGCGTGCCATTCAACCACCAGCCACAAAAGTCTGTTTCGCTAAACTCCTTGTGTGCTGTAACATTGACCTATAGAGCCAACAGGTGAATCTCACAAAGCGTTTGTTTGGGTGTCTCCGGTGAATTAACGCCCTACCGCTCGTGCCGCGACGATCTAATGTAAAGTACCTACATTGTCTGATGCGCTCAATAGAATAGTTTGCATTTGCAATTGTGTTGTGCTGAGGCCGTAACCTTGTCAGCGTGAGCCAATGCACGAAAGGACCTCTATACTCGTTACTTGGGATTCAAAATTTAACAATAGAACATGAAGGGTTAATTTAAAATCCTCAAAATTTTGTTCGCGAGACAAAACGCAATTAACTCCCATTCGTCATAATATCATCATCATCGGTTGATGAGTGGGACTATGTAATGGGTTCATTAAATTGTCCAACTGCTAGGCACAGGTCTCCTCTCTGTACGAGAGAGATAAGGCTATAGGCCACGCTAGCCTACTGCGGGTTGACAGACTTCACACACCGTCAAGAAAATCTCTCAGGCTCTGAAAATTCCTCACGATGTTTTCCTTTACTGTTTAAGCGCGTGATAATTAATTATTACCACGGACATGACTTCGAAAAGTCAGAGGTGCGTGCCTTGGATTCGAACTCGAGACCTTTGACTTGGCAGTCCTATGGTCATATCATTATGCACTTTTGTCATAATATACTTAGGTATATCTAAAAACAACGTATTCAGCAATTAGTAACTAAAATGATTAATGCTTATTAACAAATTGCAACCGTAACGAATTCATATACCTATGCCATCGGACAAAGGCTTCGCTCGCCAATCACCATATTCGAGCTATCTATTTAGAGCGTAACGCCAGAATACACAGCTATCGAGCATAAATTCGCCACAGACCTGCATTACCTATTAATTAATCGCTCTACGCTAATTATACGACACAAGTGCCAACATGGACGGTCAGCGGCACAAAAGGTCCTATACAGTGTGTTCACGTATGTGCGGTATATAGGTTGGTCGTAACATTCTCGATTATGGCAGTATGCCGGTGTCCGTGTGCACATAGCCGTTCTTGAGTGCCCACATAGGTATTGAAGACATTGATCTTGGCGCACAATGCTTTGTCCTGTCCAGTCACTGGTGAATGGCCGCGCTCAAAGGAGGCCTGCATACAAACTGTATTTCTGTCACAAAATTACATGCAGTTCACTGACAGGAGGTTGTATGTCTCAGCAAACAGGAGTCTATGGCTCTCGGAAATGTAACCTCGCTTTGTGTGATCACTAGAGCATTTCCTATTACTTGGCTTAATAAAGTCTCTTAGATTTTTGAAACTAACATGAAGAAGTTCATGTCTGATCGACGATATCTTGTTTTGTTTGAGTTTATATTTGTTATATGATAGCCTAAGTAAGTATATCAAATTAGATAATAAGGTATAGCATAAATAAAACCATGTAACCCAGAAGAAATTATTAGCATATAACTTAAACCTATCTACTCATTCCAAACCTATCTTAAACATATAATTTTATTACTTAAAACCTTTTTAATTTACATGCAAGATATTTTTTCCCAAAGAAACCCCTCACAGGTTTTACGCAATCGAGAATGCGAACGCAAGTTCAACATTTCGGCCGGGGAACTGTGGGTATATTATTACTACTCTGGCTAATACCTCGGGAAATACTGGCGTAATGGTATAAATGTTAAACAAAAATAGAAATTTTGTGTTTGTTTTTGTTCGTTCATTCATAACTTTGTTCAACTTTTAGGAATCCTTATAACAGCAAAGTTACACGTTTTTGAGGTCGATTAAAAATAGGAGCACAATTAATCCATTTTCATTTTGTTATGTACAGGAATGATGTCGTCATATACGTAGCTCCACAAGATGGCGCTTTCTCCGGCATTCGACGCTTGTACCTGTCTATTATGGATTGCAAGAAGATGGAATGATCTTGATACTTGATAACTTGACTATTCAATATTCATATCACTTAGATGATAAGGTTAGTATTTACGTATTTTTAAAATATCTTAATTGGAATTGTAATGATTTACTAACTCACGCCAACTTATAGTTCATCTAGTTTATAATAATATTGGATTTCTGAAAATTATTAGTTGTTGTTGTTGCATTTCGAAACTCATGAATATTATAGAATATCGTTTTTATGATTATTGTTTTTTTCATGCAGAGCACCAGTCTCGTCTCGAAATGAGAGGTGTTAGGCTATAGTCCTATAGGTTAGCAGACTTGATTCGCTTTCGAGAAAAGCTCTTGGCACACTAAAGTCACGATGTATTCCTTCGTTTGAATGAGTAATTGATTTGCATCACTTCATGATTGTGATAGTTCTTGATTAAACACAAGGCTATCATAGCTTTAATTGCATTGTTCTCAATGTTCATTAAAAAATATCAAAACTCATAAAGCAACGTATCCGCTCACGTTAACCCCCGCACAGTCGCGCTCGCAGCGAAAAATAAACGCATCCGTTGCGGGCTAAACTGGTAATGCGCTCTTATTTTCATAATAATATGCACAAAACAGATACAGGCACAAAAAAGTTTTTCGTGAAACCTGATTTTTTTATACGACCCCGTTGTGAATTGCGAGTTTTGTTATGTTTGCTTTATAAATGAGTTTTTAGCCGGATAAGTTTTTCCAAAGTTTTAAAAGTTACATCCTGTTTCGTATGG
This sequence comes from Subacronicta megacephala, assembly GCA_958496365.1. Taxonomy (NCBI): domain Eukaryota; kingdom Metazoa; phylum Arthropoda; class Insecta; order Lepidoptera; family Noctuidae; genus Subacronicta; species Subacronicta megacephala. The sequence continues at coordinate 12,728,987 of OY292515.1, forward strand.
CAATGTTTATTTTAATAAGGTGACGGTGGTAAGTTTAATTAGGTAATGTGTATGGTATTATTAAATTTAAGGATTGTTTATTATATTCGAAAAAGTTTAGCTTTACCAACAAATGTTACGCCAGCGCCATCCGTAATTTTTATATAGGTAAGTATTTAGATGTAAAACGTATGACCTAATATTAAGATGCAGCATAGCATATAATTATCTTATTATGTAGGTTAGCGTTGCTGCTATCTGACGGAATATTTTTTTTGCCTATTTTGCATCCAATTTAGCTTACTTAAACTGACTTGATGCATTCACTGAAAGTATTACAAAAAGACCAGCAAGTTGTTTATTTAGAACAACATCACAAGATCTATACCGACGTGACGTCACATTCTAACAACTCATGAACCGATGACATAAACAAATAGCATAGAACCTGCACCGCTCACACATCAAATACATTATAATTAGTAACGGTCTAAGAACAAAAAGGTGAAAAAACTCTATACGGCTTACATAGCGCGTTTGGATGATTGATAGCGAGCGGGATGATATCAACGCCGCGATGGACACAAAAAAACCCACTTCCTACTAATGATAGGCTTTTAAAAATATACGTACGATACTCGTCACCTCGGCGGGCTAATGGCGGCTATATGTTACCGGCATCAATCGTCTATTCTGCTCACGTCTGCGCCACGGGATCTAATTAATTATGGTAATTAAACAAGCTGATACGTAGGAAAGGATTGAGCTCGTGTATCCCTCAGATAGGGGTCCCAATGACTTGGTGACTGGATTTTGAACTTCTGGAAGATATTTATGTGGGAAAGATTAAGTACCAGATTAAAGTGCTGAAGAAGGCAGAGTTTTGCATTGCAGTGGAATGATAATGGCTGAAAAGTCGACCAATACTTTTCAGTTTATGATAAAAATAACGCCTCGCGTGTATGTAATGCCATTGGCCTGATTCCAGGGTCAAGAAAATACATACATTCACTTACGCGTTTATCCCAATAAGCTAGGCAGAAACTATAGATACTCTTTCACTGCTTCCACATTCATATATATTGTCATGTACCCGTTCACACTCGCCGTCGAATCAAATCATTTTTTTTTATTTCAATTAAGCTTTTACAAGCGTTTATGAAACGTTATTGACTCTAGTTGCATGGTTCCAAAAAGTTGATCCTATGGAGAAGAATCCGGCAAGAAACTCCATGGACACTCTTTTAAAATATATTGTTTTTACATAATTTGCTGGTAGTACATTATGGCGATAACAGGATGTGAGGACATTGGAGGTTTATGTCATAATTAGCCTGAAGTCGGGACTAAGAGAAACTATTATTGGGTTTTCTCTCGCGCCTTTTTATATGGTACAAAATGTACAGAAACTGTGGGTGTAGGTACAATCAGTAAATCTCTGTCTGAGCCTTCAGAAAATGCAGGTGTGATGCCCTATTTCAAGCGTCTACATTATGTATTTAACCAGTTCATAGAAAGGGCTCTTAAAATTGTATGGAAATGAAAAATAACTTTCACAAATCATTAAAGTTTTCACTGAAACATGGAGCAGTATGTGATAGATATGTAAGTATGCATGCAAGTACACAAGAATCCGAATACCAAGTGCATATTTCCATGTGTTACGTAGTCCTGCACAGTCTAATGATGAGCCTTAAGTTATGAACGACTAGCTGTCATCAATTATTTTTGTATGAATGTATGGATATATGTATGGATGGATGTATGTACCTATGTCTTGAATGTGCTTACAAACAGTAGTACGTACAACTGCATTATTTTTCCATACTCCTAGATACCTTAGTTTATCATTAAACGGGTTTGTTTAAGTAAACTTGGCCGTGTCTATTTTTATGACGATGACGTCAAAATAATTACCATTTGTTGTGCCACCCACCATAATCCTACCATTAATCTTTAATTAACCAAATAAAATACTGTCATTATCGCAATTTTTTTTTTTTTTTTTAAAAAAGCTTACTAGCGATGTGGGTCACACATTGCTAGTATTCTTGTTAACCCCTCGTGCTAAGCTAAATGCTTGTGTTACGAGTGGGTTCACGTCGGTAGTGCAATGGGTGGGGTCGAACCGGCAACCATATGATCGCAAGTCCGATGCCCTAGCCATTAGGCTACCGACGCTTAAAGACATCTTAACAATTAAACCTCGTAATATAACTTATATTTTTTGTATTCATTGCTACTGCGTCTTATTTTGAGGCTTCATTTATACGGAAAAAACATCAACTTGTAAAGTAACAACGTAGGATTTTCCAGTGGTATTTTTTTGTCAAGACACTTTAAAGTCGCTTAAAGTTCTAACCGCTAGTGTCAAACACCCCACTCACACATTCCTGACGAAGAATGATGCTTTCGGCTGCTCGCGAGTAGGTAGTGCTTTGTTCGAGTGATTAAGTGCCCTGGGACGGCGTTGCTAAGCCCTTCAGCTAATGAGCCAAGTCAGTATTAATCATTGCATGACGAACCGGACGCGCGGACTCTCGTGGGTGGTTACTATTGTGGATAGTTTTAAACTTTAGACTGATAGACTAAACTAGAATAGGTCTCACAGGTATGACAATTTGATTAGTTTCAGGAATAAGTACAAGAGTTTACTCTTTAATATTCAAAAATCCAGCATTTAATTCATTATTATTAGTATTTTAATAGTGATCGTCTCATTGCAGGGCCTCAGTTTCTCTCTGTTAATTATCTAAAATTAAATTATAATCAAGGTCTCTTTTATAACCGTTTATATAATACTTCTACTTGACTATACTATATTGTTACTTATATAAATATATATATTACCTTCCTCTAGTGTTACTTGTTTTTATACTATGAACCATATTGTTATACTGAAGTTTATATACCTTTTTATGATTACAATAAGACTTATAAAAATAAAAACGTTATATTGTGACTGTGGGTAAATTTTATAGCGTTTGTTTAACGTGCCATCTATTATTCGGAGGCTATAGCTGAAAATCAGCGCTGCAGGTGCACCTGTAGCATTAGCTGAGCTGTGGCCTTTTGGACACGTGCCACCACACCAAGCCCGATAGTTAAATACGTGATTATAATATTATATATTTTGTATACTGATATTGATTAAATGTGTGTTTATGTTTAAGAGTGTGATGGTGTTGAGGTGTCCAATAAATTAATTCTTTCTTTCTTTCTTTCTTTCTTTCTTTCTATTACAGTTTAGGTCTGGCCAATTCTGATAAATATTTTTTAAACATTCAACATACCATTACGTCTGTATTCCCTGGAGGGTTAGACAAAGATGTAAACCTTCACTTGGGCGAGGCTATTGCCAGTAACCGGGCACAAATCCAAGATGCTACTGAGAATTTAACACCTTTTATTTTAGAATCCGGCAAGAAACTCCATAGACAGAGTATCCATGGAGTTTCTTGCCGGATTCTTCTACAAAGGATCAACTTTTTGGAACCGTGCAACAAGATTCAATAAACATACCTAAAACGTTTGTAAAAACTTATTTGAAAAAAAAAACCATTTGATTTGAGTAGATGTGATAAAAAAATTATAGTAGGTACACTATATCATTAGATTTCCTTGCTTATACTGTTTTTGTAAAGGTTACAGTTTTCTTATGGCTTCATTTATTCTTACATGATTTCATGGAACGTATTACTAGTAAAACTTCTTCACATAATCAAATAATGGTTTTATTCATGCTACAGTCGCAGAGATTACGTATTTTCCACTAGCTACATTGTACTGCGAGGTGTTTCAACTCGTTGTACCCACTTTATCCTAACACGGGTCACATTTGCGTAACCACAGAAATTATGTAAAACGGCATGTCTTGTTATTCTAAACCAGCGTATGTCGGAACCGATAGGCATCGCAAAATGGCTACCTTCCATATCAGAGGTCAGAATCGGAACGTCACTAGGACATGACGTGTCGGTACCTAAGTAGATGGCAAAGTGCTCATGAAAAGCAGAGAGACGTGTTGTGCGGCGAGTCGCGCGGATGACTGATCCGTCGCACTAACTAATATTCCTTTTTTTAAATGCCCTTCTTATTTTTCAAACCGCACAAAAGGCGCATGAGTTATGCCGACTTGTAGTTTTTACGATACGCTCGGCTTGGATTAAATATTTTTTTAATTTTTATTCCTTTTTGTTGAGAACGTGATGGCATGTGACATTAAAATGACAAATTAGCTAATTATTCTTAATCCGTTTGGATGCTTTGATCGTATGCCTCGGAGTGATGGTCTGTCAGGACGCATATTGTCGCTTATTTTATGCTATGATTTGATTGCATATAACTAAAGTTCATTGGCATACCTAAGGATAAGCATGCAAAATCATTACCGCTTGCCAGGTTCCAAAAAGGTCACACTCACAGTTCCTTTTGTGCCAAATTGAATATAAGAAGCCCTTTTATAAAACACTTTACTCATTGTAGACTTTCAATAGTCCAACTATTCTGCCAATATTTACTACAGTTCTTTACAGTAGCAATTATTTGCGGGAAATTTCTAGGAAACTTTACTTTTGCTAGTAGTTTCTAAGAAGCTTTACTTTTGGTAATGGAAGAACATTGGCAATATTCTCTTATCGTCATATTCCTAATATGTTAATATGTTTTGTCTTTTTTTTCCTGTCACAAAATATTACGGGTCAAAATAAGACAAAACAAAGTAACTATAATTTAAAGAAGTATAATACATTATATATTAAGACATTATATGTATACAAGCAAGCATAGTCATAGAAGGAAAACTTAATTTGTTCATGTATAAAGACATATGTAGTAGGTATATACAATAGAATATTGATTAGCTACATGGCCCAATCAATAAGGCAATTAGCAACCGCAGGCGATGGCGACAAGCGTGTGCTCCAGTGAACGCGTGTGTCTGTTACTTAGTAGGAATACCTATTTTGATTATTATTACTGTTTATTTGCTTTTTGTGAAAATATTTATATTAGAGTGCTTAAATAGGTTGGCTAAATATGCTGTAGGTATATAATAATGCTGTCGAAGTAAAGGTTTATTATCGTGCTGATTATTATAAAATATAGGTAGGTATAGGTATAATATATTAATACGTTATTATTAAAGTAAGCCTATAAAACAATGTTGAAGCACGTCAAATCAATTCTATAGGAACTTCTTTCTTTGTTTTCGTTTTGTTTATTTCTTTCCAAAAAGCAATAACAGCAATATATTTATTATATATAAAAGACAAATGTAATGTTTTGGTTTTGCCAATTTAATTTAAAAAATAACAAACAAATAATTAAAATTAAAATCAAACATAACTACTTAACTATCAATCAAAATAATGCTAACGAACGAAACGCCATTGCTGTAGAATAATTATTTAAAAAGGCATTTTAGCAAACAGACAGGTCGGCTAATGAAAATGAAAACTTAAAGAGTAATAGAAAAGAAAGGTTTGGTCGAAGAAAATGATTAATAGCCGCGCGGAAATTACCTACGAGGTCCCGCCAGTCACGCTCTAGGCACGGCGTGACACCGATCAACGGACTGTGTTTGCTTATTAACTTAGGTACACACGGCTACACATCAAGCTATACATAACCAGCTTAGACTGGCCTCCTATTTCAAAGGTTTTCCACACAATTCAAGGCCAGCCTATACTGGTTTCGTATAGCTTGATGTGTAGCCGTGTATACAATACTAATTGTATGTTATGTAATGTAACCTTTTTTAAACTGTGAAGAATCCTCATAGATCCTTACGACAGAGATGGCGCGATATGACTTTTACCGATTTAAAACCGAACTTCCCTTTCCTTACCGTATAGTCGGAGCCAAGGGGCTCCTGATCATATGCGTCACGATTACGACTGGAGAATTTTGTTTGCTCATAAAACACTATAGGCAGGTACACTTCTTCGTAGTGACGTAATGCGTTCTTAATTGAAATTGACCTAACGACACTTTTTAACAAAGTTAGGCGATATTTTTATTGTATTCATAATTATATTGTGGCCATTTTCGACTGGAAATGGCCACAATATAATTATGAATATAGCTTAATGTGTATTTTATAATACTTTGTTTTATTTTATTTGTTATAAGTACCTACCTAAGTATTTAGTTTATTATATCACAAAGCCGCCGCGTCTTTCTGTTAGCTATACTTAATAGGTATTATAAAGAAGTACAGTTCGCGAGTTTGTGAGTTTATGATGTTGTAGAGGATACTCTGGATCAACTGAACCAATGTTGAAAATTTTTTCACCAATAGAAAGCTACATTATTCTTGAGAAAAGAAAGTATAGTCCACGCGGGCGAAGCCACGTGGGAAAAGCTAGTATAATAATATAGTAAATCGTAGTTTTCAAGAATAGGTAGACAGAGTGATTCATGACAAAAGTTTAGATGTATAATCTATTAAGGTTTTGTGTAAATTGTTTGAAATACGACGATAACTGTGTAAAATGCGGTGCTTGTGATTGTATTAAAGAGGATACGTGAAAAAGTTGTTATACCAGTAAAATAGATAAAAGATTACAGTAAAAACCAGAGTATAAGATGAACCTTATATGTCTCACATTTTACACCAAAAATTTCAGAAACTTAAATTTTGTGAGCAACGCAAAGAGCTTGTGTCAAGTAGGCACTTGTACCTCAGCATAAATTTACTTTTTGGTGTGACTTCAAAAGTTACAAGACCTTCGTGCGAAGATCAAAAACAGCCGTGACTTTAACAAATCGTCTAGCAAAAATTCTCAAACACCCACTTTGTTTTCCCATAAGTAGGGACAAATGTGAGCCATATTTCCCCTCATACTCTTCATTCACCGTCGATTAGCCATAGAATGTATTTATTTAGGGTCGCTCACTTCCGCAATGACCTTAATGTGTCCAGTGAGTAATGGAATGCCCTAAAATATATGCAATTTATGCACATATGCAATTTGCGGCAAGACGCTGCCTTTATGGCTTGCTTCCTGAAGTATAAATGTTTTAGATAAAATAATATTTTGAATTCAGTCTCACTGCGATCATGGCTTTTGTAACATTGACAATATATTTTTGTCAACAAATAAATTACAACCTTAAACCACATATCAGCACACCTGTATTCCCCGACAGGTGAGGCAGAGGTGTACTATTGTACACCTGCAGTATGCCGATATGTTTAGGTCACCTTATCACCATTGAGCGGGCACAAATTCAAACTCCGATGTTAGAAAAAGTCCTCAGTAACACTTGGGCATCGAACCCAGGACCTCTAATCGTGTTTAATTAAGCTTGTTAGAAATAAATCTTAATAATTATTCTATGACCAAGACACCGCCTTATTAAACATGATCAACGCAATTAAGCTTGTAATTAATTAAAACATAAAGCTAATCTAATAAACCAAGATGTTTAGAATAAACCAATTAGTATGAAACTGTTAATAAGATTATGTTAAGATATTAATTGAATTCGTGGCTGAGATTTTTCTATAATTGATCGATTACAGAATAGAAACCAATTATATTTAGACTAGATATTTGGTCAAATAATTATTTAGTGTACCTAAATAGGTTTAAAGATATTCATAGTCCCGGGGCAAACCGCGTTGATCTCATTTTCCCAAATCAAAATAAAATTAATATTTCGTCGGTTATTTAAAAAAAACAGCTGTTCCATATATTTTGACCGTGTAGGTATTGCACTTTCGTATGAAAAAGCAGTTTTTTTTTAATTACCGACGAAATGATTATTTACGAAAATTGACCACTCAAGGGTTTCAGAATCATGTACTGAATTCATGGTAAGCGGTTGTGCGTCGATGTCTCTTCCACTCTGTATAAACACTTAATTAAGCAATTTTAGGGTTGGAACGGCTAACTTCAGACAGGCACGCTTCTTTCGAACAAACTATAATTGCGTCCTCTCTCCCTCGTTGGTCTAGTGGTCCCAATCGCGACTGCTACGCTAGAGGTCTTGGGTTCGATCCCCAGGTCGAGCACAGTGTTATTGAGTTTTTCTATGAAATTCTCAGTAGCAGCTCGGAGTCTGGATTTGTGCCCGGTGAATGGCAATAGGCTCGCCCCCTATAACATGGGACCCAAAAATATACCGGCGAACTGTGGGTGTACATTAAGTACACCTCTGCCTAACCCTTCGGGGAATACAGGCGTGATGGTATGTTTATGTTTTATAATAAGCGGCGGTAGCCTAATGGCTAGGGCGTCGGACTTGCGATCACACGGTTGCCGGTTCGAACCCCACCCATTGCACTACCGACGTGAACCCACTCGTAACACAAGCATTTTAGCTTAGCACGAGGGGTTAACAAGAATACTAGTAATGTGTGACCCACATTGCTAGTAAGCTTTTTTTTTTAAACAAAAAAAAAAAAATTGCGTCCGAAAAATCCGGATCAACATAGAACGGTGCGTTACGCGTTACGCGGCGAGGGCGGTGCCGCAGGGCGTTCCGGAAGCGTATTACTCGCCAGCGGTGGCCGGAAATCGGCAATATATTGCGATCGACCGTCGACGGCGACGCGTAAATAACGTCGTGATAAGGAGCCGTGTTTATGCCTTGCGATGCCGCCAACTTGATTTGTGTGTTTTAAATATATATACCTATGTTATACGTACCTATATTTTGTCCAGTTTACCAAAGTCTGGCTGGAGACAAGTGCCTCGCCATCTAGTTCAGTTACGTTGTAAAGTTCGCTCGAACTAACATCTTATGTCCGTTATAAAAAAAAACTAGTTTTCCTAAGAGAACGGTGCTATTATCTAATAGCTAAAGTAAAACATACATGAAAGGAAATTTATGTTTTATTAATGTTGCCCATAAAATTCAATTAAACGTTTAAAAATATATACCTTTAGATATCTTCATAAAACTTCAATACAATATTAATTCAATATTAGATGATGTTTGACTGCCTCGTTGGTCTAGTGGTCCCAATCGCGACTGCTACGCTAGAGGTCTTGGGTTCGATCCCCAGGTCGAGCAAAGTGTTATTGAGTTTTTCTATGAAATTCTCAGTAGCAGCTCGGAGTCTGGATTTGTGCCCGGTGAATGGCAATAGGCTCGCCCCCTATTACATGGGACCCAAACATACCGGCGAACTGTGGGTGTACATTAAGTGCACCTCTGCCTAACCCTTCGGGGAATACAGGCGTGATGGTATGTTATGTAGATGATGTTCATCAAACTACTGATTAATTAAGTACTTCAAAACACCCGTATTGACTATAAAAAACCTATAGCCAAAGATAAGATGCTAGTGTAGACATAGCTTTTATATCGCTATCATAATATCCATAGTAAAACTCTCCCTAGATGTGGCAATATTTACTATATCGTGTAACATGTAGGATGTCATTAGCCTGCGCAGCGATGGACCACGGACATTTATTTTACGGCGTCCGGCTATAAAAGTGATCCACTGCTTGCATTCTGCAGCGCTGCCCGCATCTATGTCCACGGATCAACAGTCAGCTAGAAGGTGCAATTTAAAATACAAAAAAAAAAAACAATTTATTCGTTTTAAAAATGACACACACAAACAAAATTAAATTATAATGACCGAAAAGCATATTTAAGATTTGCGAAATAATAAAAATACTAAGGTATAGGATACATGAGCATGTTCTGCTATATCTGGACTTTAAAAGAAACCAAGATTCTTTGTGTATTTTTCGTACGTTGTCGTTATATTACAAATCTAAAACACCGAAATAATGTCCTAAAAAGATTAATATTTTCCACATAAATAAAAATATTATAACAACAACATTTTAATTATAATTACACAAAAAACCGACCAAGCAATTTGTGGTGTATCTTCAAAACTAATAGGCAACATACCTATACACCAAAAAAAAATTGAGAACCTTCCCCATTTATTAGGTTAAAAACAGAGCTATAGCCAATAATAAAGGATTCTAATAACAAAATTTAAAAACAGTATCAAACCAATTGTTTTCACATAGACAAGCTCATATTATAAAGCCATTTAAAAATTATTTTAAGAACCACAAAATAAACTTATGCCTAGGTAAACAAACATTAATCTCTTGGTATACAAAAAGTTGAAACATAAAACTCTAACATAAACATTTTTAGTAAAAACAACATTGTAAGCTTTAAAAAAAGCGCAAAAGTAGAAAGTCTTTTATCAAAAGAAAAAGTTAAGAAAATAGCAGTTATTGTTTACATACGAACTATACTTAACTTTACCCGTACATTGTTTTAGAGGCGGAACAACTTTCAGAAACGTTTCATACATTTTTGTTGTTAACTGCGTCTCAAGTAAGAAACCTTATTCATCTCATAATCGATCAAGCTTGACGATTTTTAAAACGGCTTGCCAAAAAGTTTTTCCACACACCGAACAGCGCATTGTGTAAGCGATATTTCTACCGTATCTAGTATACTTACATCCGCGGAAACTGCCCGTAGTCCACGTCCCTACGGAAGTGATAAAGCTTTTTGGCTAAAAAAGCATTCGGGCGGCGATGGCGCGGAAGCAAAGTGGGAAGTAACCATAGCCGACAATCTTGACTTCGATAACTCCGGTTTACTGCGATACTGTTCCGCCGAGTGGAACGATAACTTCTTTATAGTTTTATTTGATTATCGGCCTTCTTTTGTGACAGTCTCATATTGTTGAAACTAAGTCATGGGCCTAGCTGACGGATCGGTTCTTTAATATCGGGATCTTGCTAGATCTATGAACCCGACATTGACGTAATTGGACGATGACATTGAAGTATTTGACGTATCCTAAGTTCACATTTTGACAGCCGCTGTCAAACGTACGCTAGTGCTTAGATCAACGCAAGGGTATAAGAAGTACCTTTGACAAAGAAGAGATAGCAGCGGCGATACTTCTACTGCTAAAGAAAAACTTAGCGTAAGATTTGGAACTGCGTTAAGTAATGCTTTCTGGTGTCAAATTTGAATTTCTCTCTTTAGGCAACTCTTAACTAATGACAGGCGCACGTTTTCCTGTGCTGTCATTGCAGTCCTCATCATTTAAGTGGTCGTAAGCGCGACTCTAATCCTAGACCTCTAGCGTGGCAGTGTTATTGTGTTTTTTTTTTTAATTCTCTATAGCAGCATGGAGTTTGGATTTGTGTTCGATTAATGGCAGTAGATTCGCCTCTTGTTACATGGGACCTTAACCTACCTACTGGTGAACTGTTAGTCTACATTAATACGCCTTTGGCTAAACCATCGGGGAATACATTAAACTTTGTAATTGTGAAAGGCACAGGTTATGTGTTCAATTGGACCGCTCTTTTTTATCATTAAGGAATAAAATCATATTTATAAAAAAGTACATGGACACAGATGGTCATAGATGTTAAGTAATAAATTGTATAATAAGGTTTTACTCAAATTTTGACCGCTAATGTTATTCTTCTTTAGCATGACAGATATGTCACTCGTGTAAAATAATTGCTGTTTGTTTTTAACATTTTCTAATACAAAGAATTCTAACTCAGTGTCCGCTTATTTAATCAAATCCCAATAGGTTATGGGCCCAGGTACGTTCTAAGACGGATTGAGTAAAGAGCAGATAATACGTGTGCAAGTTAAAGCATGGAAGTCACAAATTCGATGCGAGTTGATAAGTTCAACGGTAAGGACTTTCGGCAATGGAAATTTCAAGTAAGGTGTGCCTTAAAGGCGAAAGGATTAAATATCTATGAAGAGAAACCCGAAATGGGTGACACAAAACAATGGGAGAAAAACGATAGTATGGCTATGTTTATAATAACATCATCCATGGAGCTAAATCAAATCTCATTAATTGAAAATTGTGAAACGGCTAAGGAAGTGATGATAAAGTTGGAATCAATTTACGAACAAAAATCAGAGCTCAACAAAATGATGGTGCATGAGAAATTTTATCAATATAAAATGTCACCTAATGACAATATCGCACAACACGTTTCCAAAGTAGAGAACTTAGCCAAACAATTGAAAGAGAGTGGTGAAAAAATAAGTGATACAGCCATAATGACAAAAATACTTAGTACATTACCATCAAAATATCGATCTTTGCGTCTAGCATGGTTGTCATTAGACCCACACTCACAAACAATTCAGAACTTAACAGCGAGATTGTTAGACGAAGAAGCGAGCTTAACAAATGAAGAAGAATCTGAGAGTGCTTTAGTAGCTATGAGACATACTAACAAACAAAGCAAGTTCCCGAATCAAAATATGTATAAAAGTTCAACATCTGGCCAACATAATCAGCATAGATTTGTCTGTTATAATTGCAACAAGAGAGGGCATTTTGCAAGAGAATGTCGAGCCCCAAAGAAGTCTGAGAGAAAACCTCAAGAGCAAAAGATATTATCATTTAGTGTCGAAGAATGTTTACAATCTGAAGCCAATACAGATGTATGGATTCTTGACAGTGGTGCATCTGCACACATGTGTTACAGGCATGATTATTTTTATGAGTTACAAGAGTATGGCCAGAATAGTGGTGATAGAACTGTTAGACTGGGAAATAAGAAGGAACTCTTGGTGAAAGGTCATGGAAATGTATTAATTAATAGATGTGTAAATGGAAAGTGGGAACAGAGTATTATAGAAGATGTACTTTATGTACCAGAGTTACACAGGAATTTGTTTTCGGAAGGTATGGTAACAAGAAAAGGTTATGTTATTATTAAGAAATACAATGAAGCCTTAATATTGAAAGATAATGTTGTTGTTATGACTGCAACATTGAAAGAAAACAATTTATATGCAGTAAATATTAAAACTACAGTGCAAATAAATTGTAATTTAGCACAATCGAGTTTGAAGACCTGGCATGAACGTCTGGGACATTTGAACCTAAAAGAAGTGCAAAATATGAGTAAAAATGGTGCCATTCCAGTAACTTTGACTGATGATAACAATTTTATTTGTGAGGCATGTCAATATGGAAAACAGAGTCGTCTACCATTTCACAAATCTAGTAGAGGGCAATGTGAAGCTGGTAACTTAACCTACAGTGACGTATGTGGACCTATGGAACACGCATCAGTATCTGGAGCGAGATATTTTGTTTTATTTAAAGATGGAGCCACCAGTTATAGGCATGTATTTATAATTAAGCACAAAAGTGATGTCCTGGATTGCTTTAAAAAATATAATGCTATAGTGAAAAATAAATTTGGTCATGGCATTCGTATATTGCATACTGACAATGGAGGTGAGTATATTAATAATGAAATTAAAACTTATTTGGACAATGAGGGGATAGTTCACGAACGTACAGCACCTTACACGCCTGAACAAAATGGCAGAGCGGAAAGAGAAATGCGAACAATTATGGAAAGCGCAAGGTCTATGTTATATTCTCGTGATATCTCATTAAATCTGTGGGCTGAAGCAGTGAACTGTTCAGTTTATTTATTAAATAGAAGTTCTTCTACTCAAACAAAAAATGTATCTCCATATGAGCTGTGGAATGGAGAGAAGCCAACCCTTGAACACATAAGAGTGTTTGGTTCAGAAGGATATGTCCATATACCTGATGAAAAAAGAAGAAAACTAGATAAAAAGAGTATAAAAATAATATTAGTGGGGTATGAAAATGAAAACTATAGAATGTTTGATATTGATAGTGGGAAGATAACAGTAAGTAGAAATGTACGCTTTAATGAGAACAACATACCAATACTGAGAAAAAATATGACTTCGATTTCTCTTAGTAATGAGGAAGAACAAGGTGAAGAAGTACAAAATGTACCAGTTTCATCAGGAGAACGACAAGATACTTCAGGGTCTAGTTTTGAAAGTGTAGAACCACAAGAGGATCCCAATGATGTGACTTATGAGCCTCCACAAACGATTTCTGAAGTTAATAGAAGTAATATTACACTGAGACCAAGAAGAATCAGATATGAAGAAGCAAATTGTAATGAGTATTATATACCTACTACATATGAAGAAGCTATGAATTGTAAGAATAGTACAAAATGGAAGGAAGCTGTAAAAGAGGAATTGCAGTCACTAGAAGAAAATAAAACATGGATGTTAATACATAGAAAGAATGAGAAGACAGTGACTTCAAAATGGGTATTTTGTGTAAAGAGAAACTCAGATGGTAATATAGAAAGATATAAAGCTCGGCTATGTATATGTGCACGTGGGTTTACACAAATAAAAGATGTTGATTATAAGGAAACATTCTCACCAACAACACGATATGATTCCATCAGAATTATACTATCTCTTGCAGCTCGAGAAAATTACGAAATCCAGCAATTTGACGTAAAAACAGCGTTTTTATATGGTGAGTTATTAAAAGATGTCTATATGGAAGTGTCTGAGAGAATTCATGCTGAGCCAGGAAGAATATGGAAGCAGTGGGAGCCCTGACATATTTATGATCAATGGTGGACCTGTAACTTGGGCCAGCAGCAAGCAGGAATAGTATATATGGATGCGTGTGAAGCTGCGAAAGAAATTTTATGGGTCAGGCAGTTAATTATAAGATATTGATAGAGCAGTTGTTATTGGATTTTGTTGTAGTTATGAAGTGAGGTGTATTAAAACTATATAGTAATGATTATAAAATTTAAGTGGGAGTGTTAAGTAATAAATTGTATAATAAGGTTTTACTCAAATTTTGACCGCTAATGTTATTCTTCTTTAGCATGACAGATATGTCACTCGTGTAAAATAATTGCTGTTTGTTTTTTCACATTTTCTAATACAAAGAATTCTAACTCAGTGTCCGCTTATTTAAGGGTATTACATCGCTCAAATCCCAAAAACACCCTAGGTTTAAAGAAGTTTCTAGATGAATCCTTATGTGCCTTTGCCATATAAAAAATATATGTTATACTTAAGGTCATCACAAATAAATTGTATTGTTTAATTTTTTCATAAAATTGCCCCATTTTTTTTAAATAAATCAAAGAAAATAGTCCTTTTCCAAACTAAATTGCATTTTGTCTCTTTAACCGCTTAATAGTTTGTCATAAATGTTATACCAAAAAATTTGTAATAACACACTTAACAACTTGTATTGTTTAATTTTTCCTATTTCTTTGAATATTTTTAAATAATAAAGAAAAACCCGAAACTTCACTAGCGCCCCCCGTGAAGCACCCCCGCAATGCCCGTGATGAATACTCAGGACGCGAATATCAGTGTCTCGACGACTCTTGCGACGGGTGGGCTGTACGTGCGTTATTGTTTGCAAATAAATTACAAAAGTGATGATTTTTGAATGATTTTTGAATTAAGCAATATCGTAAATAGTACAAATATAAATATTACGTAGAAATTAAGTTTGTAAGTATATTTAAAGTAGTTCATAATTTTGTTTTTGTTCTTGATCATTATCATAGATTAACCCATAGTGAAATGAAATCTACGGGCGCACTCCTTTGTCTGGCTCTAAATGCCGACAATCATTTTAATCATTTTAATTCGGATTATACATAATAATCATGTTATCCAAAGTTTGAATGAACCTCGGAGTACCTAAGTACGTACCGACTGAGATACTAGTTTATCTGACCTCGTAAGTAAGCTGACCTTTTATTGTACGAAATTCTATATAATGCGAGCTCAGCTTATATGTATAACAAGCTATACCTACATCACCAGTACAAACTGACCGCTTATTGTACGGACAGTCTATACAATGCGAGGTCAGCTTATACTGGATACCTAGGTTTAACATGCTATACATAATCACCAGTACAAGCTGACCCTTTATTGTACAGAAAGTCTTTACAATGCGAAATCAGGTCAATAGGAGTTGCGTATTTTCATGTCACCAAAAGTCGCTATTCCCCTCTTTATCGAGACGTATTTCAAAATCCAAGATGGCGCACATCATTTAAATAAATTGATATGGGTGTCAATTTCGAGGTATCTTGGGGTACTGATGATGAAAATGGCATTGATTTTGTAATCCAAGATGGCGGACATTATTTTTCTTTATAAATTGATATGGGTGTCAATTTCAAGGTTTATCGGGATGCTTATTACGAAAATGACGTTAATTTTGAAATCCAAGATGGCGGACATTATTTTTCTTTATAAATTTATAAGGGTGTGAATTCCAAGGTTTATCGGGATTCTCATTACGAAAATGACATTAATTTTGAAATCCAAGATGGCGGACATTATTTTTCTTTATAAATTGATATGGGTGTCAATTTCAAGGTTTATCGGGATGCTAATTACGAAAATGACATTAATTTTGAAATCCAAGATGGCGGACATTATTTTCTTTATAAATTGATACCTATGGGTGTCAATTTCAAGGTTTAACGGGGTGCTAATTACGAAAATGACATCAATTTTAAAATCCAAGATAGCGAACATTATTTTACTAAATATTGATATGGGTGTCAATTTCAAGGATTATCGGGATGCTAATTACGAAAATGACATTAATTTTGGAATCCAAGATGGTGGACATTATTTTTCTAAATACCTACATAAATTGATATGGTTGTCAATTTCAAGGTTTATCGCAATGCTAATTACGAAAATGATATTAATTTTAGATATATTTCAAGGCGGACATTATCCTAATTAGCATCCTGATAAACCTTGAAATTAACACCCATATCAATTTATTTAGAAAAATAATGTCCGCTATCTTGGATATCAAAATTAATGTCATTTTCGTAATTAACATCCCGATAAACCTTGAAATTGACACCCATATCAATTTATAAAGAAAATAATGTCCGCCATCTTGGATTTAAAAATTAATGTCATTTTCGTAATTAGCATCCCGATAAACCTTGAAATTAACACCCATATCAATTTATAAAGAAAATAATGTCCGCCATCTTGAATTTCAAAATTAATGTCATTTTCGTAATAAGCATCCTGATAAACCTTGAAATTGACACCCATATCAATTTAATAAGAAAAATAATGTCAGCCATCTTGGATTTCAAAATTAATGTCATTTTCGTAATTAGCATCCCAATAAACCTAGAAATTGACACCCATATCAATTTATAAAGAAAAATTATGTCCGCTATCTTGGATTTCAAAATTAATGTCATTTTCGTAATTAGCATCCTGATAAACCTTGAAATTGACACCCATATCAACTTCGACTTTGACTTTGACTTCGACTTACGAAACTTTCTGCATTTCATGCATGTTTGTTTGCATGTATTTTTCTCTGTAAAGAGAAACAAACATGCACGTCGTTACACTTTTAAGTGTCGTTTTTTTCCGTCTAGTCCCCTTTCGCAACGCGCGATAAGGAACTTCGTTCCAAAAAGTAAAGTGAATAATTTATCATGTAGTAGCACCCACACTCAATTTGATGAATGTTGAAAGCCAGCTCATCCTAGCTATCTCCGTTTCTGAGAATCTAGAAGGACTTACCTGATCATCATCAGACCCTCAGAATGTATCATGTAGTAGCACCCATATTCAATTAGATGAATGTTGAAAGCCAGCTCATCCTAGCTATCTCCGTTTCTGAGAACCTATAAGCACTTACCTGATCATCATCAGACCCTCAGAATATATCATAATTATAGTGGCACCCGTATTCAATTATATGTAAATATAAATAAATGTTTTAAGCCAGGTCACCCTAGTTATTTTCATTAGGTACTAAAGTAATATGTAGAAAGGTGTAGGTATCCCTTATTTCAAAATAATCAAGAATTACCTATAATAATTATTATAGATGTAGGTAACTCGTACAAGACTTTTATCTAGAGGAACAAAATATCTTAAATCTTTCAGAGAACGAATAAAATAGGTAAATACGATGACGACACTGCGACATATCTGTATTCTTGCTTAATCTTCAGTTCCTTTTATTGAGTACGATCAAATGTCGATAGATGGCGCTGAAGTAACAAATACTAGCACAAAAACCCGAATCCTCAAGGTCATTCGGCAATGTAATACCCTTAATCAAATCCCAATAATAGACATCATACACCTACATGGACAAAGGCAATATTGTTGCTATTTCAAGCTAATAAAACTGAAACTGCAATAAGGTATAACAAAGTAATGTTTATTATTTTCCGACCGCTATAACGTTATACGTGATGTTACAGTGAAACATTGTTTAAATTGTCCTTTACCTTTATAATAACTACTTACTAATAAAGAAACTGTCCTTTTGTTAGATACTTTGGTTTAATTCTGCTTATACAACAGAAGTGGGTAACTTGGTATTTAAATCCAGTAATTTTCAATTAATTCATTTTTAGGAAAATTCATATAAAAAGCAAAGTAGGTATCCTCTTTTCCCTAGAAATCACTTTATGGCAGACGATTTGGCGCCATGTCAGTCGCTAACAGGTGCAAAAAGAAATAAGTACCTAATAAAATTCTCATACATATTATCTGACTAATAAACTATGCACAGCATAAATCGGTGGTCGTGATATTTTGGACAGAAGTTAAGTGTAAGTGAACACAAGGAATTTCGGGAAATTCTCACTAAACTTTGAAAAATGGGGTAATAATTATCCCGTTCTTAATATACACACACAAGCAAATATTTGTAAGCCATATCAATATTAGGGGAAACACGGGGATTGAAGCCAAGTAGGTAATGAGAACCGATGAGGAATGAACTGATAATATTTAGATAGTAACGACTATCGACCTGTCAATAAAACATATTGCTATTCGTCTAGCCTACCCTAAATCACTTCCTCACTTCAGTCGCCAAGTACACTTCGGTACATTAAAACCAATCAACAAATTAGGCAGCGAGCCTCAGACCGAAAAGTGTGTCGACAAATGAACAATGTCGTATGAAAGGAAATGAATCTGATCCACAGGAAATCGGACATTGATTCAATTGAGGACCGCCATTGTCCGCAATGGACCGTCACGGACAGTTTTAACTATCGTATCCACGTATAAGTGTATTAAATATTATTGTAATGTTAAGTAGCAGAACGCTGGGTAAGTTTAAATGGTGTGAAGTGTACCTATAGCTAAACAGTCATAATTAGGAACATGTACTTACCTATGAATTATTTGTAAATAATAGCAAAATCTTTTTAATATATTGTTTAAAAAAATACACGGGATTCAAAATTTACTCTATTTAGGCCTCATTTAACAATAAGAATAACCTACACTCTTCAAATAAATAAAATAATGGAACAGTATTATTTATATGATACTCGTATAAAATGCCGCGTAATTTAATGGGAACCTCTTCAGAGTTATTGAAATGCGTCTTTAATGCGCTAGCGATAGGTTTATATTTTCTTTATTTAGTTACTCACATATTTATTTTCCCTCGGTAACGGTGAAATCTAGTCCTGAAACAAAAATAAGGCATATTAAGAACGATTTAATCTGAGTTGTATTAAGGAATATAGACTAATAAGTACATACCAAGTAATGAGTGGGGTGGGGTTCGTAGATACTAATGATTGGAATCAATTAATTCGCGTAGTAATTAATTAGCCACATGCCCCATATTAACATAACATACACATACCATCACGCCTGTATTCCCCGAAGGGTTAGGCAGAGGTGTACTTAATGTACACCCACAGTTCGCCGGTATGTTTGGGTCCCATGTAATAGGGGGCGAGCCTATTGCCATTCACCGGGCACAAATCCAGACTCCGAGCTGCTACTGAGAATTTCATAGAAAAACTCAATAACACTTTGCTCGACCTGGGGATCGAACCCAAGACCTCTAGCGTAGCAGTCGCGATTGGGACCACTAGACCAACGAGGCAGTCCCATATTAACTATTAAATATTATGTCTTACTAGCTGTTACTCGATGTTTCACACCAATCCCTATGGAGTTTTTAAGATAAAAGTAACCTATGAATGTTATCAAGATCCAATCTACGTCTTTTTCAAAATTGGTTGCGCGGTGGAAGCGTTAAAAAATTTAACAAATAAACTACTATCGCATTTTATAATATTAACTTCGCTATAACTCTGGCCCAATACGCCCACACCAATTGCGTCATCAGTCATCATCAACACACGTACTGTCCCACTGCTGGGACTGCTCTCATAACACGTAGATTAGCAGACTTCACACGTCAATAAGAAAATTTTAAGCCTGCAGATTTCCTCACAATTTTTTCCTTCATCTTTTTAAGCGACAGAAAATGTATTGTTAATACGCACATGACTTCGAAAAGTCAGAGGCCTTGGACTCAAACTCGAGACATGGTTGTCTATCATATAACTAGGCTATCATCAATTGCGTTCCTCCTCCAAGTCCTCCATGGTGCACTTTGATTAATTTGATAGCATACCTACCAACATCATCACAAAAAAAAAATACAACCACCCAATACATACATCAACCAAAGAAAGCAGAGTACACTCTCCCCTATTAGAAAATGATTTAGTCCGGGTCCATCGAACCCCACTTTCCCTGCAATTAGTTGCGCTCAGAACAATGAGCAGTGATTTTTAAATGATCGACCCCGCTCGACAGATGGCGTGGCTAGCTACCAAGTAATATTGGTAATTGCTTTCCTGTCACACCACTCCCAAATTGAAATATGGTGAGTTGTGTGTACTCTAGATCTAAGCGATAAGGTCTTGTTTTTAAGGAGCTTAGAACTTTGAATTTTGATAGGTTTTGAAGAACGAAGTATTACAGAACGATACTAGATACATACCTATGAATAACGGATATAATAAAAATAAGAATTTGATTTTATCAAATTTTTTTTTATTACAAAACCATGGATGGTTCATGGATGATCAATGGATGGTTCAACCATGGATGGATATTTTGATTTTCGCTTCATAGAACTTTACTTCTTCGGTCTGAGAGGCTTTCATTTTACTTTCCACTTACTACAACAGGTTATTTCATTGTCCAAAAGATGTAAGTACGAGTATGTCTGTATCTAAATACTTAAATGAGCAAAATAAAATATTTACTCCGGTGCGAATACGAGGAAAATCGTTTCATAATTAAAATTTCCAACAGAATAATATTAAAGGCACTCAGCTTAATTTGCCAGCATTACGTACGCCTCGCTGTTTATTGGCGTCGAGAAATTAATATTTCGCGCCGATATCAAAGTTCACGCTCAACTAGCCACCCCACGGGGTCGGCAATAACTACACTCCGGACCAATTGTCGCAGGTGAAAATGCGCTTATATTATTATTTTTTACCTTATATTAGGAAGATCAAACGTTGTCATGGCGGCGGGGGCGCTCGGGGATTATCGCGAATTATTCACGTGCCATAAAGCGCAAATTACGTCGGCAACACGTGCCGTGCGTATGCAATATGCGTGCTCGCAGGGTTAACTCCCAAAACAATCGCCACTGGATACCAATTGCCTAGACACCGTGAACTTGGAATCGGCAGAGCAGGAATGTTTGACATAAATAAACAAAATTCCATTTAAAGCAATTTCAAAAACAAAATAATTATGCTGTTGAATATGTGAAGCCATCTATTTGTAAAGGTATTTTGTTAAAATTGAACTTTAATATAATTATAACATTAATAAATTGTAATACAAATATGGATTTAATTAATTAAAACAGTTATTATCGTGGACTCTCATTGAAACGCACGCAATTATAATCTCGAATAACGTATCGTCGAACACAGACGTAATATGCAATTAACAAACAAATAATCGTAGCATTTCATTATTCCACATACGCGGAATGTTTTCCGGGAAACAATTAATACGACGTCACTAAACAAATAGCGTGATTGGGGTTCGACTGGCATCGTTCTATTCGAGCACCTATTAAATTCTGAATGCGAGGTTAATCCGCAATTACCGCCTAGTTATCGCCGGAAGACGGCGGAGATAGTTAGGGCCCGGAAAATATTCCGTTCACTAATTATTCCGCGTAATTAAACGCGAGCATTATCGTGCGACGCCGCCGCCACCTGGCGGCATTGTGCGAACGTGATTTACTGCGATCCCGCCGCGATCCCGTTGCGATTCCATTGCGGTAGCCGGCCTCTTTTTGCACCAATTAATTATCGAATTGCTCGTATTTAATAATTGCTGTGAAATTAATGTGAAGAGGAACTATCGATTTGTTGAGGTTTGCGGAAAATTATGGTAATTAATTGTTCAACGTGGTATGGCCATTATCATACTTTGACTTGAGTTAGCTTTAACAACAATATTTTGTTGAAAATAACTAAACTAACAGCAAAATTTTCACGTGAATATTACAAGGATTCATTGTCAACCGAAATCCAAACACAACAAATCAACTACACTCCCACAATTTGCCGAAGACCGCAAAAAGAAACGCAAAATATGCTTCGGCCGAGATGAAAAAATAATAGCAACAACAATGTGGGTGTTATCAGGGCGCACTCCCTTGGTCCACTCTTATTACGGAAGCTCAGGCCTCTAATTTGGTCCCAGAAATTTCTCTTATTTCCCCGTCGCCTTCCGAGAGACTCCGGCCTCCTTATAATGAAACGATATTGCACACAAATGAAAATATTTTTTGAAGCTCTAGGCATTTTGTAAGATATCATTTTATTTTGTATAAAACACATACATAGATACCATCACGCCTGTATTCTCCGAAGGGTAAGGTAGAGGTGTTGAGTTGCCGGTATGTTAAGGTCTGGGGTGAGCCTATTGCCGTTAACTGGGAACAAATCCAAATTCCGAGCTGCTACTGAGAAGTTCATGAATTTTTTTTTCCATTTTGTGCTAAATAAATATTCTTTCAATAAGGCTTTACAAGGTCTTAACGGCATTGTGTAGCCAATATTAAAGAAATAATTACCAACATTCTGTATCAAAAACACACAAAAGTTCAAGTGTATAAAATGGTACATTATTTCTTTCAAGCTCATTTACGTCATTGGAACAAGTCAATCACTACCACGCAATTAAAATTAATTAACACCCACTATTTCTAAATCCTGTTATTCATTAAAAATAATTTAGTTGTGTTGAACAGTGTCTCTATACATGTACTTAAGTAAAGCTCATTAGTAATTACGGAGGGCTGGTGGTGAGGACGGGAGGCTAAATATTTTCTCGAGCCCGCCCCGGCCAGGCGCGGTAATTAAAAGAACGGAGCCGACTCGAGCCCCGGGGAAAATCAAAAATTATTATTGTTCACGCATATTTTCTTGGAGGGAAAATATTTTGATATGGAAGCTTTGCGTGAGGTTGGTGGGTTGTTGGTGTGAAAATATGTAACAGAATTCAACATCATTTTGCAACCATATTGATGTCTTCGGGAGTCCTTATTTATTATTATTTTCAAATTAAATCAATGCATTAAAAATACATTTATTGTGAGACAGTGGTTACAAAATGGTCATATATGACCTTAGTGTGGGCATCTCACCGCTCAGTCGTGTTAGGCGTACCTACAATTTAAATTCAACCAAATGTTGGGTAAATTTAAGATTCTCTTGATAATTACGAACATAACAAAAAATACCGTCAAATCGGTAAAATTTTATGTATAATTTTGTCAGGGACAAAAAGATTACACACTGCAGCTGACAGATTACAGCATCATACATTATTATTTTGTCGTTTCATATTTTTTATAATAAGTTGTTCATTTGTTTTATATTTCCCATTCTGTTTTCATGTAATCATTTTTAAAAAACGAACATCATCCCAACACAAGCGGTTCCAATCCCGCGTAAACGCATCACAAAATAGTAACGTCAACGTCATTTTGTTAATGAGGTAAGAACAGGCGGCTGAGAGTCGCGTCATTAGGACGCGGAGCGTCAAGCGGAGCGGGCGCGACAAAGCTCCCAGTATTAATGACACCTCGTGAAAAGCCGAGATGAGTTATTTTCGAGAGGAAAAGGCGCACGCGAAGTGCACGGTTGTTTTACATGCGCTGTGACGTTTTGTTTGAACTAACGAGGTCAATAGTGAGCCGTTCACGGCTTGGAGTACGTTAGTAACAACTTGCTTCAGTATGCCTAGACCCTTTGTTTATAATATTGGGATTGTATGAAGATATCCCCAATGTTTGCGTTTGAACATTAAGAAAATAGAAAAAAACAGACTTGTAAGATATTGTCACGGTAAAATGGAAATTGATACTTTATTAATTAACCCACGTAATCTCTCAATTACGGTAAAACGAATGTAGGTAAGAATAAAGTTTGCATAACTTAAAATCGTTTTCATTGATAATAATCCAAATCTACATTCTCACGCAGAAAACAAAAAAAAAGAACACCTTTGAAATCAGGAACTCGTCACTCAAAATAAAAAACGCGCGAAAATCAAAACTCCCGCGATCCATATCGCATGTCGCGCCCGCAGGAACAAATCTTGGTTTTTTCGTAAAAAAATATAATTAAAAAAAAACAGTATAAGGTTGATCACAAGTGCCGATAACGCTTGTGCTACCGTTTACGCGCCCTTTGTCCGTGATGATAATAAAAACTCAAACAATGGAGGCAGAACAAGGAGCAGTCGTTGCCTCAAACACGCCCCACTTGACAGATAAAAAAATATGATGTGTAGTGGACCCGGTTTCTTATTGCGTTCCCAAGCACGTATGGTATAAGAAAAGTTTAATTATTATGTACAAAACAATTTGGGAAGTAAGAAAAAATATTATAAATTTATGCGGAGACTCATTAACCATACAGGTAATACAGACATGATGTTAAGTAGAGTTATGCATCCTATGCATCGACTAATAAACTAATATAGCGTTATTATAGATAACTATATTATATATCATACATGATACTCAACAGTAGAATTTTGCTTCTTTCAAGTTGAAAATAAAGTACACACGGCTACAGGTCAACCTTTACTATTCTAGTTTAAGGTGATCTCGCGATGTATAGACTTTCCATACAATAAGAGGCCAGCGTAAACTGGATTTTGTACCCTATCGCAAAATCTTCTTGAAAAAGTCTTTGGCAATTATTTAATGCTTATGAGGCTTCATGCGAATATTCGCATGTAGAGAAGCTATGTGTGCTGGTAAATCTTAATACAATATTATACGCTTAGCCATTAGCAACACGGGCGTTTTGTCGCCCTAGTATTGAATTGTTAAACATAAAATATCACATGAATCTACGCCACCTAATGATAGTACAGGCACGCACAATATTAAATATGTAGATTTTTTATTTGAAGTTGATAAAAGCAATACGTTTATTAACCGAAAATGATTCATAAAGTAGGCAAAATTTAGAGGTAGGTATTTAAAATTACTCAGCATTTTTTGAAGTAATTAAATAAAAGCTCGCAACTTTAATTCGTATGTAAATCGTATTGGACGGCAGCGACACCGTCGATTACAATTGGTCATCCATATTAATTTCAGCTAACCCGTGTCCTCATTGAAAAAATCGAAAAACTTTTGGACTCGACTATACTGCGCGCACCTGGGTCGCCGGGGGCTCTTATTCAAATGCAAATCAAACGTTCCATTTTTAAAATCTACCATCTCGGCACTCCTTGCTTCCGGAATGACTTATGTCCAATAGCTGCCAGTATGAAGCCGAAGGTATGAACAAATTACAACCTCATATGAGGTTACTTAAAGTTTGTTTTCCTGTACAAATATTTGTAATTACGTCATTGTACTGTCGAGCATGTATGTCGTTTGGGACCTTTTAGGGCAAATTTCGAGTACCCAGGTGTGCTCCCGATCCGGTTAAGGGAACGTCCTTGTTAGGGATTCTCGTATAAAATCGTTTAATGGTTTGTTTTTAATTTCATTTTTACATTCAACGACGCGATGTAGTAAATTATTGGTAATAAAATGGTAGAGTTTTATTGGGAGTATTTGTAATTTGATCAGCTACTACACAATGGGGATTAAGCGATGAATGAATTCGTGGGTGGGTTATTTAAATACTATCGTTACCTGTACATTTAATACACTGTTTATTTGTTAGCATTAGCTCTGTATGGGAAATCAAAATAGATTTAATCCCCGACAAATAAGCTTTATATAAATCTGCAATGAAATGTCTATTGGGATACTAAGATGGAAGGAGTTATAACATACATTTATGGGTTCAATTTGATTAACTGCCTCGTTAGTTTAGTGATCCTAAGTATGACTGCTAGAGTTCATGAGTTTGATTCCCAGGTCAAGCAGTGTTATTGTTTTGAGCTATGAAATTTTCGAAAGGATTTGATTTGCGGAAGGCGGCTGACAGCAACTGGATTAAAAGAGCTGAAGTTCGCACTCTGTGGTGTTCAAGAGGCCTATGTCCAGCAGTGGACAAATAAGTATAGGCTTATGATGATGATGAAATTCTAAGTAGCAGCTCGGACCTTGGATTTGTGATGGTTAATGGCAATAAGCCCCCCATCACATGTGACCTAATCATACCGGCGAGATTGGGTGTACATTAATAAACCTCTGTCTAGGCCTGCTGGCGAATACAGGCGTGATAGTATGCCAATTTAGTTTTAGATTACTACTAGGTTATATCTGGCGTCGATCTAATATTCCCGATTCCCGGGAAATTTCTTAACTCTGCTTACCCTTAGAAACCTAACTGCCAAGTTCACAGGTTTCTAAGACGCTCTAATTAGCGCGACGTAAATTTAAACAAAAAAAATCCCAACAAAAGCTGCAACTTTTCCAAGTTCCTAATTGAAAAAAAAAAATCAAACAAGTTTTCGGAATTCAAAATAAGGTAATCCAAATCAGAGTGACGTTCTCAGATGTTGATCATTCGCACATGTGACAATCGTTATTAATTTAAGTACCTATTTACATAGATAGATAAAACTAACTTATATACTTACCTACTTCTAGATAATTTACCTTCTAACATCGCCGATGCGAATCGATTTAAGCTTCCTTAGTACTATAAATCAATCAAATGAAACCTTTTTTTTTTAAAGTTATGAAAAAAATCTATAGACCCCACACGGATTTGGCAGACAGCATGGCACCAACAACCTGTCCGACCCATGCTGGACCCACCTTTGTTCCAACAATTATTAAACTAAAGAATGTTTAGGCGGGATATTGGGACCAATATTTGTTACAAACATTTGGTCACGTCTATTTAAATATACTAAGGTATATATCATGATAGGTTTCAAGATGATAGATAAGATCAACACAGTTTCAGGTTTTATTTTCATAATTAGTCTGAAAACATTAAATATATTTTTTATAGGCACAGAAGTTTTAAAACGACATCTTTTAAATTCTTAACATAACATACCATCACGCCTGTACTCCCCTTATTGTTAGGCAGAGGTGGACAAATGTACACCAACGCTCCGCCGGTATGTTTAGGTCCCATTTTAAAGGGGGCGAGCCTATTGCCATTAACAAATTAGGTACTACTGAAAATTTCATAGAAAAACCCAAAGACACTGTTCGACCTGGTATCAAACCGAAGTAGCTGCGTAGCAGTCACGCTTAGAACCACTTGATTTGACTTGACCAATATTTACACGGTTAAACTATTTTATGAGTACATTACATTGAATAGGTTTCTGACTCTCGAATACGACACGATTCTCCATCCGAGACCGCGGGATAATAATTAAAATTAATTATTAAATTTGTGCAATCATCTTAAGAAAGTCACATTTACCTCACATATATTATTTAGGATAATTAATAATAATAATAATAATAATAATAAATTCTTTATTGACATTTTTTGATTGACAAAATTGTAAGGCCCTGACTCCAGAGCTAGGTTAGTACCTGTGTTTCAGGAGTCAGTGTCTTCTTCCTATTTACATGGTGCTTATTAAATGCAATAATGGACAGTACCTATTACATGTTTTTACAAGTGATTACAAAAGATAAATAAAAAATTAAGTAAATTAGAGCAACATAATAATAACAAACAATGAACGACAATTAATAATAATAAAACTAAGATCACTAATAATATAATGTATGTTAGTATCCGAGGTAGGTATGTGTGTGCGTGTGTGTGTGAGTGTGTGTGTGTGTGTGTGTGTGTTTGTGTATGTGCGTATGCCAAATATGCTTTACGCTTTACATTCGCTGCAGTAAAATTTCAGTTTTTTCATAATCCAGTGTTAGCAGCCAATCCCTGAGCTTTCGCTTGGATTCGTGTATTGTAAGAGGGTTGATATTAAGTTTCTTATTTATTTTATTATACAAATAAATAGCCTGGTGCATGCGTTGCCGGGCAGCAGATGCAGTGTGGCATCGTGAAGGTAGGCAAACGTTTGTTACAGTGCGTTTGTTTGCGGAGTTTTTACAATGGGGCGTAGAACCGTGTTGTTTAGTGACAATCAGAAGAATGTAAGTTTGTCTCACTGTAAGTAATTCACAATTTTCATATAATGTCATTGTAGGATATGTAAAGGGTCTGAACGTCATTACTTTAAGTAAGGATCTTTGGGCTCTTTCAAGATGTATCATAAAAGTTTTGCATGCCCCTCCCCAGACCACAGTGCAGTAACCCAAAACCGACTGCACCAGTGCATAGTATAGTGTGCGTAACAATTCAAATTCAGCCACGTGTCTCAACTTTTTGAATGCCCAAATAAGCTTTCTAATGCGAGTGGAGGTGAGATCTATATGCGGTCGCCAGCTAAGCTTATCGTCAAGTAGTACGCCAAGATATTTAACCTGTGATGATTTATTGATGGTTAAACATGAGCAGTTTGTATCGCCAAAAGGTGGATTGCATGTATGAAGCTTAATATTTATATTTGAAGGTGTTATTTTTGAAAAATAGAATTGGAGGTATGTCGACTTCGATAGGTTAAGCGTGAGCAGATTAGCTCTTAGCCAGTGACTTACTTTGCTTAACCCTAATTCGGCGCTTTTTCTGGCTTCGTCCCAAGTATTTCCGTGAAATATCAATGCTGTGTCATCGGCGTAAGCAAAAATTTTACCGTTTACCAGAGACTGTTGACACAAGTCATTAATGTATATAAGGAAGAGACTTGGGCCAAGGACGCTGCCTTGTGGTACTCCGTAAGTCACTACAGCATCAGAACTAATGTGTTTATTAATTTTTACGCTTTGGGTGCGGTCACAGAGGAAGTCTTTAAAAATATTCAAAGCAGTTCCGCGAATACCAATCTTATACATCTTCTCCACAAGAGCTGGAATGGAAACGGTGTCAAATGCCTTGGCCAGGTCGAGAAAAACGCCAACACATTTCTGTTTTGTATCCAATTTCAGAGTAACATGGTCTACAAGTTGACTAACGGCATCTTCAGTACTTTTTCCCGACCTAAAACCAAATTGTGAATCTGAAAGTATGTTGTTTTTCTCTAAGAAACTAATAAGCCGATTATTTAGTGCCTTTTCTAATATTTTTGATATAGTTGTAAGAACTGAAATTGGCCGATAGTTTCTAACATCATCTTTCACACCGCTCTTGTAGACAGGAGTAATAAGAGACCTTTTGAAGACCTTTGGGAAGATACCTTGAACAAAACAAAGCTCAATAAGCATAGTTAAGTGGGGTAAAATAATATGCTTGCCTAACTTGAGAAACTTAGCTGCAATAGAGTCCCATCCAACGGCACAATCATTCTTCAAGTTATTTATCAGTGATTCAACTTCGTTTTCATCGGGGGGGAGTAGGACGATTGAGTTGAGAACGGAAGGTATTTCAAATTCGTATGGTGTTGGTATGGTCTGTGTTATGTGATCTGCCAGTTCTTTACCTACATTAGCGAAATAATTATTTATATCGTCTACAGATTCAAGTCCATCTTTCTTTGCAGACATCAATTGGTCTGCATTAGTTTTTTGTTTCTTTGTATCGATGATTGTTTTGATAGCATTCCATTTCTCTTTGTTGTTTTTCGAATTCATTAATAGGGATTTTTCATACTTTCTTTTTAATTTTCTGAGTAGTATATTGCAGAAGTTTCGATACCTTTTGTACGTTATTTTCAGAATTTCATTTTGTGGTTGCTTTGAAAACTTTTTGTGCAGTTTATCCCTATGGCGAATACACCGCAGTAAACCAGGGGTAAGCCAAGGTTTAAGTAATCTTTTTCTACAAGGTCTAGTAAGTACTTTTGAATGTATTTTTATCGTATTTGCAATTGTTTCGATGAATAGTGTTGCTACATCATTTGCATCCAGATCACTGTTCATGAATGAAAAATCTATTTTTTCTAAGTGCTTAACGGCAGCCATATAGTTTATGCTAGTATATAAATTAGCTCGCTCGGTTCTTTGATTGGAGCATAAGCACAATAACACAGAGGCGTGATCAGTTACAGTAGAATTCGTAACAAAGACTGAAGCAGAAAGGCACGTGTCCAACATTATGTGATCTAAGCAGTTATGCAACCTTGTTGGATGCATATGTGCAGGAAGAAGCCCTAATTCCGCAGTCAAATTGAGGTAAGATGAGCTGTTTTTATCATTATTATTTGCTTTAATATCGATATTAATGTCACCAGCAATGACAATGTTTTTAGCTTTAATTGGTCGTATAATACTGTCTAAAGAGTTTAAAAAGCTATTAGTGCAGTATATAGAAGGAGTCCTATACACAGCTAGTATGCGAATGTCGGGATATAATTCCACTAAAAGAAATTCTCCTCCTATGGGCTCAGGCTCCTTAACGATACATTTAATATGTTTCTTTATGTATATGACAATGCCACCATTCTGGTTTAGAGTAGTTTTAGATGAGTAAGTTTCATAGGTTTCGAGACAAGGAATGGGCTTGTGGTCATTAAGCCAGCATTCAGTCAGAATAATGATGTCTATTTCAAAAGATAGCCTGGCCAATTGGGCCTGGAAATTATCGAAGTTTTTATAAATACTCCGTATATTTTGAGTTATTATTTTTAGAGAAGGTTTGAGGCTATCAATGACTGTGTTACATATTTCAGTGTTACAGCAATAACTATCAGCTACAGAAAATGAATCAAATTCTGCAAGAGAATTATTAGCCATTGGAATAACGAGAGCTGACTCTGTCACAATTAGATATTCGGCATGAGCAGATTTGTGTATAAAGTGGAAGGCTCATTAAGTTTAGCGAGTTTGATTTATATGGACTTTGTCTTGCTAATGCAGTCCACGTGCAGCATATTTGGTGTTTGATGTCATTGAGAATGAGTAGTTCACTTGTGTAATTCTGTAGGTGTTGTACGTGTAATATGTGATGTATAATGGTAAAGTTATGATGAAATTTCATGATTTTATAATTCTGATCAGTCACTAAAATACAGGAGACACAAACATAGTACAATTTAATAATGTGTTTAAAATTGCAAAATATAACGGCTAGTCATTTGCGGAGGTTACTGAAACTCGCTTCATCCTGGATTAGTATTTGCTTGTCACCTTCAGCCTTTTTCAGAAAAACCTTTCCATATGACGTCCAACAAAACTTGTACTCGTTCTCTTTAGCAAAGTTTCTGGCTTGATAGAATAATCGTTGTGCTTTGAGAGTTAGGTTTTCCGCAATGTAAATTGGTTTGGCTGGTCCAGGAATCTTAACATGGGTGGTATTGAGTTTGTTTTCTCTGTTTTTCTTGTTATATTTTCTTGCATTCTTTATGATATCCTCTTTGACTTTAGTTCGAGCGAAATCAACAATAATCGTCGATACACCTTCCCTTTTACCAACGCGGAAAACGTCCCTAATATCATGCTGTTGCAGAGGAATTTCCAGAGCATTAGCGGCTTCGTTAACAAGTTTACAGAGATCAATTTTAGTTTCACCCTGCTGTTTTGGTACATTCCTAATTTCCATTTTGGATAGGTTCAGTAGACGTTCAAGATTCTCCACCCTATCCTCAAGCTGGTTAGTATAAATACGGTCACATTTTCTTTCCGCCTCAAGTTGATCTGTCTTTAGTAACAAGTCATCATATTTTTTCGAGATAAAGGTAATAGTGCTCTTAATTTCAGCATTTTGTGCAATTATTTCTGCCAGGGACGCTTGTAAAGACTCGAGCCTGCTGTCCGTCTTATTTGTGTGAGTCTTTAGTAGCTCCATAAAGCTAGTATAGTCATCATCTCGTTTCCTTTTACGTATATTTACATTATCCGCCTCAGTAGTAGATAAGTTGGAGGTAGATGTTGCTTTTGGCAGAGTTTTCAAACACGTACTTATTTCTAGTTCATTTGAAGCTGGCGTTTTTGGCGGAGTGCGCTTTAAAGGCATGTTTTATTTAGACTATTTGTGTTATATGTATATATATGTTCAGAATTAGTTTTATGGCGAAGGTACGTTGCAATTTGACGACGATTTCCAAAAATAAATATCAAAATAAAATGCAAAAATCCAAAAATATATACAGATTGTCGGGATCGATCTTGGGTGCTTACAACTCAGAATCCTTTAGTCGCTTCAATATGCTGTGTTACGATGTAAGTGGAACGTGAAATATGCATCTATTTTCTAACTGCAGGTCGCAAGCATAGATTGATTTTGCTTTGTTTATTACCATATATGGTTGCGGTTGTGGTCGCTTCGGGCTGTCTGACTCATCGGCAAACGACGAATAGCAGCGGCGCACGGTGATGATTCACACTTTGTTTCACTTGATGATTCACACTTGTAATTTAATTTTTACTATGCTAGCGTAAGTTATTTTGTTGGGTTAACTTGCAACACGTCTGACTGCGAGCGTACACGAAAGAAGAGTCGAATTAATGAACCGTCATCAAAAAATCAAGTGGGAAAATCTATCAGACCCCACACAGCAGACAGCGTGGCACCACCAATATTTATCACCTGCCCAATCTACGTTGGATCCAACATTGATCAATCATTGATCTAAAGAATGTACGGCCATATAAATTGGCCCCAGCATTGGCCACATTGGACGTAAATTAATGACGATCGTAAATATTGTTTCCAAAAGGTACAAAAAAAATGTCGATTGCTTTTGGCACTCTAACACAATGGAATGACATAATAGAGACGGAATGTAGAATGGAAGATGTGTTAATTTGGAGATGCAAAATTATTTATAGCTTTTTTAAACTAGGTACGTCATTGGCCTAGTACTAAGTTAAAAGCGCAATTGCCGAGTGTGAGGCCCTGCATTGATTTTTGTTATGAAATTCAGTCGGATTTTACATTTGTGCCCGGTTAATGGCAATAAAGTCGCCCCATTTCTAGACTTCATTGGTCCTTTCTAAAATGGGGGGCGCCCAAAGTAAGATGGTAAGATTTTAAAGGCGATGTGTGGGTGTACATTAATGCCTACACCTCTGCCTTACCTTACGAGGACACAGGAGTCATAGTATCACAATAGTATTTTATGCCGATATTTTTGTCAATATTAGGACTATTGTCATTTTATTGTTACGTTGTGTGAGTTTTATTATTGTGTAACATATACGAAACTAGACTAAAACGACTTAAAACTACCTGAAAGATATAAAAAAAAACATTTTGAATATTGCAACCTATTGACAGGTTTTATGATTGATTTTATTTTATAACTTCGGTATCATATCCTTTATGCCTGATACTAGTTGAGTTGATATAGTTAATACAGCATATCTTTACATATCATATGCCTGACTATATTTATAAAGTTCGGTTAGCTATAAATCACACACAAAAAAATCGTAAACATCTATGAATTTATGTAAGTTTCCAAAATAAGATATATCAACCACAATGCGATATGTGAATAAATTTTTCCCATAACTCAAAAATTGTTTATAATTCATGTTTCGCCACGCAAATCAGAAAATCATAATAACTCAGCGAATAAAAAAGTATCGTCTATCCCGGGACTGGTGGAAGCCACACAAAGGGCTCTCGTAGTTCGCCAATAATAATAGCTAATAGTTTTCTCAAGTTCCATACAAAAGTGATTTAGTGGGCTCAAAAGTCAAGCAGTAAATCAAAGAGCTATCTCGTACCGAATCGACCAATACAGGATCCTATAATGATCCCAAAGGACACGTGCTCTCTCATTATTTGAAGTTATTCCTGATTTAAAATATTTTTTTATTGCACCATCCGTCATAAGGGAGATAAAACCCGTAATGGCGTTTGCGGGAGTCGACTCTTGCGCAGAGCGTCATTCCTGCACTGACATTTACAGTCGATGAACTTAAGTTTAATGTAAATGCCGTGAGCGATGGTATTTCCCTCATTACGGTGCCAACTCGATACGAGACGTATGGTTTATTACTCGTCCAATGATAACATATTATCGCATTACCTTCAATAATGGCGTCGTAATTTTTGAAACTGATAATGAGACCGTTAATGTTTCTCAGCGGTGCTTATAGTGATTTAAGCTAGTTAGAACTCTGCAGTTTGACTCATCAGATGAGCAAGTTGAGATAACTAAAACTGCACAGTGACAAATGTACAAACGCGCTCTGACTGTAACATAAATCATATTACTTTTTACATTTGATAAAATACACTAAACTTAATCACAGACAACGTCTCCATACATGCTTCCCGTAGCTATTGTTCAGAGGAAATATCTTACTAACAAGATCGTACTTGAAGAACGTACACTCGAAAATGTTCAATAACAAGCCCGCAAAAAAACAAGGTGAACTCAGCTCTCGAAACTCCATCCAGGCAAATTAAATTTATACACGAAATGTAATAACAGTGGGCATCAAAAGGCCTCGACTGTCCGTGCGGAGCTTTCCTTTTAATTAGACCCTAAGTACTCGTTAAAAAACAGGATCTTCCCTAACAGACAAAGCGCTGTACTAACAAACAGTGCGAATGTAAAAACGTTGGATAAATAAGTGGAAAAATACAGGTAAGTCCAAGAGGGTTTTTTGTACGGTCCGGCCGGCCACTTAGGTCATCCTGCGAAATAAAGGCCCAAGTTTTTTATATCGCTTTTAAATGCGAGGCCCGTACGTCCACCCGGACCCGCCTCATCCCCTTCTACGTCGATAATGTGAAAGGAAACAACGAAAGAAAATGTTTCCGAGCGCCCCGCTCGCTTTTATTGAACAGACTTTCCGTAGTTTCGATTGCAAATAGTTCGTGTAATTCAGTTAGCTCTCGGCGATACGAATAACATTGAACACTATAAAATATATTTAAGCTCAAGTTTACCTGAGTTAAAAAGCAGTGTAGTCACAAAACCAGCGAGACGCGTAACGACGTACTGTGCCGTTTCGTAGAAAACGGCTTTGCACCGACGATCCATTGTTTGCGTATTATGTTGCGTGAAACGCTTTGCATCTCTTTTGTCGCGCCGTCGACAGAGCGACTCAAAAATAATATTACTGTAATACCTATATTTTACCACGTTACGGTTAATCGGGTACGTTAAGTATCTTAATTGGTGATCCGTGAATATGGTGCTGCTTTAACCTACATTAAAATGCTGGCAGGTTTTGCGTTCCAATTTTGAATAATTCTGGGTTTGTTTTCTACCCGCTTTTGATTGGAGTTTTCATGTGTGAAGCTATACGTTTTCAATTTGGACGGTGGGAAGGGCTAGTGCTCTCTTGGTCCGCGAGGGGGCGCCACCCGACCGTTTGAAGCGGTGATTAGTAATGTGGTGAGGGCTTATGGTGAAATAATCTTAGTGGAGCAATTAATGAGAAAACATTTCATCGGTCGGGGATGGCTGACGATTAATTAATTTCTTTTGATTTCCATCCCAGCAGACATTATAGGGGAAATGTACCAGTCTAATCACACGTATCAAAAGTATTTGGTTTATTTAATGCAATGCTTGACCTTTATGTTTTTCTAAATTGAGTAAGCACGCACTAGCAATAAGCTTCTTGATAGTGTTTTTAGCTATTTATGCATTTTTACTTAGCATATATATATAACTTATCTAATATTTTTAATAAAGTAGCCCTTTAATCTCAAAACTCACCTTCATTTTTTGAAGTTATTCATATAAGTAAGTATATGAATAACTTCCAAAATGCAGGTGGATATTAGGTATATTTGGAATAGGACCTTATAAAGCCCAATCAAATCCCTTCATCAAATATCATTTACGTTTATTGATAACCAAATACCGAATAGATAGTAGATACTTATAGGAAAATTAATTTCCATCGTCGTAAACGCATAATGAAAGCAAAATGTCGGCTCGGAGGTACCTAATAGACGTATAAATAAATCGATTCCGTGATACTCGAGTGAACACGGGAGGGTTGTCTTATTATAAGCCCATCGCGCCGTACCTACGAGGCACTCAATTTAATTATTTATAGCGCTTTAATTTAATTTCAAATTCAATTGAATTGTTTTTAAGCGACGAGGATTAATTAGCTAGTAAGCGCCTTTCTAGGGCTTTCCTACGTTATGTTTAAACAATGGAATGTGAGCCTTGAGATTTTGTTAATTCTTCAGTAGGATACCTGTATTCTTTCAGGCTCTACTTCAAACATTTATATGAAAAATTAGTTGCTCTGCTCCATCACATCTCGTCAAGTCTCGTCCTTAACTTAAAATTAGAGCCATGATTCATCGTCAGCCCATTACATTGTTCCACTGCTGGGCACGGGTCTCCTCTCAGAACGAGAGCAATTCGTCTCCCAGTCCACTACGCTAACCTACTATAGGTTGGCAGACTTCACATGCCGGCTTCACAACCTATCAGGTATGCAGATCTCCTCAAGATGTTTTCTTTCTCCGTTTAAGCGCGTGCTAATTAAATATACACATGACTTCAAAAACTCAATAGTGCTGGCCTTGGATTCGAGCTCGAGACCTTTGACCTGACAGTCATATCACAGTCATATCACGGTCATATCACTAAGCTACCACTGCTTGCATACATTATGGCTAAAAATGGACCGTACTGTAGGCATGTTAATTCTTCTATAACAGTCAAATTGAGTGTATATAAATATTTTTATGGCATCATTAAAATATTTGCCATAAATAGAGCCAAACAAAATTAAAATCGGTTCAGAAATAAGGAAGCCATAATCATTTAAATTTTATTCCAGGCAAAGTACTATAACAATTTATGACGTCACAAACCAATGCGTCATACAAATTGCATACTAACTCTCGTTTTGCAAAAAAAGAAAATACATCTCTTCTCAATCCCCACCAGACACTTTAAACGCAATATATTTTAAAACTTTATTAGCGATTTTAATATGATTTTCAGAATACGGATTATATTTAATTATAGGTATTTATCTCTAATTATTTTATTTTAAATAAATCAAACACCAGTTAAGTTACCTTATTATCTAGAACACACCGAACCCTAAAGGGCCTAAAGAGAAATTCTTAAAACGCAAACCAGGTTACCTAAACATACTAAAACTCAAAGCACCAAGTTTCAAAACAGACATATGCACACAAAAACCAAACCCAAACAAAACTGCAACAACAAAGCCTGCTAAACACTAAACAAAGATAGGTACACTTTTTTCTAAACAACAAACAAACAGTAAATTGTTTTCGTAACAAGTCGGGAGTTAGCTCGTCAGTCGAAGCCAACTCGACTACCGAAACTTTGGTAACAATATAGAAACCAACAAAATGAGAGTATTGTAATTAACCTTTCTGGGAACAACAATAAAGGTTAACAATTGTTTATCGAGAGGCTAGGGCATAACACTGCGTTGTACTATTGGTAACATACTCGACTGTCGAGTTAGAAATATCCTTCATTATCAACAAAAACCCATTGCATTGTCCCACTGTTTAGCACGGATCTCCTCTCAGAATGAGATGGTGTACTATATAGCCTACTTTATAGTCCACCATGTTAGCCTACTGCAGGTTGGCAGACTTAAATGCATGATAATTTATGACTTTTGAAAGTTAGAAGTGCACCACATCAATTGCAGTGATAGCCGAGTATCACTGCAATTCAATAGGCTATTACTTCACTTCTCTAGGCTGTTTCTACACTTTACTAGGCTATTCCTGCACTTCATTAGGCTATCACTTCACTTCACTAGGCTATTCCTGCACTTCACTAGGCTCGCACTGCCCTAGGCTATCACTGCACTTCTTTAACTTTCTTACTTAGAAATATCCTCATGGACTTATTAATTACATCTACCGGTTTGTATCTTGTGATCCGAGGGTCTCGTGGCTAGTTATATAACTGCGGTCACCAATAGATCACTAGATCTACAAGTAACCTTGTAGATAGTTACGCCTCCTGCAGTAAGTCTGCGGCTGGGTGACCATTATTAACACATCAAGACATGTGCCTCGTAGATCTCGTAAATCCACTGGTACCGATTATCATACAAAGCAGTCTATCCTTCGAATATCAGTTTTATCCAGAAATTGGCTTGCGAAGATCTGAGGGGTTCGCTTCATGTAAAATACTGATACGGTACCTGTTGTACTGTGGGACAGTGTTGTACCTAAGATAATCGCAATTTTTGGAAAACTCCCGCTGTTTAAAATAATATTGTCTATGGGAGCCGAAGCATCCTATAACAACACTAACATTAGTTAGTGGGATTCAATAGCGCCATGTCAGTGCAGATAAAAAGGTAATTTATGATTTCTTGCTCAAAAAATACGTTTAGCTGACTTCCGAAGTCTGTTTAGATCCCTTGTTATAGTGGGTGAGTATATTGCCTTGCCGGGCACGAATCCGGACTCCGAGCTGCTACTGAGAGAAATGAGGGAGTTCAATAATAGGTATGACAGAATAGTTGTGATTATAATTATTATGTATGTCATATTTGTTTGTTAAATGATGGTTTTTAATTGTTGTTAACTTTCTTCTCTTATGAAATAAATATATATTATTATGGTTTACAAAACGAGGATTGAGGACTTGATCATTTCAATTACCCTTATTTTGAATAGTTTTATTCCAACCCGAATAAAATGGCAAGTTTTGACCTAAAAACCCGTTAAACCTTTTAAAACCATAAATCTAAAATCAAAAGAATTACCTCATTACAATTGCCTTAAAACATTATAATTAAACGCGTTCGGGAAATTAATATCAAGAAACTCGAATTTAATTCGCCTATTGTGACCGCAGATTGGAGCAATTTATCACCTGGAGTATTAATATCAATAGGCGAACATTGGTAACAGTTGAAAATCAAAAACTTTGTACAGGTTATTGCTCGGACAATGTCACTTTACACAAGTAAAGGGCACAATCTTTGTCGGTCCTCAACAACTTTTACAAAGTTTTCAAAAGAATTTAAGTGGAAATTCCCGCTTTTTTTATTTAACTTCAAGGAGCTCTTTCTTGTGCATTGTTTAACTAAACAAATTGTTTTTATATTATATCTTTTGGATTTCAGAGTGAGGTATAATTACTTTCTACCTCAACTTCTAAGATTATCAACCGACTTCAAAGGAAGAGGGTTTTTTATTTGTCTGTATGTAGTTTTATGTAGGTATTTTCACGCATTGCTTTGCATGAACAGATTTTGATATCATGTTTTCTTAACCGTTAGAATGTAGGTACTTCCAAGATGGTTTGATAATATAAATTTGATAGTTTTTTCTTGAATTTACATTCATATCATCACGCCTGTATTCCTGTTAAGGTTCAATTTAATAGGGCGTGTCCCTATTGACACTAACCAGGCACTTATTCAAACTCCGAGCTGCTTATGAGAATCGAATAGAAGAACTCAATAACATTTTGCTCGACCTAGAAATCGAACCTAGCGTTGCAGTCGCACTCGGAACCGACAGGCTAATGAGGCAGTTTCTTGAATTTGTTTTATCACAATACAAAACATCACTTCTCCTTTAGTGAAGGCTAAATGTAATGTAATGTTATGTCAGAATATAGTAACTACATTCCTTCCGAAGACTAAGGGGCCCGAGCCCAACGAAAATGTAAGTAATTAAGCACCCTTATCGACCTACCAGTCATACAGACCATTTCAATGACCAATATGTATTTATACGACATTTACCTCCGAGCGAAATGCGTTGTTTGTAAAAATTACCTAATAATAGTCCTTATCTCGTAAGAAACTAAGTGGTAATTAGGTTAAACAGGGTACGGGCACTCGGTGCGAACGGCAAATTCCTATTGTGGCGTTATCGTCAGCCCCCAGTCGCAACCGGGAGGACTGCCATCAGCCAACTTTAATTCGTTTTTACTAGGCAAATTTTTAATTCAATCCTGTTTTTATATTTTAATTGTTGTACCTACAATTTTCTTTGAAATTAAATGTTCAGTTATTTTTTTGCTCTTAGCTTTAGGCTTCTAAAGTAAACAATTTTGAGAATAAATGAAATACTCACTTATAAATTCAATTGATTTTGAAAACGAAACATCATACACCGAAAATTTTTGTTTCTTTTTACTGTTGTAACCTTAAATTTTCCTTGAACATTTTAAAATTCATTGTAAAATATATCACGCAAAATCAATAGTAGAGACATCTCCTTAAAACTATTATCAACTATCAACAGAAATTCAATCAATCTTTTCAATTTCCTACACGAAATTCGGTAGTAGGGTGTCACCATCATTCGTGTCTAAAAGTGAGATAATGCTAGGGAGCCACGTGCGCGGACACACTCCATCGAATAGCAATACGTACCCAATCAGGATTATACAAATCCCCGCGGGCGAACCCGGGGAAAATAATTACGATGAGCCGGGGTAATCAAGTGCTGAGTATTAAGGAAAACTCTTGTAATGTATCCTTAGAATGACATTCGGTTTACGATTATTTTGGCTATTTGGGTTCAGGAGAAGATGAAGAATTTATTCGTTTTGTAGGTTGGTTGTTGATCCATCTCCGCAATAGACGGAGAGCCAGTAATATCTGTTAGCCCAATTCGAATTACGAGTTTTATCAAGATAAATAGTTTACCTATACATGAACAAAATGTTAAACAAAAACTATATCAAAACTTACATATAAGTATATTAAAAAAATATTTTTAAATTTTATACTTTACCTATATATACCACATAGACCCCAAGACACATCCTTTATCTGCTTACTGTACCAATATTATTTTTGGCACAATAAAGATTATTTTATTTTTATATTTTATATTTTATGATATACTCGTAGGTATTAGCCGAACCCCGTAGTATTAACTGTGTTGATTTGATTATTTCCAATCCCATGGGAATTCCCTATCTAAATGGTTGTCTGTGCCTTACATGAAACCTACATTCTATATTTCCCGATTAAAGACTATAAATATACTGAGATTTCATGAAATCATGAGTGACAGAGCGGTATTCCGCCTTTATGATAAAATTCATAAGGTGAAATACTTTTAGAAACTCATCCCAAATAATATAATTATGTTAGGTTAATATATTTTATTTATTTTAGAATAGTTTCTAAAAGTTAGGATAATCCACCACATTTATCAAGACGTGATTGCTCATGTAAATCCAATTGGAAAAATCGGAACTCAGAATAAATGAAGTAGATATATAATTGAAGCCTAAAGGCTATGTTCATCGGGACGTGATGGAGCGTCACACAACACATCAGTGGGCTCTATGGCCGAGCTAATGCACCATTGCACACCCCATAATACCGTCCTTGCTATAGATATAGGAAAAAAACATTTTATATTGAATAAATCAAAGATTTTTTACAACCCTGTACATGAAAGTTGGAAAATATCAACGAAATGACGTTTATATTTTTCAAAATCGAAAGGAAAAACTATAGTGAAATA
The DNA here is from genome assembly GCA_958496365.1 of Subacronicta megacephala. Lineage (NCBI taxonomy): Eukaryota > Metazoa > Arthropoda > Insecta > Lepidoptera > Noctuidae > Subacronicta > Subacronicta megacephala. The sequence continues at coordinate 12,770,494 of OY292515.1, forward strand.
TTGAAGTAATATTTTTTTTCTTGTCGTACATGCGTACCACGAACTAGTTTTGTCGTCGCATATCTCGTACCGAAACTATGGCTACAGACGAGATAATGTAACGACAAAATTATGTCAGACAAGACCAGACTCCGTTTAAAGCTATTTTATATAACCCTACATTCATCAGGAACGATCCTGTCGATACTGTTTTACAAACAAAAGCCAAAAACCACGTGCGCCTTTAAAAGCACACCTTTTCAAGTTGTGAATCGTTCAGTTAGCGCAGAACGTAAGTCGGTCGTTTTAGAAGTTCACTTAGCGAATGAATACTAGCGGGTTGTCCGGACTTGTCCGGGATGTCCTCGTGTGCGCATTCACTACACCCTATATTTTTAATGTTAGGTATTTCTATTCAAATCGACGAACGGTGGAAGGAGACGTCCCAAACGTTGAGTGGTGGTCCCGTGTCGATATTACTGTTGTCGATATTTTAGTTATCGAAGCTTGATCAGCAGATGCATACCGCCAGTACTTACTGATTACGGGAAAATGACTTACTTGTAATGAAAATTCACATAATTGCAAAATACAACATACAATTCATAGAGTTCGAGAAATTGACTAAGTATGTATTACTGGAAAACGACAGTTTTAATTATGGTTCATTATTAATTTTATACTTACTGGTCGGGATAATTAAATTAATAACTATTATCAAACAAGGTGGCAAGTTTCAGCAGCAATAATTAGAAGAATCAGATCTCTAACAGTTAAACAGCGTCGTTATATTCTAATCTAAGACAAAAGCACATCCAAGTCACTTTTTGGTAATACAACCAAATGCTATACCTATAAAATCATTAAGTCGATTGAAATCCAAAACAAAATTCGCAATGAGGTACATCACTAATCGCTAGAAAAGCCCCGTCGTCGACCAATTACTTTGAAAGACTCGTATAACATGGAGGCATTTCAATTTAGCTTATTGGCTCATGTGCGCTTGGATTTTGACATCTTTTTCCCTGTCCGCCACTCATTTATTTCCATTTCATCAATCAGCTATTACTTACCAACGAATTGCGTGTACCTATTGCTTTCTGTGATTAGGCATCTTTTACATTTACGAGGTTGCCGCAATGATTTCGGTTTTCGAATTTTTTACCAGAATTTGTGATATTTTTTAGGTGTATTAATTTGTTATTATGTTAGTGAATAGATTTGACTTTTAAACATCGAAGTCTTTTATTATTTGCAGGTGTAACAGTTAAACTAGATTTTCAAAGTCGATTTTCCGTATTACAGTTGCAGTTTGTTCAAAATAACTATGCGCGTCTTCGGTGTTTATGAGCCTTCGTCTTGAACTATTAATTCGTTTCTTCTTTCTCTGCAAGATACCAAACCGTGATACTAAATCTAGCTTAACAGCCATAAGTTGATGACCTGCAAAACTATTCAAAATATTTACGCATTAACAAAACTAAAGGCAGCGCACACGAGCGCAGGTTGCGTGAAAAATGAGCGGCTCGCGGCGATAGCAACCGCGCCCGCGCCCGCCGCCAGCCGCCTAATGAACTAGAACGACGATAGCGTGACCCCGTGTGCACGCCGCTTTATTTTATGTTGCACACAGATTAGTATAACAACACGTTAGTATTTTTAAATAAAATAAAACTTGGAACTTTTTATTTTATTCAATTTATTTATTAAAACTCCTACAATAACCAAACCAATATCAATTAAAATAATAATACATTGCATAGACGATTTAATTTGCAACCCCCGATCGGGCACGATATTCAAATAAGGCTTCATCTATTTACGTCCCGGTGCGACGTGTCCCATTATCAGCCAGTGCCATCTGCACCCCTGTAGGGCTTTATTCTTAGACTTTCTAGTGTGTGTGTGTATGTGTGTGTGTGTGTATAGGTAATCAAATAAAACACAACCTCCTTTTTGAAGTCGTCGTAATCGCGAGTTCTAACTTAGTTAACCAGGTTGAGTTATTAGTTTTTCTTTGAAATTCTCAATAGCATTCCAGAATTTCAAAGAAAAGCTCAGTAACACTTTGATCGACATGGAAATCGACCCTAGTACCTCTAGCGTAGTGTACCCATCGCGAGTACGACCACTACACTAACGAAGCTGTCAAAAGAGAGGCGAAAGTAGGATGATAGCGTTTACGATCTCTTAAAACTGTAATACCTTGTAGATAAGCCTGAGATGCACATCGAGTCGTTCGGTACATTTTGTCCGTCGAGAGAGAACAAAGAACTCTTCTTAGATTTTACCTACAACTAATGATGGGAGAAATCAACATAACACTTAGCTTGCATAAATAAAATCTATGTAGTATAAATACAATATATGGATTGAAGACTCAATTCATTAATCTATGAGGGAGACGTTCAGCGGTGAACCTCTTTTGGCTGATATAATACTCACAAAGATATGAATTTCCTAATTAAAGAAAGAAAAATTCGATCTCATATGATACTGTTAATAGTTTGCCACACTTAAATCCCAATTCCTCCCTTAGTTTCCATCTCCTATTTCTCCTTCCTTTTCCTTCAATAGGCTCGGTAACGCATCTGCAACTTCTTTGGTTTAGCAGATGTCCATGGGCGGCGATGACTACTCTTACCATCAGGTAGCTCGCCTGCTCGTTTACCGAGATAACCCATAAAAATAATCCTCCTAGGTGTAGGAGGTAGTACCACCACCTATGAAAGAACGTAAGGTGCATATCTAAACTAATATTATTAAGAGGAAACATTTGTGTTTTTGTATGTATGTTTGTAATGTTTACACAAAAACTACTCAACCGATTCCAAAAATTCTTTCACCATTAGAAAGCTGCATCTTCACTTAGTGACATAGGCTAAATTACATTTTCAAAAAAATAGGGATCCCTAATAAATATGCAATAATATAACCCAAGGTGTGAAAACGTGGGCGAAGCTGCGGGCGGAAAGCTAGTCAATAATATAGCTAGTAAAGTTATCTGCTAGCATTAAATTCAGCCAATCACAATGTTCACGAAAAATTCCAATATCATTTTAAACAAAATATTCAGTAGGACTATTGGAAATACACAACAAAGTCGTAATGACACCCTCGCCCCTTGCGGTGAAACAAGGCGGGACGGGACGGCGGCACTAGTTTTTCAATAACCCCTTGAGGAACCCCGTGGAGCTCCTCAAATACATGGCCGTGTCAATCACACAGAATGAATATCATTCGCCTGTGTTTTGCCTGTGACAGATGTACAAATCTTTATTTCAATACCACTATTTGGGAATGTACAGGTATTGTTTTAGATCGGGAAAACATATTTATTTTGATCATTCCTAGTAATGAATAGACAACTTTGCTATCGTTCTTTACAGATATTTCTTTCTGATAGGAGACTGCACAGGAGTAGGACAATAGTTTAAATAGGTTGCTGATTTACCTAACCTATATATTATAACCGATACCTTTTATATTAAATAAGAAATTTTCACGCATACACAATTATTCCCTGGACTGTACCTGGATGTACCCTATTTTCTATGTACTGGAATATTTAGATAAACTTACTACGATGACACAATAGTTTAGCGGCTGCCATCCGCAAATCCTCGGCTATGTTATAAAATGTATTAGTATCGATGAGTGATGAGTAATAAATGTTTATAGATATACTTTGGAAGAGATAATAATGAGTTTTATAAAAATACGTGTTTCTATGTAAACTACCTTTTTTTCTAGAATCGGACTATCTCAGCATGATTTGATGAACAACGGGTCCCGTTTTGTGCCTGCAAAAATAATATTGCGCGAGGCACGGATCACTGAAACTTGCGTACACTTCAGACTGTTTTCATCTGTATTGTTTGTATCAAACGCAAAACGCAACAATAGGAAACGATTTAAAATATTGCACTGCGATTTCGATCAAATCGGTGACGTCATTTCTAAAATGACTAGAGTAAATATCTAGGAGTATGCTACATAGCCGATAGATATATTGCCATAGAGTAGGCTGCGATGGTATGGCCACGAAAAGATAAAGTCACCAGACCATAGCTTTAGCTTATAAGTGTTTCTGATTCCTGGCTATGGCTTTACACCAGTACATTGAAAATATGGTTGCAGCTTTTCATCCTCGGTCGAAGATTAAGAGGAAAGGTAATATGATATTGTAGTACCTACGAAAGAACATGTACGAGTGAAGGTTTCTGAAAGCAATGAAAAGAAAACTGTAGATGTTTAATTTTAACATACAAATTAATAGATCTTAAATAACATCAGACCACAAGTATTTGTACATTGACTTAGATTTAAGTTGAAGTTGTTCGAAATGGACGAGAAAAACAAGGAAAACTGACCCCGCCATCATAAGGGATGCATAACCAGGATAAGAGAGAGAGAGAAACAAGAGTAAATATCGGAGTATAACAAAAGTTGTTGTACCTACCTAAAGTTGCGAGGCTTCGCGCCAATAACCTAACTTCCAAGTATAGAGAAGTAAACAACATTGTTTACACAATTCAATGCCCAAAATCTCTAAGAACCGTTGACATTTCATATTATATGTAGGTATACAGTTCAGTGTATCAACTTGGGAAAACGAGGGTGAGAATGAAACAATAGAACATCATCGCAAGTTCACCCCTCAGTCGCAAACCACAGGAGAATATCATAAACGTCGGCTTAAACACTCGTCTCAGCGGACGTTAAGTAAATAAAAACATAATAAAATAATACATTCCTCGCAACATATGGGAGAAGACAGCAATTGGAATATGAAGGGTAAATAGGGGAAAACTTGTTTATAATGAGGTCAGTTCGGTTCTCCATTCGGGAAAGCCCTAACTTCGGCTCTATCTTTTTACACAAATGTTTAGAAACCTTTTGAACAGGTTAAGATATTTTTTTCTGTTAATCGTTTCATAAATCCGAATTTAATCTTCTCCAAGACAAGACAACGTTTTCTAATATAATGTGTCATTATATCTATCCAAATGACTAAGGTAGAAAAGTTATCTTATATTTATAAGCTTACAAATAACTAACATTGTTAACAAGTTCCCAACACTATTAGTAACTCGATTGATCCGTCAACGAATCGATTGAAAAGCCACTGAACGCAACACTCGATACTCGGTGTAATGCAACTCCCCGCGATGCATCGAGTGTTGTATCGAGAATTCGAGATCGAGACTCGAGTAATAATCGAACCCTTGCCGCGCGGTATCCCGCACTCAATCTGGGGGATTTGTAAGCACCCGAAGCCATCTTTATGAAACAGTTTGTCAAACTAAAGTGATCCCTTTTACTATCAATATAAAATATAACATTGATTTTTAGGGATACAAAGTTAACTTTGTCAAGAACTCCCTGTATTGGGGTGACAATCCAAAGAATCGTAGACCGTTATTGAATTTTTTTGCATTTTTGATTTGTCTCCTCATTTGGTTTGTTGATGGATAACAATATAATTGAATGAATATTTTTATACGATAATTGTTAAAACGTTCTGACACTCCGATTTGCAACCCTTACACAGGTTATCAATTTCGGCAAATTAATATACATATATTTGCAAGTTAGGTTCACCATACACACACAAACTACAAAACGTCATGTTCTACCACTTACGCTTCTTCCTCGTTCATACATATGCACGATGGTTGCAAATACTATGCACATGACCTTTTTGGAGGACTTCACCAATAAGGTCGAATAGGTCGATGTTTATGTATGAAGGACGATTTCATTGTCCCCCGTGGCCAATTCGATCATATTCATATCCCCGACCTCAAAACCCGGTTTTTGCCGGAGTCCATCTTATCCCACAGTGGAAGATCCATAGGATCCATTATTCACACTTAAAAAACAATGAATTTTTTTTTTAATTATAATCACCAATTATTAGTTTACAAAGAACTTTACCTTTTACAAAGAATAAAAAAGACAATTTAAATAATGTGCCAGTATTAACAATAAATGTCAAATAACTGGATGGTAATCATAGTTAAAACCCATGAAGCCACTCACATTCAGTTGTGGGGCGATCGTTCAATCGCACATCCTCTGGTGCTATGGGGGGACGTCACAGTTCATTCGACCAAAACTACATTTTGTCTCTGTGAAATATTCCGAATAAGAGAAATAATTTCCTCCTTGGCATTAGCAATTGATGTTGAATCGCAGCGTGATTTTGATCGATTCGTATGGAATATACAATTTTTTGAAAATTGAAGCTGAAAAAAGTGTTCTTATAGAAATCAATACACTTCTTATGGACCCGCTGATATCAGTAATCAAATAAGCATGAATAAATCAGTTAAAAAATGAACACAGCAATCGATTTTTATTTATAAAAGAATGTATTAATTATCATCATCATAATAATATGCCTATATTTATTAGTCCACTGCTGGACGTAGGCCTTCCCTAGTGTGCGCCCTTTCACACTATCCTCCGCTTTTCGAATCCAGCTTTTACCGGCCTTCTATATTCTAATCATCATTCTATTTTTTTTTCATTTATTCCATATTATCAGTATTATATCATTAGTAGCATTTCGAAATTCAATTTCCTTTGCAGGTAAAATTAAAGCTCACTATTATTCAACCCTTAAATCTTAATCGGCGATCTATAGCTCAAAGCGCCAGATTGCTTTAATCTAGCGTTTACATCTGTCACGCTAAGTCTTCGTTTTCAATTACGATGGCATGCGACCAAAATTAATTCGTCCATATCTCGATTTTGCGATACAAGTAGCGGATTACGCGGCGATTTGCTTGTACTCTTACATTGCAATCGCATAAAATGCTTCTGTGATGACATAGAATATAATGCATGCAGATATGCCATTCCAAAATAGCGTGTTATGCAGTAGAACTATAATATTATATTTATGACTCGGTTATGAGTAGATTCTTCACCTGTTGGTACCACGATGGCCTTTAAACAAGCAGCCTCCAAAACGAAGTGTTTAGTAATTCTTTTCATTGGCATCAATTTCTTTGCAATAGACACACAATACTTTTTGCAGACAACTAGCTTGAGGATTAAAAATGCGGCGATACCGCCGCTTAAACTTGGTGTAGGTAAAATGTGCAAATATTAAAATCTACTGTCTCATCTGTAAGTCCGTAGAGTTTAGTACTTGTGCCATCGGCGGTGTCGCGGTAATGGAGTGCTGGCGTTGCGCGTGCCGGCAGCCGCCTGCGCCGCTGTCGCACGCCCGCGCACGCGCCGTGCGTGCGACACTCCCACCGATTATGTGCCACTATCGCAGCCTGAGAACTAAACGCATTTCTATATTAGTTTTTCGAACTAAAATTAAAATATTTTTAATTTAAAGATTTAGAGACAGTAAAAATCTATATTATTAACAGCTTCAAAAGCTTTTTTACTTACCTCAAAGTGGCATCCGTTCGGGTCGTAACCACCTCATGAAAATATCATGTGATGCATAGGTATTCGAAATGTTTTCCATCACGGCTCACACTGTGATTATTATAATACGCGGAAAATGTTCTACAAAATAGGGTAAGTGCTCCAGTGAATGAACACTTAAGGAATTCTCGAACTTCAAAAAATAATTACGATATGTTGCCTCTAAAGGATTCGAACCAAAGCTATATTTTAGTATTAAGATTTTATTCAAAAATCATTTTTATGTTCGTTTTATAACATAAGCTGTATACTTTCATACATATTTAGCAATAAAGTACAAAATACCCTAAAACCCCAGTGAATGAACGGAAATTTCTAGTAAATGAACAAAATAAAACCAGTAAATGAACACCATTTTTCTTTATTTAAAATTCTAAAAAAGGCGTGTTTTTGTAACAATTGCAGTCCAAGAAATAACTAAATTAACGAAAATAAATCCTTGAAACCTTTAAATCTGATACAAATAATGTAATATGATATTATAATATTATTTCCCGTATAAATCCTTCGGTGCCGCTGTAGGTGCCGTTACAGTTTCTTCGACTTCAATTTCATCATTTAGCTTAGCCTTTTTAACTGAACTTTTTATATTTCGATTATTATCAGTGTTTTCTTCGTGGTATTTAATATTATGCTTTGTTCTCTTTTCCTTCTTTTTTCTTTTGCCTCGAATTTTCGGTTTTTCCATTCTTTTTTCTTCTATTTTCCTGTGTCATCATTTTGATATGTTCTTTATACTATTGACCGGTTAATCCAAATGGCATGGGATTTGATTTCTTTGTACATAGGTACTGGTTTCTGACACTTACGCGAATATGAGACATTGAAATAAAATTATTATTAACGGATTTTATCGTGTTATATCGATATTCTTTGATTCCCGACGTTTCAGATCCTTTACAACATCCATGGTCACGGATGAACTGAGGACTGACTTACTCGTTCTTATGTCAAAATTACTAACAGCTACCCTACATTTTGGTAAATTGTTTTTATTTAATCCGGTCACGCAAAAACGAGCTCACCGTACTCTTCGGGCTCGTAGTATTGTGCTTAGATTCAGATTATACCAATTTACCAAGAATTCGGAAATTATATATTATAAATGGAGGAACATCTTTTCCATCAGCAGCAAAAGTACAAAGTATTATTATCGATTCTTATTCTTTCCACTGGCGATTTCGCACGTAATGTATAATATTCTTAAGTCCTAATAATAGCCACTTTTTTACTTACTCTATTGTTAGTTGTCAAAAAATTTTTAACAGTATCAAATACTTCCTAAGTATGCATAGGAAAATGTAATTTTGCTCTATTTATTATCCGATTCAGCAATCTAAGCATCTTCATGCGTAGCTAGTTCTGATGGTGGACGCATTTTTCGTTTCAAGGGAACTTTATTATCTATAGGGACAGTTATACATAAAATCATTATTAATAGTAAAAAGGGATGGTTTTAAAATGATTAAATCCAGTTGGAAAGGATCCAGTTAGTAAAATGGGGTTATCTCAACAAAACGGCTACAGGGTGCGGATGTGGAGCTGTGTCGCAAACTATGGCTCACCTCTTATCCTGTCCTCTATGCCCTGAAACCTGTAATATAGACGACCTCTGCGCTGCCACTGATAATGCGTTAAAGGTGGCTAAGTTTAAGGCAAAGAGTATTTAACGTACCCTCGACACGAAGAAGTTGAAAAGGATGTGTTCATTTATTGGACACATTTAAATGACGAAAACTAATATTTGAACATGACGAAAATGTTAGTTCATTCACTAGATTTTATGAGCCAGTAAATGAACACACCTGTTCCAATACTGGCCATAAGATAAGAAATCATTTTTTAAATCTACTCCCAAAACATGAATCTTATGGTGTAAAAATAAGTAACATTTTTTAATAAAAATATGAAATCGAAGGTTTCCCAGTGAATGAACGACCGTTCATTCACTGGATTTTAATCAATTTTTGGTTCCAATGCTGGAACACCTAATAATTTCCTTAAAACTGACTAAAACGACAAGGGAATTAATTTGAGACGTATAGTATAACTATCTTTTAATCAAATTAATAAGCAACTTATCACAATTACTTCAATTTCGGCTACAATGCCCAATCAAAAAAGTTGCATCCTACCCGAGTCCTAAACTCTGGCCCGAACAAATATAAAAATACACCACACCAACAACTTTAAACGCTCGCCCTTTTGAAACGAATAGTGATATAAAAAATTACTGTTGTCACTAAAATAGAAAATTATGTTTCAATCACGAAAAAAAATACTGTTTTGGGTAGAAATATCCTTATTTCTTATTTTTTGGAAAAAACTGAGATTTGTTCATTCACTGGGGGGTGTTCATTCACTGGAGCACTTACCCTATGTCATGCCAATAAACTTCAAGTGCTTTCGCTGACTGCGGTACCTAACCACAAAATGCCTGTATAGCGAACACAGGGTTATACGAGTGCGCTGAGCGAAAAGTAATATTTAGGTGTCAACTGCAGGCGATAATCGCGGGGTAAAAAATAGCTGGAGGTTGGCGGGCGGTGAACTATTTCCACCCTTGCCGGTGGTATCTCGTCGTTTATCGGCCGATAGTATCTGAGTGAGACATCGCCGGTGACGTTTGAAATATGATCGGCGCGGTCCCGGGGGCGCGGGACGCCACGTGCGGCGCATATTCAAATCAGAATCGCACGCGGCGAGACCCCCGTGTTGGCTAAATACACCCGCCGCGCGCCGCCGCCCGGCCCACCCACTTACCGAGGGTCGGCCCTATGTAATCGAATTTGAAAATTATTCTAAAACACTGAATAATGTATTTCGGAGGGACGCAGCGCCGGAGGCGGCTCGCTCGCGCTGATTTTTAAAATAAATTAAACTTAATCAAGTGGGTTCGCGCACCTAAACGGATTAACTTGGCGCTGATTTGACTTCACTGTTTGTACAGAACATGAGGGGTGACGGCTTAAAGGTTATTTGAAACAGTATCGGACTAACATCGTTTAGCTGCAGACTACACATATGGGAAAGTGGATCTACCAGGAGATTATAATCACCAGAAGTTACAACACTTAATGCCCGATCTTCATAATTTTCATGAATAAATTTTATTTTATACCTACTTTAAAATTACCTACCCACATTTCATCCTCATTGCTATCGGCCTCCATTTTGCTGCCTCCATTTTGCTATCTCCATTTAAATAAAACTTTCTTCCTAAACCCGAAGATCACTTAAACTACCTAATCATATAATTCCTATATACAATTCCAATATTATAAATAACTCTACTTACAATCTTAAATTTCCTAAAGCTTTCAGTTTCATAGATCAACATTATTAAACTTCTTTATGAAGAAAAATCAATAAATCTCCTTTCCCTCCTCAACATCAAACACTTTAATAAAATTTATGAATCGCAAAAATTGGTCAAATTTATATTTGAAAATTAAATATTGAATAAGACAATATTAGTTCACTCGCTACATTAAGTTTTATTACGCTATGAATACATTCGGCTCAGTGCGATTCGCTACGCAGGGCTGTAGCGGTGTAGCCCCGCCATTAGCACCCGATATGAAATTAAAATTAAAATATACAAAAAATCTACGAGTACTCTCGACAGACCGCTAAGGGCAACCCTAAAGATTTAATCCTAACGGAATGAATAGAGTTGCCAAAGTTTGAAAAGTAATTGTTTACACAACTTTCAATTATTATTATATCGAACGCTTTCAGTCTGTTTTCCAAAAGAAATAACTGAAACGAATTCGAACACATTTAGAATCTTTGTACTTACTTACAGCTGACCGCAATCCTTCACAATATTGAAACCTTAGTAAATCTGTAACTTTCACAAGTATTGTAAAACTAAACCACTTCGTTAAACCAAAAATAAAAGTATGCAAAGTATACATACACACCTGCACGCCTGTATTCCCCGAAGGTTTAGGTAGAGGTTTACTAATGTACACCCACACTTACCGATATGTTTAGGGCCAACGTAATCGTGAGTAATCCTATTGCAATTAACCGGGCACAAACCCAGACTCCGAGCTGCTACTGAGAATTTTATAGAAAAACTCAATGACACTTTGCTCGACTTGGGAATCGAACCCATGAACTCTAGCATAGTAGTCACGCTTAGGTCCTAGTGACTGGACTAGTGAGGTAGTCTTTGTAAACTAAACCCAACCAAATTTTTAACATACAGTTTCGACTCCATGCTTTCAGTTGTAAACTATCATGTAGCGGTGTACAGTAGGGGTGCCACTCGATGATTTGGTTTTTCGATTCGTTACGCCGTCAAACTACCCTCTATTCCGTACCCTCGAATATGTTCCCTCGCCTTGAATATTATTTATACGTTTGTTAAGTGGACTTGTGCGGCTGTAGGAGTAGCCTCAGGAGCTCAGCACTTCAACAAACAACGGTTATGATTCTTAATATCGATCGTGGTTTTACGAGTCCTAGCTATGTTTTATAATAAGTATGTAGAACATCAACGTTTCAACTGACCAAACCCTAATTGGTATATTTTCATTATTTGACGACACAAATGGCGCAGTGGCTAAACGAACAGTATTAATCTACGGGTCGCAGGTTCGATAGCAGCAAGTTGTTCTGGCTATGAGTGTTTTTGTATGTGACAAGTTATGTTTTTAAACGCACTTACGATATAGGGGACAATCTTTGTGTAAGACAAAGTTGTAAGAACTATATCTAATTTAGTTCCAATTACCTCTTATATAAATAATGATGACATGAAAGAAAAAACAAATGTAGGCTAATAATTATTGCCATCCTAAACGTTCGGCATAATAATAATAATCAGAATTGAATGTCTAAATTTACAAAATAAAACAATGTCTTATAAAAAAAGATATCAAAACAACCTGCTAAAAATATAAGCCAAGTTACATGCAGTATATTCTAGAAACTTTTTAGTCGGCTATTTGTAGAGTCTCGGAGAAAACATGTCAAGGAAAACAGGCGCGCTCTGCCTCAGAGCCGGCTATGGTTAGGTATGCAAAGCAAACATATTTTCTCTTGAGACTAGAACGGTGAGCAAACAGTGGGCAACATGAGCGAAGGTTGGGCCGTGTTTACCAACGCTGCGTCGCCTGCCCTCATATATTAAACATAGCCAGCTCCACCTTAGCCTGCCTGTGACGTTCGCCGTAACTATTATTCCACCTTCCCTAGACCGGCTTCTGGAACAACTGTCTGTTGCAAATTTAATACGTCATAACGTTCCCGTTAGCCCACAATCGCTGTAATGAATACGTTTTTCAGCAAATTTACATCGGCATAAAAATAAGGTCGTGGCAGTTAACACGTTTATCGGGCGCTCATTAAAGCGGAGGGCGATCTTGCTTCGGAGTCGTTAAGCGCGCAATAGTTCGCGAGATCCTCGTAAAAAATATCTCGCAACCGACTTTACGAGCGCCCTTTGTGAATGCATCATTAAATTTCCATCTAAATTTAAATTACGAACGGTGCGATTCGACGCGCTCTCTCCCACGTGTTTCTGTTTTCCCAGTCGGTGGAAATGTTATAATTGCTGCACACAGAACGTAGCAGAGTCGAGAATTTGAAAAAAAGATGACGTCAGTTGGAATTATCTTCAGCGCAGCGCAATTGAAACGGCTTTGCGACGGGCTTAGTGAAAAAGTTGGCGTTCGTTTTAATAATTCCCAGCTCCGGCGCCTCGTCAGAATGCCGTTGTCACTTCGCGGATTAAGCTCCGACACGGTTGAGTTGGGATTTGAGAGTTATTTTAATTTGCATTTTTCGTATAATTCAAACTAGAGTGCATCAGTATCAAAGTTTTTTTCATGTGAAATCGTTACATGTTTACACATTGAAAGTTTACGACTTTTGGATGGTCCAAGACGAGGGCTGAACTCGTTTGTATGCGGCGCCACACTTCCCCGGGAAAGGCATAAAGTCAGCAGGTGAGGAGCGGGTATCGCGCGGTCACGCTATTTAGATAAGGCCATTTTCGTGACCTCCCTCCCCCTCGGCGATAAGAGCCCAAAGAGTACGTTACGACATTTTGTTACAGCACTACGCTTTGAACCATCCAACATCGTGATATAAATCACGGAAAAACATCTAGTTAAACAAAAGTGATAAAAACAAGGAAAACCAGCAAACAAATAAGGTCATTTGATTAAGCGGAATGATTTGCGAATCACTTAAAAATCCAAATGCCACCATTTTTCGACTTCCCTCCTGACTTCTGGCGTTGGAATGGCGAATAAAGCGAGTTTGGAATAAATTGTGCCTCGGATAAAGCAATATTTGTTCATCTACCCCCGCATTACGACGGCAGTGGCCATTAGCGGGATGCAAATAACGTCTTGTCATTTTTGCTTCTTTATTTTTCCTCGATGCTCGAAGAATTATGCTACTTGGCCACCCTCCCACGGATGTTACATGGAGATATGGAAATGAAATCCACTCAAAATCATTTTATCACTGGAACGTTCGTTTGAAAAAACTGCACGAACAATTTTAAACCATAGTAAGTCCTTGTTACAACCGCAATGGTCAATAAACGACTGGTTAGCGTGAGATCCTAGGCTCGATTCCAAGGTCGATCAAAGTATAATTGAGATTTTATTCTTATAAATCTTCAGTAGCACCGGAAGTGCGAAGTTCGGAGTTTGGGATCAGCGTCAGTAAACTTATATCTACTAAATATGACCTAATAATATACCGGCGAGCTGCGACACGGTTTACATTAGTTCACCTCTACTTCTTCTACTACTAGACTTTTTAATGTTTACGACGTGTAAATAATAATTTCAAAATTTCGATCATCCATCATTATGAAATGGAAAATTCACATCTAGATTTTCCAAATCCAAAATATTTTTTGTACCTACTTCTAAGACTTACCCAAGACAAAGTGCGGACTTATCACCAAGTACTTATAGCAGTCAATTTCTAATTATTTTACGATTACCGCCAACCTATTTACATTTTGTTCTTCCCCTCGGTAAGTACCCTGCAAATCCCTACAAGAGTACCTACGCCAAAATGGCGTCGACATTCGAACATCCGAGTGCGTTTTAGCCCCACTTAAAACGTGGTTTATTTGCAAGCCAAAATGCCTCGTACGAATCATTATTTATAGTTTGGGGTAGGTTGATATTAAATTTTTCCACAACTTTTGAATGATTTAGAACCTTGTTTATATTTAAAGATTTTATTGCATTCTTTCTTTTCATTTCTGTATAAAAAAATACCTTAATAGTCAGTGCTTGCAAATGCGACTACCAAGCGTGACGTCCTCAGTTCGATCATCATCATCATATCAGCCGAAAGAAGTCCATTACTAATCAAAGGCCTCCATAGACTTCTAGAGTGACCGGTAATATACCATTGGCCAGTCAACCTCAGATTGATAAGCAAACATTTAAATTAAGTTTTTCTATGAAATTCTCATTAGCAGGCTGGAGCTTGAACTTGTTTGGTTCACTATCACCATCATCATCATCATCATCAGCCTTTACAGTCAACTGCTGCTGCTGGATAATGGCTACATGTTACAGGGGACTTCAAAAAAAGTTACCGACTATACATGGATGCGTCTCTACCTAATCCATCGGTAAATCATCCATTATTATGTCGAAACAAATGAAAACTAAAGAAGAAACGAAAATTCTTTTAATTTATTAAGATGTCCTTTATACCGACGAATAACAATATTTGAAAGCTTTTAAAACTTTTAATAAATTTCGTAGGCAAAGATTACATGATTGCGTAAATAATTAGTTGTGACTAGCTTTAAAGTTAAAAATTACTCTAACATCAGTTATGTAGAGTACGTATAGCGTGTAGAACTTGTGTAGACAGTTTATTTTCTTAATGCTGCTGAGTCACCTTTTTAAACTGTTCTGCAATCCTTGATTATTCTCAAAACACATGTCCAACTTATTATAAGGTTGCGTAGTTTCTACCTACCACTATAGGAAAAAGGCGCGAATGTATGTATGTATTAGGTTTCCTATTTTCACAGAGTCACAAAAAATACTCAACCATAGTCGGAACTTCTGATTGTTTACGACGAGTTATAGAAGTCGCTACTGCTTGCGATCTTCACACCTGTCAATTTGATAACTGAATATAGATGTTGCTCGTATTGAAAAATACTGTCTATTTATACTTGTAAGCCTATCTAGGAAAACTACATTTTCGACGGCAAAAGACCGATCACGTTATTACTACTGGTTTTAGTGTAAAATGTCGAAAAGATTGTATTATATATGATTGTCATATAGGTATATCATAATATCTTGAATTATTTTTCTTATCTTTAGAGAGAGTAAGTCTTGTTCAGCAATGGGTCACATTATTAGGCAAAGGCCTGGCAACTTTTGGGATTACAAAGGGTAGATTTTTTTTGTCAGTAAGTACTACTTTTAAGTAATATTTTTCCTCAATCATCTCGCATTAACTTCATTCAACATCCTAATTGAACACGGTCAACAAATTCACGTGTTCAACAAGAGCGGTTACTATTTGTACTAATCTGTTTAAGTAAAATATCATATTACGAATAGTCCTCGAGTCCCTACACTGTATGCAATGGATTCTAATCGTTTGACACTTAATTAATGGACACTTTACACGTAGATATTGAATGCGTTCACCCACGGATGGAAGCGGCCGGCGCGGGCGCAGCGAGGCGCCCGATGCACGCGCCGCGTGGGCGAGGACATAACTCGCGCGCAACAAGACGCGCGCACGCCACCGCTAACTACCGTCGCCATTTTATATAGGATGCTGTATTAGTAACATTCATTAATTATTGATAAATTAAAAGAATAATATTGATCTTTTATCGGTCAAATCCTAGGGAGGTATGGATAAGGTTGAGATGAATAAGTACTAAATTTAAAATTTAAAAAACCCCAAAACAATCGCATTTGGTATCTCTCGACTGATTTTCATCAAACATAGCTAAGAACACTCCCGGCTAATTCTCCTTTCAAACAGAAAAAACTAAATCAAAATCGATTTATCCGTTCGGGAACTACGATGCCACAGACAGACACATACACACACATACACACAGACACGTCAAACTTATAACACCCCGTCGTTTTTGCGTCGGGGGTTAAAAATCTAACTGGAAGAATCAAATATTAAGCAATATATTCAGAAGATTAAAATTATCATTAGTGGTCCTAATGCGACTGCTACGCTAGAGATCCTAGGTTCGATTCCCAGGTCAAGCAAAGTGTTTTGTGTGTGTGGATTTTTCTATGAAGTGTGGGTGTATATTAGTACACCTTTGCCTAACCTTTCGGCGAATACAGGCGTGATGGTATGTGTTAAAAGAATCATATTAACCTCTAAATTAATTATATCAGCTACTAACTATTTTTAACTCCAAAGTTATTCATAACAAACTAATTAAGCAATGATGTAATCTGTGAATGTTCAAATTACGTTACTGAAAGTGTTCGCTGTACGAAAAAACATTTCAAATTTCGTCACTCGTCGTAATTTTTGACAAACTGAAGAAAATATCTATAAATAGAACTTTTTCCTCATACTAAAATACCTACCCGATTTCAAAACGAACTCTTTTGCTAATATACAGTTTTTCTTACATAAATAAATTTGTTTGACTGAGCCATCTTATCAATAATTCTTGATGTATTTCTAGCAAGATAATCTTGGAAGAGATATACATTTATGCAGTAAAAGCCTGCAGTTAAAACCATGGCACTAATAAAACTAAAACAAATTGAACACTTTTCATAGGAAAACCGAGATAAACAATATAATCAGCCTATAATGTTCTTATTTCTGTGACGCAAGCCTCGTAAGAGGGATTGGGCCGTAATACACCATGTGGGCCCAGTGCGGGTTGATCCACAGGGTACCACACCTATCCATAAGGAAATTAAAGAGGAACACTCTGTATACCCAGTAAAGCGAGTGCACATCATAACTATATCTAACAGCGACAGGTACTGCACGCCACCGGATCACTCTTTATGGCCTATAAACGTGTAATTCACGCCACCTTAATCCGGCCCTGTTCGAATAAATCTGGATTAGCCGAGCCCACAGCGATTGTGCGATATCTCCTGATTATGCCGTTAACAATTGTAATTGAAAAATAAAATGCCCAAGTGCGTGTCTGGATTGCTGTAATGGTGAAGTTGTTTGACATTAAGAGATCTTTTTACCTAAAGTTTAACTGTGTAGTTTATAGTAGTTGATTTTTATTTCATTTAATTTAAAACGGGATTGACGATCTGACTCGTCAGGAAACCTGGCAAAAGTCGCTTGGAGTTGGATGCAGGCGGCATATCGGCTTTCAGCATTTAGCTGATGATGAAATTTGAAATAGGCATAAGTACCTACATTTCATGAATGGCACAAGATTTATTTAAATGCTATTTTTCTTTTCTGCGCCGTTGACGTTAATTTGCATATATATTTTGACAATTTTGAATACATACATAACTTGAATACAATTATTTAAGATTTATTGAAGCATTTATAGTAGTCTTATATTTAGTACCTAATGTATGTTTGATTGTATGTTTGCATATATAAAATAAAAAATATTTTCCATTTAAAACGTTTTGGTTCACAGATTCCAGCTTCTTTCGTTCGACATTATTTTAAAGCAACTTTCAACGGTCACACTCAGATCAAATAAAAAGTTAAGATGGAACTTTGCGAACAAAGAAGTGAGGCTGGTTAAAACTACGCCTAGCCGTTTACAAACACAATTTTACACTATATAACAATACCGAAACTACGCTTTATCTTGTCAGTCGAGCTATCAAGCTATCGAAAGCTCGACTGACTGTTATACAATATTAGTTTTATGCCCTTCCGTTCATTTAAGCAAGTCCTTCGATTTCATGAACACCTGTATAATAATATATTGAATGTACCCGATGTCTCGAGGTACCAGTATATCATAAAACACGCGTGGCCCGCGCTCTGTATTTCACGCGCGGCACGCAACGCAGATATGTGCGGAAGTGCCAAGTCTTGCGAACATTGGAGTTATACATTACTGGATGAGACTAAACAATACGCATAGTGAAATACGGCTCCGCTTATATAATATAAGTAAATCTTATTAAGTTACTGCAACTATAACTTTTCAGAATCACATTAATTTTTATGTTTATTTGTTTTGAATTAGGAGAATAGTTATTTAATTTGTCATCTGCAACGATGTGACTAGATCAGAAGTATAATTTCGCCATAATTAACTTTCAGATGTATCATTAACTACAAAAGAGTATTTACTGTTTATGTGGTTTTTATTTATAACATGGTGGAGAAAATACCTTTTTTTAAGAACGCTGATCCATCACACCAACTTGAATATTTTGTACATAGCGAACCCATACAAACTTACAACAAGGAACGCTTAAGAAAAATTCAGTCACTTCCAGCACCACGATATCTACGCATCACCTTTCGGGGTAGCTGGGCCTTGTCGACGGGCCATAAATTACCTAAAACAAGCGGCAGATGCCGTGGGAAGCCTCCCCGCCCGGTAATGGGAGCATTAGTATTACTAATGGCGGTGGACGATGACGTCACACATAAATCCATGTCAAATTTAGGACGAGTCGGCTGTTAGGTTTTAGTCTTGGGCTTGTCTTGTGATGAAGGTCTCGTGTGTAAGGGGTTTCGGAGCTTTGTACATACAGGATGTGGGTCAAAGCTGGGCCTGACGGTAATGGAATGAGTACATGTAAAATGATTACCGTTGACTACAGACCTAAGTCTGTTAATTTATTGTCTAAGTCGTAATTTAATGACGTCAGGATTGTTGTATTTTTACAATATTTCAGGCTGAAATGAATGGCTTGCAATACCGAACACTTTAAGTAACATATCCTATACTGTAAATACGGGGGCGGTTTGAACGGCTGAGGCGACTATTTCCATACGATAGGTATAGAAGACTTGACAATAACTTACATAAAAAAAAATTCTTTAAAAAATATTTTACATTGCAATTCTTCAACAGGGCAATTACAGTGTGGTAATGGTATGAACTGAACTGACGGCCAACCTCCAGTAATTGGAGAGGCACTTCGAAGAAGAAGAAGAATGGTATGAATAACAACTGCCACCCATCCGGAAACTGACCGCGGCAAGCGCAGCTTAACGATAAGTATAGAGGAATTGTTCAGCATCGTTAGGAAGGCACTATTTCCAATGCGATAGTTACAGCACTATCGCTTTACAACAAAATAATTAGGTGTAAGTACGCTGTTTTTAATAAAACATGAATTTGTTAGTGTTCCAAAATAATTAAAATGTGTTTCTTATTAAAATCATCAGTTTCTTACACCTATTTTTTTGTTAATGGTTGACAGGCGTGACAATATATGTGTGTGTATGTAAGTTTCTTACTTCCACTCAATCCAGATTCATTTTAAAATCGAATAAACCTTATTTACATAAACTACCCGCTCTCAATAAAAGTAAATACTAAATCAATGAGCATACAATTTACGTGAGAAAACTATCCCTCAGTTACGCTCCCCTAAAACAAAGTTATCCCACACGATGGGGTACTAAAAATTCCTTATAATTGAATGAATCAATTCTATCGCCATTAAATCGAGTTACCGAGCATATTGGGTGAGCAAATTTATTTAGCTAATAACCCCTGTCTGGTGGAGCGAACCATCCCTTGTTATAGGCAAGACGCTTGATGCAATTTTATTTTATTTTTCCTTGTGTCGTTTTATATTGGTTTTATTTTATGATTTAAAGACTTCCTACCCATCTGAAAACAGTACCATAAATAATATACCATCAAGCCTGTATTTCCCGAAGGGTTAGGCATAGTTGAACTTATGTACATCCACACTTCGCCAGTATGTTTAGATCCTATGTATTAGGGGGCGAGCCTATTAACCGGACACAAATCCAGACTCCGACTCCTCCGACACTCTGCTCGACCTGGGGATCGAACCCAGGACCTCTAGCGTAGCAGTCGCGCATAGGACCACTAGACTAATGAAGTAGTCAAATAGAGAACAGTACCGTAAGGAGATATGTCAAGTGAAGTTCTTGCTTCTATTCCTCCCGGTTGATAATTTTTGCATTCACCTTTTGCAGTACAGGTCAAGCTCATCTTGCTATTTATGCATCTGGCTATAGCCTAATCCTTCTCATTTTGATAGAAGACCCTTACTTAGCATTCCGACAAACACTTACAACCAAAAGAGATAGAACCCCCATATCAAGAGTAAGTAAATATACTTCTAGCATAAATACCAATGAGGTATTAAGAAGAAAATTCTCGTATAAATCTTGGTGAAGGAAATTGAGAACCAAAATCGGCCAAAACATCAATTGTCACCAGTATCTTACAGCGATCGTCCGAGGGATAAGACCGAGCACCCTCAGAGGTGCGTCCCGCTGCTTTATGCGACCATTAGCCCGACTCGCATCCGGCATCGGATTTGTACGTAGTTTGTACTGTCTTACAGCTAAGGCTTAGGCTGTTTATACACTACGCAACGCAAGAATTCGATACTCAACAACTACCAGTAAACTATTTTTGAATTTCTAGCATGTACTATAATATTAATGCCTATATTTTGCCTTATAAGCAGACTTTGAAGCAGATTGCTATCATGTGGTTGCTGGTTTGTAACCTTCCCATTGCACTGCTGACGTGAACCCACTCGTAACACAAGCATTTAGCTTAGCACGAGGGGATAACAAGATTACTAGTAATGTGCGATATTATAAGTGTTGTTAGTAAGCTTTAAAAATATTTATGTGGCAGTTACTCATTAGGTATCTTTTCGATAATAATTATGCATTGCTCTAGTAGCTTTCCGGTTTCTATAACTTACGCTTAACCTGTATTATTGCAACTCAGCGATGACAGTATCTCTGTACACACACAATATCATGTAGACACACATCAGCGACGGTCTAGCTACGCAAGTAGCCAGTATGTGTGTGTGTGTGTGTGCGAACATACCATCACGCGTGTATTCCCCGAAGGGTTAGGCAGAGGTGTACAAATGTATACCCACATTTCAACGGTATGTTTAAGTCCCATGTAATAGGTGGTGAGAGTATTGCCATTAACTGGTCACAAATCCAGACTCCGAGCTGAGAATTTCATAGAAAAACCCATTAACACTTATACTCGACCTTGGGATCGAACCCATGACCTCTAGCGTAGCAGTCGCGCTTAAGACCACTACACTAATGAGGCAGTCATCATAACATATTTCTTTCTTAAGGTATTTTAGTCGTCTTGTATTTCCATGTGTGTGCAGGGCCTTAGTAACAAACTCGGCACAGTTATGGCAAATTTATGTCAGGTATTAATTTACGTTAGTTGTCGCCGCGAAAGTTTGTTCGCCGCCCCCGATGCTAAGTTTCGAGACGTTCTTTGCAGGATTAAATATTTATTAGAGTTCGCAGTAAGTAAGTTGTCAGTGTTAGTTGGCACTGTTCTGGCTTGGATTGGATTGTATAGGCGGAGGAAAAGTTAAATGTAAGCGGTGGTAGGTATTTTATTTATATACAATAATTTTGATACTGATACTTCTAAATTTTAGTAGATAAACGTAAATACATAGTATAATATATTCATTCATATTCCCCGGAGGGTTTAGGTCCCGTGTAATAGGGAGCATGCCTATTATTTTTTATGGGTTAGGATATTAGTGGACATACGAATTCGGCGAACGTACCGCAACCAAATTGCGGATGTTCTTAAAAAAGGCCAGGTTCCGAGCACCCTAAGTCGACGGTCATGCATGAAGAGGTTTAGAATGTGGATGAAGCGAAGGTAGTGTGCCAGGATCGTAGCAAGTGGAAATCTACAGTCTCTACCTATTCCCATGGGACACAGGCATGACAATATGTATGTATGTATGGATATTAGCATTATTCGGGCATAAAACCAAACTTATAGCGTTTCATAGACCCAGCAACACTTAGCTTAACCTGGTAACCTTAACCGAACCCATGAGACCACTAAACTAATGAGCCAAAAAAAATATAATTGAAGGTATTGTAAATATAATTTCTTGGCATAATTAGTCTGTTAAGTTTAAAATTATGAACACAATCCTAAACCCATTGTTCCGATTACCAGCGAGCGTTCGATCGATAATAGAATCGCTCAAAATTCACCGAATATTCTTTTATAAAACTAACCATATCACCGAGCTAAACTTTGCTCCTTCGGCGGCACGTATCTATACATTAGCACGTCGCCGCTCGCTAGTGCAGTCACGTTCTCAGCGAGTGGCCCGGGCGTCCAATCACTTCGCTAAACTAATAGATCGGAAGGAAGCGCCCGCGCATACGGATACTACACCCTGCACTGTTATGGTAGGAAAAATGGTTAGATGTGATCCTGAACTGCGGGTAAGGGTTTCGTATGTACCTACATAGTATTTAAGAAAATTAAAATGACTGCCTCATTAGTCTGGTAGTCCAGCGCGACTGCTACGAGTTTTTCTATGAAATTCTCAGTAGCAGCTCGCAGTCTGGATTTGTGCCCAATTAATGGCAATATGCTCGCCCCCTATTACATGGGACTTAAACGTACCGGCGAAGTGTTGTTGTGATAGTAATTTTTGTTATATTATGAAGAAAACTGGGTCTACCAGTGTGGTAATAACTCCTATTTTCACGTTGCATGAGATTAAAATATTGTTTTATAGTACGGAAAATCCCAGCCACCAGGGGAGGAGGAAGCAGAGTCGGACTTGTACGGAGTAAAATCTTACTTGCCTTTTCTTGTCCTATAGTCAAAGCTATGATGATTCATGGCATTCGCTACGACTATGTCAGGCTGTGGCCCAACATTCAACGGTACCTACTTTACTATAAATCTAAACATATCTAAATAGACTTGATACTCGTATTTCGATAAATCAGAGCCTGCACAGAACAATTATTTATATGTCCTACAGATAATAATAATTAATACCTTAAAGATAGTACAATTACATAAAAAAAAAATTTTTCAAACATCTTTACCGCTTACATCCATTACACCCTTATGTAAGGTAACACCATCGAAGAAATACCATCACACCTATTATTTCGTGGATGCTTAAGGCACACATCCATATAAAAGCAGAGCTAATATGCCAGTCATCATCAACCCATTATGTTGTCCCACTGCTGGGCACGGATCTTCTTCCAAAATGAGAAAGATTAGGCTATAGTCCACCACGCTGCCTGGTGGTTTGGCAGACTGTACACTCTGCTGAGAAAATCTCTCAGGCATGCATTGCCTGATTGCCTTATTATCTTTTCCTTCACCGTTTAATCACGTGATAAAGTAATTATTAATACGCACATGACTTATACACTTATACACACATATACGAAATGTCAGAAGTGCTTGGCTTCGATTCAAGTCTTGGCAGTCTAATGTTCATATCACAAGGCTATCACTGTACTTTACTGAATATGACAAAACAAGGCCCAAATCTGAAAGTCAAATTCGACATCGTTAAACAAAACGCTCCTCAAAATCTGACATCCCTAGATACTACACAACCATACCTTGTAACGAAACAAAATTAAAAACGAACAAGAATGAAAATACAACCGCTCCAGCTACGAAAAGATGACCATCTATCGTGAGCATGGAGTCAATTTATCACTGGGGAAAAATGAAAACTGTGCACAGGTCCATTAAAAATAGTCGCACATAGTACCATGACCCATAAAACGAGGGAGCACCGCGGAAAATATGAAATGGAAAAGCGCGCACCACGAAATACAGCGAGGTTCCTTGAATGTTTCATTTTTACCCGACTATGATAAAAGATGGGTAATGAGTTTGAAAATCTACATATTTATGTTATTTTATGCGTCTAAATATGGATGTTGAAACTGAATCATTAGTCTAGTGCGCTAGAGGTCTTGGGTTCGTCCCCTGTACAGAGCAGTGTTATTGGGGTTTTCTGTGAAAATTCCCAGTAGCAGCTCGGAGTCCAGACTTATGCCCGTTTATAACAAAAGGGTCGCCCCCTTTTACAGTTATAAGTGTATGTATGTAATAATTACTTGTAGAGTTTATAGTAAATTCAAAATAAATGCTAATAGGAAAGTATCGTCATTAAACAAATCCTTCAAATTAATAAAGAAATACATATAAATATATGAAAGTTTATCACTAATATATACGTACGGAACCCAACAAAATTCGCCACCTCGTCAGCCGAGGTAGCTTCGGTCAAAAAAGAAAACCAATTTGCCCGCATGAAAAGGTTCGATCCAATCGCGCCCGCCGTATCCACTCATTTGATATTTTCACTCGGCGATAGAAAACAAATCACAAACTGTCGCTCTCTCGGATTATAAGTATTAGCTATTTATTTTTATGTCAGCTGTCGATCGACCTTTAGCTTTTCTTGCATCTGAAGCTTTCCGATTAACTCGGATTTTATTGATATTAAAATATCGGAATGCCGATAAACGTGGTTTTGCATTTCTTAAATTGGTTTTCTCTTATAACATTGATGGACGTGAATGGCATTGGATGCTTTGTGTTATAACTTTATTGGATAAGTATTTTCCTTCGACACCGACAGGTAATAAGAATTGGAAATAGAGATTAACTTTCCTGAATACAATTATTTTTATTTTAACGATTGCATTTAACATGATATACCTAGTCCTACACACACTTGTATTCCATAAGGGTTATATGCAATGGTGTACTACTGTACACCGAAATGTTGCCGTAATATTTAGGTCCTATGAAATAGAGGAAAGATTATAGAGGTAACCGAGTACATTTACAAACTCCGAGCTAATTGGGTTACTAGTAGGAAAACCTATTATAACTTTGCATGACCAAGTAATCGAATCGAAGCTATCACGCACAGCAGCGCCGTTTGCATCTACTAGATACCATTATTATAATGAGTATTCTTAGCGTCAATATCGTCTCTTTCGAGAGTTCGAGGTAACTATAAAACCAATCTTATAAAACCGAAAACAATCCCTCTGAAAAACCTATACATTCACGGCGCATCTATTAATAATATCAAATATTATCTGACGCTCCCCTCGGTTACCACGGCAACTGCGTCACCAGGCAGTGTACAGTAAATCAATTAAAAACGTTTGGAACAAATAAATTGTTGAAAGGTACTACGTTATGTGGTCTGACTGTGACATATTTTAGCAGCCCACGAATAAATCAGATGTGTACGAAGATTTGATTTGCGATCGGTCAGAAAATGAAGCACCATTGAACGTGAACTTGGCCTTATTTTGGAAGAATAATGGGCTTAGGGGTTGTCGGTTCCCTTATTTATGTTTCTAGAATAATGTAAACTTATAAAGTGTTTGTTACACTGATTAAAAGACTTACTAAAGTTGAATGTAGGCGTAGAATTCAATGGACAGTTCAATATACAATTTAATATAATTATAATAAAGTTGAAAGAATTAAATCAATCAATTGATCAATAATTTCATGCCTGTAAGATTTTTCTTAACGGCGTGTGAAGTCTGCCAACCCGTAGTAGGCTAGCGTTCTCTCGTACTGAGAGAAGACCCGTGCCCAGTAGTGGGACCATGTAATGGGTTGATGATGATGATACAGCGGTACACCGCTCCTTGACCTTTTGGGAGATGAAGACGTGCTAGTACTTTATTTTAAAATGTATTAAACGTCATTTGTAACAACCCTGGAAGGCCCTTAGGTGTGGGCGAATGGGCGCGGCGGGCGGATTTGTCGTAGCCCGGAAACGGCGGGGAATTCATTTGGGCGTAATAGGTTTCCTGCGCCCGCGTCCTGTACCCGTCCGGGCCTCGTCCGACTCCCGTCCGGCTGGCTCCGGCCTGCAATGCCGCACGTCCGACACGCAACGGAAGAAACGCGATATCTGAGAGATATTAAAATGCTACATATCGAACCTCCTTTTCTATTCCTTTGTAAGACTTGAAACAAAATCGTTGAAATGTAAAAGCGCTTTAAAACTAAGTATTTACAATTCCTGGGTTATTTAAACGTATAACAACAACACGTTTATCTAATATACCAAACAAGAAAATGTTATAAACAAGTTTTAAACTAATCTTCCGAAGATACCGATTGTCTTTCAGGCATAATAGAATATACATACACTCACGCCTCTTTCCCTTTTAGGTGTAGGCAGAAAATACAGATCGCCACTTACTGTTCTTGCATACTTCTTTATGAAATATTAAATGTATTATGAAAATGGTGAACATATTAATATTACATATTTGTACACATAATAAGCAGAACAAGAAATAAAAACGAATAGAAAGACTGCCTCATTACTCTAGTGGTCCTAAGCGCGACTGCTACGCTAGAGGTCCTGGGTTCGATCCCCAGGTCGAGCAAAGTGTTATTGGGTTTTTCTATGAATTTCCCAGTTGCAGCTAGGAGTCTGGATTTGTGCCCGGTTAGTGGCAATAGGCTCGCTCCCTATTACATGGGACCTTAACATACCGGCGAAATGTGGGTGTACATTAGTACACCTCTGCCTAACCCTTCGGGGAGTACAGGCGTGATGGTATGTATGTAATAAATAAAGAGCAATCCTCTTAGAAGAGCGACACTCATTTTTTAAATCAATTTTATCAACTATTGGGTCACATTAAAATAAACACCATTAAAACATCGAAAAACAAATACAAATTAAATAACAAACTTAACCCTAAAACAAACATAGCTGTCATAAAATCCATTTTGAAAATAAGTCTTAATTTCCTCCCGCGAACTTCTCAGACGAGAGGCTGTTTCATTAAAACTTGTGTGACGTGTCATTAAGTCCCGACCGCAGCTGATTATTAATATTCAAATCATAATTCCGACTTAGATGAACGAAAAAGCAAAGACGTGTTAACTCATGAATAATCACTTCCCCTTATTCCGTCGAAATTTTCTTTCGGCTTCATACACTCTATAAGCGGATAATACATAATAACTGCTGAAACTGAAACCTTTTGTAGTGTAACTTTTGTGTGAGGCAACACAACAATCGAAAGGTCCTTCAAGGGTAACGGATATCGAAGAGGCAGGTCATTGCCCCCTTTTTCACATGGCAACACTGATTAGGTATATACTTACAAGTAAATCAAATCCAGGAGTCATTTGGGTTAGGTTACAAAGTTTTGGATTACCGAAGATAATCATCATCATCATCAATCCGAACATTCCCACTGCTGGGCACGAGTCTCCTCACAGAATGAGAGGAATTAGGGTAAACTCCATCACGCTAGATAACTGCGGCTTGGCAGACTTCACACGCCATCGAGATAATCTTTCGGACGTGCAGGATACGTCACACAGTTTTCTTTCACCGTTTATGCGCTTGTAAATTAATGATATTAATACCTACGTGACTTCAAAAAGTCAGAGGTCCTTGGATTCGAACTCGAAACTTGGCAATCCAATGGTCATATCACTAGGCTATCACTGCAGCAAAGATAATGATACCATTCAATTCAAGGTGCCCCAAGCCGAATGATTTACATATTATGAATTTAATTATATACGAAAATTAAAATAATTTTCTCATGTTAGAAAATAAATCAAACTTCACCGTTCTAATTCAACCGCACGTAATTAATTCTCGGCTAACGCATGTACGTACATATGATTAATAAATAAAATTCCAACACATTCAACCACCGCGAACTCAAATAAAACAAAACCAAACAACTCATAAACCGGTTGGAATATAAAATAAAAAATATACTAACGCGATTTACGTTCAAGAGAGCGAAAAATAAAATAACACGGGGTAGGCGCGGTTTCGTGCCTGGGGCCGGCATTGCTTGTAATTTCTCTAGATATTTCATATTTTAAGCGTAGACGCCCGCTGGCGTTGCTACGACGACGTAGAATCTCGTAGCGTAGCTACGCCGTAGTCGCGTGACAGACTTACTGTTTCAGAATTGTTATTTTTATTTCAATTAAACTACTTTTTTAAACTTACAGCATCCATTGAGCATGGGTAAATTGAGGTGTCCCGTGACCATGGATGCTTTTAAGGATTCAAAACGTCATAAAAAATATCAATATAACGCAATGAAATCCTTAAAAAGTTAGTTTTTTAGTTTTATTTCAATGTCTAATTTCCATTACAGCATCCATGATCACTGATATACTAAGATGTCAAATAATATTAATTTAACGCGTTACAATCTATATAAATTCATGTAGTTTTATTTCAATGTCTAATATTAGCGTAAGTTTCAGAAACCATTATGTTATTTGCTTATTATTTTAAGATGTTAACTAACTTTTCATTATACACTTTCGTTAGAAGTTTTTCTTGAGATTTATAATTAAGGTCAGTATTAAGTACAAATATTTAGTCTAGACGTACCTTTTAAGTGGACAATGGACTTGCTACACCCACGCAGTACTGTTGCCGTCATGTCAACCCACATAAAGTTCAATCGCCTAACAATTAATATCAATAACAAAACAAAACATACCGTGACGCCTGTATTTCTGAAGGGTTAGGCAGACATGTGCCAATGTACAGTTCACCGGTGTGTTTAGGTCCCATGCAGGGTGAGTCTATTGCCATGAGCCTGGTTAGTCCAATCTTTGAACCGCTATTAATGAGTAAGTATAGTTTAACTGTCTCCAGTGTGTAATATTTCTGTTTTTTTTTTTTTCAATATCAGTAATTAATTACGTAACAACTACATACAAACCGTCTCATTCATAACAATATAAAGCCTCTTAGAACTATAATATATTTTGTCTTGTTTCGACAAGTGACAATTTGTGACAGCTAAAGGAAGATAAAACACATTATACAATATTTTATTAATAAGACGGTAACAAAACAATGTATTTACAATTTAAAAACTTTACACTGTGTGCAATGTACACAGTAAATATTTATCCATGTACACAAGATAAAATATCAAGCTAAACAGTTTGCCGTTTGGCCCATCCGTATTCCGTTGCAATAGTGGTAATTTTTATTGAGCAGCTGGATAGCTTGTCGTTTTGCCGTGTGTACAACGCGGTTGTGCCTGCTCCAGGCATTTTACGACACATGTAGCTCGTGTTAACATTCACCTGCTTTTAAAGCACTAAAGGGTATATAATTTAGAACACCTATTCTATATGATAATCATTTAGAACCGTGCTTAAAAGTTTTTTTAAGTCGGTATATTTTAATGGATTAATTCAAATAAAGTATTTTAAGCTTCGGACATTTTTTTTAATATTATGAACGTAACTTAAATACCATCACGCCTGTACTCCCCGAAGGGTTAGGCAGACGTGTCCACAGTTCGCCGGTATGTTTAGGTCCCAGGTAATAGTGGGCCAGTCTATTGCAACTAACCGGAAAGAAAAGAAAATTATTAAGGCAGAAATCCTGATTTCGACCTGCTACTGAGAATTCTATTAATAATCTCAATAACACTACTCGACCTGGGAGAATTACGCTTGGGACCGCTAAATTAGTGAGACTTAAAAATAATAGAACTCATGTTTAGATTTTAAAGGCTTCATAATGCAGTGATATGAACCGATTTAACGCAGACTATATTCAAATATGGCTATTGTATCATTACATACATTAAGACACATTCACACGTGCTCTTAAGCAGAAGGTGTTTTATGAAATGTGTATAAATTCGCGGGACTCGCTAAGAACTAGAGAGTAAGTGTATATGTACAAAAGCTGACAAAATTTCAAAATTTGGTGTTTAACGATACAAGATTACACTCGTAAAATTTTGTAATTCCTACCTCCAGAGGATACCGTGGTGTAAAGTTACCGGATAGGTGTAAAGTTGCTAATAATTACTGGATTCTGTGGAGGAAGGTGTTTTAAGACACGTGTAGTGTATGTTAATTTCCCCTTCGTCGCGATACATCACTAATTAGGGAAACAGGAAAGTGGGTCTGAAGAACTAGAACTAGGGGTAGACTCTGCCTTACCCTTTGGGAAAAACAGGCATAATGGTATATTAAGATTGAAGAGTTGAATTTATGAAGTTGCCAATTGTCAGTGGGCCAGCTGTAAATATTTAACTCTATTATTTCAATTGGTATCTGTGAGCGTAGAGGGTAATTGAAATATAAATAAACAATAAACTCTAACAAAGCTATCTAGGACTGATACATGATATTATATTGAAACACTTAGCCGCATATCCTACGGAACATAAAACACAACAAACCGACGTGACATACAAACACATTCGCCATAAAACAAGCAAGTTACATCGGCATTATTCACAACAAAATTCATCGCGCAGAGTTAGAGCCAGATATTAATCTCTCGACGGCATCCGAGCGCTGGATTCGCCATTTTGCGCCTAAATATGATAAACTTTCCCCCGAATTTCTTCACTCCCCCCCCCCTTTCTTGGCAAGAATACCCCCCGCGAGTCCGGGAGGCGATCCCCACCCGAGCCAAGTCTTACGGCCCTGCTTTTAAACTAAGCTCGTTAATTAATTACAGCCAAGTCGACTGCCGAGGGTACTGCCTTATGTAGCGCTATGTGCCAATTTAATATTGCACTGGTACCAGAAAATGTTAAAACTCTAAGTATTGTGTTAAAAATGTTACGTAATACTTAGGTAGGTATCTATTTCATAGTATCATTCTTGATGTCGTTATGAAAAAAAAACGCAAAACAGAGCTGGGCTATTGATATTCATAGTTCATAATGCTCAATACTGTTCTTACATTGTACGCATACAGTATATTATACAATTCATCGTAAGTTCCGAGCCATAAACTTAACAAGTAACTAACACATCGAGCTACAATTTACATAGAGCTAATAATTACACCAGTCTCTAAAGACAATGCAACAACCGCGAACAAACGGCTACCCTATTAGTAGTAAATCATAAAATTATTCACAATAATATTAATTACAAAATCACGGGTCGAGTATTACTGAGAACACTTCCTCGGCTCCATAATTAATTGCTACTAAATTCAGGCCGAATTTGAATCCGGTTACCAAGTCCGCGAAGAAACTTACGAGGTACATAAGACTTAAGGGCAGGGCCGGCCGGAAGGAGGGTAAAATGGCGGCGGAGGGCGCGACCCTCCCGGGGAGGGGGTGCGTCGAGGGGGGAGGAAGGACGTGAGATTTACTCTAAGTAATTGCAGTAATAAACACGCAAATATATCACGGCGGGGTAATGAGAGGAAGCGCCGAAAATTGCCGACGCAAATTGCGTGTGTGAGATAAGCTAATTTTTTCTCTCTGTTGAACAAGAGGAAATTTTTGATCTCTTGTTTTTCGTTTTCGGCTGTTCCGCTCCGTCTCATTCGTCATTTATATTGTTGAGGAAGAATGGCGTTGTCCAATATTTATATGTCGGTCACATTTTTTGAAAATAACTACATTATTTTAATCAGACTTGTTAAGAACTAAGAACAGGATAGGTGTTACAGTACCTACTGAAACTACCTTTGTGAAACTTACCTGTGTAAGAGATCTAATAGCAACCCTTCTAATTTGATGCAAATGGTACGCGGCCAGCATTGCATCAAGCCTACTAATACACTAGAAACATAATACCTCATTTTACCAACTAATCTTCTAATAAGCTATCACCAATGCAAACATTTGATCCAATTACAACAAATTTTATTCCAGGTCCCTCCAACATGTGCATGTGAATAAAATGTTCCCGCGGCTAGTTTTATCAGCTAAACTCCATATCTGCCAACTATTTTAATATAATATAATAATAATAATATAATTTATTAAGAAAAATCATTTTTTGCTTAAGATAAAAACTAGGTAATACAAAATATTTAAATTAAGTATAACATAATACATGTGCCTGAACTAGGTGATCCTGTGTTTCAGGCGAAAAGAGCTAATAATAGTCACAAGTAATCACAAACAAGATACACAAAAATAACAAAATAATTTTATCTAAGTATAGTTTTATAAAGTTAAACAAGTAAATAAACAAAAGAATAATAACAATCTTAGTATACAGGTATGAGAATGAAAGAAACTAAATAGAAATCAATACTATGTAAATGTTACTTTAGCACAACTAGTAGTTTCTCTGTATCTTCGTAAGACATCATTTGAAGGGCTTCCTGGAGAACTTTTTTACAAAGACTGAAGTTGAGGTGATAAATATTTATTTAGTTAATGTTGGTTCCATGTTCCAACTCGAACAGATTGTTACAGGTTTGTCTTTTTGTTTGTGACTCCTTAATACAATATTATTAATATAATAGCTTTTTCATGACTGCCTCATTAGTCTGGTTGTCCTAAGCGCGACTGCTATGCTAGAGGTCCTGGGTTCGATCCCCAGGTCGAGTAAAAGTGTTATTGGGTTTTTCTAAGAAATTCCCAGTAACAGCTCGCAGTCTGGAATTGTGCCCGCAATAGACTCGAAAAAGACCCGAAATGTGGGTGTACATTAGTACACCTCTGCCTAACCCTTCGGGGGAATACGGAGTGATGGTATGTTATGTTTCTTTTACAATTTTCTGAATAGAAAAAATATTTATTTTGGGTTTGGCTGCTAAACTTATGTTTTAGTCTTTAGAACTTATATGAATAGGTACAAATAAGCAAAAATAACAAAAACTTTTACACAGTGAAGTTAGAAAACAAGAACAATGTTTCAGAATTCATAAAATGTCATTTGCTTAAGTGCCAAAATTTATTTCCAACTTAATTGCGTACTCTAGGCAACTAGTTAAATATAAATCAACAACAAATTCCAACCCGTTCACTGCCGAGCCAATTTCGCAGCGTTCAACACCAGCGATAATTTTTGGCAACAAAACAACTCGCGACATAAGAAGCTACGGCATTAATTATTCTAGCGAGACAAGAAAGGGGCGCCCCATTTCCAATATTTATGTGTTGTCGATGACTACGCGAAAATATTGGGCGTCGACTGCTTTTTAAAACGAAGAAAGGGCCAAGAAAGGCCGCCGGGAAACCGGGCTTTCTTAATGCACAAACACCACTCTGCTCACCTGCCTTCCTTGATTTATTAGACGGCTTTGTTCGCCGCTCGTTACAAGCTTGTTGTTGCGTTTTTAATTTATTTCCTTGGCGAAATTTTGGACGTTAATATTTAGTTAGATAATGCCCCTGTAATGGCTGGAAATCGCTACGTTAACAGGTTTTACATAATGCTTACGTATTCCATGTTCTTTATTATAGAATAGCTTAAGTACCACAATAGCGCTTAATTTTCCTAGCTCAACATTCGTTGTTCTGCAAAAGGTGATGCACCAATATCATATCTCTTGGTTTCTGCGCTACAGACAGCAGATTTGATTTCCATACGGAACATTGTAGACCCTATAGATAATTATTACTTTGTATTTGTGTTATTCAGAGTAAAATAGTGTGGCGCGACGTTTAAAAAAAACACACTCCTTATTAACGATAGTTACTATAAGTACCATTAAATAAAATTGGCAACCAAATCAATGAACAAAAAACACAACCCTAAAACGCTACAACCAAGACCAATACCACAAACAAGAGCAGATTTACCTCAACCGTCCAGCGGAGGGTTTGTTCTAAATTGAAATAACGTTGCGAATACATTAACAGGCGTCGGCGTTGGCGGAGCAACAGCCGACTGTGGCAATGGGCCGTGAATGAATGCGAATTGCCGTTGCCGCAAACGGACTGGCCGATTGTCGACGTCACGACTCATTGCCGATTCAACGGCACGCTCGATGATTTACTCACAACTGTACGTATTTGAATCAATCTGGTATTGCACCTTAAGGTTCATTGGAGAATATTGTTGAATATTTTATATATAGAGTTAGAGTCCAGTATTGCCTCATTAGTGTAGTGGTCCTAAGCGCGACTGCTACGCTAGAGGTCCTGGTTTCGATCCGGCTATTGGGTTTTTCTATGAAGTTCTCAGTAGCAGCTCGGAGTCTGGATTTGTGCCCGGTTAATGGCAAGAAGCTCGCCCCCTACCACATAGGACCTAAACATACCAGCGAAGTGTGGGTGTACATCAGTACACCTTTGCTTAAGCCTTCGGGGAATACAGGCGTGATGGTATGTTATTATTAATTTTGTGTCGTTATGATTTTGTGAGTGCTGTATACGTCTATAATTGGTATGCATAGGGACTGATGATTGACCGTCTTTAGTATTCCTGCGTATCGTTATATTTTCCTGTTGGTGTACTTACACATAAATTAATAAATAAAAAACTTCTGATACCGAATCTAAAGACTGTGCCATGCCTTTAAAAAAGCCCACAATGTAATGTACTGAACCTATAAAAAAATAAACAACAAATACAATGTCACTTACAATATCAATCAGACTTTAGAACAATTGAAAATTCCGTTAGATACCGCCCGCCCAAGACGCGGGTAGGGCGGAAGTGGATTAGCATATGCGGACGCAGTTAGCATCACAAAGCAGGGTCCGTCGCACCCAATATTTATGTGACGTCATCGATTGGCCGTATTGGCCATCTCCACATTGTAGCAGCCCTGCATTAGCCATGCGTTCGCATAATGCTTTGACATATGTAATTGATAATGAAATGCTCGCGTCGGTTTTAGCGTTCTGTGTATGGTTCTAACGGATTGTTTTATGTGTAAGGTTTAATAATGGTCATAGTAAGTAGACCACCTCAACGATAATAAAGTGAGATGGGATGTAAATTTAAGTGAAAGAATAATTCGATCTCATGCAGGATTTGAACCAACGTCCCTCCTTTGGACGCTTTAGCCTACTAAGCTACCGAGACCACTAACGTCTGTGGTGTAGAATTTCCGTTCCACAATACATCTTAAGGTGATCAAGTTATTGCCCGCTATGTCCACAAATATAATTGATTTTATGACTCGCATAAACAATAAAACGTCTTGATTGAGATGTGAAGTGAGATTTTCTCGTCAGCGTGAGAGGTCTGTCAGTGTAGTGAACGTGCCTTACCTCTTTTATTTTTAGTACAACCCGATATTAATATTATGGGTACATATTTTAAGTATATATGTTACGGTAAATCTGATTAATTGAAAATTATTAATATTTTTACAAAATTATTAATAATAACCACATGTTTTGGTAAATGTGAATAAACGACCGAAATTTATTACTTTTAGTAGTAATTATTAATAATTCGACACATATTGGTAAAAGTTATAAAATAAATAATAACCCAATGTTTTTTGACCAGCAGGTATTTATTTATAACATTAAACACAGTCTTACAATTATATTAAAATAGGCGAACTGTAGTGTTTTAGTTTATTAAATGAAATTAATTTGGTTCTGGCACTCGCCGGCCGCTCCCGCGGCACCGCTCGCTTCGCTCGCTCGGCTCCTGCGTTGTGTGGTCACAGTTCTAACCTAACCTAACCGATATCTGTATTTAGAATTCGGCGGCGAACTTTAAATTTTGAAATATGGCGGCTCAATTATTTATTTTATAACTTTTACCAATATGTGTCGTGAATTATTAATAATAATTACTACTAAAAGTAATAAATTTCGATCGTTTATTCACATTTACCAAAACATGTGGTTATTATTAATAATTTTGTAAAAATATTAATAATATTCAATTAATCAGATTTACCGTGACATATACATAACCTGTAAACTCTATGCAAAGTGTGACAATTTGTTATCATCCAATAAATGTTTAACTCAAAACGAAGACTTATATCGTTAGTACATTAGTAATAGGGAAGATCATTTCCAACGTTTAAAGGAAGATCTCCAGGAAAAAAAAAACAATAATTTCAAGCTTCATATTCTGGATATATAATCTATTTGCCTATCAAGATATAATTCAATAATCACCTGCTACACCCATGTCTACATTAATGCGACATGTAGAATACAGGGGCGGTGACAGGCTGGTCGGCTGTTCACCCTTGCTCATCAGTCATAGCGGCCGTCAGCCGGCTAAGCGACCGCATTCAAATTGCCATCCGATGACGACGTGCTTTCGCGACCCCTGGCTTGTCTGTGGCCGAGGGCAAAGAGTAAGTATTTAAATTATTCTCACGTATCTGCCTAACGAAGTGGAAACTCTGAGCTGAATGTAAAAGTAATAATAAATAGGTATTAGTTATAGTTGATTGTAGAATTTTTAGTTAAGTTTTGATGTATATTAAGGCAATCATAAAAAATCTTTAACGTAAATTCTTTGAAAGGTTATAGCTACTTGTCAATTGTAGTTATTGAATGTGACCTAAACCTTATCTTATTGTAATAGCAATAAAATATCTATTCAATCAACATTGTAACTATTAAGTTGAAAATCAATCAGCACGATCATGCGGTTTACGCGACATTGTTATGCCGAAAATTGCTCGTAGGCAAAAACCTGCTATTAAAACATCTGTAGCCTCTGCGTCTCACTCTTTTCATTGTCCTTGGCCAGCATTACATAGCGGGGACATACTTTTTACGTCATTAGACATCGCCGGATCACCGGGAGTTACGGCGGTGACGCTAAATCGATTATGAACTGACGCTTCAGTCATAGTAGGGTACTTTGTGACTATGTTTTTGTATAGGGGTAATAATTGTTGTCATAGAACCCTTCTATTTTTAAATATTGAAAAAATATGTTCTTTATTGTCATTTTAACCCTTTTATGAATTCGATTTTTTTATATCTTATAAGAATTTCAGATATACCTATTCACTTACTATTCGTAAAATCTCTTAAGCATGCAGGTGAAGTTTTGATTCTAAGTAAAGCGATTTAAAAAGAAACTCAAAACCTACTATGTCTTGGGAGTCCAGCCATATTATGAGGTTGTCACTGCTTTATAGATACTGACGTAAGTTGTTATAGTTAAAAAATAATGTTTTTTCTTAATAATGCATATAGACCTTTTCTCAGCTTGGTAAGAAATACATCAGAAATATACGGCAGTTACATATTTTTAAAAGTCATCATACATTTCAGTTCTACGAAACTAATTACTGTGTACGTAAACACACTCAGCCGCCGTAAATAACATTTAACCGATATTTAATTAACGATAAAAAATCCCTAGAATAATTAAAACTACAAAAAATATACACGTGCGAAAATGTGAGTGTATTACTGTGTAAACACCTCGGCCGCGCACGAAAATGCATCATTGGAAACGAAACGGAAACGCTGCAATAAACATTCATTTCGAAATTAAACACATCTACCTGTGTGTTTACCATCACGAAATCACTAAAATGAATAAAACAGTGAGGAATTGGACGCCGTAAATTCGCATTCGGCGAATATCAATTTGCGCGAACGCTGCGGGGCGGGGAGGGTCGATAAATAAAAAATATATAAAATACACAGTACGCAACGTGAAAGCGGTGAATGGCACTCGTGAAAAATGGACTTGCCGCTCTTCCAGGGAAGCAATCATTCAAACTGGCTGTTGTCTGTTTGCGCCTCTGCTCTTTTTCGCCTAGCCATGGATATTTTTTGCAATTTTTTTGGCAATGTCATTCGCAGAGTTCAGGTGCGGGGACACGTGGTCCGGGACAAAGAAAACAAATATTAATAACTGGTATTTTTTAAATTCTCAGTTTATTGTTGTCAATATTTCGTAAATGATTTGAGTGTGATACGGCGTTTTTTTGCAGCGTTGGATCGCCTCGCCTCGCTTTGTCGGATCGTGGGTGGAGCCGCGTTAACGCAGCTAAATTTCGTACTTTGTTGTGTTTATTTATTGCCTAATGGACAGGTTACGGTAGCGAAAGAAACACTTTATAAAGAACCTGTATTTTAGCTGTAAGTATCGTTTCATTCATGTTACAAGATTAGAAAAACATTTACGTATGTTGTTCGAAAAATGTTATAGATCGGTCGGGTTAGCTTGTATAATGCTCCTGCTATGTGTACCTATAACCGTTTATATTCTTGTATATGTACTAATGAAATTAAATGAAATGTGGAGTAAAGTGTTATTGGGTTTTTCTATGACATTGTCAGAACAATCGGAGTCTGGATTTGTGCCCGTATTGTTAAGAGTGGGTTCACGTCGGTAGGGCAATGGGTGAGTTTCGAACCGGCAACCACATGATCATAAGCCGCTTATTATATGGGCGAAGTATGGTTGTATATTAGTATAGGTACACCTCTGCCTAACCCAATCTCAAATGGTATGTTATGTTATAGGTATTTAACCTAGCCACAAAAGTTATACATACCTACATGCTCAAAGCAAAGACGTATAAGCAAAAATTTAGTTCTGGAAGCAATTTCTAGTAATTAAATTATTTTAAATATAGGTATTCCCAGTAAAATTTTGACTTGCTTCAGTTTGACGTTATTTTCTGACATTCACGACTCTGAGATTAAATCGAAACTGTATTTTGAACGAATCTAATTATCAGAATTGACCTCCAGCTATCCCAGGATAAAAAAAACAATACAAGTACCTATATCATCCGGGAACTCCCGTGTACTCACGTAACCACCATTACCTTAATCAAAGCAACTTGCTCAGTTAGCCCTCCCTAGGTGCGAGAGCCCCACCATTTTTCCTAATTAAAATAATGCCTTCTTCTCATTCTTCGTCCCCCAGTCATTAACCCAATGTGCTGTAGATAAACGCTATTTGCCCGGGAGGACGTTTCTTTTACAAATATGCCTGTTTTTGCCCGCTTGGCTAAATGAGGAGGGAATTTTTATCGCACATTTTCTCCTAACATAATTTTTTGCCAACTGTTTTAATTAGCTACTCTTTAAGGATTCTAATTAATTAGACATGTTATTATGGATGTTTAATTATAGTAAAGCATATTTTATAAAAGTGACAAAGCAGTAATTAGCTTCTTAAAGGAATACAGGTACGTTAAGAAATTAATAAATTAATTAAAAACATAAAACATTACAGTAAATAGGTAAACAAAAATTTTGGAGTAATTAATTCATAGTTTCATTAAGAACATGTACACAAGGCTACACGACATCAAGTTATAAATTTCCAGTTTAAGATGACCGTGTATTGTATGGGCTTTCGGTACAATTAGAGGTCAGCTTAAACTGGATTTTATTGCTTGATCTAAGTCATTACCTACTGACTAGGCATTCTACAATTAATGTGCCGTCTCATAGACCAAAGCAACAGATTTTACATAATACGAAAAATACATATAATATCAACAGCAGTATTGAGTGATGTTTGGTGAAGATCAGGTTCACAAGTATCAACGCAGACACCGCGAAGTAATCCACATTTTTTGTAGTAAGCAGTCGACATCTCGACCTCACATTTAACCCGAATTCCAGCAAACTGCATAATTTCGCCACTAATGAGAAGAGAGTCGGCCTGCGTCTAATTAGCGCAGCCGACTCGGTAAGACGCCCACTAAATAGAAGCCAACGTAGGGCGACCAACTGTCTGCAGTTTTTTGAGGAGATCGTCCCGTTTTGTACTACACCTCAGGCCATCTGAAAGTGCAGTGACGTCCGGAGCTAAATTGACACTGGCGCTGAGAATTTTATCCTATATTGTTTTTATCCTAGTTGATCGGTACT
This sequence comes from Subacronicta megacephala, assembly GCA_958496365.1. Lineage (NCBI taxonomy): Eukaryota > Metazoa > Arthropoda > Insecta > Lepidoptera > Noctuidae > Subacronicta > Subacronicta megacephala. The sequence continues at coordinate 12,810,448 of OY292515.1, forward strand.
TTAAGGAGATATGAGCTTAGTATATTTGCTTATTTGGGTAGTATTTACAAATAGGTACGAATTAATAATTATTTTTACGTAGTAATAGTAGTAGTACGTAATTAATAATTATTTTTAGAATGTATTTCCTACAAAACGAATAATGTAATAACTACAATTAACAATCTATACTTAAATTAGAAAGCGGAAGAGTTTGTTTGTTTCTTTGCTTGAACGCGCTTATCTCAGGAACTACGGGTCCGATTTGAAAAATTCGTTCAGTGTTAGATAGCCCATTTATAGAGGAAGGCTATAGGCTATATATCATCACGCTAAGACCAATAGGAGCTGAGCATAAATGAAAAATGTTGGAAAAACGGGAAAATTTAAATGCAGAAAAGCCGAGAAACCACGCGGGCGAAGCCGTGGGCCGAAAACTATATTTTATATAGAAGATATATATTATAAGATTATTTTTTTAGATAAGTACTTATAAAAAAGAATCCCTATTTCCGTTTGTCACGCCATACCTTGAGCACGACTTTACCGATTTCATTCATCTTTTTAAAAGTTTTCTAATACTTTGTGGAAGTGTAGAAGGTTCTTACGAAAAAAAAAACGCACAGAAAAATAAGTATTAGTAAGACAGGACAACGTCTGTAGAGTCAGCTAGCATTTTATAATTTCAGGGTAACGTACAAATACAATTCTATCATTATCTAAAGATACTTTTCCGTGTGTGGGAACGGGGAAACTTAGAATACAGTTGCTTACTGCCATTCAGAAATGGCAAATCTCGAAAAGAATCAGAAAATCTCGAAAAGGTGAGAAAAGAATTTACTTGCTCAGTACGACCTTTTAGGCGTAAGAGCCTGATTCTCCCTTGTTTTCTCAATTGTGATAGGCGTTGGGATAGTCCGTAGGGGCTTTAAAGGCTCAGAAACGCATCTATTCTCCTTTGTTGTTGCAACTGTTGGGCTACGATGATCATTCCTTACCTAAGCGGCTCATCTGCTGGTTTGTAGAACTAAACAAATAAAAAAATGGTACCAGTTTTTTTGAAGGAAACTTCTTCTAAATAAGAGCTTAACAAAAGATATTCTAGCGCTGCTACTGCTGAAAATGAATCAGCTTATCTCATAGCATGGTAACCCTACGGCGTCGCAAGGAGCGTCGAGGCGACGGAGGCTCGGCGCGGGCGGCGGGGAGGGGGGCGGAGGAGCGCCGCGCTCACCTAATGAAGTGTTTCGCTTTGACACGCGTGTTCGTTAGCAGACCACTTCACGATACCAAGCTGTGTTCAGATGACAGCTTCCTCGAATTTACCACTTAAGTGGCGTGCAATGCCACTGCACTTGTTAACTAGTTTCTGTTTAGTTCGCGTAACTTTATTGGGAGACATCTCGTCCAAATGAAAAGAATTATGTGACTTTCTGTACGTGTTTGGGGTAAGAGATGCTTTTGAATGACAGTTTCATAGAAACACTTAGCTAAGATACTTCCTGGTTCCAGGTTGGAGGTGACTTTCTGGGAGACACAACGCTCAGTTGAATGGATACATAAGGCATATTAGATCTTAAGAAAGGTGAATGAGGAGGACGCCTTTTTAGAATTTTCTTCTTAAGTTGTAATACCTGTACAATTTGGCTGGCCTATACTTTGGTCAAACAATCAGCATTGTCATACAACGTGGCTACCGTCGTACCGTTCTGGGTACCGTCCCGGCTATAGCGATGCGGAGGAAATTTTTAATTTCCTCTTTTATCAATTATTATCAATCGGTTAGTTCTTAGGATTTATTAAATTATAATATGTAGGTATGTATTAGTATCAATACAAGTAAGTTGTCAACTTATTATGTAGGTATATACTTGGTCTATTGGTTTTTGTTATGTATATTTGGGTCAATGTCGAAGAAAAGATAAAAAAAGTATAGAATCATAATGTTTGTAAAGTGTCAAAAGTTTTTTTTAAAGCAACCCCAAAATTTAAGGCAGTTAAGCGACTAGCAAGTGGTCGCCAACAAATACTTATCCGTGTAACATAACGCAGGTATTAAGTCCGTCTAATACTTGATTGCGTTCTATGTCCGCTACACAATAGCCCGCGTAATCAGCCCGGGCGCGCCACAATATGAACCCTGCCTGTAGTCATCGCCAGGGTTACCAAAATCAGAAAATGATACATACCATGTAGGTTGTGATACACGCGACTTTTTTATAATAACATTTCAGACAAGCATAAGCGCCACCTAATGGTGAGCGGCAACCATAGTGCATAAACAACAGCAACACCAATAATCCGTAGTGCGTTGTCTATCTTGAGACCCCAGTTGTCTCACAATACCTAATAATGTCATTAGCTTCATTACTATTGAAACCAGAACACAATATTGTATTTGGCATTGAGGTTGTACACACGGTTTCACATCAAACTATACAAATCCAGTTTAGACTGATCCCCCCATTGTAAAGGTTTTCCGTACAAGTCAAGGCCAGACTTCTAAGGCTACAGAACAAGCTATCATTTTCAGTACAAGCTAATCTCACTCATCGCATTTAGGTTTTCGGTACGGTCAGCTTAAATTGTATATCAAAACAAACTCCAATAGCATTAGTGGCGTCTATATTAGTTATTTTTACCTGATTTTCCACCTACAGATTACCCTGAAGATGTTCGATTTTAATGCAAGACTAATCCACGCAGATGTTATCATAATATTTTTTCTTTATAAAAGTCTCTGTGTCAACCCTAACCGGCCGCCCGTAGGTCGCGTAATCCAACTATTCAATTTTCAGCCGAAAAGGATTGTCCGCGTCTTACGTTTTTTATCTCTGCTGATCCAATACAAGCGGTTATTGCCATACTGTTTATCCTGAGCTATAGTCTTGATAAATACAAACGTACATTTGGAATGTATGTAGGTTATATTTTTTGTTTATAACGGTTCAATTAATCAATAACATCAGTAGTAACAATCTTACTGAGGCTAGCACGATATACGCAATACGAACGCAAGTAGAGGTAAGATAGGATGTGACGAAACTTTTTTTTTATTAGCCATTATCGTCCCACGATAGGGCAAAGGCCTCCTTACTCTTCTACTCCTCTCGGTTAAGAGCTTTTTGCGACCCATCCTTTCAAAAAAGGTCTAGCTCGTCCCACAATTTCCTTATGGGCCTACCGTGACGTCGTCTGTCGTGTGTGAGCTCCACTCACTGGTGTGTTTTACCCACAGCTCGTCCGACGTGCGGTAGACACGACCAGCCCAATTCCACTTTAAGCTTGCGGCTTTTTGAGCAACGTTGGCGATCTGAGTTTTGGAGCGCAGTATACTATTCCTTACACGGTCTGATAGCCGGATTCCTAAGATGTTGCGCTCCATAGCTCGCTGGCAAACCCCGAGTGCGAACTCCTGATTTTTCGTCAGAGAGTTTATTGTCTAATCTCCTACCCTGACCTACCATGAACCACATGAAACTGTTGCGCTATTTTTTTTTAATCTAGTGTCTAATTATTTTGTCCATATCATGTCAACGTAAATAAAAATATTTTCTTTCTTTCTTTCTAATTACAACAATTCTCAATTCACTGACCAGTCGTTCTGGTAACCGAAACTATGTAGGTATAGATATCGCATTGTGTCTACAAAACCAGTCTAACGAAAACAGAACGAAAAGGTTTGCTTTATACGTAGGTAAAGTAACGATCTCATAAAAAAAACAGAATTACCCGAATTTTAGCTCAACTTAAACACGATTTAGAGTAACTACCTGCAATTGTATGATGATTTATACGAAACTCAAAGTTGCCGTCGGAAAAAAGCAATTATACCCACTGTTTTACGGAGGTGAGGAAGCATATTAAAAAACTTGAAAGCACTGTCAGCCCCACGAGTGCTACAGACACTGATGGCTATTAATTAGAAGGGTTGGATGAAGATATTTCATTATTTCTTCTCTCTAGTCTTTCCACTGTTTTCACCACGAAACCTTTTCCAAGTTTTTATTTTTAAAACGGATTGGAGAGGGTTAGTGCGGTTTTTTTTAAAGTTAGTTAGATTAATGTTTTTAGACAAAAATATTTAGCTAAGTGCTTCAAGCAATTGAAATGGGCATTAAACTTTACAATTTTAGAGTAAAAAAATGTCAAACCACGGATAAAATGGAACTTTCGAACTTTTTATAAACTATCTGTTTCAGTCACGTCCCAAAAGGAGTTACTTACTATAAACTCGGCTTCTAGGCGACGTATCAACATGAAGCAAGGACCGGATTTTAAGTTAGACTTCCAGCAATACAACTGTCAAAACCTCATCCAAATTCATGGTGTAGTTTTTGCGTGATGCGTGTACAAACATACAGACAGAAAATTTTTTTGGCTTCTGTTGCTTCAATAAAGGCCCCCCATATTAGTTTTTCTTCAATATCTATACTTACTGTACAGACATCAGCCTGTTACAATTTTATTATATCTATAGATGTAACTTACATTTCTTTTTCCACATTTTCGTCAAAAAGTTTAAATACCAAAAAGTATTTGTCAGATCACAGAACGCAACACAAAAGCAAGGCCACGCACTTATCAAACAATCTCGTAATCAAACGCTGCACTTTGTAAACAAGGTGCTTACTCCAGAATTTATGTAAACTGTTCTCAGCCCGCTCCACTTATCTGAGATTAAAATCTGGCTCGTGCCAGAGGTAGGCGCACAATCACTCCTCAGGGAACCTGCTTTATTTGCGGCCTTATCATCACTTAACATATCTGCATATTCATAAAGAGATCAATCAAATTATTGTCTTGAACGCACATCTTATATGCGTATGTCTGGAGACTGAATCTATGGATTAACTTCACTTGGTGGGTAGTCACTTAATTTATTTCGGTTGGGACAGTACATGAGAGTTCTACTTTTGAATTGACAATTCTGTAATAATATTTAGATGATATAGGTTCTTATACATTATAAACTTTTCGATGCAATACTGTCTCTGACATTCAGCACGTTATCAAAAAGGTTCGATAGTCTTGTGGGGCGATTAGTCTGACTTAAGCCCATTCTTATCACTCACTAAATTAGATCTTTGGTGGTTGATTAAAAGAAACTATAATCGGCCTATAATTTTCCTACTGGTGGGACACAGGCTTCCTCTCGGTGTGAGGAAGTGGGCCGTAAACCACCACGCGGGCCCAGTGCGGGTTGGTTACGCCAAAAGAAACTATAAAGCTTATAAACTTGAAATGTAATATGTATGTAAGTAGTATGTTCTTTATAAAATGTGAAAATCTGCTAACGGGAGATCAACGTGGACACAAAATAGAGTTACCTATATTATATTCATTAGAAACAATACTTAAGATTGGTCGGGTTGCACAAAAGATAGGTTACACAATTTGTACGTTTACGAAACCATCTTTGAATGAATTTACGACAAATGGACACAAAGGCCATTGAGACATAGAATTGCCAATAAAATACCCAGCATCCTGGCCACCTACACCCGCGACTCCACAAAAGACTTTGTTTCACGTTCCATTCAGAAACGTCGATCATTGATTGTTTTAAACAGACGCTGCGTCGCCGGAGACCGGCGGCGGCGCATCGGATCGCTTCGAATGGCTAGAACTGCATATTTTTGCATTGTACCAAAATCGCGGTACCTCTATCAATCAGTAGACCCCCTGGGCCCGTTTCCGACCAGGTGTTCTTTGGAATTTGCGCCGAAAAACTGCGCTTTAAGGATTTTAGTTGAAAAAAATGACATGTATTGTTCGGTTCTGCGAAGTCCCGCGCTCACCCGCCAACACTGGCAGGTAGGCGGTGCTAACATGTACCCAATTTACGAGCATGGTTATAAAATTACCCATACTTAATATTACATTTATATGTAAAAAACTTAATAAATAATGAGCCAGCAAAGTAAAAACGGAACTAAAGAACTGTGATTATATTGAAAGCCAAAGGAAATGCAATGAAATGAAAAATCGTTTATTTATCAAAAGCAGGACGCATTTGGGCGCGCCATTAAAATTATAGATACAATATTCAATGTTGCGCACCTACTTAACAAAAAAAAACAATTTAATAAAACAAACTAACAAGAACCCATTAGTTTAGATATCCCTAGCGCCACTGCTACGCTAGAGATGGGTTCGATTTCCAGATCGAGAAATCTGTTATTTAGTGTTTCTATGAAATTCTCAGAAGCAGCTCGAAGACTGGATTTATGCTTAGTTAATGGCAATAAGCTCGCCCCCTATTACATGGGACCCGAACATTCCAACGAAGTGTGGGTGCACATTAGTACACCTCCGACTTATCCTTCGGGGAATGTAGGCGATTATGTATATATTTTAGTAACATATTGCAGGATAAACTCAGTAACGCATCACCTTAAAAGTTATTTGTCTTCAAAATTAAAGTCGATTCACACTGGAGGACACAAAACTAATGAATTACGACTTGTCGTAAAAATCTGTGATATACGACAACCATCGGACACTGACAATTGTGAAGCAATTCACGACAACACTGCACGACTTCTTGTCTACCAACATAATCCTGCACTCCAAATACGGTCGATATTAAACATATCGACCGTATTGCGTGTGTTACAAGGGTTCTTATGGTGTTACATGAAGTGTATGTTTGTTATAAATCATTAAAGCTTCTACCGACACTTTTTATTGGCAGGTAATGCACTGTCTTTGTGAGAGTGCGTGATCTATGAATGGTTTTGGGAATTATCGGGAATTTTCTACTTTTATGCAACGGATCGTTTAAGTGTAAAAGGGACGAGTGTCTACGAATACTACACTTGAGAATATTATTTGTAAATTTCTATGACAACGAAGTAAGTATTAATGAAGAGCTTTGAAAGCTCCTACGGTTGACAATTCTTCTGTTTAAAACTTATCCATGTAAAGAAAAAAGTGACTAGAAAGCCATTCAAGATGTAGTACTCAGCAAGCAGTCGCAAATCCAAACTCCCAGCTGCTATTGAGAGATTCATATAAAAACTCGATGCTCGATTTCTTTGCTTGAGCTAAGAATCAAAGTCATGACCTCTTGCACAGCAGTCGTTGAGTAGAAGACAGTTTACACATTTAACTTTTTGCGCAATTTTAGACACAAACGTCCCTCTATAATTTTTTTATTTAAAAAGGCTTACTAGCAATGTGGGTCGCACATTAGTATTCTTGTTAACCCTGGGTACTAAGCTAAATGCTTGTATTACGAATGGGTTCTACCAACGTGAACCCGCAACCAAATGATCGCAAGTCCAACGCCCTAGCCATTAGGCTACCGCCGCCGCTTCAAAAGATATTTTCACGGATTTGAAACAGTCATATAACATCATATAATCATGGGCAATTTATAGACAGGTGTCTCCAAGTTTCCAAATCGCTGTGTCCCATACTGTCACCTCGACAATAGAAGTCTACCTTAAATCAATGAACAGCACATCCCAACAATGAAACTTTCGGACTTCTTTGAAGACGCCATTATCTTTGGCCACGTGGGACAGGTGATGCGCGCACGCGCACAGCTGCTCGCACAAAAACTGCGCTTGCGCAAGATTTTAATCGTATTTTTTTCATTTGATGACAGTTCTCTAGGCATTTCGCGCCTATCGAACGGCCTCCCGCCAGCAAGCAGCTGGGCCAGTGTTTTTACCAAAATTCTTGTTCACACTGCATTAATTTCGAAGATCTTTGATCTCGTGCCGGATATTAATAGTGGTAGATATTCGGTTTAATTAAGAGGCTTAATTCAAAACGTCTAGTACCTATGTTTAAATTGGTACATTAGTACACATTTTTTTCCTAATTATGTAATACTGACTAACTCAACAGACGTTGTCGTTGATTACAACCCTTAAAAAAAATTAATGAAATCAGTAAAGTCGTTCTCAAGTTGTGGCGTGACAAAAAGATATAGGGATTCACTTTCATATATTATTAAGATAAATATACTGTACAATTGATCACTGGTACACTTTGCTTAGCCACCAAATTATCAAGTATTGGCATCATTGTCATTCATTGTCCCACTTACATACCTGTAACCCAACCCACCTCATGACTGCTTATACTGCAATATTACCATAAAATCGATTAACACTTACTCCATTAGATCCAATAAAAAAATCATCCATTCTTATCACGCTACGGTCTCACATGAGAATACCATTTATAATAACGCCAAGTAAGTGTGATTGCTTCAAGTACAAAGGTACGGCACCGTAGGGTAGATGTACCAGTTGTCACCCCATTAGAATAGGTACGAGACGGGAATACGCACGCGGCCGCGATTGCCTCGCATCGGATCGCACAATGAGGTACAAAACGCGGCTCTACAAAACGATTACCCTCTCGCCCCGTGAGAGGCACATACCATGGATCCGCGAATATGTAGTAGAGAATTCTACTTGATACTTAAAGATGAAATATATTTATTGGATCATACTTTTTAAGAGTATCTTACACTATGGCATTAAAGTGTAGGTTCTAAGACATGATTGCCTTCTTTGTATTTGTTAAATGGTATAATATCATCATCAACTGCTTCATACATCTAGTAAGTCAACTGCTGTGCTAGTTTGATTGGTCGAGGAAAACTTTTTTCTATTAAATTCGCAGTAACAGCTCGACTTAAAAACATTTAAGCGGCGGTAGCCTAATGGCTAGGGCGTCGGACTTGCGATCATGTGGTTGCCGGTTCGAACCCCACCCATTGCACTACCGACGTGAACCCACTCGTAACACAAGCATTTTGCTTAGAACGAGGGGTTAACAAAAATACTAGTTATGTGTAACCCACATTGCTAGTAAGCTTTTTTTTAAAAAAAATAATGATACCTCAATGTTTTCAAGTCGAGCTGTTACTGCGAATTTAATAGAAAAGAGTTTGAATATAACCTACACCTCTGCCGAACTTTTTGAGGAATAGAGGCGTAATGCTATATTATTAAATGATTGTTTATTTTTCATCGACGGTCTTTTGCCTCAATAATCATTATCATCGAGTGCCGTCTTCGTCAAGAAGTTTGAATATCAGTAGAAATTAAGTTCTAGCAATCTCACGCTGCAATTATAAGTTTTTGGTAGCTTAATCCAATAATAATAGATGGAGACAAAATATACAACATAAAACTATTAATAATCTCTATTATAGCTAAGTGTCCTCAAAACACATGATACAAAACTTCTAGATAGAATAGATATTCGACACGCTAGTTCTCGGTAAAACCGGCAAACGATCAAAACTTTATACGCGGTATTCACAGGCTCCTGTTTGTAAGGTGCGAATAAGTGGTTCCGTGGAAATATTTCAAATCAGAGCGGGCAATGGCAGCGCTATACAGGCAATAACGATTGACGTGACACGCATGCGGCCCGTGTGCAGACTGCCTAATGTGTGAATGAAAGGGCCGCGAGTTGGGCCTTTCACCCTATTTATTAGGTCTATGTTTTGGAAAAGGTAGGTCTCAAGTATCGCATACATAATGTATCGCACCTATCCGTCTTTGTACTCGCAAATGAAGTTTCTCTGTTTTAATACTAGTTTAATTCAAACAATTTGGTGACAACAAAACGTGTTCTTTATTTGAATAATAAGTTTAAATTAAGAACACGGAATACAACACTATTACACCTATTGGAGACCTTGAACCCATGGTCTCCTTATTGGTATTAATTCCAATTGCCAACATAACAATCAATTGCAAACAAAACTTAAGAAACAATACGGAACTCAAACGGCTCCACAAGATGTCATTGACCCTAACAGTGAACGGTCACCATCATCCCAAATACGTGCTCATTATTGTTATAAAAACAATGAACAAACAAAAAAACAATTAGTTACGCCTCAAATAATATAACGTTTAGAATCTCATTAGCCGACGATTTTGGTATGCGCGCGGGCAATATTCGACGAATGCACGGCCACCGCGAATATCCGAAAACGCGAATCCAGAATGCCGAAAAGCCGAATGGTTGGACCCCGCTCGGTGACATATTGGAATGCGACTCCATTTATCCCCGTTTCCTATTGGAATCCGGAGTGACGCGGCAAATTGGAAATTGCGGTACCATTTTTGGCGTTATTGATAGATAATACTGCTTGTAACATGGGATGTGGAAATGCAAATTTGTCCCGAAATGTGTAATTCGTGTTCCCTTCAAACGTTCAATGCGAATTCGCAAAAATATTATAACATTTAAATATTTAGGTACAATTTTTTTATGAGTACCTATTTGGTACTAGCACATAGTAAACATTTTCGAGCAAAAAAAACGACCGCAGGCAAATATTTTTGAAAATCGAATAAAAAACCGCATGTATAAAGAGACAGTGCATAAAGTAAACCCCTTAACCGTATTGGTCGCGGCCCGTCGCACGCGCTGCACGCATCGCACGTCAAAGCTCGGACTCAACCCCACGACTATATTAAATCACATTTTGACAAGCGTACCGTGAAAATTAATCGAGTGTCGTTGAGTGCGCGGGCGGCAGAAAAAATACTGACAATTGCGAATTTTATTTGAATGTGCGGATTCCGTATAGACAAAAAAGAAAGAAATCTGAATATATATAAAATCTAACACCTTTTAAACCAAAATTCGCGAGATTAAATTGGGGTTTCGGCGCCCGAGAAAAATAAACTTTTTCTATTACGTCTGTAGGTGCTTACCTGTTACTTAAGTATTAAGTAAGTACCTACTTTACAGTAAATTGGAAAATGAATATTGATTATCCAATAAATAATATTTTTAGAATAGTATACTCATTAGGATAATACAATAATATATCTAACGTTAATAAGTGTTTTCTGAAAAAAAAATTACAAAATAGAAATCCCAAAACGCAAACAACACTACTCACTAATCCTGCCGTCGCGTCGTAACGAAAAAGGGCACAACTATATTTTTTTAAATTGAGTGATATACATATTTGAAATCAGAATTAAAAGTCGAATATGAAATATGGCTTTTTTTTGTAAAAAAAAAAATATAATGTTAGTTGTGCCCTTTTTCGTTACGACGGCAGAATCACTTTACTTACTTCTCGTAAGAATTTGCATTTGCTGTCATGTCGAGATCAACACGATAGTAATAAGAACTGAACCCTAAAAATGAATATAGGATGGCATTTGGCTCGGTCCCCGGAGCCAGAAAGGTCAGCGGGCAGCAGCTCGTGAAATGTCTCGCCCTCCGGACACCGGGCGACGCGACGGCCGACACGACGCGACGTGGCGAGGACGCTATACTTGTACCACGCCACTCGGAATACCACCGATCATCCAAACATTGTTATCAAAAACAAAAAAATTACTAGTGGTAGTAATGTCTCGCTGGCATGTCTACACGACCGGGGATGTACTACCCTCCCACAGAATATTGTTGTCAAGGCAGATGTTAAATTATGGGCGGCGAGCCACCTGATGAGATGGTATTTGCAAGTTATCCGCAATAAAAAAAGAAGATCACTACTAAAAGCCGAGATTCAGAAACGTAAAGTTAACTTATAACATAACATACCATCACGCCTGTATACCCCGAAGGATTAGGTACTAATGTACACCGAAAATTCGCCGGTATGTTTGGTTCCATTACCAGGGAGCGAGCCTATTGCCATAAACTGGGCACAAATCCAAACTACAAGCTGCTACTGAGTAAGTCAATATTAAACTATGGTTATCTAGCTATAACTGCTTACCGAATAAATACTCTCTTTGTGAGAGCTCAATCCTTGTCTTGAAGGGAATACATATTAAAATGAACTCTAAACCTAGCCGAGAACTAAGGCTAATATAAAAATCTGCAAACGCATCCTCATTTCCCTATGCGATAACAGTAATTACAACAATAATTCACACAACCATTACATCTTGTGATAAACGAGATTCTATAATTAAAGAGAAGGGTGAGATCCCCTTGATAGTTACTATTAATACTTATATAACACGAAATAATGCAATTAATCTCGCACAAACTGTTTTATGAGATCTATCGTGAGAAGTTAGCACTTGTGTTTTTGGTAGGGGTGTAAAAAACAAGGAAAAATACCGCTGTTGGATACGAAAATGTAGCGTGGAGTTCAGACAGGCGACTAATCAGTGTGATACGCTGTAACCCTAATAAATGCGCCACTTATTGTGTTAATACAGTGCTTATGTTATCGACACAGATTGGATTTGCAGTGACAGGAAACTAAAAAAATTCTATATTTTATCGTTATTTAATAACGATGCTCTTGACGTAAACCCTTTCCTTTCCTTATCGATTGTGTGTTAGGTATACCTACTTACCTATGAATTTCACGTTGCAACAATCGTATGATCATTATAAGTGCCTATTTACATTGCCCACATTAGACATTATCTTAATATTACATTTTCATAAATAGGGTTTAAAAAATGTAAGCTTAAAAAAACGAGTAGTAAAAGCCGAATTAAAAAAGTGTGTCTTGATTGAGCAACTTTTTGTAGCGCCACTTTCGTTCAGTCGCCCGTCTGCCCCAAGCCTGTGGGTACCGCGTCGATCCATCATTCTCCTCAGATTAATGTTATGATGTATGCGATACATTATACATTGAATAGACGCTGATACGCAGACAGTCGCGATTCTTTCATGCGTAAATCGCACGTGTGCCTAATTATCTATTTTTGTTGCATTTAAATGTAACGGTATACATGCTAGATACATCAGATCTGCATGCATCCTTACTTGTTCAGATAATTATGTGTGATCAAATGTCAACAGGAACCTAACGTCCAGTTTCAATAACAAAAATTTGGTACCTACAAGTATATACCTACAAGTATTGTCAGATCGGATCTCTAGTAAACCGTAATAGGCCAGTAGTCTATTAAATTGCTCTAATAATAAATACTGTACTTAGCTTTCTATTGTGAAAGAATTTTCAAAATCGGTTCGGTAGATCCAGAAATTACCCCCTACAACCTCACCAACTCACAAACTGTACCTCTTTATAATATTAGTATAGATTATGGTTCATAAGTTACTTGCTGCAAATTATCACCATTTTATTTCATACGTAGATACTCATTCTTCTTCGACAACATCACCCGAGGCACCCTACCCATGACCACGTAGTATTATTTCCGCGCGAATGGTCTCACAACAATATCCGACACTAATAAAGGCCTCAATCCATTCAGTCCGCAATATTGTCTACTCTAATTGGCATTAAAATTCGTCGAAAGAATTGAGGTAACCCCAAACAAGCGCTTATCACCACATCAGTGCACTAAAACCCTCTGTCCCCCCTCCCCGACTCATCCCCCCACCCCTCGGTCTACGGCTAATGAATATAATAGATGGCCCCCAGGTATGTAAGTTTATCGGTTCAATGAGGACGCTCCAATTGAGGTAAGAAATTGATATGAGTATTTCGGGTGAAATCTATTTTTGTAAAAGGTTTCATCGTATCCCCTTTTGGTATTGATAGCTATATAGATAGTTTGTTTGCTTTACCCCAGCTTTTAAGTATAAATGCAATAGGCAACTACGTATACTTACATAAGCTTCAAGCTCGAAGTCGACGTCGACTTCGAGCCTCTTGTGGCGGAGAGGGTGTATTGTTTTGAATCGAATGGGAATAATTACCATGTACCTGCCTATGAACCTGATATTTCAAATGATCTGTTAAGAAATACAAAGAAAATATTTTTGAAGTGGATTTTTTGGGTAAAAGTGGTTGAGGATCTTTCTGATTTTAGGAGTACCTAGATATCTTGAATAAACAGATAGTTGAGTGGGAGTAGCTAAGCTATGGTTAAGTTTCCTTGCTTAAATACAAAACATAACTTTCTTATATACCTAGGTACTTACCTCATACTTTAAAATGTATTTCAAAAAAGGAAGAAATCAACATTAAAAATTTACCGAAATCAATGTTCACATTGCAGTACAAAGCGACAGGGTGAAAGCCCTCAAGGGAAGCACATATTATATTATAACAGAGCATAATATCTGCGTCGTCACTCAAGCGCAATAAATACCCAAATAAAGCGCAAATAATACCCAAATCGCTCATCAGCGCAACCCAACCTCCCCCAACTATAATTATCCATAATCAGAATATACCCCATCTATAATCAGAGCGAGCGCATTGCAATTATTACTATTACTGTGTTTTGCATGTGGGCACCGCTATGATTACCCCTTGCACGCGCCACAACCACTGACGTCCTAGCGTTTGTCCAATCAAATCACATTCGAAATTTGAATTTTCAAAAGAAGAACGTAAACACGTAAACATTTTTCCCGCGATATATTCTGCGACAGGGCAGTTTTGGCACGTCGCCATAAATTATTCGCAACAGAGGGCCCGCTGACCCCGACCTCCAGTCGATTAACCATCACTAGGTCTTCCTTCAATTTCATATTTATAAACGGGGATTACGCAAAAATGCCAGTGTAATGGATCACCTACAGGACTTAGGTTGGGGCGGGCCGTTGTTGGACAGAGGGGGGGTGGGGAAGGCAAATTTGAGAGGGACGGGGGGTGCGGCAAGGGTCTGATCGTCGGACTCATCCATCACGCGGCTCACGCATGTGAATTGGGGCGTTTTATCTGGAGATAGCCGCGGATGGATACCTATTTAAATATTTCGTCGTTTAGCGAGGCGGCCGAGGTAACGTGCCTACATGACGCTGCGGCTAATGGTGTCTCCTACACAAACACAATGTACTTACCTAACGGCCCAATGGGTATAGCTAACGTCGTTTTTCATCTTCATCATAAGGATACTGCATTACCTATCTGTTATACTTAGCTACTTAAGAGTAATAGAACAGAAATAGCTTCAGATATAGCAATTAAGAAGCAGAGTATAATAGTAACCTCTGTGTTGTAGGTGAATGTTTGAAAGAGTTATTTCATTTCAGAAATAAACAGGTATAAGTATAAAAAAATTCCAAATACGTAAAGTTTCAACAAATTCCCTTACAATATTCTTAGGTAGGTATAAGTAGATAAAATTAAAATTCACTTTTCAGCGTGCCGTACACTGATTGATAAAAAAACAATGAACACTGTACATAAATCTAGATATATAGAAATTACTTAAGTTACTATGGATTCCAAATAGTAAATTGTTTCCAGAGCAATGTCATATTAAAATTTGGAATTTAAAAAAATACTGACATAACTAGGTATTAGGAGTCTAGTTGACATAAGCACGGCGGCTACTCTAGCAGGGTCGGTTTTCAGGCTATGCAAATAACTTAGGCAGCAGTCCGAAGTTTGAATTAATGACAATAGGTTCGGATCTCAAATTACCAACGAACTGTGGGTGTAACATTGGTAAACCTTTGCCTAAACCTCCAGGAAAGACCTACAGACGTTATGTTTACATAAAAAAAATACCGAGAAACTAAAGCTTATGTTAGAAGAAACAATAGATACAAAAGTCCCGTTACAGCGAGCGAAAAAGTCGTTCCCGTCAAAATGTCGCAGACTCGCAGTCAATCGCGTTCATTTAGCTGTCGCGTGCCGTGTAGCAGTCGTCGATGACACGACACGTCGTCGCTCAAACGTCAACGCTGATCGACGTTTAGATGTGCCACAAAAATGACGCATATATTAATTTCAGTTGTAAAAATATATGTTTGTAAAATAGGAAACCTCCTTTATTTACCGAAAAAAGTACTTACTGACCTACATATAGGTAGGTAATTCAATACTCAGTGTTATAAACATCACAAAGTAACATTTTTAATCAGTTTCAGATCATTACCTAACTATAGTAAAACTTACATAATCCTTTTGACGTACCTATTTAGTTATTTAGGAGAAAACCATTTGACATTTAGGTGACATTTACGTGTGACTATACCTAGGTGTGTATCGCCAGCTCAGCCTTTTCCATATGGGGCACGAGCCTAGGGCTCCATGCATGTAGAGGGGCCGCATAAAAAAGTTTCAAAATCATTCACTTTTTTTCTTGTAGGCCCCAAACTCGGTTCTGCCAAAGGGACCCTGGATTGCCTAAGACGCCTCTTTGTATTTGAACTTTTTTAAGTACCTAAGTACCAACTTTAATTGGTCTTTAGATTAACTGACAGTTGTCAAAAACTCACTTAAATAATTCTGTTACTTGATGGGATAAAAATGTCATCTGTCACCCACTTAAAAACCCGGAAAATTTCTCTACCGCGTACACAATACAATACTATGAAGGTATATTTAATACCCACCTACCTACCTATATAGTTATGCAGAAACATAACAACACTTGAAGTTTGTACGTGTCTAAAGTAACAATAGAATCCTCGCACAGAATTTGTTGAACAACATTTATCAGCCATAGTAGTCAAACCACTGACACAAAAACCAAAGGCCGTGGACATAGGAACGTAGCGGAGCGGCGAGCGGAGCGTTTTGGCGATACGAGAAATTCGTCCAAGTTATTATGAAAAAGACTTGCGAGCACAGACCTAGTTAGATGTAGTTCGGAGCTTGCGAGGCTCTGGAACGTAATTGTCATACGATATGCATTAGACTGCACATTATTTATAGGCTGATTCCAAATCGTTTCGATACTCAAACGATATAATAGCATTCCCATATGATTCTAAATATTCATGGTAATTTAAGGACTAATCAAACTATTGGTTGATATAAACACTGCAGCTTGCGGGAGCGCTTTTACTTACGTCAACAATTCATGAAACATTTATTTATAGGTAGCTATATTTACAGACACACTTAATTATTTTCAAAAAGATGTAATTTTTTTATTTTAAGTAGTCGATTTAACAACTTCCCAACTTCAACTTCGACTGCTACGCTAGAGGTCTTGGGTTCGATCCCCAGATCAAGCAAAGTGTTATTGGGTTTTTCTATGAAATTCTCAGTAGCAGCTCGCAGTCTGGATTTGTGCCCGGTGAAGGGCAATAGACTCGCCCCCTATTACATGGGACCTAAACATACCGGCGAACTGTGGTTGTACATTAAGTACACCACTGCCTAACCCATCGGGGAATACAGGCGTGATGGAATGTTTATTATATTGTCCCACTGCTGGGCTATAGTCCGCCACGTTAGACAATCTGCTGATTGACTGACTTCACACACCGTTCAGAAATGTCCCAAGCATGCAGGTTTCCTCACAATTTCTTTACCATTTAAGCACGTTACGTAATGGCTTCGAAAAGACAGAGGTGCGTGCCTTGAATTCGAACTCAAGACGTATGATCACTGCACCTTACTAATGAGCAATAGGTATACCTACGCAAATAAAACAATAAAATCGACTAGAATGATTAAATCCGTATAATATGACCGATAACAATAGTTGTTCATGACAGCTAAGCTTCTGACATTTACAATTCCTAATATAACCTAAACAAACCGGCGAAGTAAGGGTTTACAGTAGTACACCTCTGCCAAAACCCTTCCGGGAGAACCAGTGAGGTACGTTATCAATTATTATACTCCATTTGGTTAGGTACTTAACTAAAGGTAAACAAATCATTAAAAAGGTTCTTTTATAGGGCCATTTTTCATCTTGAAACAAAACGTAACCAAAATAAATTATTATTAATCATTCAAAATGATTTGCCTTTACTATACTAGCATATTTTACTACTTTGTTTAATATAAAATGGTAATTATAAATTCTTAAGCTTGCGACCAATAAATAAATCAAATCTGATTATTATGTCATAAAGTATTGCAATGTGCCTACTAGAAAGAATCTAAAAAGACAGGAAATCAAAACCTTTCCCTACATAATAGACTTTTGATAACTCGAAAAAATTAAGAAGTAGTAGCGCGAGGAAGCGCGGCAAAATAATTAACCGATATTATACTTAGTCGGGTAACCAGACGCCATTCGTAACAGTTTGTACTTTCGTTCGTTTTTGTGTTTCTTTTGCCGTAAATTGTATTATTTAGTTATAGTTTTGTTTGATCGTTGTTTTTATTGCTTATTAGATGTGTTGTTATTAATTTCACTCCCAATTCATGAGATACCATTGTAATAAAGGTTGAAGAGCCCTGAACGCCGCCATTTTTATTGTTTACCTTTAGTTAAGTACCTAACCAAATGGAGTATAGTAACATAGCTGATATCTCGCTACATGCTGTCAATATGTCATAACGCCAACACGCATGAACCAATGACCTGAAGGTTAAAACCGCTCTAACTGTACTCGAATGGTCGGATCGTGCCTCTATTTGAACTAATAGTAACTAACTACAGTTTTTTATGCCATTGTTATGACCTGTTTGTTCAATGTAACGGATACCTATCTACTTTATTAAACTTGTTACTATCTACTGATGTACGTATTGATAGAGACAGTTATTGGTGCATTTTTTTTTTTTTGCTGTCTGATAATCCCCACAGGAGGATTATATCGAACTATCAGACACAAGTTCCAGTTCGCGAAGCCGTCGAGACAATCATAGATTGTGTGTGAGAAAGGCAAACACAAGTCTGATGCATAAAAGTGTATTTTGCACGGCAATTATTATCTATAATCATATACCGCGGTCAATAAAGGACCTGAGTGTAAATGTTTTTAAAAGACGTCTAAAAGACTTCCTCGTCCAAAAAGCATATTACCGAGTTTCTAGCGGAAAAATAATACTGTAAATTGGGTCAAAGAACATTACTCGTATAATTTCTGTTAAAAAAAATATTAATTTTTTAAATTTTTTTATTTATTGACATTTTAATTTAATAATTGTAATACTCCGACATTTAGATTTTTTTTTTCTTTTTATTGCTGACATTGTAATTTATAGTTATACTCTTAATGACCATTGTTATATACCTACTTTAACTTGTAGGTACGCTGTAATGGCAAAACATAGCGTGCTATTAACATAATATTTAAGAACTGTATTTTTATTTTTTACCTATGTTTAACAAGAATAAATTATTAAAGAAGATTTGATTTGATTTGATTTGAACGATCGCCTTATCCTTACCCTAAATAAAAAAAAATATTATGCCAAAAATAATAAAAGTACCTAATGTATTATTATATTTACAGTGAGCTATTATAAAATCCAAAACAATTCAATCCTACTTTTTCCTAACAGAAAATACTTTAAAAGTCTACAGCCACCTGCCTACCTCCTTCCTATTTATATGCCGTAATGCGAGAAAAAATGCAGCAGAAACCATAGAGGTGGTTGTGAAAACTTCAGATAGGTGTGCTTGCTAAGATACGTATACTCAATGTCTTTAAAAAAAATATAGATTTTAAAGCAACAAGTACTTAATTGAAAAAGGAACAAAGTGATTGTACTTACTTCCAACATAGGTACTTATAGCAAAGTACCCAGCTAAAAAAACAAACACAAATAAAATATTATATAGCTTAAATACATCGGTTTAACTTTTATGTAGAAAAAAAAGCAAATTAAATTAATACCTCCCTTCTATGACTTCAAAGCGTGTACGTATTCTAGGGAAATAAGATTTCAATTTATTTTTTCCTTATTTGTAATACATTCCTATGTACTAAATCTTTTAGAGGTCATGATCTCTAGCTATTTCCGGTAAGTATCTCTAAGGCTGTAAGATTAATGGATTTGTGCCCGGTCAATGGCAATAGGCTCGCCCCCTATTACATGGGACCTAAACATACCGGCGAAGTGTGGTTGCATTAGTACACCCCTGCCTAACCCTTCGGAGAATAAGGCGTGATGTTATAAGATTAATGTCATGCTGTAAGTTAATTTTCATAAACCACCACTGCGTATGCTTGTTGCTTTATAATCATAACAATATTAGTCGTCTGGGGGTATTGAATTTGATGGTCTACATCAAATTTCTGTAACATCCAAGGATCCTACAATAATATGTCATTAGGAACCAGCAAGTGGTTGAAACAAACGATAAGCATCGGCGGCTCTAGATTTCGTAGGGCTGAGCTTTTAATAAGTTTATAAATAGCCAAGAACCCAAACAAATCGGCGTGCGTCGCGGCAACCGCCCTTGAACTGAGCCGCGGAGGCTTTCGCGCGGAGCGAGGCTCGCGCGGGGGCGGGGCCCGGCCGGCCAATCAGCGCCCCTTCACATTTTTCAGCCCCCGCCCGCATCGCCGGACGCTGCCCAAAAACAAAAGGATCAAAGTCGGCGAAACCTATCTCTTTCTTTGTGAGGCCAGCAAACGGGCATCGATGAGAGGATAGATACAGTGTGTCGCGCGGGCGCGAATCGATAAAGCGGAGCCCCGCCGTCGTCAGGCGAGCGCCCGCCGCACCTCCTCACCCGCCCGCAACGGCCATTTGCACGGATGTTTACTATTATATTTATTGAACGGACGCTCCTAAGTGGCGATATAAGAATATTTACAAATCATAAGCACCCGATTTGGAGCAATTAGGAGCGTATCGCGGCCGCTCGCCGCGGCTCTAAGTGCTCGCTGAAAGCGACGCAAACTCCCTACCTATCACGTTACTTGATTTTATAAATTTGTATAATAATCACTTACATTATAACGGCTTATACCAATTAGGTTGAGAAATTCAAAGGTTAATTTGAAAGCGATCATTTAAATCCTACTTAATAACTACGTAAGTTAGGCTAACCTTACATTAGAATATGTATCTATCTACCAAGATACGTTTACTTATAAATGACGACCAGACTTAGGTAAATAGGTTTGTGCGACTACAAACATTTTTATTTACGTACCTATTTATTGTCTTCTTTTTAATAAAATAAGGGAAATGTATGAAATAAAAAAAAACATACCTAGATACGTATGTACTTACCTATTTACTGCTTGCCTTATATAGAAAGTTAATTATCAATTGATAAAAATATGAGGTTAGTTAGTAGTAATATAATAATAATAATCATTTATTCGATAGAGACATGGTATTATAAAGCTATTACATTTTCCGAAAACACACAGATATCTCACCTAAGTATATAAGGCTTGCGAAAGTTAAATATTTACAATTACAATTTGAAGTGTCACAGGGCAATCAAATAAAATCGTAAGAATGAGAAAATGACAAAATTAAATAATGTTAAAATGGAAATGTCAAAAAGAATACTTACATTAAAAATAATAAGAATAGTCAAGTCTTCTAATTCATTTCATAAATTCATTGGTATTATAGAAACAATGTTCTACGAGTACGTTGGTATCTGGGTCATAATCAAAATAGAAGTAACGGTTTTGGTAAAAATAAAAGTCGTCAGATTGCATGCAAAATCAACCTTTTTATTGCAAAATATTCTAAACAACATAATCATATGACTGAAAAAGATCGACTTATATTATTTTTGTAAATATAGCCACTATTTACTTTTTTATACGCCACAGAAAATATCAAGTTGTCCACAGAAAGGAATATAATCAACTTTTACATCAACAGTATAAATCGAAATAAAAAGCAAATAACTTGTAATTACTAAATGTACCCAGTGTAATAAAGTAATCAATAAATGATTATTATTAGATCACTATAAAATCAATAAAAAAATAAATTGTGAGAATCCACAGGAGTTATTATAATTGTCCACAGGCTAGATCTAAATAATAATTATTTTTTTAGTAAATTATTAAAAAATATTTTCGTCACTACTGTCGTTGAAAATATTACAATCGATCATTCTTTTGGTTCTGTGAAGTGGAACAACAAAATCATCGGAATCTTCTGACTGAACATCTTCAAAGTACAATCTCTTTTTTGAAGTTACTGGAGAACGTATTTCTAGTGAAGCTTCAGATGTGGGAGAATTGGTAAACGTGGTACATGTAGAGGCATTCGGAGTTCCAATGTTGGCTGAAGGACTAGGGCTTGAAGTAATTGGCATTGATGCACTACGTGGCAAACCGGGTTCTTTTGACGGTGAACGTAATAATTCAGTCTCAACTTCAATTTGTCCAATCTCATAGTGGCTGCATTTGACATGAGGCGCACAGATTATGCAACTTAACCGTCTTGCATGGAGTATATTTGGTTGCTTTTTAGACCAGGAGATTTGGTGAATTTTAAGTGTACCTTTAAAAGGACGTATGATATTTGATGCTGCAATTTCTTCAATTTCTGCCACATGAGAATCATCTATGCCAATCGCTTCAATACCTTTACATTTGGTTTTAACGCAATTCAACAAAGAATTAAAATCTGCTATATCCGATCCAGTTGCAACTGACTGGTCACATATTCGTTTTATACATCCTCCCACACCATCAGGAGCTCCTTTACCATGGCCTGCCTCGCTGTAATGCCATGTTATACTATTAACATTATCTAAGACTTTGCCAAGATAATTCACTATTAAATGAAACATAGTTTTGTTCCTGTATTGCGTGGTGGGCCCATCGCTTAATAAGTGAAAATCTGTTAAATTGGGTGACAAATCTTTGATTTTCTCTAGAATGGGTTTCAAATGAGCGCAGATAAGTATTGGATCATGTCTCAAGTTTTCTGATATTGTACATATTGAGATTGGCTTTAATAAATTGTTTGGTGGTTCCGAATCAGTGTAATAGTATACGCAAGTGTGTAAGCTTATCTGCGGTTTTGAACCGCCAAAGTGAGCAGACTGGATTTCAGCAGAATACTTACACATGTAATTTTCTGAGAAATCAATATGTAAAAGACCTTCAGAGGGGGATAAGTGTTCTTTAATGAAACGAATCGTCTTCGACTGATTAATGATATTAGCACAGTGCTGCATAAAAATAGGAATATTAGAAAATAGAAGATTTACTACTACTTGATTTTTTGTATTTACTGTTTCTTTAATAGTCTTTTTGCAAGTTTTTTCGTGTCCTTTAACTACAAAAGTAACAGATTTTGTAACCCATCTACTATAGGAGATAGAGTCATTCTTGTCGTAGTTACCCAATTGTATAGTTTTCTCAAAACACATTTGACATTTCCTTTCTAAACAGTTAACATTGAGAACATTATCGCAGCATAAACTTTTAGCAACTTCAGTAGCACTATTTTGAGAAATGATTTTTGAATTCCGTAACGCACACACAATCAAATTATTGTTAGTGTGTAATGAACACAAACAAGTATGTCTTGACTGAACTTTTGGGAAGGTAACCCAAAATGGACGATAACGTCTAAATGTTTGGTAAGATATTTTAAGTCCTGTTTTGCTCATAAAAATTTTATGCAAATTTAACAAAGACTCATTAAGGAGACGTATTTGCATTTTTTTCTTATTGCGAGTTATAGTCTCTTTTTTACCCGCCGTGAGTCTACTATGCTCATCTTCTTGTAAAAAGTCACGTATTTTATTTTTGATAACGTATTCCTTTGATTTCTTGCCACACGTAACATTTTTATTGAAATTACAGTTTTTTTTGCAAGCCCTTGCTAGGCGCATTTTGTATTTAGACAACTTAGACTCTAGAATTCTTAACTTTTTCTTAAGGTAAAGATTCTCCGCCTTTAATTTATACTTATTGCGAGCAATCACTGCTCTACCTGATGTGACTCTAGAATGGGATGAAACCGACGTTGTTGGAGTGCCCCAACTTGTAAGTTGCTCTTTTTGCTTGTTATCCTCGCGACGTTTCCTTGCTTTATCACGCCACATCTTTCTAATTTGACGTTGTTGACGAGGTGTATACTGTTCAATAGTTTTCACTAACCCCTCCTTCTTTTTTTTCTGATATCTTTCTCGGTCTTTTTTTCTTCTTTCTTCAAGAGCTGCGGCGTCTAACCTTGCCCGAGCACGACGCATACTTAGTTTCTTTTGCTCTCTGCGTCTTCTTTTTTTTTCTTCCTCCGTTAATTTTTTTCTTGGAGGCATAACTGCTAAAACAAAATAAGCTACATGCAATATAATTTGTGCGAAACTAAAAAAAAATATTATGTATGAGTCTAAAAAACCATTTATGTACTTATTTACTTAAACACTAATTCAACTCTTATTAAAATCTTACAACTATTTTATAGCATAGTTGCTTAATTATTATAAAAAAAAGTCAAAACTGGTCAAACGCGAGGAAATTTAGCAAAAAGTATATAAATAGCTTATAACAATGACAACACAGCATAGGTAACTTCTCAGAAATAAGTCATTATTAGTAATATTATCCCTCCCGTTGACTTTCATCCCTACAGTGGACACAGAAACACAGAAAAGATTTCCACAGAAGGGACTGTCTTGTACAAAATCAAATATAAAATCATCAGTTTTTAGGTTAGAAAAGCATCAATGAAAAATTCATTAAATAGGTCATCTGATGCATTATGGTATAGTTTTTCGTATTAATTAAGTGCACACTTACCTAAATATTTGATAGAAAGGAAAGACTAACGATCTTTGACGAAAAACTTGGAGAATACAATATTTTAGTTCGTTGAAACACACGCACCATACACTTTATCTCAGCATAATGACAAATGACAGATAAATAATAGTTGCCAACATCATAATAAAAATATCGATTTGTAATTGTTGAAATCGATTGTTGAATTCGTATTTTTCGGGTTCACAGAATGGATACGAATTCTGTAACGACTTGTTTAATCAGTTTTTTCTTAATTATAAACGGGATTATTTTTCGAAATGTCATGAAACTAAAAGCTCATTATGTTAGTGATTTATTACTAAAAGACTGAATATCATAAAAGTAATAATTAAATTTTAATGTCCATGCAAAGCTACGAACTCTTAGTCGTAACAAGTCCACAGAAGGGTATTTTGTCATACTGTACCCATAAAAAAAACAGCATTTAATAATAATAATAGGAATATTCTATATCGTGCACATAATTCAAACCAAATTCTATGAATCTGTTAAATCCAATAATACTTATTCTCATATATACTGAGGAAATAAGTTATAACATTTTTTTCGCAAGTTTTGATTATGACCCATCTAGCATTGATTAGTTTTCACTCGGTAGCTAGCCTCGCCCACCTGTCTTGTATGGGGCTGACATGGTCAGCCCAGCTTATCCTACTTATATAATTATTTATAACCATAATTTCAGTGTATCTAAGTTATTTACTGTCATGTCTATTGTTTTAAGATAATGGATAATATAACTATGAAAACCACATCCAATTTCGTGCAGGAGTTTTTACATGATACCTACACGTACCTAATTTCTTTAGCTACGCGTTCTTATCGTGTCAATGGTCAAATAATTTTACAAACAGACAGGTAAACCATAAATTTGAAGATAATTGTTTTAGCTTCTTATTGCTTAGACTTTTTACCCACCAATATTTTGAGGTAGGTAATTTACCAACTTAAGCTTGTTATTTTTCATAGGATATAAATCTATATCCTCGCCAAATTTCAACCAAAAATCCTGTCACCGGCTTCGACGTGAAAACATTGCAAATATCGTTGAAGATATTAGTATAAAATATATACCTAGTCGATTCAAGGAAAAAATACAATTTCCACCTAAATCTCATAGGCTAACGATGTTTAAGCAAAAGTTGTGATACTCAATCGTGATTAAGTATTGTTGATGTCACAATTCTATTGCCATGTACCTAGAATGTGGAATAACAAATAATTTTGCGAAAAATCAAAAGCAAGAAAAATTTAGCGCCCAAGGCTGAAAGTTTAGCCTTTAGCTTGAATAATAATTTATTAAACGTTATTGACTCTTGTTGCTGCTAAAAGTTGAACCTATAGAGAAGAATCCAGCCAGAAACTCCATAGACACTCTGTTAAATTAAGTAGAAGGATAAGTAATTTATTTTCTCGATTCTTTTCCCAAGTAAGTAGGTGACAAGACCGTTTTGACAGCCTATTGATGTGATCATTGCACTGCCAGGTAAGTCGTATGTCTCAAATTCGAATCCAAGGGAGAAACGCAACAGTATGCATACTGCTACTTAACGTCGATATTCTGTGAGAGGGTAGAACCTACTTCCCCGGTCAAACCGATCCATTCATGCTGCGAGACACTACTACTACTAACATGAATGGTGATGATGATGAAGTTAGGTCTTATGGTCGATTAAGGATTGTCTAAGAACCTAAGTAGGTTCTTAGTCAGCCAATCCTTAATCTACTACTAATAAACTTTTGTTTTCTGCTCCACGCCCGTCAACGCGTGACGAAGAATCCTGAAAAGCGCCCTGATAATTTCAAAACGTCGTACCTAAAAAAAGTTTATTTAAAGCATAATTTATATATAAATCCCAATTCTCAGACTTTGGTAAAGTTTGATGTTGGGTTTCCCGTGTTTGTAACTGTTGGGGCATTGGTAAATTAAATGTTTGGAAACCAGTTAGAAATAAACAGAAAAAGGATTAAGCTTAATGATAAATTATTTGTTGCGACTGCTACACTAGAGTTCTCGGGTTCTATTGCCGGGTCGAGCAAAATGTGCGCTATAAAATTTGGGGTTTAAAATTCTGCCCGGTGAATGGCAATAGCGAGCCTATTGCCCCCTATTACATGGGACTTAAACAATCCGGCGAAATGTGGATGTAAGGACATTGGTACAACTCTGCCTAACCCTTAGGGGAATACAGGCGTGATGTTATGTTTATGTTTTTGTTCAAAACATGTATGTTACGTTGTTATTCTCACTAAGTAGGTACTTAGTGGTTCGGAATTACAGGTTGTGCCCGAGTCGTGGTAATAAATTCACCCCCTATTAAATAGGACCTAAACATAGAGGTGATTTGTGGGTGTATATCAGTACAACTCTGCCTAAACCTTCGGCGAATTCCTATAAGGTCTAAAGGGTACACGGGTTAAGGGGTAAAACATAAATAGAGGTAAGTACAGTTCCTACAGTTTTCTTCTTAAGTTTCTATAGTTTTCAATGCCAGCTAAATTTATGCAACAAATCATTAATGGTGTAAAACCTCAATGGCTTTGATCTAGTAAAAGTTAACGAAATGTAGGTACAGTCGCCAGCAGGTCAAGGTATACAAAACGGTCAAATTCCTCCAAATGATTTTAAACCTTAAATTGTTGAAGATAAAGTTCAAAATCACCTGAGAAAATTTGACATTTTGTAGTAACTTGATGTGCTGGCTACCGTTCTTAGGTATCCGAGAAACCGGTAACCGGTAAAAATATTAAAAAAAAAACCTTAACAAGTCGGTGTTTTTTAAATGTTGGTACAGCCTCAATTTAAACGGAACGATTTAGGTTCCAACTTATAGGCTTATTTTCGCTAGAAAATATTCAATTATTTCCAAATTCACTACGTAGGTACCTACCTACTTAAGTGGTTGTGAGATTTTCTACACAGTTTTCTAACTATCCTACCATTCTTTATTACTGTAGCCTCATTATAGGGCCTCATTTTCTGAAAAAAAACACTGAATAATTAAAATTGAAATAATTACCTACCTACGTATAAGAATTATACTTATAGACAACTCTTATAAAAAAGTCGGTTAAAACCCTTAGGTAATGAGTAGGTACTGTAGAAGCACCAGGATTAATTTAATGGGATGGTAATGCTTCTACGTTAAAAACACTGGATTAAGAAAATCACGACTTCTTTATTCGTTCAAGGAATCAATCTTAGTCTTCTGACATTCATATATAATTATTTTCTAGACATATTTCAAACACTACTTACTTTTTTTGTTTAAATATTCTACATGCCGGGACGCGCACTTGAAAACTTCTTGTTACAAACTCCTACAGTACCTACCTACTCATTACCTAAGTAGGTACTAACTAACCATTTTCGTTCAGTAATGGTTGAAAAATATCCTAATAGGTAGGTACCTACAGCTCAAAAAATTGCATTTACAAATTGTCTTATTTATATAGGTTATGTAGACGTATACGTACTATTTAGATAAATAAATAATCCATGGTATTTCATTAAAAAAAACCACAGCAACAATCTAAAGCCAAACGTCACAGCCTTGGGCGCCAAATTCATTATTTTCTTCTGGTTTTTCGCAAATTGTTCGGTTATAAACACAATCTAGGTACCTACATACATACAAACCATCACGCCTGTATTCTCCAAAGCGTTAGGCAGAGGTGTACTGTACACCCACACTTCGCCGGTATGTTTAGGTCCCATGTAATAGGAGACAAGCCTATTGCCATTAACTCGGCCTACATGGCATTAGAAATTGCGACATTAACAATAATTACTTATTCACAATTGATTATTTAATAAAAGTTTATTTATTAAAACTTTTATGGATTTAGGTGGACATTGTAATTTTTGAAAAACATCTACTACTCTCTCCTTCTTATTTGCGAAACACCAATATTTTTTTTAATTTAGCGCCCATTTTAATTAAATATTATTATTATAAAATTTATAACAAGACTATGGCCCTTTTTATACAAAAGCGCCATCTATTAAGAAGACTGAAAAGTATTCCTTCCTAAGGAAGTCAGTTCACTACGACCTGCCATCTAGCGCCGAATAAATTAACGACAACATCATGCCTACTCTGTAAAACTTACAAAATATTTAGACAGATGGCGCTGTATTCAATCTTCAAATGCTACGTTTGAGAAAATGTAATTTAATAAATCTCTTGTTAAATAATTTAGATTTGAGACGAAAGGTATTATTAAATTCAATAATTATTTTTGAATCACGATTGTGTAAAGAAAACTTCTTTCGGCAGTATTTTATTGCTGCGTAGTAGACTACTTTACCGACAGAGCTATTTCCGGTTCGCGCTCGACGACATCACGCATACGCAAACTCGAATTAGGGCTAACTTCACTTCATAAATGTTCGATCTTTTTCAACTACTTCGAGGCTTGAGCTTTTTGGGATTACGCTTTTCGGTAATTATTGTTTTACTCGTTGCATACAGTGTGGTTCTGAAATTATTTATTCTTATTCTAGTCAAAGGTGAGTGACGCGTTATTTCGAGGTGTGAGTGTGATCATAAAACCGTAACAGTTTGGCGCGTTGGTTAGATTCTGTCAACATAGCTAATAAAGTGTTCACACGCAGTAGTTAATGCACGTGTAATTACAATACAAACGTGATTTTTCGTTCACAGACATGGCTTTGAGCGTTGCACTACCTCTGGCAGGCTTGGAGACAGATAATTACAACTCGTTCAGTTCGTACGGGCATATCATAGACATAGCGGGCCTATCTCAGTCACAGTCGAGCCCGAGTCCGTCAGTCTCCAGTGAATCTAGCGGTATCGGGTCGCTGGGGTCGCTCAAATCAGAATCGGTCAACAGCGACTCCCTGCCGTCTAGTCCTCAGACAACAGAGAAGGTGAGTGTACATTTTCGCACTATTTTGTTTGCATTTGTCCTGGCCTTGACCTCTCTATTTTCATAATATTCCGTAATGGCGAATGTTATATTACGCTATCAATGTTGTGTACATTATCGAGCTGTGATAATGGAAAGATTTTGGAGGCATAGGTTATTATAATATACATTTCTATTTGTATCGCAACCAGTGCTATAAATAATGAGTACTATAATGTAGATATATATAGTCTAATCAAAATGTCTACCTATTGCCGTTAGGTTCTTGCTAAAATAATTTTGCAACTGAGATGGGATGGAAGGTGGTCGAGTGACGTTCTGTTACTCCTTTTGCTAACGTAAAATGCAGTCAGTCGCTTTATTATGGGCATTCGTTATTGTGCGCATTTTAATGAAATTTTGTGTATTGTGTGAATGTGATATGCCTTCTTTCAGAAAATATTCGAGCCCGTGGTGCAACCCCAGCCACGTCCAAAAGAGAAGAAAGTTGATGACATCAAAATCGCGTATGGAGGACGCGACGTCCTCAACCTGATGGGTAATCTCACTGACCCGCGGTGGAGCTACCGACCCACTGTGCTGCCACCCAATAACCCGACGCTGTTCTTCGCCAATCGCTCCCAGTACCACCGGTTGGGCCCGTATGGAACTCGCACACAGTACGTAAAAGACTCGTGCCGCCTCTGCGGCTTCTCATGGGTAGTGGCTGCCACAGAATGATGTGACTATGAGTCAGCATAAATTGAGAACAAACAAATGTTAAGTGGGTATGACTGGAACACATCAGGATGCATATCACCTTCTCTAAATATAATGTCACCTAATGGTGCTCCACACTATTATTAGATGAACCATGACTCTAGTTCATGAATGTTATGAAATAATTAATTGTGACGACTTGTTGTTTTCAACAATGACAAGAAATGACTTTTTTATTTTGCTCATGTTATCTTTTTGACTTAAGTTTTTACATTCTATTTTACTAATTTGTTATCAGATAAGCATGAAATGTTTTACCATGACTGACAAAAATTATAAACATTAAAGTTCCTTTAGTTGAACTAAAGCCAATGGTTCAGTGGCACTCTCCTATGATAGTTTCCATGATGCTTGCCTGCTGTGCTCCAGTTCTACGGATGACTGTGGAATATGTATGTGGCTATCGTCTCGCGCATTCGTAGAGTTACATTTTAAACGTGACTTAATACTGTGATCTTAATTTAAACAAGACAATTTTTGACAAATTCTGTGAATGAAATGCGTGACGATACATGACTTCGTTTTTTGTTTTTAACTTATTTAATTGTGTGATAAAGTTAGGCTTAATTAATGCTACGGACTTGCAATGCCATAAATATTTCCAGATTTATTCCAAAAATCAGCATTTTAAGGTCCCAGTCTAATTGAAAAGACAATATTAGATCAAATTTTTAAATCTCTATTCCATCAAAATATCAATTATCATTAATTAATTAAAGTAATATATTATGCTACACTTAGTTCCTCTTAGAAATGTTAATGATTTGTTATCCAAAGAATATTATATTAACTATAAATTGTTGAGTATACAATTTATATTGATTAGTATAAAATACAAAGTGTTGAACTCTTCAACTCATGGATTTTGTGTCCAATTACTCTTAAAGCAATATTTAAATTATAGACATTTACTTATATTATCATAATGAGTTATTTCCCACCATTACACGTAACAGTTATTATTTAAATATTGTTTTATAATATTCTTTAGTCTCTAGGAGATAATTTAGATATATTCCACAGTCATTTATCAATAGGATCGTCATTGTTTAAACCAAAAGGCTGCTTCTCGGATGTTATTTAAATTTACGATTTGGACGAGATAGGCACGAATTTAAAGCCAAGCTGTAGGTTAATTTTAAGATATAATTATGATTGTTGGATTTACCGTCCGAGCATTACATAATAATAGTGATGACATATAATCTAGAGAATACGATCTTGACACATTACCCTAAAATCAACTCCTTATCAACTCAACTATAAAGCTTTGAACAACTCATTTGTAATTATAATATGATGAGCCCATGTGGAACATAGTCAAAATGGGTTATCAGTGCATATCATCACAAATTAATGCAGTGATTAGATATTCTAAGGTATTAGTAGTTGTTACAGACCGTTTTAAAACGTTTGAGTCATTGATATGCCCAGATGCTGGGCTCCTAGTGAAATTATAGTAAGTGTCGTTAACAGACTGGCAATATCTCTATGTACGTGCATATATAAATGTAATATTCGTGGTCTCTTAATTTAGTCAAGATATTTAATAGTGTGAGTCTCTTCAATTACATGTAAGTAATGTATAACATACTAACTATAATGAATAATAATTGATACTGTCCTTATGTGCAACTTTAGTTCTGCTATGTTGTGATCAGCTTTAAATTGAAACTGGAGTATTTGTACACGATAATGTTGACATATTTCCCACAAAGTTATTTTTATAAAAAATGTTGATATGAGACAATACAGTATGTAGTTTCCAAGAATTTTCTTTACATCTACTTAATGGATTTTGCTTAAACATTTGGCAAATATTTTGGAAGGGACCAACATGCGCGCATTGTTTTCTCTGAACACTAGTTTGCCAGAATAGAAGTTCACCTACAAAGCAGAGCTTTGTCGTGGTTAAGTTTCAAATTGAATTTTAAGCGACTGCTCTAAGTCAAACTTTCATTTCTGTTTTGTCTGTTATCAATTAACTGGGCTATGAACACAAAACTTAAGCAAGTAGTTGAAGTTTTACAAATATTTATTTATATATTTATGATTCAGTGGGTAATGACTGAACATATAGCATGGATCTCAGAATGCAGCTAACAGTGATACACATTCTTTAAAATGCCTTTGTAGGAAGCCGCCCCTTTGCGTACTGTTGGCGAAAAAAAATATATTATCAATGTTAAGGGGTGTCTTCATTTGCCTAGTGTGCTATATCCTCAGTCACACGGACTCACAAAATGGTTGTTATTGGTTATTTTAAAATCAAGTGATGCATTCAGATTATTTTTAGTTATTAACTTATAATATGACAAAGCTGCAATCGAATGTAGTTCAAAAGAAAGTATTTGGAGCGATACGCACAGTTTAATAGACTAGCTCTTGTTGTGAATGTCTTCTTAAGTTTAGTAGGTGTGATCCCCATAGGCCGCAGCGAGCTAGTGGCTCGACCGGCGCGCGGCGCGAACAACAAGAGAGGCCGAGGTGCGATGCAATATTTGCATTCCAGTTTTGTGTTTAAGTTAGCAGCCGAGGGTAGTAGTTGTTAATGTTTATTTAATCCACATTGCCAAATATTTTGGTTGTTGTGCTATTTATTTAACAAAATTTTCTAAAATATCAATTTAGTACCTTCCATTACTAAGTGTCTTCAAGTGATTTTACAATGTTTAAATCATTTCAATTTTATGCATTTTATTTTGTTTTAGTCAAATCATATACATGATATTATACATAATATTACCTATATGTTGTATTATATATATTGTTCATTCATATGATAAATATTTTTTTCTCATTGAACTGTAGTCAAATGACAGTATTTTTATAATGAAAATTGTATAAGGAAAGGGTTTTTTGCCTGACGCGCGCTGCCAACGCCTTCGCGGTCCGTTCGCGGGCTCGCGGGCCGCGGCTGCGCGCGTCCAGTGGGTATTACGTATATCTGATAAGCATTATGTAGGTTTAGCGAAATAGATTAACTCGGAGATGAACTCCAAGTACCAAAACTTATTGGTTCAATGTTGTTCTCATATTATGGTGATATAGTGCGTCGCGCGCGGCGCAGAGCTCAATATTTTTAGTAACCCTTAAGAAAATTAATACCTCTTTTGAAAAATAAAATATATATGATATAGTATATCCAATTGATAATCACATATTATGTATTTCCCTGTTTATTTTGATGTGATATCATAAATGACTGATCTGAATTTAGTTTTTAAGTTGGTTATTGATATGCAGTGCTATTTCGAGAGTGTAATTAAGATTTAATATTGAAAGTGCCAATGCTCGTAATTTAATCTTTATGACTGTTCCTTTATCGTAGCTGTTTGTAAGGGCTCAGCCCTATACTCCTTTGTCAACTTCAGTATAAGCAATCTTCCTTACTTACACTTAAGTTTTCATTTTTATTGTTACTTTAATGAAATCACGTAAAGTGCACAATCTCAGTAATGCTTGCAATATTATGTGTAACATGTTTTATTCCTCACTTATAATTTATAATCCAGCGTAATGTTAAGAGTACAATATGAGATGATGTTATATCATTCTAGTATCAAAATTAGCCGAAGATGTTAATATTATTAGTTAGGTAAAATTTTAACATAGCTTTGTATAATTGGGATGTTTTAGTATTTAGTAGTGTATAATGACGGCGTAGTGGCAAGCAAAATGTCTCGTGAATGAAGTGAATACTGTTAGTGGCAATAATACTCGATGTAAGTCCCCTGCCAAGAGACTTGAACAGGGTCGCGCGCCGCCGCCCGCGCCCGCCCGCGGGTACGCAACTGAACGTTAGGAACTAGGCGTTTATTTGTTGTAATTATAATAATAGACGTAGGTATTTTATCGTACTTAAATAATTATTCTTGCGATGCCTTAATTCTGGTTGTCAATTAGACATGTCTCTGCCTAGAGTGTTATCATTGTTTTTATTTATTTTAGTTTTTTTGCTGTTCCGGCTTCCTCCGTGAACTTCCAGTCCGGGCTGTTCTTTTGAAATGATTTTGAGGTCGATTTATTTTTACCTAAGTGTTCTTATTAAATGTTACCAAAATGTTTTTAATAAAATATTTTTATATGTAATTTTGTTGTTTCACTGGTTCGTATTTAGCATCGTTTGGCGTAAACTTCTGCCTACACTCTACTACAAATAGCTTGAATGAATGTGCAAATGAAAATAGAACTGTGTTACTTTTTTAGTCCTGCATCTGTATGTGATATTATTTTGCCAACTACTACACAGCGTTAACTAATAAAATTGGTCACGTTTCTTGGCGTAAACATGTATTTTCGGGCGTGAAGCCAACAACAAGCATTAGACACAGTCCACTGACAAAATTATGTTATGAGCTGGGTCAAACTACTTAAAATATTTTTACATAACAAATTACATGTGTGCTTGTTTGTTTACTAAAGTAGATAATACGGTTTGTTTACATTTTATTAGCGTTTACGTCACCACGTTCCTTAATTGCTGTGCTGCGCCATTTTTGTGAAATATGGCCCTGAAGTTGACGGAATATTCCGCTGCAATCCCTGTTTTATTGCATTGATAAATATAATTTAAATAATGTGTAAGTGCGATAGGTAATTTGTACCTATGCTTACACGTTTCGATTATAAGATAATTGGTCTTCCGAGTCCTAATCTGCATGTGATAATGATAACCCTGGGATATAGCGGCAATGAAATTTTAATTTGGTATCTACTAGCTTCGGAAGTAGGTACCTATTAGTGACCGACCGAAACATGTTATTTTGCCGAAACCGAAACCGAAACCGAAGGTTCGGTTTCATTGTAGTTTCGGCCGAAACCGAAACCGAACCTTTTATAAAAAAAAAGTCCTTAAAAAGTCGAAAAAATGTTAGTAAGCCCGTTTTTTTCTAAAATTAATATCTCGCCGACCTATAATTACAGGTTTCTACTTTCAAAGATTTATCACAATGAAATTTCAGCACAGTTACAGAGGTTCTGTTTGAAAATTTAACTACCCTATAAAGTGAAAAAAAAATACATTATTTGTAACACAAAGTTAGCGATTTTTTAATGGTGGTATAAAATAAAACAAATTTATTATTAAAATATGATGCTTATATATTATGTTTATTTATTTTCAGTTACTTAAATTTTAATTATACTCACAAATATCACAATCAGTTAGCCTCGAATGGCTAATTCAAATATATGTAATTAGATAATCAAAATATCAAAAAATTGCCAAATCGGATGTCTTTCCTTTTGTGACATTTTTTACCTAAAACAATAAAATTATTCATTAATTAAAACAATTTATTTTACCGGATTAATCGCGTTTACTATTAATTATGTGTACAACTAAACCCAGAAGCCCAGCCCAACACTAACCCTAAGCGTACGTTACTCGTAAATCGTCAAAAAACCTACTCACACCATTACATTACTTAAATTAATAACTATTCACCTTTCATCTTATTGCATAGGCAGGTACCTACAATCGTTATTACATTAATAGTACACGCAACTAAGATGAATTTTAAACTTTAATGAAGCAGGTACCTACTTAACCTTGGCACTTACACCTTTAAAATTAAATATATTCGTCAATAGGTGGCAAACTATTAAAATGTAATATTGTGTAAATAAGCGTTAAATATTAACTATAACATGACGAATTCACAACAAAAACAAATTAAAATACTTGATCAAACTACTTACCATTATTCGCGGAACAAACACAACAGGTATTGACACGTCTACACGAGCAAAGCGCACTGATTTAGGTAGTTGCCGGCGGAGTCAGGCGAGCGACGCCATATTGCCAGCCGTGCCGAGCGCGCCCGACGTTAGCCGAGCGCGACCCGAAGGTACGATGTTGTAAGTTTCGGCGCGGCCGAAAGGTTCGGCCGTTTTTGGCCGAAACCGAAACTCGGGCCGAAACTTGATTTTTTGGCCGAAACTGGCCGAAACCGAAACCGAAACCGAAATTTCGGTCGGACACTAGTACCTATATATATAGAGAAAGTAGGTAAAGACGATCGTGATTTTCCAAACTAATTGCTCGGTCTTCACTACCTACTTGAGAAACTCATTTACAGAGACAAAACACAATTAATTGTGTCGAACCGATGAATGTATTTTACTCGGTAAATATTGCATACTTGTATACCCGAAGGATTGGCAGACCGAGGTACTTCTACACGGCTACAGGTCAACCTATACAAATCCAGTTTAAGCTGATCTCGCATTGCTTAGGCTTAACATACAATAAGAGGCTAGCGTAAACTGGATTTGTATAGCTTGATGTGTAGCCGTGCTAACAACTTTGACGTACACACGGCTACACCACGCTACACATCAAGCCATACAAAACCAATTTAGACTAACCTTGCATTGTAAAGGTTTTCCCTATAATTCTAGGCCAGCTTATACTGGTTTTGTGTAGCCGTGTGTTCCTACTATGTGCTTTACTGCTACAAAGGTTAATTAGAGACTACGGTATCCGTATCCCCTTATCCAGTGCTGTAATTAAGTGGGTGAGGCTCAGAGCGCAGAAATGAATAGTTCGTTTTACTAATTTATAAGTACTTGAAAATGTAGAGTAGATCAATTGCCCCTCAATACAATATTCCACGGGCACGGTACTGCATGGGACCTTAACATACCGGCTATCTGTGGATGTACGCACGGCTACACATCAAGCAATATAAAACCAGTTTACGCTGGCCTCGTCTTGTAAACGAAGCCTGTACAATGCAAGTTATGCTTTGTTTTGTTGACCTGTAGCCGTGTGTACATTAATTACACCTTTGCCGCCCTTCGGAGGATACATGCGTGATACACATAACTTTCCATATCTTGGAAACTTCTGAAGCGATTTTGATGAAACTTGCACTGTTAGGGAACAGTTTTAACGATACTTGATTCATAAAATATATTATAATATCGTAAAGACTGAGAGGAGACCCGTGTCTTGCAATGGGACAGTAACTGGTTTTGATAATTTTGAGAAAATGTGGACAAACATATGTACCTATGTTTGTCCACATTTTCTCATCTGACAGATGTGGCCCATTTAATGACTGTAGCTATGTAGCTACAGTCATTAAATGGGCCACATCTGTCAGATGCCCTTAAAGACCAACATACGAATATTGTGTACACACGGCTACACATCAAGCTATACAAATCCAGTTTAAGCTGATCTCGCATTGTATAGGCCTCCCGTTTATTAAGAGGCTTGCGTAAACTGGTTTTGTATAGCTTGATGTGTGTCCGTGCGTACGAATGCTCACGATATAGACCTAGCAGTACAACTTAAAGGATAAACGATATTAAATTTATTTCTGTAAATACCTACTTATGCACACACGGCTACAGGTCAACCTATACAAATCCAGTTTAGGCTGATCTCGAATCGTATAGATAGGCTTCCCATACAATAAGAAGCCAGCGTAAACGGGATTTGTATAGCTTGATGTGTAGCCGTTCGTACCTTAAACTGCCTCATTAGCAGCGGGGGGACAGTTTCATACATTCATCAATTTGCAAAGATAGAACAGCCATCTGTTAGATGCCCCCGAAAGGTTGATAGTAAAAAGTTGACAAAAATGCCAACAGATGTCAGGATAGGCGACCGGCAGTTCAGTATTACCAGAGTAATAATATAAATAATTAAATTAAATTAATCATTAATTACATCCATAACATTTAAATATTTGCAAGAATAATATGCTTACATTAAATATGTGAATATTTTCTTATTACAAAGACGTGACACCATATTTCTGATCTGGCAAGGTCTACTGATGTAGAGTTGTCATTTAAACCGGCTCTTTCCCAACTTGTGGTAAAAAGTTTTAGCTCTTGGAACGTATTTTGGGGTAATCGAATGAAGATAATTAATATAATTCTGTATCGAATCGAATAAATCTTCATAATTTCACACTTGCAAGTGATGCTTGGGTGTGAAAAGATTTTGGATCTGAAAAGAAAATCTTTGGAAATCCAATGTTGACGAAAATATGTAAAAAGACTGGGCAAATTTCTATCACCTAAATGGCAGCCCTGAAGTGATAGTTTAATCATGTGACATATGTCATATTTACAAAATGGTGGACATGGTGGTTGTTGTTTATTGCGCGGACGCACTTTGCTTTAGAATTAATATTATGGTGGGCTCTTGTATTGAATATATTTGCAGAAAACAATATCTTCCCACTATAATATTAATTCTAAAACTAAACTGCAACCAAGGAAACTTAAGATAACATAAGTAAACTAAAACTTCATTAGAGTATAATATATATACATATAATATAATTATATACCTAACGGATATAATTGTCGGGGGCAACTTTCAGATGGCGCTTCGAAATGTATTGGCAAGAATAGGTGCGAGAGGGCTCTCTTTTCCCTATATATTATTATACTCTTTGCTCATTAGTCTAGTCGGTCCTAAGCGCGACTGCTACGCTAGAGCATAGAGTAACTTATATATACTGCGCTAGAGGTCTTGGGTTCGATTCCGAGGTCGAGTAAAGTGTTATTGGGTTTTTCTATGGAATTACATATCATTCGCAACTCGGAGTTTGGATTATGTACTCTGTAAATGGCAATAACCTCTACAAAAACATATCGGCGAACTGTGGGTACATTTCTGGTTTTTTTTTTTTCAATACATACCTACTTAATTCACTATATCCAAACTAACGATGCATGAAAAATTTGATAATAAATTGCTTTGAAATTCAGTTTCAAATTTCACACGAACAAACAAACTTACACTCATTGCCAGGTTTTGTAGGTAGTAGGTATGGAGGGTAGAGGCAGTAGGTAGGTACCATAGAAATATAAATTACAATACCGGTAATAATCCATACATTCTATTAATAACTAAATATCTAAGTTTACTTAAGTGACATCAGTATCAACGTGCTATCTATCAATTTCAATTTTTATTTTGTTATTCACGTGTTATTGTGAGTTTGTGACAGATGATGTTACGCTGTTAGATAATAAATACCTCTAATGCATAATAAACAACAACGGTAGGTATATTATTAACTCAAACTAACTTTACCTAGAGCTGTCATATCTTATTAAATAGCCAGATTGTAGCAGTTATGCCTTTCTTTTGTCTGCTAACTCGATCGAGATTAGCGGTAAACATTGTCTATTTACAAAATGGAGGACGAAAAATGTAAATTGTAAACGCCATCGAGACGCCATCTTTCAAGCAACGTGAACATCGCGAAATATTATTACAGTCCAGGCTACTGGAGTGGAAAAAGGCGGGCCGCCCATTTGTTATTAAAAAACCTTAATGCAGCGCCATCCACAAGATCGGCGCGTAAACTGTTTTTACACTACGTTGCTGAGGTGAGTAATGGCAGTAGGCACGAGATGGCGCTATAGGTATGGTTAGTGCTCTTGCGTTACTGAGAGATGGCGCTGTGTGTTTCAAACGGTTAATATTTTCATTACTTTTTGCGATTGCATAGTAAAAATAAAATTGAATACAATTTTAAAGAGTAACCCACTGTTTATGGTTATATACGAAAGTGCACCATACTTCCTCCCCTCTTATCATCATTTTCCCATCTGATAATGGAGCTAGCTTCCAGTCTCACCAGATGCAGCTAAATTCAGACCCCCGTTACCGTTTTTTTAACCAAATAATGTAATTTCAAACAAAAAAACAAAAAGCATTAGAAACGACAACGTTACAACATCGGAATGCACGTGTTCATAACTTCTAACATTTTTGATGAACAGTATCTACCTAATGGCGCCCAGCGTGGGGCAGTTTGGATTGTAGACGAATACCAAATCACAAACGCAACGCAATCACAATGCTGTGGGATACGCTAGGTTAGGAGGAGTGGGTACTCCAGATTCTTGCATAAAGTCAAAATGTAATGTGTCTGAAATACTAAACAAAATTAAGAATTTTCCTGCAGGGCAGCCGTCCTGCTGAACTATCCCATAGGTTATTCTTCAACAGTCGATTTTCTAGGGTGGGCAAAAAGGTTTCTCAACTGGGCATTGCCCACCCTGGCCCACTCCTCACCCCTAGCTACCCTCATGGAGACAAAAAAGTTCTTAAAATAAATTATCATGTCACGATCTACTTAACAATAGTTTTTACGAAAAATATATTTTTTAACAGCGACAATAAATCCAGGCGCGTCGTCGATTCCCAAAATTATTCGCGACAAAATACAATTTCACGAACTACATTGTTCGAAATCATAATGGAATATAGTCTGAATTGTTTTTTACGCGCCGTAATAACCGCGGCAATGATGTTTTTGTTTGGAATATCCACTTTTGTGTAGGCATAATGGGTGTATTCATTCAAACGGGAGCAACTGAAAAGTGTCTCTTTTATCAGTCGCACAATGGGCGGGAATCAAAGAAATTACGAATTCCACGGACCGATGTTCTACAGTGTAAAATAAAGACGGGATAGCGCCTTTGTTGGTTTATAATATTTTCATTGTTGATACGACACAGTTTCTGATATTTATGATAGATATGCATCTGGGAAACAATGGGGTGTTGTGTAATCTGTAATAAATAGGTCGCGGAAGGCTGTTTATAATTTTCAAAATAATAAGTACCTACGGCACTCTTATTTTTATGCACAATACAGAAGAAAGACTCCAGCAGTTCTATGCGTGATGGTTCGATTCCCAGGTCGAGCAAAGTCTTACTTTCAAACAATTCCAATTTTGTATCATTTTATAAATTATGATACAGATTGTCCCAGACCGAGTGGTCCAAAGATAAATGTGGAATAGGAGGATATATCTACCTACTATCTATATACTATATAATATATAATACCGACAAAAATAATACCGATGACCATAAAAGCAAGGCCTATAAACCCGACACCCATAAAATCGACCTACAAAATCCTAACACAAGTAAGAGTGACGCCCGTAACACCGACGGCCATAATACTCACGCCCATAAGACCGACGCCTATGAGACAGAAATACGTAGCACCAACGCCTACAACATCGACACCCATAAGACCGACGCCTATACCTAAGACCGACGCTCATATCACCCACGACTATAAGATCGGCGCCCTTAACACCTACGTCCATAGCATCGACGCCTTTATCAAGGATCAGACCAACGTTTATAACACCGACGCCAATAAAACCAATGCCTTTAACACCGTCGCCCATAAGACCGACGCCTATAAATCCAACGACGACCATATAACTTTTTTTTTTTAAAGTTTACTAGCAATGTGGGTCACACATTACTAGTATTCTTGTTAACCCCTCGTACTAACTAAATGCTTGTATTACGAGTGGGTTCACGTCGGTAGTGCAATGGGTGAGTTTCGAACCGACAACCACATGATCGCAAGTCCGACGCCCTAACCATTAGGCTACCGCCGCTTTGGCGATGACCAATGCCCAAAGGACCGACGGCGTCGCCTTAATTAAAACTTACCTTCATAAAATGTCTATAAAGGTAACATCGTACTCTGCCTCACCCTTCGGGGAACACTCATAGACTTCCAGAATTCTATATACCTATAACCTACCTATATTCAATTAAAACTATGGATCCGAAATCAGTTGACGTACGAAATACGGTAAGCAAAATATATGAATAGACGGAAATTGTAAGCCTAGGGGCGTTAATTGCCACATCTTGTAGATTGACATTCGCTAGATCGCAAATTTTATGGCCCATCAGACTCCCATTCGACACAAAAACAAATAAACCAACACGCAATAAGTAGGACCTATTCAATCAAGGCGAATTTTAATTGAATATATCGGCACTTAATCACAAAATCGAAGGAGCAATTTAAGTAAAAATTTATTTGTTGCCGACTCTTAAGCAAAAGGTATACTTAGTTACTTTTGTAGTATGTTATGTTATTAGTGCAACTGCGCAACTATTGACATGAACCATGAATGGCTCACTTGATAGTGATAAGTAGATAATATTATGCGACGACGACGAAGCAGAATCAATTCAGAAATATATTTTTTACTAACACACAATATATTTTTTACAACTACAAAGTACGTTAATGTTGTATGTGTATTAAAAAAACCTAAAAATATCAGGCAGAGGTTACCTATAAAGTTTTGTTGAGGGATGGAGGAGTTGAGGGATTCAAAAGAAATATTTTCTTTGGTCTCCATAATGTGG
This sequence comes from Subacronicta megacephala, assembly GCA_958496365.1. NCBI lineage: Eukaryota > Metazoa > Arthropoda > Insecta > Lepidoptera > Noctuidae > Subacronicta > Subacronicta megacephala. The sequence continues at coordinate 12,852,553 of OY292515.1, forward strand.
AGGGATGGATTGTGATAAGTCAGATATGATGGAAAAGATATTGAGTAGGTAATGAGATGACGACTAACAAGGATGAATGGAAGAAAAGGACATGCCGTACCGAACCCAGATAAATTAGGAATGGGGTAGAAAGATGATGATGGGTATGAGACATCAAAACTGCTAGCCCTGTTGATAGGTACCAGTCGCTTGAGGTTTCTAAAATAATTCCAGTATCTACAAAGAATGAGATTAGTGATGAACTTGCTATGGACAGAACCAAGAATGTTATATTAACTTTCATGGATAGAACAAAAATGCTATACAGGTCAGACACTTTTATAGTAGCCATTTTTTAAGATTTCAAGCGTGTAGGTACATTTTCTTTCAAGTGATATTAGATAGGTAGGCTGGTGGGTATTACAAATATATAAACATAAACACATTTGTAAATGATCTAATTAAAAACACAAAACTGTATAATCAGATATTTTTTTCCCTTAGGATTTAGGAATACCGTATCTCCACAAATACACAAGGAATACACTTATTTGAACTAATAATATGGCTACGAAGAATATTGCTTTGGCGCAGCATTTCGCATCGATTCCTTTGACGTCATAGTGTGCTACTGTACAAGGTTCACTGCTTGGTAGCTTCTTCAATGAAAACGGCATAGTTTTACAGTAGAATAAATCACTCTAGGCTCAAGCTCCATGGGTTTGGAAACGCTGGTAAATCATTCTTATTTCAAAGTTATATTTTTGAAAACTCGCAAACTTTTTTATTGCTTTATTTATTTTCTTTGTAAAACTAAGGATTGATTTGTAAAAAAATACAATGTAAACAGACGTCTTGACGGATGACAATCAAAACACAGATAAGTATATAAAACTTATACGAAATTTTAACTACTTACCTCTTTATTACGAACTCATACTTTTTCTATAAACAACCTCTTTAAGCTTAGGTACTCTCTTTGCCATTTGAATGGCATCTGAGCCGGTTATTTTCTTTTCAGCCAGCACTATTGTTCGGAACTTCTTTTTAACACAAAGTATGACTTCACTTTGAAATAGAACAAAACCGAGTTTCTTTGCAAGTGAAGATGTTTAAAAAGTTCCCTATTGCCTTTTACATGAGCGTACCTGTTTGTACAAAGAGTCTCTTGTATATTTTGAATAGGAATCGGTAAATAAGTATCGCTCAATGAGTAATGTTAAACAGTGGTCCATTGAAATGGCTGAAGCCTTTAGAAAATCACCCTCCTTTCGAGTCGCTTTTTGCGGGCTCTATTTATGTTTTCCACATTTTCCATATAGAATTTCGTGCTTGTGATGTCGACTGAATCTTCCATTGAAATCTCACACTCGGGAGTTGGCAATTCAGCAGTAAATTAACACCATTCAGTAGCGGTCTGGAAGATGCCTAAAAGGTCTATCTATGAGGTTTATTAATGTGTATATATCTAACTACATTTATGTAAGTAAAGGCTTCTAAAAAGTAATACAGGTTATTTAAGTTACACAGACTCCTTACCCCCCTAATTATTTACATTTTCTCTGTCCATCCAAAGGTTGTCGGGAAGATATCGTTTATAGCGATAAGACCGCCATTGTACCCTTATTTTAATTATGTATTGTGTTTCTTATTAAACATGTGTACATTATAGATTATTCTATTCTATTCTATTCTAGAGGTTCACTTGTATTTTGATCACAAAAATGTTTAAATACAAGCGCATATAAGTTCCAAAGAATTTCCCATTCAACTCATTTTCCTATTTGGCGGGACACAAAAAGCGGGTGGCTGGTAACACAATTGGGCCAGCTTTTGTTCGACGCCGCTCCAACGAGCATTCTTTTGCCAGCGCCTGGAACAACTGTTTCTAGTACGATAGCCTTACAATGCGAACTATTGTTGCCACCATAATTGTACCTTGCCTCATCTACTCGAGGGCTAGCTAATAGCACCGTAATTAAACACGTAATTGGTGGAAGAATTAAACCTAAAATCCAATGGCAAACAAACGTCTAAATTATTTTCGAAGAACACACTCTAAGTTAAATATAAAACGTTTCATAAAGCTATTCATCGAGCTAGCTAAGGAGTGAATCTTTATGAATGCGACCAAATTGTATGAGAGTAGTCCTCTTTCAAAACTTCCCATGAATAGTGTTAATTCGCTATAGCGAGTTTGCTCGGAGCTCGTCAATGGACTATTTGGAGACTTGAGAAGCGCGCCGCCTCACAAAGTCGCAATATTGTGTATGGAAAGCGCGGGAAATATGAATGTGTTTCGAGGCGACACATCAGTGTAGGCGATTTTGTAAAGGGAAGAGAATATTTCAACGGCATCCATTCATAATTTCATACGTGTTTGTGCCTAGGAGGACAGAATAAACGCTTCACGTGCGCCTACCAAATCTGTAACTGATTTTCAAAAGGGATTCCGTTACATTGTAGTCGATTTTAGTTATTGAGCGCGAGTCTTTAAAAATACTCATCATAATTTTAAAATGTTTTTTTTTATAAGTATGTTTAAAGACAGAAAATACAAACGTATTTTCTGTCTATAAACATGAAATTTGGATGACTGTTTAGTCATCCAAATTTCCAGGCGGTCTACGGGCTTATATTATTAGTTCCGTTCCAATTTGTCAGTTCACAAAATATGACAAAGCACCCCCTTAGAAAAGTAAAGAAAGTGTTGATTTTCCACTAAAAACTTTTCTCTATTCTTCCACCAAAATTCACTTTTCATGGACAAAAACGGAATCAAGCGGTATCTTGCTTTGATCCTTTATTTCGTTAAAAATAATACAACCTTGTTACCTTCCAAGGCCTTACATTTCAAATGAAAATCCTAAAATTAAAGAGAAAACCTTTATAATGTAAACACAAAGTTACACCTCAACCCTTGTAAGGTCGGCCCTTAGTTTTTCAGCGCCGTTTTGAAGGCGAAAAGGAAAAAACGGAGCGTGCCCGAACAAAGCGCGTCACACAATAGAGCCGCGAACAATGCTAACTAGAGGAGCTTGAGCTTGTATCATTTGCAGATAAACACGGTGAGATATCGATATGATCAATACATGGTGGCTTAGACATCATGTAAGTAATATGGAAGAATGAAGGATAGAAAATTTTACGAACGACTACGTCATTCGATTACTTAGTTTGTATCATAAAATCGGTTGACTGCAAGCACTAAAATTAAGGCTGATTGTCACTCCTCGCGCAACTAAATTTTAATTTTTTGGTATTCGAACATTGAAGGAAAAATTGTGTAAAATAAAGGAGTCTGCCAAAATTTACAATTTACACTACTAAGTACCTGCTACGATAACGATTTTTAAGTGAAAATGTTAGTAGGTACTCAGTTGTTAATACTATGACCCCAAAAGGTGTTAGAGATGTACAATTTGTGCCCAACGAGAGACGGTTCGACTCATCTCGATTCGTTCTATATTATGCAAAGTTAATTAATAAGCGTTGTTAATGTCACTTAAGAGCAGTGTCCCTCGCGAACGCAACAATGTTGCACAGTTGTCGCTGTCTCTATCCCTCGCGATGCGAACGCGTGCCTGAGAGGAGACACAACAATACATTTGCAACATTTTCACGCGTATTTCTTATGTTCCGAATTTTGGAGATTACTCCTATAATATTTTTAATACGTAAAAAAAAATCTTGTAAAAATATATTCACTATATTATCTGGGTTTCTTTCGAATCAGAATGTTTCTGTATTGATACAAATGTCGAGAAATACTAGCATAAAGTTGGGCCGTTTTTCAAAGAAAATTGCCAATCTTTGAGCTCGTGTAACTTTTTAACCGTATATTGAAATGAAATTGTATACTACAGGAACACGTATTTTAATGATAAGATTGTTACTGCAAAATTCCAAAGACTTTCATTTGTTAATATTCAAGATAAGACCAAACTACGTTTGTATGGAGCGCGGAGCGGATACTATCCTCTTAAATGAGTTCCTGCAGTAAACCGACAATAGTTATGCTTTATGTGAACTGCAGATAATTTAAAAATACTTCCGATCAATTCGATATGATTTGCCCGTTCGCGATGCGGAAAGAGAAATATAATAATAACCTATTGGGTTTGTAATCTGTCGCTTATCGAATCAAATAAAACAATTTTGTTTGTATACTTTGTTATTAGTAACCCAAAAGTTTTTTTGGATTAGATGGCGACATTAAGGTCTAATTGATATTTGTAGCATATAGGTTTCCTTTGCTTGTCCATACTATAGCGCTATAGCTCTTCTAAGCTCTGTGGAGAAAATGTTTACGCTATCGATGCGTCGGAAATTGAAATAAGCGCTCACTGTAGAGTATGCTTTTGTCCGAAATTCTATTTTTTTTTCAGTTTATTGGCATGCGTGTAGATCGCAGCATGATTCGTTGTTTTCAAGTTTAATATACATACATTGAATAGCTTCGAGGAAAGCTTGTTTGTTTGTCTCATCTGGTAAATTGAATTGACAATATGAATAGGTATCTCCAAATTTTCCAGTCATATTTTTAGTGCCATATTTGGCCAATTAATCATAGACACAAGACAGGAACTTACTGTCAAAAAGAATACCTCTTAGTGCAACTACAATCCGCATGAATGGGCGGACCATGTGAGTCGAAACAAGACAAGCCGTCACAAAGCGCGTCACCTACCACACTTTCCATCGTATTAAAATTCAAACGACACTTAGAACATTGCACATCCGCAAGCTCAGCACTAACGACGAAGTCCACAACAATGTGCCCTCTGAAGAGGCCCGAACAATCGAATGAAGACAATAAGCAGCGATACTCCGAGACAAAAAGAGGCGAAATAAAGGCTCACTTGTTTCCTGGCCGCATTGTGAGGAACGGGAGAGGGCAGAGACAAAAGCGTAATGTGCCACGGGCCCAAACAATGGGGGCCGGGCCATTATTGTTACAGTAGCACCGCTTTGCGCTATACGAGGTGGCTCCGAACTTGACATGCTCGGCCTTGTCGGCTGCTGACTTGCATACGTCAAGTGTATTAATCTCATTCCTGATATTAATAAGCTTTGCGTCAAGCTACGTAGAGTGATCAATTTAAGGTCCCTTGCGCAAAGGATTTGTGGCAGTGAGTAGGTTCATGTAATGTCATTATTTAAAGATGTTTATATACAAAAGTGCAGTGATAGCCTAGTGATATGACCATTGGACTGCCAGGACGCGAGTTCGAATCCAAGGGACACACCTCTGACTTTTCGAAGTCATGTGTGTATTAATAATGAATTATCACGCGCTGAAATGGTGTAAAGAAAACATCGTGAGGAAACCTACATACCTGTGGCACTTTCTTTAATGGTATGTAAAGTATACAAACACGCAGTAGACTAGCGTGATGGACAGCACTAATCCCTCTCGTTCTGAGACGAGACCAAATAATGTAATGGGTTGATGACGATGATGATAATTATATACTTTTACATGAAAATTTGTGGAAAGTCAGTCACCGGAAACAATGAAACGTTGTTGTAAGTTTCGAATTCGAATCCAATGCATGCACCTCTGACTTTCCAGAGTCAAGCACTTATTATACCTCAAAGATTTTCTCAACAGTGTGTGAAGTCTATTAACCTGTACTAGAACATACTACAACAGCACTATTATGAGAAGCATAATTAAAAAAATCCTAATTTAAATCATTTTTTATACTTTTACCATCGATTTGTAGAATGATAACTTTTTTTATGTATGTTCAGATCGATTCAGACAATACTCGCTAATTCGGCGGAGGATGTCCTCGGGAGTCAGCCACGCGGTGGAGAGTATCATTTCGTTATCGGGGTCAAAAAGACCGGCCGCCGTTTGATCTCTCGCCTTTATGACTTCTGCAAAGCCGATGGCGAATCGCACATTGTGCCGCCTGACGGATTGATGTAGGCAATTTTTTTGGGATACATGTGTGAATGATTTTTAAATTTAAGTAGAAAAAAAATATAATTTCAATGATATTACCTAATTTATGCTACAGATTATTCTATGATACTTTCGGCTTAGGATTCGATTACCAGGTCGAGCAAGTGTTCTATGTGATTCTCAGTAGCAGCTCGGATCTGGATTTTGTGCTCGGTTAATGGCAATAGGGTCGACACCCATTACATTAGACCTAACCATACCAGCGAACTGTTGCAGTAAACCTCTTTCTAACGCTTCGGGGAAAACAGGCGTAACGGTACGTGTATCTTATACAAAATAACATACATACGAGTACATACATACATACCATCACGCCTGGTGAGCACCACGCAGAGGTGTACCAAAGTACCTGTATAATTTTTTGCCTTGCAAATTGCAAGAAAACAACCTTATGCTTATTTACATGGAAATATATTTAAATAAATTACGAAAAAGATAAAATTATAGACCATTTTGTTCAGCATAGGGCTGTTTCGTTGCAGTGTGCAATACGCTCGGGCGACCCTGAATGGCGGCCGCAGGGGCGAATCTCTGGGACGCATACGAGACGTATTAAAATTCAATCTCTCACTAGATACGATGCAATATTAAAATTGAATTTTGCTGGTCATGTTTCCAACTTCGTTGCGAATAAATATGCACGAATCGCTGAGTTTCCTACAAAGCTTGTCTGATGGAAATGATAACTTTGTAACTAGTATGTATGTAAATATAAGCTTTAAGTTAACTTAACTACACTATCCTCTTATTAGCTTATATCTTATAATTATGTACCTATGGTATTCTTATGCGTCTACGCAATGCGCAAATTCTAGAAAGTGGTCAAAAATGATCGAATCTGCGAGAATCATAAAAAAAACGATAAATCTATACTGTTTTCTAACACTTACGCGATAAATCTATAATATAATATTTTTTTTACAGTCCCGAACGCGGTAATCTTTCTAAATTCCAATGATACAGAAACAAGGCCACGGAAAATGAATGCCATTATTCAAATAAGAACAATAAAATTGAATCCGATAGATACGACATTCATAAATATCTCTGATGAAAATTCAACATTGAGCGCTCAGTACAACCCTATGACGCAGCACAATTAATAAAATTTCGCTATGGACAGAAGGGGTCTTTTGTCCACTTTATTCATATGCTAACTCCAGCCGAGTCCTATATTATCTGAGTACTTCATTGTACTTCAAAAACAATAGAGAAATTGCGACGCGACGCGGCCATCGTTGGACATTATATCTGTAGATTCAGAACGATTTTCTCAGCGATGGTATTTTTAACAATTATTGACTTTGTCACTGTGTTCCACTCAAACTTGACGAAAAACTTTCTTATATGAAGCTAAGATAGCACCTTTTATAACCTTCAGGGGAAATATAACCAACAAATCGCCTATGAATAACTATTAACGCTAAAATAAAATGGCTATTAAGTATGTCTACCTCATTTATAGTGGTCTTAGACGCGACCGCTACGCTTGAGCACCCAGTTTTATTCCCAGGCTTGGCTTGATATGATAATGGTAAGAGTCTTCCATGACGGACGAATGCAGAATAACAAACTGCACAGGGCATCGAGAAAATCTCTTCAGCATGCAGGTTTCCTCGCAAGATTTCGAAAAGTCAGAGCGGTTCGTTTGAAAATCGAACAAAAATACTATAAGGCCAATGTTTTAATAAATTATTTCGTCTTTGAGTACAAATATAACCCTTTAACTCTCACACCATTTTTACAATAGATACATTAATCAGATTGCAACTATAATCATCAAAATCAACTACAATTATCAATCCTTCCTATCATGCCGGACGCTATAAGGTCAACCTGCTGAATCACTATCGCCAAACAATAGATAGTAGTCCGAAACTCAGGATCTATTGTAATGAATTAATTAATAAAATCAGTGGGATGGGCGGGGGTGGCCATTGTCCAGTGAGGATGGATCTGATCTCATTAACCAGTCATTGTGGTCGTGGAACAAAGGTGGTCAGTTCGCGTGGTGTCGCGTCATCCCTCCATACTGCGTTAAACCTTCAAATCTTATACCTATAGTTACATAAATTAATTTTGGGAATATAAATATGTGGCCCAATTCCTCCCTCAGTCCCCTTCCTTATCCTTTCTCCTTCCCTTCCTTCTCCTTAAATAGGCTCCTTTGGTTTTGCAGATGTCCATGGACGGCGATGACTACATAGGTACCATCAGGTAGCTGGCCTGCTCGTTTCCGAGTAATCCCATAAAAAAAACCTTTTTTATCTAAAACTTTTTTTATCTTGAAATCGTATTTGAACAATTTTACATTTGATAGTCCAATTCATGAGGTATGCATAGGGTTTCTTGTCGATTCTTCTTCATAGGAAACCACCAATTTGATATTGCGAAAATTTTACTATTATCAACTAGACGGTTTTCTAAGTCCTGTAAGAAAGTTCCTATCAAATAATCCTAAATCATGACTTACGCCCGCATCGGATGCCAACACTGTAGGTATAAGGATTCTGTTTGCACGCTTCTTCTAATTACACGTTTGTGAACTATATCATTTCCGAGACTCCTGTGACGACTTTTTAATTGCTTTATATTATTACTTAGATGTGTATTTTAGTTAAAAAGCTGGGCTAGTTTTTCTAATCAAACCAAATCAAAAGCAGCGTTTATGAAACATTATTGACTCTAGTTGCACGGTTCCAAAAAGTTGATCCTAACTGCTATAAAAAAAAAATTACGAGATAGGTACAATCAGTTTACAATTTGTCAATTTGTGTGTTTACTTTAATGACTCCAGCATATAATAATTTCAAGTATTGTGCTCCTTTAAATTATTATATGCTGAGGTTATTATTGTCTTGACCCTTTACGCACGGCTACACATCAAGCTATACAAAACCAGTTTACGCTGGCCTCTTATCGTATGAAAAGCCTATACAATGCGAGATCAGCTTAAACTGAATTTATATAGGTTGAACTGTAGACGCGTGAACATAGATAATATTATATTATTTTATTTTTCCCGTGGCGTAAGAAGCTGTCGGCGAGATACTTCGCAAAACGTGCAGTTTTCGGTGATATAGTGATACCATATTGAATTTTAACGCACGGAATTAATATTTGATGAAAGGTACCATTGAAGGAGTATGAATATATATATATATATATATATATATATATTCTCTCCTTACAGCATTTGCTTTATTTACTTACATTGGTCTGCTACTAGAATTTTCGTTTACACATATACAATAATAAGAAAAAAAATCTTAATATGTGGCTAGTGTTCTTTTTGCTTTTTACAACTCAAAATTTCTCTAACAAAAACGTATTTACTTACTAGGTACTCAAAAAAGGATTATCAAAACTACATGAACAAAATGTATCAAACAATAGCACCCACACTGTCGTAATTAAAGTTACTACTTTCCCATTACGAAATAAGTACATAATTATTAAAGTTAAAAGTTCACCAAAAGGAACGACCCAAACGATTGTACAACTTTCAAGCAATACATAAAAGAAACAAAATTTTTGCGAAATAATGTTTACGTAAACTCCTGCCCAATAATATCAGAAAAACTTATTTGCAAAAACTTCGTAGCGTTCGCGTAGCCACGTGCTACGCGGGGCTACGAGAGTACCTACGGACTTTTCGCCGTCCATTGTTTTCGTTTTCACAATAAAAATTACAAGCCCATGTAACTTGGCTAACTTACCTGTTTTACTAATTTAATGTTTTAAACAGAATGTAGAATTAAAAAGTTCCTATAGTACTTAGTATAAGTATTTTTGGATTAAATGTCTCAAAAAAATATATTTAAAAGTCGTAGTACTTACATAATATATACAGGGCGGAAGGGACATTGACGCACAACCGTTTACCATGAAATCAGTATATGATTCTGGACCCCCTTGCATTGATACTCGTATTTTTTGTCGGTTGATATGTCTCTTCATTCCTGAATTTTTTGTTTTGTATCAAAGGTTTATTTATAAGTAAATTCGGTTTGTTCGTGTTGGTACATAATTCTAAAGCCTCACTACCTCATAAATAGAATTTCTAGGTTCAAAGTTGAATTCAATCTAATATGATTATCATTGTAAATAAACAAGAGCTGCCCATAGTTATTTACGAGTTCGTATCTTGACATGTTTGCTTAATATTGCTAATAACTTTGGAGGCGGCTCCTATGAGTTCAGTTTCGATCCTATTGCGATGTTTCCTTAGTCAACTTTTCCGTTTACTGAGTTGATATATTCTTTTCCAAGAACTTTTCAAAAACTTACTTTATTAAAAACATAACTGAAATATAATTAAACTTTTCTTTTCAAAAGTTACTTGAGTAAAACACGCGAGTTCAATTACCAGGACGTACACTTAGTACAGATTGTACTGAACACTCAAGGTCGATAAACCGTAACAAAACTATCAGACCAAACGCTGAAAAGGAAAGAAAATTCTTACACAAAAGTCTTCGCGACGGACAATAGATGGCGCTTGATCTAGATAACGATATGTTAACATTGTCACAATGGCGGCGGTAATGGTGCGATTGTACTGCTTGGCACAATGCTTTTAGATGTCACCTACAACAATGGACTCGTTCGATATCTGCTACTGTTGTGCCCGCTCACTCAAACGACCAAATCGAATGAAAATCGCTTTAGGAACTAATGCTGAAAGCGTGATGACTGCGTGAGACGCGGCTTGAATGTCGCTTTAACCGTGAGGTTCCTTTTCACATCCATTTCCACCTTTCCTACCAAAATCCACGAGACTTTGTCAATTCATATTTAGATCCCGTTGAAGGAAAGAAGTTTTTTGCATAGCAGCTCCTTAATTATGAATCATATTATGATTAATTAAAAGCGCTGTTAATCATTGAAAAAATCCAGTGAGTCCATTCATGAAAGATGGTAAACACTTGCCTCACCTTGACATTGAAGTTCTGTAATGGTTTCGTAATTCCTTGCTCCGAGTCCATGCCGATTCCTTACAAAAAGTTTACACAGTTGCTATAATGAATCGATGTTGATTTAATGAGAACTTATCTCATTTTTAACCGACTTTAGAAATTTCGAAAAGGAGGAGGTTACTATGTTCGTCTGTATATTTATATCTAATAGATTTAGAACCTTTAATATCGTAATTCCCTATGATAGGCATTTATGTCCCAATATTTCCAAAAAACTCTCTATCTGACGAAAGTTTTGAAGAGGATTTGGTCCAACCCTTATTGACTAGAAGCTATGCAGAAGCTAACCTTAATATATACATTTATCGAACCAATTCTTACTATTGAAACTACTTATATTAAAAGACTGCCTCGGTAGCCGGTCCTAAGCACGGCTACTACGCTAGAGGTCCTGGGTTCGATTCCCAGGTCGAGAATTGTTGAGTTTGTCTGTTTAACCCTCAGTAGCAGCTCGGAGTCCTGATTAGTGCCCGGTTAATCACAATGGTTATTACATGGGACCTAAACATACCGGCGAAATGTCGGTACATACACTGGGTAGATACATTAGTACACCTCTGCCTATCCCCACGGGGAATAAAAACTGTAAATCAATAATAAAAGGAGACAAAACAACGAAGCACTCTCATGCAATGCACATAAAATGTGAAAAAGTTACTCATCAATTCACCACAGTTCGAAAATTACGTGAGGGCTCTCAAAAACACTTGAATAATCATTGGGGTATAACGTCATAGCGTCAATTCATTATGAAGACCCGATAATTAATCTGGTATTTCCAATATTTTTACAATATATTGCACGAAATCAACCAAACATTCTAGCGCCTGTCTACATTCACAAATGAGTCATCATCCATTTGTTAGGAGCTGAATAATAAGCGATTGATAAAATCGTCCGACTGCCTGTGACAATTCGCACTCCAATCCGACGCAACAACAATGGTTCGGCACCACCAGATTACCCTGGACCACCTCCCCCTTTCACACAAAACAATACTCGATATTAGAGGGGTTCTAAAGGGTGTTTTGAGAGGTCTACGAAGGCTGGCCGCGAGTCATAAGCCACCCACCAACTATTCAGTGTGATGTTATTCAACTCATGATGGATCACAATTTCAGACAACATTGTATGGAAACAAATGAAGTAGTACAATGGAATGGATGTGATTTGTTAAAGTTTTGTTGTATTTTAAATTATTTTATAGAGAACATTGTGTTCAATGTAAATAGCATGCGTAGCTCGCAATATAATATTACAATTGCTATGATCAGAATGGATATCTACGAAAAGCTTTTCCTACCAAGACTTAAGAATGAATAAATAATTTATCCATACTATTCGGTCCGGTGCGCATGGCCAAAATATGGTGCCTATCTCAGCTGGTGCTGCAGCGGGTTTATTGCTGCAGCGCTGATATTCTGATCGGCCTGTTAATGAGAACCGCATCAAAATCCGTTGCGTGGTATAGAAAAAGTTAGTGGAGAAACAGACAGGCGAAATATAAATAATGCTATTATCACTACATAGTATAAGTATAACAAAGTCACTTCCCGCTGTCTATCTGTCCCTATTTATGCTTAGATCTTTAAAATGGATTTTGATGAGGCTTTTTTTTAATAGGTAGAGTGATTCAAGAGGAAGCTTTATATGTTTAACTAGCTTTCCTCCCACGGCTCCGCCCGCGTGGTTTCTCGGCTTTTCTGCATTTAAATTTTTCCCGTTTTTGCAACATTTTTCATTTATGCTCCGCTCCTATTGGTCGTAGCGTGATGATATATAGCCTATAGCCTTCCTAGATAAATGGACTGTCCAACACTGAAAGACTTTTTAAAATCGGACCCGTAGTTCCTGAGATTAACGCGTTCAAGCTAACAAAAAAACTCTTCCGCTTTATAATATAAAAATAGATAAATACTTACATATTATAGTACAGAAAAGTCGTGAAAACACGCTGGCGAAGCCGTAGGCGAAAATCTAGCTATAGTAAAAATACTATACCTATATAGTGATGAGAATTCAATTTACGTAATACACAATACAAATACAAACAGCCTCATACCTACATACTCGTACATCTATACGGTGCGTAGATTAATATTCACCGGAAACAAATATAGGTTGTATACAGGGGTATCTGTCGATTGACCGTGAGGGATGATCTACCGGAGATACGGGTTATCGTGTATTGCGACCTATTGAATTGTTATCGAGCTTATAATTAATGGAGTTTCGCCGGTGGGCGGTCATTTTAGCGAAATAATTGTCGTGTAAAATTCACGAAATAACTGTACCCGAGAATTACAATAATTATTTCTTGAGGTAGACGATACTTGGAATACTAGGAAAGTATAGCATAATCGCCTAATAACATTCCCACTGCTGGGATACAGGCTTCGTCTCGGTGAGAGAGTGGGCCGTACGTAATCGACCACGCGGACACAGTGCGGGTTGGTAGATTTGACATGTCTTCGATTTTTTTGTTCTAGTACCTGCCTGTTTCCTTACAATGTTTTTCTTCACCGCTTTTGGAAGCAGTGGTGATGAAATAATTTACACATAGTTACCTGTTTAGTGCCTGTTTAGGTTCGAGCCTACGACCTACAATTGTTAAGTCGCGGCCGATACCACTTGACCAAATGAGGAAAGTATTCGCTTCAAATTAGGAAAGTATGGTCAAATATAAATACCTACTTACTCAAAAGTATATCATACACAGCTATTCGAAATGGTACTTACATAATACTAATCCGAAGGGGGAAAAACACATCAAACAATACGACCATTTATGTCTCATATTTGGACGGTTTGGTGCATCTATAGCTTATGAATTTTAGTAATGTTAATGATATTGATGCAAGTACCAAGTTTGTTCGGAAACCTCAGTGAAGTCTCGAGTCAGGATAGCACTTTTCCGGCTTTTTTTTACTTTTTAGCCAGCTTAGCATAAGTTCAATACTCGGCGGACCGCGTGTTGACCCTCGCTGATATACAGCAAGCACCCAGTAATGACGTAAAGGTAAACAAAACACTAACTTGCAAGACATGTACCCGTACACACAAATACCCGTAGGTAATAATGTTACCCGTCAACGCCACGTCATAATATCAGATACCGTTACTATATTTCAATTATTCATGTACTACAAGCGGTATATTGTTCATGTTGATAATAGGAAAATCTGTCAACACGGGAACAATACAGGAAGTTACATGGATCAGGAATTAGCAGACATTGTCCCTAGCACAATGGAGTGCGGACCGGCGGAGACGTCGCAATATAATTAGATAACATTACTACATATTTCATAGTTTATGATTGTGACTTTGTCTGTGTAATGAGCTTTCAGTACCCTGAGTTATTTTAACGAAAATCAAATTCGACCTATCATTGTTACTTTCGATGCATCCTCATACCTACCATTTTTTATGGGTTCGGTTTAAATATTAATATATTTCTCAAAAGAACATTACAATAGATACATACTTAAAAATGAAAAACTTTTAATTGTGTAATTTTAACATTAAAGTACAAAAATCTTTATCGATCTACGAAATAAGGAAACTGACAGTTATTAAGGGTTAAGTTGGCAAATGAGCAGACGACCCACCCGATGGTAAGGGATAAGTAAAGATAGTAGATAATTGGAGAGCAGGCCGATTGGTAAGTAGTTGGAGCTGCGTTGCCGAGCCTATTAAGGAGAATCGTCTCTTTTTGGGCGGCAATTTTTTTTTGCACATTTTATGTCTCTATCACATACTAGGGTCATAGTAGTAATAATTGCGACATACACATTCTTGGCTTATTCACAGCTGAGTAATAAAACGTTTGCTTAAAATCGTTATTGTAGCAGATAGTAGGGTTAATTGTCAATATTGGCAGACTCCCCTGCTTTACTAGCGTAAAGCAAAAGCTAGTGTCAAAAAATAAACAAGAGCAAGCGGCCCACCTGATAGTAAATGGCAACTGTCACCCGTAGACTGGCTGTGTTCTCTGAGCATTGTCTATAAGAAAAAAGACAAAACAAACAAGCCTACCAAGCCCTACCTGCCGTTGAGGAAAAGGAAGGGAAAGGAAAAAAGGAGAAGGAAGGGGGCTGAGACATAAGACATAATACTGTTCCGTTTTCCTTTATTGGCTTCTAGAACCTGGTTGCAGAAAAGTAGATGAAAGAAAATAAATTACTTAGGTATATATGTTGTTTTTTGTGTTTTGTTATAAAATGTGTGACATGGATGCTATAAAAGATTTGAAACTTGAGGATCTACTCATAATAACGCGATGAAATCCGTTGAAAGTAGTTTCATATTTCAAGTTAATCAGAAATCGGTAGGATTGAGGTTGTGTAAAAGACAACATGGGTAACAATGGCTGAAAAAATACGCATTGCCCCATCTTTCGGATCTCTTCATGGATCTTGATGGTCAATCCGTATGTCAGGAATTAAAATTCTCACTCACTATCCCCAAACTAATTACTGATACATCCCGGATCCTTCGTAACTTTTTGCTTAATATTGTAAAAATAAAAATGTATCCTACAAAATGGTGTAATTTATTCCCCCTCCAAAAATATACGAACGCAAATTGAGTGTTGACTGTGCTCTTCATTCTTCCTGGCACAACACTAGTGCATTTCCTCCATTATCTGAAGAAATACGTCAGACATCGCAATATATGTAACTTGATAACAATATAATGTGTGAGGGTGAAAATATCAATGGTAATACTTGTAGTCGTGGACTTGGGGAGATGTTATTGACAGCTTTTAAGAATAGTATATGTATTGTTTACTTTGCTATCACGTTAAGTAATAATGAAGGAATCCACTTAGATACCTATGCGAAGAAGGAAAGCTAAGGATGAACTTATTGTGAAGCTTTTTAGACTACGACTAACAATAATTGCTATAAAAGCTACAATAATTGCTAAGCAGATGAGCCGCTTAGGTAAGGAATGATCATCGTAGCCCAACACTTGCAACAACAAAGGAGAATAGATGCGTTTCTGAGCCTTTAAAGCCCCTACGGACTATCCCAACGCCTATCAGAATTGAGAAAACAAGGGAGAATCAGGCTCTTACGCGTAAAAGGTCCTACTGAGCAAGTAAATTCTTTTCTCACCTTTTCGAGATGCCTTTCTGAATGGCAGTAAGCAACTGTATTCTAACTTTCCCCGTTCCCACACAGGGAAAAGTATCTTTAGATAATGATAGAATTGTATTTGTACGTTACCCTGAAATTATAAAATGCTAGCTGACTCTACAGACGTTGTCCTGTCTTAGTAATACTTAATTTTCTGCCCGTTTTTTTTTCGTAAGAACCTTCTACACTTCCACAAAGTATTAGAAAACTTTAAAAAAGATGAATGAAATCGGTAAAGTCGTGCTCAAGGTATGGCGTGACAAACGGAAATAGGGATTCTTTTTTATAAGTCTGAGAGTAGAGGACTGCCTCATTAGTCTAGTGGTCCTAAGCGCGACTGCTACGCTAGAGGTCCAGGGTTCGACCCTCAGGTCCAGCAAAGTGTTATTGGGTTTTTCTATAAAATTCTCAGTAGCAGCTCAGAGTCTGGATTTGTGCCCGGTTAATGGCAATAGGCTCACCCTCCTATTACATGGGACTTAAACATACCGGTGAAATGTGGGTGTACATTAGTACACCTCTGCCTAACCCTTCGTGGAATACAGACGTGATGGTATGTTGTGTATGTTAAAATGACAACGGGGACCGTCACAGCGATATCTGGACCAGGCCTCGTAACGTCATCTATCTTCTGACAGTCAACATCCCTAAAATGTTTAGCCTCATTGGTAAGCGGCCCTCTTTACTCTTCAAGCCTCGTGAGTTTGTGACAATGGTACAGCCCTGTAGCTCGGTGCGTTCTCCCGCGGTCATCTACAAGAATTATTCGCTAAAATCTGCGGACTCATTGAGCAGACTGTTATTGTTCATGTTATGACATATGACTCAAATTATTATAGGTCTTACTACGTGCACCCAAACACACAGACGTTGTCCTGTCTTACTAATTTTCTGTGCAATTTTAATTTTTCTTAATCATAATTTATGTTTCCGCAACAACCTCCTAGAAAATAAGAAAAAAAAAGATGAATGAAATTGGCAAGGTCGTGCTCAAGTTATCGCGTGACCAAGGGATATAGGAATTCATATTTATATAATATTTTTATATAATAGATAGATGTGGCAAGGTACTCGTACGCAACTGCCACTGTCACACAAATTAAATTCATCAAATTACAGCACACCTAACATAGTCTAATGTTGCAGGCATCAAAATGTTGATTAGCCAATACATACATTACTGATTTACAATGACCACAACACGTACTCGTACCAATCCTATTAAACACCAACATAAACTTTACAATATAAACTCTCACAAATAACTACGTGTCGTATAGATAACTTATCCGTTTGCAGACGATATGAATAGAACGCAGAGCCGCATGCGTCGACGCGCAACAATCGCAATAGAATATAGGTAGAGTCCGCACAAAGTTCTTTTGTCACGATTATCGTGGAAAATCCGATCGGGGGAAGTGTGGCGGTTGCTTTCAACATCGGCAAACTGCATTATGAGCTATCTGAGCCATTGTTGGAGTGGCGCAACTCTATAATCTAGTGTTCTGGTGGGACGGTGCGGTGTAACTTTGCTGCGTCCGAGCCTGCTCGATTGTGAATCGATTCGACGATTATCGCGCTTAAGTTTCTCGATATCGAAACTTTACGTTTTCAAGTTTCGAATAATGTTATGTAGGCATGCATTTTCTTTTGATTTATGTTACTTTGAGATGACTTCACTAATAAACTTTTATGTTCATGTCCTTGCAAAATATAAAATTCAATGCTGATGTAAGCTTTTCAGCTAAAACCTTTTCAGACATTATCATCCACCACATTGTTACAGCATGTAAAGAAAATCTACTTTCCAAAAAGCTATAAGCGATAATGGGCAAGAGTTCGCAACTTCATTCACCAGATTATAGCCGATCTATTGAAAATATCCATAAAAGTCGAACATTACCCGAAACAATGGAGGGGTGGGCTGGGTATTAGGTGCTTGCGCTATTGAACAACTTTTGTCCCATTGTGTTGTCCACTAGAGGAGGCAGGGTGGGCCGAACAAAGACACCGCGCAGACATAGACCGAAATTCATCAGCAACACGATTGTTTGCTACATAAAGGACGCCATTGTCGACAAATATGATATCGTAACACAATGTGGATGTAATAATTAGAGCACTAAGACGACGCTTTTGGCGGAGCACTTGCAAATCTGGATGGATTTTAGATACTTAGGTGTGGCGTAAGTACAAGGAAATAAATTTATTTGAACTTACTCCTAAATATTTATTTTAGGAAAGCTCACAGACAAATTACAACCGTAGATATATTGCAATGGTTATCATTAATTTCTATTTTGCTTAAATCTTTTCTATATTTTGGCAATTGTAAAACGATAAGGAGATATGTATGCGTAAACAAAATAAAATTTAAACTAAGGCTTAGGTATATAGAAAAAGTTAAGAAGTATCTCTATTATATTTAATATCTCTATTCGACAAAACGTCTGATAATTTAGTGAATGCAAAATCACTTATGAAAGAAAAAACTATATATCTATGAATGGATAATCAACAACAAAAGTGCATAAATTATAGTTTAAGTAGTAGGTAAGTAATTATTTATGGTTGTCATCGTATATTATGAACACTGTTTTCACTAATTTACATAATTACATATTTATCTGTCCAGTCAAAAAATATCATTAGGTACTGGATACATGTTCGCAACAGCTAAAATGATTGAGAATGTCTTTACAGATTTCATTGTAGACGGTTCTTACGGAAACAAAAATTATGAAAATTGCGCAAACAAAATTTAGAAAATAATATCAGAAAACGTAACGACTATTTTAACTTCGCGCGTTTTATTTATAATTTATTTCAGCTCGAATTAAATTTTCGTAGCGAAGACAACGAGGACAACGTCTATCGAGACAACTCTATAGATACAATAAATGTTTAAAAATAAATAAATAAAAAAGTTTATGAAACAAAAAAATTTATTCAGGGATCAAAAGAGATCGAACAGATCGAAAGTAATACTTACAAAAATATTGGTAAGAAAATTATCAGAGGAAAGCTCTTGTCAATCGTAACGAACTAAAGACTAAAATAATAAGTCAAATAGAAAATAGTAATTAAGTCCGATTCCACTAAAGTATTTCTAAAAAAGTAATATAGCTGAACACCTAGAACACCCAATCTAAAACTACAAAGTGGAAAAGTAAAAAGAAGGTAATATAGGAATTGCATTTACCCCGTTAGCTCTTCCAGGGTACCAATGGCATGCTAACCCCCATCCCGGCGTGTGCCAAAGTGATTCCCAACGACAATAGAAAGCCGCCACTTTCCCTTTTTTCATATTTGAACTCACTTAAACCTCGCGATTTGCGGTTGCTACTTTTGTTTGTCTGTTTGTTGGCGGATTTCCTTGTGTTTTTTGTACATGCTAAGTGGTTGTATTGTATCGAGTTACAGTGGACGTATTCCATCCAAGTTGTTTTGGGCATTTTATTTTTTATATCGCTTGTACAGAGCACTCCGGCAAGATGGATTTTTGTTTTGCGAAAAGTTGCTGGCGGAAGCTGGATAGGAAAAGCCAAGGACAGGGTTAAAAAGCGTACATTAGGGGAAGCCCAAGTCCAGCAATAGACTCTATAGGTATCAGTCTGATGATGATAATCATGCTTTTATAACCCGAAGTGATAAGAAGCCTTAGGTAGGTGAAGGTAGAAGAGCCCTTAGGTAGGTGTGGGTATTATGTATATTCTAATATTTTTGCAAGTTCCCATTTATTTTTCCATACTACTGGAAATTGAGGAGGTCTGAATGTCTGTCTGGATGTTTGCGAAAGTAGTACTAAATGTATTAACATCTCGTGAAAATTATATCGAATCGGAGAGAATCAGTAAGTAGAAAAGAATCCTATCTATGTTAAAAATCGAAATGTCATTTCTCTTAGCACTACGATTAAAATATTCATATTAATACTTTTCGTAAGCTTGAAGTTTGAACGATTTTTTTATGACGAATTTTGCTATAATTGCGTAATATGGCCTTAAAACCGTATTAAGTTTGGCAGATAATATCCAAGGCGTATAATCCGTCAAGAGCGAACCCCTGCCTAATCTACATCGCTTGCCATTCACAACTATTGTGTGACGGTCCGTCTATTGTTTAGTGCAATCGATAAAAATGACACTTTGGCCCTTCTCCAACTGTGGACATCGTGGCTGTTATTGCAGTTTAGCTTTTCTAAAAATATCGGTGGGGAAAAAATGTATTGGATTTTATTGATCGAAATAACCACGTACACATATGAAATAGAGTCAGTATTGAAACGTTTTTCGATTTCCATGAAAACGAGATAATAAAATATTGTTTTTTTGACGTAACTAAACTATGACCGCAGTAGAACTACATAGTGGCCAACCCCCGAACTGAGATTAGTAGTGGTACTGTCGTGGATTAAATAAATAGAAATAGAAATATTTATTTCTATTGACTGACTGCCTCGTTAGTCTAGTGGTCCCAAGCGCGACTGCTACGCTAGAGGTCCTGGGTTCGATTCCCAGGTCGAGCAAAGTGTTATTGGGTTTTTCTATGAAATTCCCAGAAGCAGCTCGGAGTCTGGATTTGTGCCCGGTTAATGGCAATAGGCTCGCCCCCTATTAGATGGGACTTAAACATACCGGCGAAATGTGAATGTACATTAGTACAGGCGTGATGGTATGATAAGTTATGTTACAAAAATATTTATTTGTCAATGTAGATAAAATTTACATTAGATGTTAGTTTCTTTAACTGCTGCGCTACATTGTACCCATAGGCATACAAATTATATTAAGTAGATACTATAATCTGTAAAAAAATATTTTAAAATGAACATAGATAGAAATAGCCTATTCAAACTTGCAATCAATAAACAATTGTCGTAGAATAAGAACTTTTTTTTAGAAGGAACTCCTTAAAAGCTTTTTTAAAGATATTTAATTTTAAATCCCTGATGTTTTTAGGAATTTTGTTGTATATTATTGGGGCCATTTCATATATTAAACATTTCAAAATAGGCCTTATAAGGAGTGCAGAAAAATATTGTGGCCAAATTTTGACCACTGGGCTATATCTCTAACTTTCATCACTACCAAAGTAAAAAACGCTCATATAGCAGCAACCCCATATTACGGCGTGAATGGCTATTATTGAATCGCATTAAGTTAATACAACCATGAATAATAGGAGCGCTTTATTACAATTGTTGTCTCCTGGTTTAACCGTGATTTCGATTCCGAGGGTGGGTTAGGGGTTGAAAGTGTTGTAGACTTTTTTATTTACTAATGAAACACGACATCTATCAATTTGGACGAATAAAGTAAGTAGTACGATTCATGATTATTCCATTTGTGTTTAAAATATTTTTGTTTATTATTTTTAGGACTATGGCAGCTTTTTTCAATTTAATATTTTTATACCAAAAACAAGTACAAGTTATAAATCATAAAATGGTATAATGGGCGGATTCTCTAATTTTAAAATAAAGCTTACACGGGACAATCTGAACCAGGCCTGGATAATCGCAAAGCATTTCTTCCTTGATCAGGGCCGAGCATAGCGGTTAAAAAATATTTATTTATTATCGCCTTAATTACTTATAACATCTTAAAATTTCCCATATTCCTATTGTAATCAAATCAATTTGAATTTAGAACCCGGAGTTAATCTTTAACATTTTTATTATATGAATCATAGTATGATTCATAAATAGCGGCCTGTTAGCTCAACAATGCTATTATAAATATGATTTATCCTATTTACCCCAATAAATTTATAATTAACGAATTTAGCAATTTTAATTAATTTGACTATTACCTATTACTTACCGCTTCCAAATTTCTTAATAAGGCTATACAGAAGAAGGATATTCAAAGGCTTGTATCTACCCTGGCTCCTATCAAGTTACGCCTATGATGACGTCATCAATAAATCAAGAAACCATCCTGATTATCCCATCGAGGCCTCATGTTATAAATAATATCAAAGGCAACATCAAGTGGCTTCAGATCTTCAATTATAAATTACGTTCAAAGCAGCTGAATAGCGAGTAATTTTGTTTCTTTCAGAGTAAAGTGACGTGGTCTAAGCGGCAAGCGGTAGCAGGTAACGTTTTTTACTTTTATACGCTTTTATTTAACTTGTAAATGTTTGTTTGGGTCAAAACTTGTAACTAAATTTTAAAGCTGTTATCCTCAACCGATTGACCTGAAATTTTGCATACACATTTAGTTTAGATGACAATGTATAGTATAGTAGTATAGACTATAAAAAATACGTATTTTTATATCATTCAATTTTTTTTAAGAAAACTCACGGATTTTTCTATTTTTACTATGCGCTATATCGGTGCATTATAATTTAAGTACTCACTTGAGCTCAAAAATTACACATTGCTTATATTAATAAGATATTGAGTCTTATTCTTTTTTATGCCGCAACATTATATTTATTGTTTGTGCAACTGTCAAGCTACGAATCATCAGTATTCTATGAGGTAGTGATCTCAAAGGACCTGACCTCCGACCGAAGCCACGATTTCGCTGTGATATTCACAGCAAAATTATGGTTTAAAAGATATAATTTATCAATCAAATCAATTAGCAAAAAGTTTAATTAAAAGCAGTATAAAGAATATTCTTACAAATTAAACCATCACCTACGTTTGTGGATGGCTCATTGTGACCAATGCAAAAAGGAAGGGCGAGCGCTTTCAGACGCCCTCAACGATTATGTGGATACTTACTTTAGACTCAACCTGAAAAACGACTATATTGTACTGGTCTTGAGATCATTATGAAACCGCAACTTGATACATCTATACTTCTATATTATTAATATTATAAAGAGGTAAAGTTTGTGATCGTCGTCGATGTAGTCGTAGGGGTTAATCTCTGGATCTACTGAATGGATTTTGTAATTTTTTTCGTCAATTTAAAGCTTCATTATTCCTGAGTCATATAGAATATATATTATCCCTTAAAATAAAAAGAAACGTGTAGTCCACGCGGGCGAAGCCGCGGCCGGAAAGCTAGTAATAAATATTGATGTTAATTGTGGATTTGGAACTGTTAGTCTTATGCCATACATGAATATGAATGAAAAATCTGCCATAACTTGGAGTTAAAAAGGCAATAAAGGTTTTTTTGTTTTTAAAGATTACTGGGCAGTAATATATGTACTTTTTTAATAATTTTATGAAAGCTTTCAATGATCCCCTTGATTTCTATAGATTTTATATGAATAGTAAGATTTGTAAAGCCTGTAGGAGTAGGTTACCCATTTTTCTACCCCCCTTTGTGTGTCGCCCTCATTCTCCGGCGCTTTGCCGAGATGTGGCAAGATTCCGATGTAAAGTGTTGCCGCTTTTACGAAACTTCTGTAATGCCACTGTGATTATCGTTTATACTTTAGTTTAAGCAGTGTGGAAAACGTTTTGGAGGAACGAATGGTTCAAATTTTTTAATATAATGATGACCTCTTTTCACCGAATGATTGGTTGGATGTATTCTATCTTTCACTGAAAACTTACAAACGAGGCTTTGTTCCACAAGTTCGAAAATATCAGAAAAGAAAACTAACTATTTACTTTACCTAAAACATCTTTTTTTTATGAATGGAGATCTATGCTGATCAATCAATCTACTCTTGCTACGGTAAGTCTTTATATGTTGGACCATTCCACGTCGAGTTTTTATACTAACAATATAACAGTTAGGACCCCGAAAATCCCGAAAACCAGTATTATTTTTCGCCTAGAAATTTGGTTGAAGAATTCTGATGATGGTCGCTTTGTGTATAATTCAGATATTTCATCCGCGCCTGGTTAGACTGGTTTACTGGAAGCTGATTCTAGCATAGGTAGTTGGGAAAAGGCTTTATGACGAATGATAGTTTAAGCAGTAATGTTCAAGAATACTTCCAATCTTCAATCAGTCGTCATCCATTAGTGGTGCGAAGGTGAAACGGACGTCTAATTGGATTGCTTATTTGTATTATAATTAAGTATTAAATAATGCGAAATGTTCACAAAGATATGAATTTTCTAATGAAAGAAAGTTTCTAGTGCAAGAAATAGCCAGAGAGATGTAGCGTAGGTTCAAACCCAGCCTGAGATCGAATTTTTCTTTTCAGACACTTTTACACGTCAATGTTTTTAATATTTAAGTACTATGTGACATCCCGCACTAGCCTAGCGTGGAGTATAACCTTATCCCTCTCATTCTAAGAGGAGATCCATGCCCAACATTGGGACAAGGTAATGGGCTTGATGATGAAGTACTAAATGGTGCCGGCATTTCCTAGCTGACGACCTCTGAAACCGAAACAAACTCGGAGATTCATGGTCTCTTTTAGAGTCCAGACTAGTATTCAAATATGTGAGTGTCACAGTGCAGGGTATTGCTTGAAATGGTCTTTTGCAGAAAGAGCCACAGCCGCTTTGATTATACCAGTCCCAACTGACGACAGGCATGCATAGCTCGAACATATCATAGGGAGCTCAACAGCTCGTCAGACGACGATACCAGATCGACAGAACATTTACGTAGTGTGTCCTGGTAGATATGATCCCTCCCTATATAGATAAACCTAGCTTAGAGTTACCAAGAACGTAGATACAGCAAACATTTATGGACCTAACCTAGTCGCTTTGACAGGAGCTTCGAACAATTATTGTCTATTCGATCGTATTAAATTACAATACACTTGATTGTGCTTAAGTAATGACGTGGTAGTAATGTGGACACAAAGAGCTCAATGCTTCTTACGTCATCAAGATATACAGCTAATTTGCAGTGACAGGATTCATAGAGCTCGATTATTAAAAGCCTGTAGTGTCCACTGCTGGGCAAAGGCCGTCCAAGTATTCTTCCAAGTACTTAACCTGACACGGAACTATTAGCAAACACAATAGAAAAACAATTGATACGACTGATACGAATTGCAATATATTTTGTAAAGAAACAACTGAATAACATTTATTTTTTTATTGTCATTAACTTATGCCAATTTTATACCATCACGCCTGTACCATTCCCTTGGCCTTCACACTTCGCCTATACGGCTAGGCTAGAGGTTCTGGGTTTCGTTCCCAGGTCGGGCAGAGTGATTGAGTTTTCTATGGAATTTTCAGTTCCGCAGAGTTTGGTTTTGTGACCGTTAAAAGCAATAGCTTCACCCTGTTTTATATGGGAGCTTAAACCTGCAGCCATACTGCATTCAGCCAGCGTGATGAAGTGCAGCCTAATCCCTCTCATTCTGGGAGGAGTACCTACCGTGCCCAGCAGTGGAACAATATAGGTAATACGGACGAACTTTGGGTGTTACCACTAAGTACATCTCTGGGACCATCTTCAAGGGTACATGCGTGACGTTATGTCATATTAATCTTCCTTGCAGGGTCCTAAATCTAAAAATATATACATACAAATCTAGCTTCAAACACCATTAAGGAACGAACAATCGGCACTCTGATGAATTTCGGTTTATGTTCCACGACGTAGTCTTTGTGGCTCTACTTTCAGCTACACAATAGGGACAAAAGTTATTCAACGACAATGCGAGCACCAAATACCGATCGCCCAACCCCCCTACACCCTCTGGTACCCTAGTACCTAAGCATTGTTTACTTTAATACTCTACTTCTATGTATATTGTCGATAGACAGCCGTATTCGCGGATTTTATCAAATTAAGGCCGCGTTTCAACATGTCAGAATAACCGCTGCTCTCCGAATAAATTCAAATTTGGAATAGAATTTGCCGAGTAATTTAACGGGAACTTATTCGGTGTTGGTGAAATGAGCCCTAAAACAAAATGATGATAGAAGATGTAAGCAAGGGGTGATCTGAAATTTCTTCTTACCTTTTTGAGAAAAAGGTGTGTGCTCAACGTATTCTCTGAGGCATGGATGACAGAAACAGATTGATCTGGATGAACTAAGAATGGTCTTCCAAACATTTATCGAACGCGGCAGGTGCAGCTTAATCATAGCAGATCGATTGATCCACGATCCCTTCTAGATCAGACACTATTCTTTTGAAATCGTTGACTTGTAAACTAATTTATCAGTAACAGTTTCAAAGTTTCATTAAAACCACCTGCCGTCTGCAAGATGACATCATGCTTAACAATATTTCGACAGTTACTATTCACGTTCACGTCGGCATTGTTACAAAAAGCCTGAGCGTTCCTACAAAAGCTGTAAAGAATGAATGGAGTGGGCGAGGAGGGAGTCAATTCAATAGGAGAAAGGAGGGATGTGTAGTTATGTAAGTATGTTTTGTGGTGCGTGCCGGGGAACTCAGTTGAGGAAGCTGATTTTTAAATTTAAACGACGACATTGTATTTTGTATGGATTTGTGACGTCACGTAGGTATGTGGATGTTGTTTTTTTTAATTTACTGACTATACTAATATGCATGTATAACGCACTTAAGACTATAAGAATAAGGTATGGTTTGTAACGTTTATACTAAGTATAGGTATATATATAACATTTTCAGTTGAACACAAACAAAAACATCATTAAGTTTTCGGAATCAGTCATCATGATAATGAAAAATATTTAATAAATGAATAAATAATTAAAATAAAAAGATGGTACACTAGGTATTACAATAAAAAAATAAAGAATGATTATTTAATGAAATAAACGTAATAAGTACCTAATAGTATCTAAACCTAGTGTTTTTGTTACATTATCGACTTAGATGATTAGATAAGATAAGTACGTATTAAACTAAATCAAGAATTTGCTTCAGTTAACATGGGTATCAGGCTTATAAGTATTTTCTGAAAAGTTAGACAGAGTAACTTTTCAGAATCTAATACACCTAAGCCTTATCTAGGCAATAGAAAGCGAGTGCCACAAATCAAAATCCCATGCCACCATTTAAAATTTCCAAAAAAAAAAACCGTGATCCACTTCGTCACCTCAACCTGAAAATCGGATGTGGGTCGCATATTACTAGTATTCTTGTTAGCCCCTCGCACTAAGCTAAATACTTGCATTACGAGTAGGTTCACGTCGGTAGTGCAATGGGTGAGTTTCGAACCGGCAACCACATGATCGCAAGTCCGACGCCCTAGCCATTAGGCTCCCGCCTTAAGAACTGAAAACCACGGACTCAACGCAGTTACAATTTTTGGCCAATGAGGTAGGTTATGATATAACATAAAAAACAACAGTTAAATAATTTAACAATATCAAAACTGAAGTTGACTTCGTACAAAAGAAAAAACCTTTCATGCAGGGCTTCAATTCAATCAACTGTGTCAAACTATTCATAAAAACGTTACCCTAATACAAAATAAATCCTATATGCATATCATGAAAGACTACAATTCTGTAGCAGTCCAATCGTTACAATACGATACGTTGAATAGAAATAAGTTTTATTTACCGTAATAGGTAAATTTTTACCGTAAAAGAAACTTGAAGAAGGCCAAGCACCAACAATAACATCAATAGGTAGAACACCAATTGTATAAGCACTATGGAACACAATTTTGAAATCCACCTACACGCTGCTGAGTGACGATTCTATTACATTTTCAAATAAGTATGACTAATGATTTCTTAACAAGAAGGTTCTTTTAGTAACCCCTCAGTGAACGCTAAACAAAAGTCGTAGACTCACTCACTGGCGGTTTTACGAACAACTTTAGTGTGACCCCACAAAGCTGTGGAACGTCATTTAAATGCACACGTTTCATTGGCTCTGAATGCTTCAGGGAAGTAGAAAAAGAACGGGCCAATTACGACGCTTTTGTGACGCATACTCTTTGGGTCTCGAGTGTAACTTTATGTGTGGGGATCTGTGAGTTTTTTATTCGGTTTTCGTCTGTCTCCGAGTTTCACCCATATCGGAGTCTTTTATAAGTAAAAATTGGACAAGTGCGTGCCTCAGATCAAATAAAAAGTTAAGATGGAACTATGCCTTGTCGTGTACAACACACAATTACACGCACACATGTATTAGTTAACTACGCTTTATCTTGTCAGTTGAGCTTTCGATAGCTCGATAGCTCGACTGACAAGATAAAGCGCAGTTTTGGTATACGTGTGTGCGTGTAATTGTGTGTTGTACACGACAAGGCATAGTTTTAGCGGGCCTCACTTCTTTGTTCGCAAAGGTCCATCTTAACTTTTTATTTGATCTGAGGTGCGTGCCGCAATCGCTCTTTGTAAGTTTTTTCATCTTGATTTTTAAGACGCACAAAACGATTATGACTCGTTCTTTCAGTGCCATCATTGGAGACTCTATTGTAACAAATACAAGGAATGATCGTATGTACCGTCAAATTAGTCATAGCAACTTCCTTTAATAAGGTTATGTTACCAATAATTGTGAAAAAAATTAACAAATTAAAAGCTGCATCTAAAATTTATGCAAAAGTTAAAAATGCTATCAAGACACCATGCTAAGATTTCGCTAAAAGCCAGTAAACACAACTTGCCTGAAACGCAACTGACGCACCGCAAAGCTTCAGTTGACCACCTACTTACTTTCCTTTGCCGACCTCACTTGACCGTTTTCTAAAATGAGAAGCCCTACTAATATTTAAAAAGTTCGAGTCAACCGTATTTTAAAAAAAGAAGCCCTTAAATAAAAAAAATGCGGGAAGTCATTGCTTTTATATGATGATTTTATGATATTATGATATTTAGTACATTTTAATACGAGAGACTGCCTCGTTGGTCTAGTGGTACCAATCGCGACTGCTACGCTAGAGGTCTTGGGTTCGATCCCCAGGTCGAGCAAAGTGTTATTGAGTTTTTCTATGAAATTCTCAGTAGCAGCTTGGAGTCTGGATTTGTGCCCGGTGAATGGCAATAGGCTCGCCCCCTATTACATGGGACCCAAACATACCGGCGAACTGTGGGTGTACATTAAGTGCACCTCTGCCTAACCCTTCGGGGAATACAGGCGTGATGGTATGTTATGTTATGTTATGTTAATACGAGTATAGTTTAAGTTTAGGACTTGATAGTAAAAATTCTTAAATCGTACTTCAA
Source organism: Subacronicta megacephala (assembly GCA_958496365.1). NCBI lineage: Eukaryota > Metazoa > Arthropoda > Insecta > Lepidoptera > Noctuidae > Subacronicta > Subacronicta megacephala. Next base: position 12,881,647 of record OY292515.1, read on the forward strand.
CAACCCACTGACAAGAATCCTACAGGATTATTGTAGCAGGTATAGGTAAATGAAAACTAATTAGGTTTTAATTAGAATCTGTAACAGAAACTCATTATTCACAAAGAAATGAATTTTCTAATTAAAGAAAATTTCACAGTGAAAGAAAAAATCGATCTCAGGCAGGGTTTGAACCTGCGTCTCTCTGGTTAAGTACACCAGACGCTTTGCCAACTAAGCTACCGAGACCACTGCCTGTGATGTCGAATTTCTCTTCCACATTTTACGTCTTAAGGCGACGTCAGCACCATCAATTGAAGACATTACTATGTCTTTCAACCAACACGACTGCCTTTACAGGTAGTTCAATGTCGAACGATATTGCCTAACCTTATTATGCTTATTTTTTATTAGTTTTTAGCATTAAATATTGCGAAATGTTCACAAAGAAATGAATTTTCTAATTAAAGAAAATTTCATAGTGAAAGACCGAGACCACTGCCTGTGATGTTATATGCGTATATTTTATGCACCTTATGCATAAAATATACGCTAATTGTTGGTAGTTTTTAGGCCCAAGTAAAAGAGTAAGTAGGCTTGGAATGATCCATGTTATATTGGACTACCTCGGCTAGAGTATTCTTGTATACTACAAATAAACCTTACTATAGAATCACTCTATCTATTGCTAAAATCTAAGATCTCAGTGTACACACGGCTACAGGTCAATCTATTCAAATCCAGTTTAAGCTGATCTCGCATTATATATGCTTCCCATACAATAAGAGGCCAACGTAAACTGGATTTCTATAGCTTGTATGTAGCCGTGCGTACAAACAGGGGAAGTGACTTTGTTATATACTATTTAGCCCCGCGTTTCCAGTGACAACAAAACATGTTGCATTTAACTACCTATCCCACTTACTATTTGAGAGTTAGATAGAGAAAGATAGATGTTTGCAACATGTTTTGTTGTCACTGGAAACGCGGGGTAAAGATGAGGAATACAACATAGACCAAAATTAGATTAAGTAAGATCAAGTTACATAACCACGGATTCACCGCTGCCTCGTCTAAATAAAATCCCACACAATCTGCGTTCCGATCAAAATGCATTTATGGTGTTGGTCGTTCGTTAGCCGGCCGTCAATACGGCTCTCAGTCCACCGGCTATAAATTTAGTATTGAGCGGACACAACAACAAAGCGCGTTTTGTCTTGCAAATGAAAACGCGCACATTTCGCGGTATTGTGCGCGGCTGTTTCGGTGCCCGCCATTATTAACGGCGAACATGAAAGACAAAAGGTTCGTCTGCAGCACTGAGGCTGGCCTAGATAGCGGATTATTATACTAACACAATAGGAGCGTTAATTCCGCGACTCGTACCATTATTTTGTTGTTTGCAACTTTATCGCGTTTATCGATGTCCCGCGCGATTGGTTTTTTGATGGTTCCTTTGGTATACTATTATTGTATTGCAAAGCTTTGAATGTCAATTATGAATCTATTATATAATTAAGTAATTGCTGCGGGTAGGTAGGTATATAATATTTCGTAAATCGTTATTACATTTGTAATTAAATATCACAGTATGTTTTAGTTGATGCGAAGTGTTTTGAAGCGGATTGCGTGACAAAAAAAACTATAGAATTAGAAACTCTACGGTCTATAGTTTATTGATTGAATAATCCATATTTACATAACAATGGTAAAAACCTCTTTTTATCATAAAATATCAGTGTTTGAATCAGAAAGGAACCTCGATTAGGAATGCACTCGTAACAAACTGCTGATTACAAATCTACCGTCATAAACATCTTTAATAAAACTTGTGTCGAAATGTCGCAGTAAATAGGTAACTTAATAGTTTATATTAGTTAGGGCAATAGCTTTAGATAATATAATCAAAATTAAGGATGACTTACCGAGAAAATCCATATGAAGAGTAAGCTATTCCTTGTTATTCCAATAAATTCCCAAATAATCGCACAACACAACACACATCCACATAAAATTCACACAAAAAAAAGTATGCTGGCACTACATACTGGCAGATAACCACATGTAATCACAATAAAAAAAGAAAATTCGAAAAACGAACGTGGCGGGAAAACAAGTTGACGAAAAAGTTCGCTGGGCCAATGACGGTAGTTGCGTTGGAGCGAACGCGAGTCAGGGGAGGCGGGCACAGACTGTGCGCCGGCCGGCGAGAGCTTGCTACCGTCACCCTGTGGTTTTGCCGCGCACGGTACTCGCGCATCCATCGTGGTCAACATTCACCCTTTTACATATCCTTGCATAATGCACTTCCCTCTCAAAATATAATTAAATGTTTACAATACATTAACTTTAGATATTGTTTACCGACGGAGGAATAGTGCCATTGTTATTAGATTTTAATTACATTAATTCTTAACGAATAAGTACTCTACCGGGCAGTGCTACTATCGAGCGAAATTGAAAAATTATCAAGATTATTAAATAAGCTTAAAAAGTAAATAACCTATTGCCATGGATCATGGGTACCTAAGTATTGTATATAATTGCTTACGATAGAACAAAGCTGTTCTACCGTAAGCAATTCGGGCAGGGATCTCGTCACCTTAGTTGGTTAACTAGTTCGAATCCTGTTAGATATGGTATTATTCTTCCACAAATGTTCAAAAATCGTTTCCCCTTGAGATTTCAATTAGTATTTTGATTTTTATAGGAAAAATATTTTCATAATGCACGAAGCTAGTTTATTTGCCCATATTGCTTGGTACAATACCTTCAACGCCACGACATGAACTGTGTCGAACTCTACAACAATTGTATTCTTGTTAAAACGACTCTATACAAAAAAACACGAATAGTAACTCTAACACAATAGTGCGTACGACAAATAAGATATGTACCATCAAAGGAAGAAGCCAGAGACAGCAGGAGCAGATACAATGTGGAAACGTTGGGTAATATGTCCAACTACAATGGCGCGAACGCGAGACACAAAGCCGCGCCGCGTATTGTGTGAACCTGCACAATACACCTTGCATACACACATATAACCACTAATCATACACTCAATACACTAATTGCCAAATCATAAACCACCTTATTACCTACCAGAAAGATCCTACAACGTAAATTTTGATCGCAACTACAAAATAGTTGCCGTATATTGCGTGTCAAAATAACTGATATTAATGGAAACAGTAGTTTTCTGTATGAATTGATCTTTCATTATATACACATGGCCTTGTTGATTGTTAAAAGGTCATTTGGGTACATTTTAGTTGGATTTGTTTGATTGGAACCTTTTTGATATGCCACATGGCAGCATAGCCACACAGAACCAAAAACAAAAAAGCATCGTTTTTCCGTTATACTCAATTTGAACAACAATAAAATTCTTTTTTTTTTATTAACCCTGCTACCTTTTCCAATGATGTTGACGTCAGATTCCACTCTACCAGATGCAGCTGAATATCAGTATATTACACAAAGTGACTGCCATCAGACCTCTCGAACCCAATTTCTGAGCAACACCAATATGAATCAAGAGATGACGTATTGTCTGACTTTTTGGGTTGCTGACTACCAAATGACTGGCATAGTTGGTCGTATGACAACCGGGATTGACGGCTTTACGTGCTTTTCGAGGCAAGGATAATACTATGATAAGTATGATCCTAAAATAATAATCAAGACAGTAAAGTGGAGTCGATCAATCTTACACGACTACAATATTATTCCCCGTAGAATTACGCGTAGCAGTTTCGTAGCACTACGAAACGAACTAGTCTACGAACGAAAGACAACTTTTTTCAGTATCGAGTTATCTAGCTAGTTACTATAATGTAAAATATAGCTCGACTTGGCGGGAGCACTGCCGTGCCCCCAGATATTTTATGAATATCTTAAGTAAATAGCCAATTAGCCATGAGTCCACCAAAATCGAGAAAATAGCCTTCACTATTTTCCAATTGGAATAAAAATATTAATATTTTTTTCCTAATTAATTTTGCACAGTGACTATTATAACACCAAAATTATCCTATAAAATCTATTTTCTGAACAATGGCTTGCTAACAATTGTAAGTATTCACGCATAAAACTTGAAAGTTGATAGGTACAAAAAATAAATAAGTGTGGAGGAATAAAATAAGTTTGGCGGTGGTCCATTGTACGGAGGGCGGGCTGCCTCCTAGTCCAAACAGTATTTCCATTGTGTCTGCCATTACCTAGCCCTCTTTTCGTCTTTTGTGTTCGCGTCTCTATAGAAGTGAGACCTTCCCAATGACGCTTTATGGCCGCTTTGAAGTATGCAAGATACGGCCAGTATATCCACATTATTCTAAAATATTAGACGGATATGTGTACATATTATGTGAATTATGTTATTTTAATATCTTTTAGTAAAAAGATATAATGTAAAAAAGGGGCATATTCTCATGTTCAACCCTTCGACCGGTTATAAGAATATCTACCTGATAACATAGTTTGTTATTAAATGGTTACTAGACCAATGAGAAAAGTACTAACTTTGTAAAATAAAGCGAATTAAAAAATCAGTTTATTTTCCATGAGTATCAATGTAGCATGGTTTTTAGTATAGAGCAGCTGCCGGCAAAACCGCCTCCGTCTAACAGACTATAGGTTCCACGTTCCACCGACGCACTACGTGGAAATGCTTCAAGCAGATCTAGAGACATGGCTTTGCTGTATGCGGCCTACAAAATTGGTTTGCAGTAGCATGTTTTTCTGCAGTGAAGCAGTGTTTAGCAGCGACATGCCTCACGGGACTGTGCGAGGATTTCATGAGGAATTAATGTTCGAGGGTTCCCAGACAGACATACGCTTTTATTTCTCAAAAGTTTATAAAGGAATGTAATACATTAGAGACTGCCTCATAAGTCTAGTGGTCCTAAGCGCGACTGCTACGCTAGAGGTCCTGGGTATTGATTCCCATGTCATTATTGAGTTTTTCTATTTAACCCTCAGAAGCAGCTCGGTGTCTTGATGTGTGCCCGGTTAATGGCAATAGGCGCGAAATGTGGGTGGGTATTACACGGGACCTAAACATACCGGCGAAATGTGGGTGTACATTAGTACACCTCTGCCCAACCCTTTGGGGAATACAGGCGTGATTGTATGTTATACATTAGATAAGTATACATACGGAGTTAGGTACCGGGTACAAATCAAAACTCCAAGCTGCTACTGAGATTGCCCAAGGTGGCTATATGAAACCTGTGGCCGCTCTTTCGTGGTTGGCCCATCTGGTACCATTTTAAACATAATAATAAGTAATAAACCAACCATTTAAAATAATTTATTTGCAGGCCGTGGCACCACGACTAACACGTATTTGTGGCCCCTATGAAAAAAAGGTTGATTACCACTGGCTTAATGCCATTGAGATCATCATCATTATCATTATCATCATCATCATCATCATCATCATCAACCCATTACATTGTCCCACTGCTGGGCACGGGTCTCCTCTCATATCGAGAGGGATTAGGCTATAGTCCACCACGCTAGCCTACTGCGGGTTGGCAGACTTCACATGCCGTCAAGAAAATCTCTCAGGCATGCAGGTTTCCTCACGATGTTTTCCTTCACCGTTTAAGCGCGTGATAATTAATTATTAATACGCACATGATTTCGAAAAGACAGAGATGCGTGCCTTGGATTCGAACTCGAGACCTTTGACTTGTCAGTCCAATGGTCATATCACAAGGCTAACAATCATATTAGTCGAAAATTGTATATAAACATCATAATTATTATTAGTCGAAAATTGACATAATTGGAAGAACTGAATATTTCATAAAAAACTGAACAACACTTTGACTTTAATCGACCGAAGAATCTAACCTCACGCTCAGCAGCCACTTGACCGACGAGGCAGTTTTTTCATCATGACAGTTATTAATTTTAGTTTAGTTTAATTTCAAATTATTAAGAGATTTAGTTGTAAATTGACATTTTTGCCCGAATCCACTATTTTAGACCAAAATCTTCGTCGATAACGATTTTTAAGCATAAGTTTTAGTCCTCGATAAATCACTACATAGTATAAAACAAAGTCGCTTTCTCTGTCCCTATGTCCCTTTGTATGCTTAAATCTTTGAAACTACGCAACGGATTTTAATGCGGTTTTTTTTAATAGATAGAGTGATTCAAGAGGAAGGTTTATATGTATAATACATACATATTTTAGTATAGAAAAGCCAATAAACCACGCGGGCGAAGCCGTGGGCGGAAAGCTAGTTGTGAATAATTTATTGTTGATGTCGCAATTTCTACGGCCATCTACAATTCTACATACGTAGGTATAGATAGAATGGTTTCGAGCCGAATAATTTTCGAAAACCCAAAAACATTTTTTTTTTTGGGGCAAAAGAAACGCATACGCGCCCAACGCTGACATACAGTTTGTTCGAAATAAGTAAGCCGATCGGAAGTTGTCTGCAAGTGGTTTAGAAGTGGTAAATTTTAATAGAAAGAGTGGGTGTAAAGATACTTAGAGTCGTATATGTTTCACATTTCTAATTATTTTGTTTAATAATTTTGATATTTATGTATTAAAACACTTAATTAAACGATTTTATCACTGCAGTAGTTCGGAACGGCTAACTTCCGATCGGCTTACTTATTTCGAACAAACTGTACATACCGTACGTACATACATACATATTGTCATGCCTGTCTCCCATGGGGTGCGCAGAGACTATAGATTTCCAATTTCTACAATCCTGGCACACTACTTTCGCTTCATCTACATTCATTAATCTTCTCTTCAGCACCCAACGCTGACGCTTCAGCCTTAAGCAAAAGTTTTAGATAGTTGACGTTGTAATTATTACTGCCGCGATCCTAGAATGTGTTACAGCCGAAAATGTTATATTGTTTTTGATGTCCTAGGCGAGACGAGCAGTCTTAAAAGCATTGTGCTCAAAGCATAAAAAATATAAATTCCTTGTGCAATCGTTGTTCACTTCTAGGTCATTATTTATAGCGATGCGAGGTGGCTCTTTCAATCAAAAGCAGCAGCAATTCATACATGATTCGCGCAATCAAGTCATTCAACCAAATTATTAAAAATAGAGACCCCTCAATTGATCTGCTTACAAGCAATTTAGCATCTATCAATACTATTATTTCTAAAGATTTTACTGTATCCAATACGCTGTAAGCATACTTTCGCTAGTTTTGTTAAGTTTTAAGCCATTGCAACAATCTTTTTTCTAATTGTGGAGGCTTGTGAATGGCTTGTCGTGAATTATTCCATTTTTATCTCTGTATTGTTAGCTGTAAGCCAACCAAATAAAAAAAAAAGAGCCGTAGCATTCTTTTAGTTGTCTAGCTCATTTAGCTCTCATTGAATCCTGAGTCGATGAGCTATTTAGTGAGCGAGAAATATACTTACATACCTTATCAATACAACATGTGAGCCGATCAGCGAGCTAGATATGTAAATATGCTAAAGCATTTTCTACTTTGTCCCTATTAAAATAAAGATCGATTTATAATGAAGGACTGAGTCGATGAGCCGAGCAGCGAGCTAGATATGTAATTAATATGCTAAAGCATTTTCTACGTTGTGTTTAAAAAAAACGATTTACAATGAAATTTCATGGAGCTAATTAAGCTGGAGAGCTAGTCTCTCAGCGAATGAGCGAATGAGAGCTAGTGGAAATCAAAGAGCCAGCTCATTATTATTTCTCATTCGCGAGCTATCATCGCTAGCACTCATTAGTTCATTCATTGCATTAATTTTTCTTTTTGGCTCATTCATCGACCATCGCCTCATTCATAATCATTACTCTCATTCGTTCATTCGTCGCCATTTTGCGTTGCGGTAGTAGTGTGGTGGTTTGCAAATGTGTTTGAATTAATTTTCTCATGGCATCGTGAAAAAACTATATCCAATTATAGAATTTGCGAAGGTAAAAGGATTATTTAATTATCAATATTTCTTGAATAAACAGTAAATACTGAGATACCTAATACGTTCCGGCTGATAATTTACCAAAATGGCGTCGTTATCGGCGATCTGCTCTTACTTTTATAGAAAATATTTGTAAAAGCCTCGCCAAACAACTGTTATAAATTTGCTTTTGTTGTAGAATATCAATATGGATACTACTCTGGATGCGTCCTTAGTGACGCAATCCATAAACTATCATGGGCAGCAGTTGCAAAAAACTTGGGAAGCTGAAAGAGGAGAGGATGATTTGGTTAAAGTCGGCGTGGGTGCTTTGGACTTTGCTGTATACCAGTCGAGGCACAAACACCTGACATTCCAAGACCGTGGCAAGCGGCTGAAACTACACCAGTTTATTGCGAAGGAGGCTAATGCTTTATTTGATACGTCTATTATGGAGGAGGCGCCGTCGTCGTCTAGCCTTGGGGCTGACGCGACTACACCGGAAGACAGTGAGTGTACTTTTATCAATTCCGTAAAATGTTAAATATTATGGACCATGCTCGCTTGATGACATAAAACAGTGTTACTAAGCAACAAACGGTTTGCATATCAGCTTGCTACTCTGTAAACTAGTAACATTATAAGCTAAATATGTGCTCATTTTATAGTCTGATAATTTTTCGATTAGAATTTACAAGAATGAATTTCCTAAGGATTTTATTTTAATTTTCGCTACTGTTACATTTTTACCATCACGCCTGTATTCTCTGAAACTGGTTAAATAACTGACATAGTTCTTCCATATGTTAAAATCAATAATTATAATAATTTATGAGCATATTTCTAATAGCTGGCACAAATCTACTCTTCAAGTTGCTATTGAGAATTACATGAGAAAGCTCTGTAGCACCTCTTTTCAACCTGGAAAATAAATCCAAGATGACTAGCAAAGCAGTCCCTTATACAACCGCTTAAGTCATGTAGCAGTTCTTTATATTTTTAGCACTATAAATTATATCTTATAAATTAAGAATTATTAGTACCCACTAGATAAATATTTTGATACATTACCATGTAGTATTAGTTGTAATTACTGTTCCTTTCCCTTTTTGGTGACAAAAATAATTATGCATACCCAATTAAAAATTAGATTTATTTTTTTACTTTCAGTGAACTTTCAATTTGATGGTGATATTGAAGGTCTTATTACAAATAAGTAGCTAGCCATGAAATTTAATTTCATTGTGGCTAACCAAAAACAACACAGACAAAATTCAATAGAATAGGTATAGAAATCTATTAGGTATTAATCTTAATATTTTTAATTTCTTTGTTTCAGATCTATATGCTTTGATGCCACCATTTGAAACATTTTTGAGTGTGGACAAATCTGCTAGATTAAGACATTTCTTTGATGTAAGTGCTTACATTATTATCATCCCTTATGCTACTGATTTATAGAAAGTAAGAATATAAATAATATATATATATATATATATATACACATATTTGAAGCGGCGGTAGCCTAATGGCTTGGGCGTCGGATTTGCGATTGTGTGGTTGCCAGTTCGTAACCCACCCATTGCACTACTGACGTGAACCGACTCGTAACACAAGCATTTAGCTTAGCACGAGGGGTTAACGATATTACTAGTAATGTGTGACCCACATTGATAGTAAGCAATTTTATAAAAAAAATAATCTATAGCAATCTTCTCACCAGAGTATTTTTTTTTATCCATTTAATAATAAATGGAATTATTATTAAATGGAATAATAATTCCATTTATTATTTTTCTGAAGTAGGCTTTTGCAATCTTTATGCATGTAGGTTGCCTATTAAGTGTACACATCTTCTAAAATTGGGAAGCTAGTTAATTATATTGGTATTCCATAGCTCGATAACTAACCATTAGAATATATATTTTTTTGATATATAGTTCTTTTAATGATCTAAAATTGAATAAATAAATAAGCCTCATGTTTATTTCAGAATGTGAAGACAGGTGAACTAATAATAGGAGCAGTCATCAACAGGACAGCATCTGCCATGATGTTGAAAGTGCTATGCACTGCCGGACCAACCTCAAGATATGTGGCTGACATAAATGTGAAGGTATTGCATAATTTTGTCAAATATTGAGCAATAACTAAAAACTAAAGTAGCATAAAGTTGCAATCAGTTTTGATTGCAAGTTTCTAGTACCCCTTTAAAGTCAATACTTATGTCACTATCTGGTATATCTATACTTTATAATAGTATAAATAGGATGAATTTGTTTGTAATGGATAAACTCTGAAACCAATTTTAATCATTCACTTTTAAAGAGCTACTTAAATTCAGATGTAACATAGGCTATAATAAAACCTCTGCTGTGTAAATATGTAGTACAAAAATATTGGTCATAGGAAATCCAGTAGAAAATCTCTACTAATATTTTGATAAATTGACGCATAGAACTAGATTAAACCTTGCAGATAGACATAGGATACCTTGCATTGCGTATAACATAAAGCATTTTTTCTTGCATAATAATTTAAAAATAAAATGTGAATTTCAATCGTCAGTATTAGGCGTAGGTAGCATATTAATCCTTATAAAAAGTCATTTTAACATCAAGAGGACAGTCTATGAATATAACCAGTTCTACCTACACACATTGACAAACATTATGTTTGGTAGCTTGACCCCGCCAACTTAAATCAGTCTTATACATTGTTTCTGTTCAATGTAAAGCGAATTAATATTCAAGGTAATTGTTTTCGTTGGTAATTGAACATTTATAAGGGGCCAGAATTGATTGCAGTTAAACTTCCAACTGCCACAACAATGAATATTATTTTAAGTTTTAAAAAAGTTTATGAAACTTCCAATACTATTGATATTTGTTGGTTTTTTAAATCTAATTTCTAGTTCTCTACATGTTAATAACAAAAACAGTATGACAGTTTAGAAAATCAGTGTTGTGAGCCAACTTTACAGTGACTGATCAATGATGAAATAAGTCTCGATTAGTCACGAGATACACAAAGTTTTGCAATACTTGTCTTAGATGTTTTCAGTGCATGAGGATCGAGAATCATTTGATTTAAACCTTACATTACACCTATGTGATCTTCGAAGTTACACGACAGGCACTGTATAGGTATCCCGAATTCAGTTTAATGAATGCCAACAGACAAACGTGGGCACGCTGACGCCGCTGACTAGTTTGGCTAAATTCAATGAACTGACATGTACCGATTGTGAAGCAGGGCTCCGATTAATAGATTTTGCTTCTTGCATATATATAAAATAATAGTATCCTAAGCCTAAATTCTCTTCTGCAGGCTTTTTTACCAGTATCCAATATCATACCAGCCGTGGACAAGAAAAACGTGTCAAGAAACTACCTGATGAATGACACTGTGTGCTGTGAAGTAATAGAAGTTATCCCTGACACCGACAAAATGGTGTGCGGCATGAAAGGAGTTACGCGGGGCCCCGATGATCCTCCGCCCAAGCCGCCGCTAGGCCTTCTCAGCACCGACGACTTCCCACTCGTCTACAAGTACGTACTTAACTCAATAAAACACTTCCGAGTAATCACATTGTCCCTACACTATTTTACAGGTGTTACTGTTTTGCTTTACACAAGTATAGTGTTGTTTTCATGTATTTATTTGTAGTAATGTCCTTTATCGAGAATGAAAAACAGTGGTATTTTTTTATTAATTGAAAATAAAGATTACTTGAAGATTTGAAACTATTGTGGAAGAATTTTAAGAGCTGAAGACATTCGAACTTGAAACTGAGAAAGAATTGATAAGGAATATATAAATACTATAGGTATGAATGAAATAAATAAGAAATATGAAAAATATATAATATAGTTATGAATTCGATTTCAAGAAAATGGAAACATAATCACAAAATTTCTGACTGCATTGACTTCTCAATATATGGAAGAAGGCACATGAATACCTCTGGTTTTTTAGATGCTCATTATGATTAACGACATGTGGTTGGTCTCACAGCAGTTTTATTTCAATAAAAATTGTGTACACACTTTGGTAGGTATATGTATAAGTGTAACATCAGAAGGAGTGTTGGATGTATGTTTTCACTGGTTTATGATCACTTTTCAGTACAAAATCACACTGTTCACCAACTTGTGAAAATGCATGGTATTGTTCAAAGTTTGATCTGATGTGAACAACATTGGGATTCTTGAAGGATGTTTTTATAATATATATTTCGACGAGATTCCTGCACATATATGTTGAGGATTATATCAAAATATTCAAATTATTTACACATCTTTTATTTTTTAACATAAAATGGAAAAGGTCAGTACATATTTTAGGGTCACTTCAATCTTGATATCTATAAAAGGAAATATGTTATTCTGTATTAAAGCTAATGTTTAACATTCCAGCATTATCTGAGACGTATTGATTGGACTTTTATAATGAGCATTTATTGGATGTTGGAGTTATTTATTATTCTAACTAAAGGATTTGCTCCCGGCGATTATCAATTTAGCTGACGTGAGGCTCTCCGAGATGACTCAATAGTTAACAAGATAGCGTGGCAGTTCACATCGTTGTATCATGCGTATCGCCCACTACCAGTGGACATACACAGCTCTCTCTATTATTTTAGGGTGTTCTTTTCTAGGTATAGCGAGGACTTTCAAGACCCGTGTCATACCTACTGCATTATATTGTGACCTTAGAATGTCCCGGTAATATTAATGTCACATTGTCGAGGCGGCATCACCTAATCTATGATGTTATATTTATGTGTGAAAGAAATAAAATACAAGTAACATAACATTTTTTGAACAGCTCTATTGGAACAGGTGAGGATAAACGTATGTGTGACACTAAGCAAACACTTTAGGATTAAATGCTTGAAACTAAATATTTACCTTCTTTGAAGATGTTATTCTCATCTCAGTGAAAATACTCCATTATAAAGGACATTTAATTAATTTTATAACTTTTCACATTATTTATTTGTGTATATTTCCTCCAGGAAAACTGTGGATATGAAGGGTGAGAGTTATGAAGCCATATTGGAGAAGAGTCCTGGGTTCAATAACCCCAACTGCGTCCAATATCTATCTGAACTCCTTGGAATATCCAACATGCATTGCACCAACTTTGTATCATTGAGGTACTTTTATCTAACTCCTTAATACAATGATGTTTCGTCAAATTGTCAAATTAGCAAAATATTAACGGTTTGAAATTAATTTTCAACAGGGGAGGATTTACACCATCGGAGTATGCCGACGAGCTTCGTCAAGCACAAGCCAGCAAATGGGCGTTCCGCTCTGTTGCTGAAGGGATTGAACATTTCAAAGCAGGTCGCCACTCAGAGGCATTCCAATGCCTCAATAAGGCACTAAGTATTGACCCTCGAAACGTCGAAGGTTTAGTCGCAAGGGGAGCTCTGTACGCCAATAGTGGAACATTCAAGAAGGCTATTGAAGACTTCGAAACTTCTTTGAAACTGAATCCCAACCACGCCAACGCCAGAAAATATCTTGGAGAAACATTGGTCGCTTTAGGTCGAAGTTACGAAGATGAGAATAAGATCACGGAAGCACAGAAAGCTTATGAAGATTGTTTAGCAATTATTCCGTTCCATGAAGAGGCACAGAATTCTCTGGACTTTTTGAAGAGTAAGACATCAACGACGAAGCCTTTGATAGAACCAGCTGAGTTGCTACTACCAGGTTTGACGGGAGCCAAGTCGTATGAGATGAAAGAAACGTTGAAGCAGTTGCTGAACTTGACAGAGAAGAAGGATAAGAAAAAGAAGAAGAAGCGAGGCAAGGGTAAGAAGAAGCGGTCGAGCAGCTCTTCATCGTCGTCTAGTGACTCCTCGAGCTCCAGTTCATCATCAGAATCTTCATCATCATCATCTGACACTAGCGGTAAAGATTCTGAATTCATTTTATCAATCTTTCTCCAAAGGATTGCTGACTTCTTGACTGAAGAACTTTTATACTTTTAACTTCTATTTCATAGTTTTGACAGACTTTTCGTTTTTTCCCTTTGATTTGATAATATAAGCTTTGTAAAAAATATGCTTCAAATACACACTTTAGCTAAACACAGGTCAAGCAAAAATACTAACAACAAGGCAAGTGTACTTATATTCAAAATGTGTATTTAAAGCTTCCACTTACCACTGAACTAACATTCTACGGGATAAGATGGATGCATTACGAAACATGAAATAGAACAATGCATCTCCACAAAAATTATTCATTACATTATAATCAGACCACCATTTTACTTTGCCCAGATTCCGAAGGGCCGAATCGCAAGAAGAAGCGTCGTTCTCAACCTAACAACAAGCGTCAACGGTCCCTATCTCCGCTGAGCAAACGTATGGAGATGATGGGCGCGCCGGAGGCAGGGTCCCGTACTCACAACTCTCAGTTCAACCATCCATATGGCTACCAGCCTCCACCACCCCCTGTGGAAGAAATCAATCCTGAACCACAGAGGTCACAAGCTGATATTGATTATGAAATGAAGGTATGTCCATAAACATGTCATGTATGCTCTAAAGATGGAGTATATGGAATGTGATTGTCTTATGTATAATATTCTAACCAGGATTATGTTATATGGCATCTAGATCACTTTTTTTTTACATTTACCTAAGCCATCATATTTAATGTTAAGGTAAGTATTATATCTTTTGTGGGTATGACTTTCGCCGAACAATCTGCTATTATAACTAAGTCTACTATTTCAATATGACAGACATATTGATTAACAGATTTAGTAGACAAAACTGTCGAGAATAAACAATTCTGAACTCCAGGACCCAGATATTGTGTAATCGTATTAGGAAAGTATAATGTTGAACTCACAGCTGTTAACAATAAAGTTGTTTCTGTATCATCTCATTTTCTCAGGTACGTAAATTCCTTGAGATGACCAAAGAAGATTCAGATTACGAGGAGAAAGTGCGCAACTTCTTGGAAGAAACTACTCAGTACAAGCGTAACCGCAAGATGCAGGAATTGGGCCAGCAACCGCAGCCTGGCGCCGACCGCGACAAGAAGAAGAAAAAGAAGAAAGACAAGTCAGTACATTTCACTGATGTGTTCTGTTTGGGGTGAGCAAAGTTAGAAGTGTGTGTGTGGAAATTGATGTACATACGTAGCAATCATGCTTTTTTTTCTGGATAGTTTTGGCGTTAACATCTAGACCAGGGGAGTCAAACCATTTCATCAGCAGGGACAAAATTTCACATATTCGCAACCGATATTAATTAATAATGGGGGGGGCTTGTGGCAAAGTTATAACTTCACTGATCAACAGATCTGCAAGGTTAAGCTACGTGTGCAGTTGTCAGTCTTTGGATGGGTGACCGTTTTTAACTCAGCAACACTCCTCCGGACCTCGCAGAGCACGTAAAGCCGTTGGTCGCTGTTGTCTTACTAACACCTATCGACAATCTTTAGTGGTAGTCGAAAGCCCAAAAAAAAGCCTGACAACCCTCAAACCATTGAATATCAGTCTTGCCCCGAAATTGGGTTACGGAGGTCTGATGGCAGTCGCTTTGTGCCTATCTGGTTAGAGTGGAAGCAAACCCCAACAAAATTGGAAAAAAGCCGAGGAAGATGTAGCAGCTATAAGGATAGACTGTAAATTTTGGCACAATCATCAATTTACACTGCTATCTTCTACGATAACGATCTTAAACACAAGATCTGAATTTAATTTAACGTCCTAGGCGAGACGATTAGACTTAGGACAATTCACATCGGGACACGTTTTGTTGTGGATCAAAGCAATTAAGAAATATTATCGTTTATTTTGCACAAAATAAATCAAAATTCATACTTTGATTTTAAAGGATTCATGTTGACACTTGTAGCGTGTTGACAACCCCTGGCCCCTTATCTAAACGTTCTATCGGCGGTGGACAGACATATTATAACTGAATAAATCCTTGTATCATATTTCTATCTCCCGTAAAATAAACTGTCAATATGTGAATCTGCATGTAAAACAATACTTTACTCAATCTCAAAAATAAATTTTATTAATAAAGAGATAGACGCTAAACAAATAATTTATTTTTGATCATATATTGTTTATACCAACATACAAGTAATTATGCATTATAATTAACTCATACGTTATTGTTATTATAATATAGCTTGTTAGTTAACTCGAAGTTAGATAGAACATTGTATAAAAAGTATATTGTATGTTATTCGTTTTTATTTAATTGTTAGTTTATGCTATAAAAAATATCAATCTACATAATAATGTATTATAGTATTTTATAACTTTGTTTTTACGCTGTATGTTAAAGTCAAGTTCAAAATTGCATAAAACATCATTAAAATTAAAACATTTAAACGGAATATTGTACCTTCAAACTTATTACATGTTTAAATGCTGTATCGTTTTATTTGTGTACACAAATCATAACCAGCATATATTTTATTAGGAAGAAGAAGAAGGAATCTAAGAGGAAGCGTAAGGAACAGGAACGCGAAGAGAAAAGGAAGGCTAAACTAGCCCGCGCTGCTGCTAACAACGAGTACAGTTTACGGGATTTAGAGAGCATCGGAGACAAGAAACTTAGAGACGCGATAAGGTTCGTCCTTAGTTTAATATTAATAGAAACATATTTTTCAACATGTTGCATTGAATGTTTCTTAGTTTTCTTATCCAAACTAATATTATAAATGCGAAACACGCCTATATCGCAGAATTGATATTGATTTGGTATTCCATCTATTGAAAATATAATAAATCTATATTGTCAGAAAATATTGCAATAAGCTCAACACTATTATTTTGGGATCGAAATCTAAATGGCGTCCAGCAGCCCTTCATAAAACAGATATGGTGATGGGAATTTCAAGATGTTTAAATATCTCAATAAAATATTTATTGGTCAACAGGAAAGAGCTGAAAGGCAAAAAGCGTGATCTCAGTTCGGACGGCGAATACGATAGAAAACATGATAAAAGGTAAGAAGTCACAAAATAACCTTCACACACTGTATTATAATTACTGTAACACTTGTATATTGTTTAAATTCCGCCGCTAATTGTATAAGTCAAATGATGGATGCGTGTTAACACTTAGTATGTTAAGCAGGAATAATATATTTTTAGCACTAATATCATAATTCTAAGGTAATGATATTAGCTTCGTCCTGTGTCTATTTGAGCACGCAGGTTGTATTGTCATAAAATACAAGCTTTTTGAGCGCTAGCTGTGAATGCGATTACTCAATATAGATAATACATTATTTGCTTATATATTTGTATAATATGCAATAATCGTTGCGCGATACTTCACATCGAAGAAGATTACTGAATGTTCTGATCAATTAATTTTTATTAGTGTGTGTATTGGAGCTGCAAAGCTATTTATGTTTGTCAATGTATGTGTCCATATGAGCATGAGCATGTATGTATTAAAATGTGTACGTATTTATCAGGATGCTAGACGATATGCACGGGCTCGAGGAGTTGGAGTCAAAGCTGAGCGCATACCACGTAATGGTCGAGAAGGAGGTGCTGCACAAGCGTGACGGGCGCGGCTCCCTCAGCCCCATAGACCAGGCGCCGCCGCCGCCGCTCGAGAAGCCCAAGTGGAAGATGTCCATGAGCGCGGTCAAGGACACGTTAGTGTGGCGCCGCCGCTAGCTCACGCGTGTAGCCACCACACCGGCCTCGGCTCGACTCGACTCGACTCGACTCGTATGGCGTCCAACTTGCCAAACACGCGTGATATAGCCAAGGCCTTTTCTATCTAGATACTACACGCGTATTAAATATGATTAAAAATTGGAATCCTGTTAGATATAAGTATGACTTGT
Source organism: Subacronicta megacephala (assembly GCA_958496365.1). Taxonomy (NCBI): domain Eukaryota; kingdom Metazoa; phylum Arthropoda; class Insecta; order Lepidoptera; family Noctuidae; genus Subacronicta; species Subacronicta megacephala. The sequence goes on from OY292515.1 coordinate 12,899,403, forward strand.
TCAAATTTTATATTACTTTGTTATGATAGGCTGCAAATCCATCCTCATCTTCCTTTGACTCATACAATTAGCGCGGGATTTTACTGCAATAATGATGTCATTTTTTTAAAGTATGTTTTATAATCGCAGTAGCATTAAACATACACTTTTATACAATAAGGGATGTTTGAAGCCCATTGGTCGTTACGACCTATGCAGATCTGTGAGCCACAAATTGTAACAGGCTACACAGTTGACAAAACAGTTGCGTATATAGGCAGCAAAATATACCTGTCTTGACATAGATTGCATTAAACATAATATTTCTGCCAACATTTGGTATGTAGGCAGTTACAAATACCTGTGTTTTAACGCATATTTTTTATTACATAAAACATTATTATTTATTACACAATCATGTCAAAACAAATTTCACTAGGTGCCTGTATACCTAACTAAAGCGATAAAATCGAGTAAAAAGCAAGACTAAAATTAACAGTAGATAGTCGCATTGAGTCCATAAGGGGTCAAGTCATTTAAATTAGTAACTTTATAATCTCGTTTAAAATGTTTAAGGACTGAAAATCCTATGATTATGGGCGGCAAGTTTTTTAACTGACATATGTTTTCTCTTATCAGGGTCAAGAAGAAGGAAACTCCAGTACCAAAAGGTTACAAAGAACATTATGCATTTGAAGACAGCTCAGATGAGTCACAGGAACATGCTAAGGTGAGAATATCCAATCAATTATATATAAAAACTTTTCTTTCAATAGAAGTTTGCCTCTTGTCTAACTAGATATCTCTTCGATGGTTTTGTCTCGGCAATAATACATGTTTTTTTTTAAATAATGTTTTGATTTTATTTGGTTCTAAAATAACAACTTATTTTGAGAATGCCGTTATTATTGAGAATTTTGTAGTAAGTTACTAGTCTAGTGACCCTGAGCGCGATTGTACGCTAGAGATACTGGGTTCGATTCCCAGGTTGGTCCGTGCTATTGGGTTTTTCTATGAAATTCTCAGTATCAGCTCGGAGTTTGGATAAGTGCCCTATTAAATGGGACCTTAACATAGCTGCGAACTATGGGTTTGCATTAAATATACTCCTGCCTAACCCTTCGAGAAATTCAGACGTAATTTCATGTTCATTTTCTTTATTAAGAAAACCAAAAGCGATACATTATGTATAATGTGTTACAGAATATTCATAAAACAGTTTTGTATGGCTAATAATATGTTTCCCTGTTTAATTTAATTTGTGTATATCATTCGAACGGACTTCAAAACAGTATAAAATAAAGATGAAATAGTGATGTTATAGCGAAACTTTTGAAAATGTTTGTGGTTCAGCCGTCACCTACAAGTGGTGACAAGAACGTGTCAGTGCGTCGTGCTATGGCTATGAAGGAACCGCCGCCGCTGCCGTCGGCTCCCCCGCCCGGCAAGCGGGAGCCTGATCCACCTGGCACCGAACCTTCCCACCCTGTAAGTTCTCATAAAATTAATATATTGTTCGAATATTTAACTAAAGTGCCCAATGGTCTACTGAGTCGTGGTCACAAGCGCGATTGCCGAACGTGTTATCCCCAGGTCGTGTCGGTGACAATGAGTTTTAATTGTCGATTTCCTAATGCTTCAACTAGATATTATAATGTTTGAGCTGCACTGATGTATGTGTGCCATCAGTTCTTCAAAAATTCGCATATCTGATAATACTGTCTGGACTTTAAAAGAAACCATGATTCTCAGAGTTCGTCTCGGCGTTTCTTCTCAGAGGACGTAAGAAAAAAAAGTCTTTAAAAAACAAATTAAAACATTTTTGTAAAAAAGCTTTTACAGAAATAAATATCAATTACTTGCCAATATTAATGTTTCAGGTCCGCAAAGGCAACATAGTCCTAGATAAATTCGGTTCGTTCCGCCTGGCCCAAGAGGGCGAAACACCAGTGTCGGTGGGTGACGGCCGACCAGAACAGTTCGTTACCCGCATCAAGCCACCCTCGCCTTCGGGACGTCGCCCACGCTCGCCGCCTTCGCCCAGAAGACGCTCATCTAACTCCTCAGATGACGATAGAAGATCTAAACGTTCTAGGAGCAGGTTTGTAGTTTTTAAACGTTTTTTAAACTAATATTCGACTGACCTCGCATTGGAAACACTTTCCGCACAATGAGAGGCCAACCTATACTGGATTTGTAAAGATTGATGTGTAGCAGTGTGTACGTCACCGCTAGTGGGAGCAAGGTAAATTGACCAAGTATTAACAGAAATTTAATAACAAGTTGGGTGTGCTTAATAACGATTCGCAAGACACAATATGTACATAATATATATAATTTACCGAAAATTAGCTATTGTGTATTCGATGTTTGAATAATCACACTTAGGTCTCGGCCACGCAAATACCGGTCACGGTCTCGGTCCCGGTCGCGCTCGGCCTCCAGCGCGAGCGGCTCGGTAGCTTCGCGGCGCCGTCGCTCCGGCTCTCCCCGCTCCCGCTCACGTTCCGACGCCAGCCGCTCCTACTACTCGCGCAGCAGATCACGATCACGGTCGGGCTCAAGGTATTTTTGGCTGCTGTGTGTTTTATTTAAAATCCCCATTAGATTTTTCATTTTTATTAATAATTTTGCATGTTTCATATAGTATTCATTTAGTACTTGTCAGTCATGTAAATACTGGTAATTATTAATCTCTTGAATTAACCGTTATTGATAGAACCTCTTCATTATATTTTTTTGTAAAACCCTTACCAAGCATGTAATTAAACAATGGCTTTTGATGTTTCTAAAATAATAACAATAATTTTCATACTTTACGCACCCACTGGATGTTTACAATACGTACTCTCTAGGTTCCGTCGCTTTGTGCGTCGCGGCAACTGGCGCGGTCGCGGTGGGTACGAGCGCGGCACATACTACCGACCTCGCTTCCACACGTACAACGGCGGCGGCGGGCGCGGCCGAGGCCGTGGTGGTGGTGATTTCCGGCGAGACGACGGCCGCCGGTTCCAGCAAGAGTGGCGCGATAACCGCTCCCGGGGCGGACGACCGTTCAGGCCCAGGCGGGGCGGCGGAGGACGAGGCAGACCGTTCAGGTAACACCTATTATATATGTACATTACTTATCCCCTTGGTATGACGATGTGTTATCCAATGGCTTATTGATAATAAAACAAAAAAAAATTATCTCTGAACACAATACCTTGATCATTATAATCTTTCTAAGATGTACAGCCATAATCTATTGTTCCGATCTCTAGAGGTACCATATCGAATGCGATGCTGTATTAATATGATGGTTTTACAATAATTTTATCGTTATTTTTTCTTCCAGAGGTGGTTTCCGTGACTTCAGGGATCGCAGGGGCGGTCGATATTCAAGATCTCGAAGCCCTGAAAGAGCCCGCAGATCAAGGTCGTACAGTCCAGAGAGACGCGACAAAGACAGAGATAGGTCAGTATTTTATAAACAGGGTTAAAACGAAACTAGTGTTGTTTTCTAAAACCCACGAAGCCAGCTTTTTCATTCTTTATAGTTCAACATGCAAGAGCGATGTGTAAACTTTATTATTTTTACAGTTATTCCCGCTACTCTGAACGTGACAGCCATCGTAGCGAAGGAGAATACGAAGAGGAAAGATATGTGGACAGAAAAGAGTATGACGGAAAGTGGGCAGACGGAAATGAACCAGAAAGAAACACCCATCCAGAGGAAAAGCCACCCGTCGAACAAGCCCCCAAAGAATAAACTAATCACAGTTTGCTTTGCCACTGAGTGCTAGGTTTACGGTTAACTTTAACGTTTTATTTAGGTGCTACACACCATTATTTACAAACATTATTGACTGTGAATCAACTGACCAATAGGACATTATAAATTTTTGTCTAATTGTGTTTGTCTTAATTTCTTTATCAGTTATCCACGGTTGATCTTTGTTATTACAAATATGTATTGAAATTAATATTAGCTGTAAATATAGATATAGAGTACAATGAATGTTTTTTCTTTCTTTAGTAATGTCAATGTATAATGGTTTACGTAGATTAGAATATCGATTTCGCATTTAAGTTTCCTTTTGTAAATGCTGCTAAGTTTTTCTGTTCACGGCACACGTCTAGACTTTAAAAATGATCATAATATGCAAGCAGTAAACAGATCATTCATTCCAAAATATAATAATTATGACGGAGTAGCTCTGACATTTTAGTGTGGTTCCTTTATTGTGTGATTGGCACAAACTAATTCAATAAAGTGAATGAAATTATAATGTTTGTCGTTTCATTTTATATTAACCCAATTTTCTTTTATAACAAGATTTAGCAAGGCAACAACTTTCATTTTACAAGGCGACGATGACACGTCTGAGGAGAGATGATTTGGACGAGTTAGCGGCGGTAGCGAAATGACTAGAGCGTTGGACTTGCGATCATGTGGTTGCAGGTTCGAAACCCACACGTTACGCCACAAACATACTCAACCACAAGCATTCAGCTTAGTACGAGGGGTTAACCAGAATACTAGTAATGTGCGTCGGCGTCAGGTTGACTGGACCAAGAGAGAATTTGGAAGTTTCAGCAATACCAAGTTTTAGTACCTATTTGGTACTATTTGGTACCTGACATCAAATAATTAGTACCATGCTGAAGAGAGAAAACTATAACGATGAAAGTGGCCAGCCATTCTGACGTCAGAATGGCTGGACCACATCGGTTTCACCTATACTCCATTTGGTTAGGTACTTAACTAAAGGTAAACAATAAAAATGGCGGCTTTCAGAGCTGTTCAACCTTTTAATACAATGGTATCATATGATTCGGTAGTGAAATTAATAACAACACAACTAACAATCAATAAAAACAAAGAACAAACAAAATAATAACTAATTAACACAATTTGCGGCAAAAGAAACACAAAAACGACCGAAAGTAAAGTAAATACAAACTGTTACGTATGGCGTCTGGTTACCCGACTAAGTATAATATCGGTTTATTATTTTGCTCTGCTTCCTCGCAATACTACTTCTAAATTTTTCCGAGTTATCAAAAGTCTACTCCATGGAAAAATGTTTTGAATATCTGTATTTTTAGATTCTTTCTAGTAGGCACTTTGCAATACTTTGTCATATTTATAAATTTTGATTAAATGTTCGCAAGCTTAAGAATAATGATTACCATCTAATATTAAACAAAGAAGTAAGATATGCTAGTATCTAAAAGGGAAATGTGATTTTGAATGATTAAATTATTTATTTTGGTGACGTTTTATTTCGAAATGAAAAATGGCCCTATGAAAGAACCTTTTTTATGATTTGTTTACATTTAGTTAAGTACCTAACCAAATGGAGTATAGTTGTAGGCGTTATAATGAATTTGTCTTTTCGTTAGATTTTAGTACCTCATTAGTACCTCAACATATGTTTCTCTTAGAATTTTCCGATAAGCCAAAAAAAAGTTACACTTAAAAGAAATTTTGTATGTAATCTGGACCATGTCGGTTTCACCTAGTTGTAGGCGTTATAATGAATTTGTCTTTTCGTTAGATTTTAGTACCTCAATAGTACCTAAACATATGTTTCTCTTAGAATTTTCCCATAAGCCAATAACAAGATACGTGTCATACCTACTCTGCCGCAGACCCACCATTCTAGAAACCGATCAATTATATCTTATGATTAAGTATACCGTTATTGCTATACGTGCATTAGGTAATGAGAAAATAGACATTGATTGTGGCTCTGCTGGAGAGCATACTCTCTAGCAGAGCCACACAGAACATGTAGTCAGGAAAGACAAACGCTCTTGTTTTTTGATAAAAACTGTTGTATGAAGTGTTTATTGCGTACGTGATCAAAAAAATCATTATTAAACAATGGTTTATTTTATTTTAACTTTACTAAAATGTTCATGGAAAGCGCCTGCTTATTTTAAGCTAAAAATGTAAACGACACCTAAATAACTTTGCATAGGCGTACCTCACACAATTCCAATAACCTTCGCCGTAAAACCTTGGAATATTGAAGCTGTTTTTATTTTATCACAAGATGTACAAATTCTTAATCGCTAAATTTATATTTAAATCCTTCAAACAAGGCTAATTAACCTATATGTACAATAGATAGCTTTTTCTGGACTTTGTTTCAAAGTCATGTAGTCAGGTCCTATAACGTAGTGTTGTGACTCTTCAAATTCACTTGTATACACATAATCGGTAAAAAATCCGAATAATCGAATTTATTGATAACGAGCCATTTTCAATACAGCCGTCTATCATGGTGGCATCTAATTAAATAGGCGTAACATTCATGAAATTTTTTGTGTCTTAAACCATAGGCTAGTTTTTAAAACAGTTGTTCCGTTACCACTAAACGTACATAAAATGCGATCGGTGTTCCGTCGTTGTATATGCGGCAACAAAACGTAGCAACTCACAGCCCAGTTGTCATGAGCGCCGTACTCATCAAAGTTGGCGCCACTGTGTTATCTGTAGTCGGTTTCGAACGACACGTTGCTTCACCGACAACGGATTCTCGTTATAATTGAAGACTCGGGCTGGATATCAAACGCGCGCGACTCTCTAGCTCGTCTTACTGTGAATCCAGCTCATCGTCAATCTTTTTTTTTTTTTTTTTTGTCGCCGTTGGAAATGCTTTATGCACTATCCACCGCCCTGGGGAGAGCGATGGGGTGTGTCGGACTCCGCTCTGAAAAGAGCGATCTACCGACTAAAACCAACCTCGGCGTTTCGCGTCACCACTTAAGTGCCGGGAATACGGGAGCGTTGAGACATTCCTCCGCAGACCCGGCAGTGGCGGGCCGCCTATGCGGCCCCCTACGCGCAAGGGGAAAGAGACATGGTCGTTCTCTCTCCCCTTCTTCCACCGATCCGCTGAGCGGGACGCGGAAACTGCAAACCGCGTCACCAGCTCGGGCCGTGTGAGTGGGCGGTCGGACTTCCCCAAGTCCGCCGCCCGTGGCCGTTTATGGTGGTTGAAACAGGGCGTTGTCTGTCCTGTTTCTACGCCCGGTGCGAGTGCGCCGGGCACGGATCGGTAGGGTGGAGGCAGCCTCCCGCTCCCTTTCCGCGGCCTCCTTTTGGGCGATGACCTCCTCGAAAAAGGAGGCCACCGCTTGCCACGCACTCTCACTCCCGACCATACTGGTGACGACGGCCGGGAGTGAGAGGTCTCCGCCAATGGCAGTACGTAGGACACGGCGCTGCCCCTCCCAAGCGACGCACTCCTCGAGTGTGTGCTGCGCCGTGTCCTCGAGGCAGTCCAGGCAATGGTGGCACCGGGCATCCGGCTCCCTGCCGGCCACGCGGCACAGGTACTTACCAAAGCACCCGTGCCCTGACAGCACTTGCGTGAGCCGGAAAGTCAGCACGCCATGGTGCCACACCCATTCCGGCAGTATCAGACGGACTGCCTCGACAGTACGGAGGCCTACTGTCGGGTATAGGAGTCGCTCCTGCCAGCTCTCTAGTGCGGCTCTTTGGAGTCTGGTCCTGTGCCGCTCCAGCTCTACTAGGGCGATCCCCTCATCTGCTCTCTTGCGCCAGGCGTATAATGACGCCAGGACCCGAGCGTCAAGGTCCCAGGGGAGCGAGCCCGCCAGAACGCAGGCTGCCTCACAAGATATTGTGCGATATCCGCGAGTAACACGCACGGATATCGCACGTTGTGGTCGCCGTAGTAGTGCTGCTCCTTCGCGGGTGATTTCGGCGGCCCACACAGGGGCTCCGTATAGGGCCATTGAGCGTATGACCCCCAGATAGAGCCGCCTGCAGCTGGGCTTGGGCCCGCCGAGGTTCAGCAACAGTCTCCCCAACGCGCCGGCCGTACCCATCAGCCGCGGCACCAGGCGCTGGAAGTGGGCGTTGAAGGACCTCCTGCCATCCAGCACGAGCCCCAGATAGCGCATGCATGGTTTAATGTCCATTCGGACCCCACCGATGGTAATGTGGGGTCCCGGCGGAGGTGCTCTCAGGGGCCCGTGGAAGCAAAGCGCTTCCGTCTTGCCCAACGCCACTTCCAGCCCAAGCGAGCGAATGCGGGCGACGACCAGCTCATCGTCAACCCTCAGTCAACAGCAACAGTCAACATCGGCTCGTGAAATCATCGAAAGGCGGCTCAACGATAGCAGCGGCATACCAAGGTACGTGCGCGTATTATACTTTGTTGCTGCTGTATTGCGGAGGGACAACAACCGTATTTTATCGTCAGACCCCAGTCTGTCCCAGAGTGGTGTTATTCACCAGATCCCAGCTATTCCGACGATCTATAACACTACAACGGTACTTCATGAAAATAAATGATTATTAAGTTATTTTAGTGAAGGAAAAATACGACCACGGGCAGGATTCGGACTTGCGTCTTCTGTTTAAGTATATCAAATTCAAATGTATTTATTTGCCAGAACGTAGTGTACTTTTACAAAAGTATGATCTTAAATTGGTGGACCTTAAACATTCTTACCATTACACTATGGTGTGCAAACATTTATTGAAAATTGTATTTTTAAGCAAGAATAATATTCCACACATTGTTGCCTATCATTAAGGTAGTCTTTCAACCAATCGTTCGCTTTACCTCTTATTCCATATTTTTCCAACTTGTGTAAGAGCAAATTGTGGTCAACAAAATCGAACGTTTTACTCATATCTAGGAAGATCGCCGCAACAAGTAGGTCATCATTTACAGCCTGCGTGATAATCTTGATTAAATTTAAACATGCCAATGAAGTAGTGCTGTTCTGTCTAAACCCAAAGTGCAAACTTTTCAATATACAATGGCTCGTTACAAATTCTTGAAGCCTTCTCAGCATGCTTTTTTCAAATATCTTTGACATCAGACGCTATGACCGCTTAGCCACCGCGAGCCCCACCCGCCAAATCGAAATTTGCCTTCACACTTGTTCGTGCCTTTCACAATATGTTACATCAAGTCCTGTAGAACAAGCCAAGTCAAAAAAATTGTTCGTCAATGGCTGTTAACCCAATCCTACAGTGGATCTGAATCCTTTGTAAGAGTGCTTTCGTAGGCTGCTACTTTATGTATCACAATTACGCACACACACATTCACACACACACACACACACACACACACACACACACACACACACACACACACACACACACACGCACACACACACACACACACACACTCACCCAAACAAATACCACCCACGCATGAGTTTTAATAATTATTTCCATAGTACTATTGTATAACGTACGATTCTTATAATGGTAATACCACCCAAGGACTCCACGAGACAGGCTCGACCTAGTGTGGAGTTCGTAAGCAAAATGCATAATTTCCTTATGTCACTGTCTTATATGTACCAAATAAACTATCATAATTAGAACTTAAGGAAATGTAAAACACTTTCTGGCAAATAAATAAATACAAATACAAACTTAACCCAATAACACTGCGCGACCTGGAAATCGAACTCAGGTCCTCTAGCGTACCAGTCGCGCTTAGGACCACTAGTCACTATACTAATGAGACAGTCAGTAATTTTAAACAATAAGATATTCAAACTCATGCACGTCATTAATTAATATGAATTTACGTCTTTGCGGTGACGTCAGTGACATCTGTTGAAAATGTGCTTCTCAACCGACATGACATGTTTTACAGCAAGTACGATGTCGTACGATGCCACCTTTACCTTTACTTTACCTTAACTATCTTTTCCTTAACTTATTTTTCCTTCACTAAAATAACTTAATAATCTATGCATGAAAAATGCCTAAAAAATACAAAAAGATAAAATAAATTATTTTAAGTCGAAATAAAATATTCCACTTCTGTTTAAATGTCTGTACGTACATCAACTTCACGCATACTACTTTGAACCAGCGTGTTTATAAAAATCCGTAAATCTGTAATCAATTAGTAAATACAAAGGAATGATATCGATATCAATTAAGAATCGGTTATTGTAGGAACCCATTTCTTTGACCCCATCCCTATTTTTCAATCTGTCAAAACTGTCAAACGGTACCTATTAGATTAGACTGATATAGTAATTATGCGTGTTACAAAACATTTTGCTGACACAATGTTACCAGGCGCTTTCTATGAACATTTGAGTAAAGTTAAAATAAAATAAACCATTGTCTAATAATGATTTTTTTGATCACGTACGCAATAAACACTTCGTACAACAGTTTTTATCATAAAACAAGAGCGTTTGTCTTTCCTGAGTGCATGTTCTGTGTGGCTCTGCTAGAGAGTATGCTCTCCAGCAGAGCCACAATCAATGTCTGTTTTCTCATTACCTAATGCACGTATAGCAATAACGGTATACTAAATCATAAGATATAATTGATCGGTTTCTAGAATGGTGGGTCTGCGGCAGAGTAGGTATGACACGTATCTTGTTATTGGCTTATCGGAAAATTCTAAGAGAAACATATGTTGAGGTACTAAAATTTAACGAAAAGACAAATTCGTTATAACGCCTGCAACTAGGTAAACCGACGTGGTACAGATTACATGAAAATTTTCTTTTAAGTGTACCTTTTTTTTGGCTTATCGGAAAATTCTAAGAGAAACATATGTTGAGGTACTAATGAGGTACTAAAATCTAACGAAAAGACAAATTCATTATAACGCCTACAACTAGGTGAAACCGACTTGGTCCAGATTACATACAAAATTTCTTTTAAGTGTAACTTTTTTTTGGCTTATCGGAAAATTCTAAGAGAAACATATGTTGAGGTACTAATGAGGTACTAAAATCTAACGAAAAGACAAATTCATTATAACGCCTACAACTAGGTGAAACCGACTTGGTCCAGATTACATACAAAATTTCTTTTAAGTGTAACTTTTTTTTGGCTTATCGGAAAATTCTAAGAGAAACATATGTTGAGGTACTAATGAGGTACTAAAATCTAACGAAAAGACAAATTCATTATAACGCCTACAACTAGGTGAAACCGACTTGGTCCAGATTACATACAAAATTTCTTTTAAGTGTAACTTTTTTTTGGCTTATCGGAAAATTCTAAGAGAAACATATGTTGAGGTACTAATGAGGTACTAAAATCTAACGAAAAGACAAATTCATTATAACGCCTACAACTAGGTGAAACCGACTTGGTCCAGATTACATACAAAATTTCTTTTAAGTGTAACTTTTTTTTGGCTTATCGGAAAATTCTAAGAGAAACATATGTTGAGGTACTAATGAGGTACTAAAATCTAACGAAAAGACAAATTCATTATAATGCCTACAACTAGGTGAAATCGACGTGGTCCAGATTACATACAAAATTTCTTTTAAGTGTAACTTTTTTTTGGCTTATCAGAAAAATCTAAGAAGAACATATGTTGAGGTACTAATGAGGTACTAAAATTTAACGAAAAGACAAATTCATTATAACGCCTACAACTAGGTGAAACCGATGTGGTCCAGCCATTCTGACGTCAGAATGGCTGGCCACTTTCATCGTTATAGTTTTCTCTCTTCAGCATGGTACTAATTATTTGATGTCAGGTACCAAATAGTACCAAATAGGTACTAAAACTTGGTATTGCTGAAACTTCCAAATTCTCTCTTGGTCCAGTCAACCTGACGCCGACGTGCAACCCATATTGCTAGCAGTAGTAGTAGCTTTAAAAAAAACAGTAATATGTAAAAAGCAGAGGCTATCGCTCATTTTTGGGACATTTTCATAATTCTAGCTTCAGTATTTTAATCGATAAGATTCCCCCATTTTCAACTTTGCAATTTATATTTTGTTTGGGATATACCTACATATTATAAAAAAATTGTACTACCCTCCCTTAGAATAGTTACGTACTCGGCCTTTTTTGGTTCGATTTTATATAAAACATGTCTCGTGACAAAAGTGCAGTGTTATCTCAAGCAGTCAATCACTCAATATTTGCAGTCAAATAAAACAAACTCTTGGGGTAAAAATATTTTAATAACATTATTATAATAAATTACGCGTGTTTCTTCTTTTTCTTGTTCTTGTTTTGGATACTCTTGTCAACATTCCAGTACCACAATAGTTGTGCAACTATGGCGCCATTGGCTACTGTGGACACGCAGTAGGTCACAATAATTATGAAGTCTCCAGTTTCAACTAGTGATGTGAATATTCTGGCTATACTGCCTCCAAACAGCAATAAACATGTAATCGCTGATAACTGACCAGTGCTACCATTTTTGTAGTTTGTGATCACTTGAATTGACTGAAACAGATGTTTTTATTTTAATAAATTGTGCAAAATTACATTGGCTCGGGCTAGCAATATCGCCTCAGCTGTAAACATTTACATAATTTTTGACCATTATGTAAATTTTGTTATGACTTATATAAATATGGAGTTGTCTTAAAACTCACTGCCATTTTTTATTTGTTGTAATGACACAAAAGAAATACATAGTAATGATCCTTTTTGTATTACCATCACAAAAGACTCATAACTCTCAATTACTTTTTATTCTCTAAATGCCTTCTTCTTTTAGCTTGGTAGGAGGAGAACCCTGCTTGGTCACCAAACAAGGAGGTCAAAATTTCAGTTATCTAACTTCACAGAGCATACAAAAAGTAATTATGGTAAGTTTAATTTATTACCTTAGCTATAACAATGATGGGCACATTAACAGCTTGCATAGTCCACAGGACATCAGTAGGTGTCACTCCACTGACTAATGCAGACACTATGCCTGTGTACATAGCTAGGAACATAGCAGCTCTTCCTGTAGTCCCACCATAGTGTAGCACAAGAGCAGCAATGACAGCCGTTTGTATAGCTAAGAATGTACCTTCTCCCCATGCACTGAAAGAAACAATACAATCTGTATTATTGAATTTTATGAGTGTGTAAAACAGGTTTGAATTAGACCCTTATGATAATAACCTGAAGAGTTGCAGTCAACTTAATTATAATTTCCCATTATCTCACACCTCATTTCAGGTGAATAAATAAATAAATCTACTTACATATTTTTTGAATTAAGATTTTAAAACTGTACAATTTAAAAGCTATCGCAAGAAGCATCACAAGAATAACCATTTTTACAAACCAATAATAACATTTAAGTCTATATTAGAACTTGTACTTAATTTAAGTCGAATTGTCGCTCCTAGGGCACAAAATTCCTTTTTTTTAAACCCTTTTTTCCCTTTTTTTGTAACTTATTCATAACTGAGTATTAAAAACGTTGTTAAAAACATACAATTTGAGTTTGAAAAAAATCTAATTTGGCACCCAAGGAGAAACCTTAACAGAATTTTAGTCTTTTTTTTATCACTGATAGGCTTACGCTTGACCACAACTTGCCTGATGTTAAGCATTAGTCTGCACCTATTTGTCACAAATATAATTAAAATGTTCTGATAACCAAGAGCCAGCTTCTATTCATGAAGTCTATTAGGCTTTAGCAACTACCTATTTATTTTGAGACACTGACCAATCATTATTATTATACTCAAGTCTAGTAAGGCACTACTCGTTCATTATGATTTGCACAACTAACTCATAATAATTAATTAATTAAGGCGATGAATATACATACCTAAATGGAAAGCCCATAACATAACTGTAGGCAAAGTTTGCTGTGATTGCAAATAACTCTAAATAAACTCCATAAACATTTATGCCTTCGGCACTCTTGCTGGCCAAAATCTTCAATATCTGAGGTACTTTCACAAGAATAGAACCAGCAATTATACCAATGCCAAGACCCTTACTCAGTGTTGCAGTCATACAGGGACCTGAAATACGAAAACTATTAAAAACACAGTAAAACTGAAACAAAGAGCTGTCTGAATCTTCTTCTCTTGTAACAGTAACAGCATGATTTACTCAATAATAATTCCAGCCGTGATAGTTGGTAGCGAAGCTGTCGGTCGGAAAGTGGCCAACGGTATACCAAACAATGATTTATAGATCTTATATTGTTAAATTTGTTTAAATGAATAAGTGGAACAGAATTATTACCATCAAGAAAGTTGAATTTCACAAAATACTCTTCGTAACACTTCTCTGTTAAAACAGATAACAATAAACCTTTAAAAAAATCTCCCATTATGCTTAAATATTTACAACTTTTATTTATCAAGTTTATAATAAAATTATTCCTTGTTTAATACATTTCAAATAATTATTGATCTAATGGCTTATAACTACAACAAACAACCGACGACAAGCTGACTATGAGTGAGTTGAGTTCGAATTGTGCAAAGAGTAGAATAATATACTAGGAAAAGAGAGCCCTCTCAGCAATTTTCGTGTCACTACTCACCACAAATGACATTTGTTGAACACTTAGGCCATCTTTTGACGTTTCCCATGTACTGATTGTTTTATAGAGAGATATATATAGATATATGTACGTATCTACGTATAATAATTTATATTAACCTATAATAGGTTTATATACTTCATATATGCATGTATGTAGCTATAGTGCATAAATAAAACAAGTTTTCCTGAAATTTCTTTATTTCGGTGTTTCATAATATTTGCTTTTCATAATAAATTTACGCCATTACAATGTACGTCCATTGCAATAATAGTCCTCATTTTACCGCACAGAATTCGATTAACACTTTTGCACCAACTGTAAATCAATATATTTACTTTGCCTTTGGGTATTTCACATCGAAAACCTACAAATTAACACAATTTCTGAATAGTAACGCACAAAATATCACGAAACAGTGACTGAAGTTGAGAGAAAACATCCAAACTTAACAACCACCATATTCCACATAATGTCGATAAAACAGTAACACTAGTACCAGTTCTTGGCATAAGCTCCATCTATGGTATTATGAGGCACAACGCAATAAAACTCATTTTTATTTCATGGGATATATCGAGAGATAGCGCTACTGCCTACACAATAAATATCAAGTATAGAAGTGTCCAGCCCCTGGAATTGTGTCATGTGTGACGTGCGTTGACGTGTGTGGCAAAGTTCATTTTAAGTTCCTTACGGAACAGGCTAAGGTCTGAGACCATGCTGCCTAGTCATCAGTGTGGCAAAGTTCAATCAATCAGTTTTGTCTTTTGTTTGTCGGAGTGAGTATAAGGGCCGGTGAACACCACGATTTTTAAACGCACGGCGCGCTTTTATCCTACAGAGCAGTTTGTTGTCGTTTGTATCGATACAAACGCGCGGCATCGGCGCGTCTGTATCGATACACACGCGCTTTAGTACAGCGTTTGTATTAATTCAAACGCGCGATACCGATGCAACCGCTAGCGCGCGGGCCTTCCCTAGTGTAAATCTACGCTAGTAGTAATCGAGCAATTTGGTGCACCGCAAATCTTTGTATCGCTACACACGCGCGTTTGCATCGCGTCTATATCGCTACACACGCGCGTTTGCATCGCGTCTGTATCGATTCAAACGCGTATTTGAATTTATACAGGTGTGCAAAGGTCTACAGGCTGCGTCTGACTTGCGTGCGTATCGCGTCTGTATCGCTACAAACGCGCGTAAACGGCGCGTTTAAAAAACGTGGTGTCTATATGCCCTTATAGGGATGTGAAAAAATAATCGATTATGAGAAAAATCAACTTTGGATCGATGATTTTCTTGTAATAATCGATTTAATTAATTTAAAAAAAAACTATTTATTTTGACTGCTGATTTTTAACAACACTGAGTTATTTTTAATTTTCGCCGAAACTACTATTTTCCACTAAAATCTTCGAAGATTTTGGTGCACCTAAATCTCATACGATAGCGATTTTTTAACAAAGATTTTTGTACTCAAACTTAAAAAAGTTATTGTTGATGTCGCAATTTCAACTGCCATGTACGCACGGCTACACATCAAGCTATACAAATCCAGTTTACGCTGGCCTCTTATTTTATGGCAAACCTATACAATACGATATCAGCTCAAACTGGATTTGTATAGGTTGACCTGTTGCCGTGTGCACCTAGTATGTGTTATAGGCGAATATTTTGCGAAAAACCAAGAAAAAAAATAATTTCGTAACTAGATGAAGTTTTCAAAACTAACGTAACTCACCGCTTTTCTAATCTGTGATAGTCCAAATAAAGGTATAGTACAAGGTAATGTCTTCGAGCAACACGGAAAGGGAGAAGCCATCCGTTAGCGTCCCCATTTGCCAAAGTACAAGCCCAAATGGGCATATGAATTTAATAAAACTACATAGTTGCCCCTCGGATTTTTAACTAAACCAAGTCCAGTCCAGCGAGTGAACACAGCGGTCCTCAAAATACCACATTTTTCGGTTTTCTGCTGCAAAAAGAGGTCTGGAACATCAAATCTACTAAAAGATGGTATTACATTTTTAGTTTATCACTACTATCTTTGAAACTACGCAACGGATTTTGATGCGGTTTTTTTTAATAGATAGATTGATTCAAGCGGGCGAAGCCGTGGGCGGAAAGCTAGTAAGTAAATAAATCTTTACCGTATTTTTCCATTTCATTACATTTAGACACCAAATTTGTGTATTCAATTTTAAATTTATTATTATGAAAGAAAGAAAGAAAAAACGTTTATTTGGCCAGCACCAAAGACACAAATTACACATAATAAAAATAAAAAAGAAGATATAAAAACGAGACGACATAGTGGAGTAGGTATACTCTTAAAATTAAATTAGGTATGCGTCTCACGGCTGTACCAAATGGGTCTCCAGATCAGCAGATTGTTAAGCAAAATTAAATTAATTAAATTAAAAAGCGTTCACCTTAATGCTGCATGTTTTTTCGTCTGGTTAGACAGCTATTTGCTGTTTCAGCGCTGTGCAAGGCTTGTTGGTATTGTTAAATTTTGTATGTGTATGGTAAATGATTATGAATAAAACACGATATGAAGGGCTTTAATTTTATATTTAAATGAATTAATAGGTAGGTACTTAACACTAAAAATTTATTCTCAGGACATGTTGGCATAGGATTTATTGTAAATAAAATGATTTACACCACTATGCAGAAAACTATTGGTATAATACATACTTTGTTCAAGGTACGCATTGATTAATAAAGAAATCATTTGAAATAACAGTTGTTTAATACAAATTTAGATATTTAGTCAGTTACTTACGTCTTATATAAACATAATTATGATTTATGAATACTTTTTCAGTGGTATAAATGAGGCCTTTCTAGAAGGCAAATGTGTCAATCAGAATAAACATATCTTTTTGTGCAAATACATAGATCCTACTTTAGTATCAATAATGGTGGATTTACATTAACTTGATACATACGAAAGCCTTAGGGTCAAGGCACATTTACGCACAGTCGAGTTGAGTCGAAGCAAACTGACATTCCGTATAGAAGAAATGTGTGCATGTTCTACGCTATACGGATGGGGGTCATTATGCTATGTATGTGTTTAGATTGACATTTCGACGCGCTTCGACTAACTATTAGTCTTCCTTAACCCTAACAAACATGAAATAAAGGATTATTGAGGCATTAGAACGCTAGTCTATACTTTGTCCATTATGTTAACCGTTTTTTGACAGATGGAACTAGTGATTGCATGAACGTAACAATGCGATTATCGACCCGATTATTGACACTGATTACTGTCTAGTGAATCGAAATTATCGAAGTTATCGAATCGAAAATGGTGCAACGACGACTAATAATAATTAAATATGTATAATATTCATCTGATTGTATTAATTTTTGTATAATATTCATTTTCCATCCATTTTTTTTCAAAAAGATTGTTTAATTTATATTTTATTGATATTAGAGTGGATGCCATTTTCCGATACTGATTTAATGTCAGTGTTCAAAATGATTGCAGCGAATACATTCGATTGCATCACTAGACACGGTAGAATGTGGTAGAAAGTAACTAAATTTAATACGCTTATCAATAATATTTTTTTTTGGAAAATCCGTTACATTTATGGTACGATGTGTACATGTCTGCAAGTCTGCAAGGAATCATAATTAAGATAATTGTATAACACAAGGTAGATAATACATTTATTTTGTTACGCAATACGTTAATCTGGAACAGCTACGCTCTAAGGCAGTCTAAGACATCCGTCAAAAAACGGTTCACATAATGGACAAAGTATAATTATTTTATTTAAAAAAATATAGGAAGGCAATGTGACAAACATGGGGATTTTTTGTTTCACGTGTTATATAGAAAAGTATTGAAAATCTAGCTTAAAGCGGGTCCCGCACTTCACTAGGATGATTCGTGGAAGCGGACGTTAATAATTGTCGTGCTTATGTAGAGTCGCCAGCAGGTCAAGGTATAAAAAACTGTCAAATTTCTCCAAATTATTTTAAACCTTAAATTGTTGACTATAAAGTTCAAAATCAACCGTACGTTACACAATATTGCATTGCGCATACACGAATATTCGCTAGCGGATGTGGGACGATCTTTAGAAGACTCATGCATGTACTTACCTATGAAATAAATGTATATCCTACACTATGACGAAATTAAATGAAACCTACAATTAATTACCCTAAATTTACAAACGTATGTACATTTATAAAAGTTTTTATAATCATTTGTTTCATCTGCACAACAATTTTCGTACACATGGCTATCATACATACATTTCGACTACAATCTGACCTCGCGATTGTATAGGCTTTTCGTACGACAAGAGGTTAGTGTATACTGGAAATTCAGTGTAGCCATATGTAAGTAGGATTATTCTAGACCTGTAACTGAAACCTAATGTGTAGAAGCGATTGTATGGTTTATTGGAACTATGCTAGGGTTGGATATTCAATAGACTGTAATATTTTAAATATGACAAGGCACCTAACAAGGGATATAGATAGACAGCACTCTTAATGTTAGGAATCGCGTACATTTCTATGTAAACAATAATAAAATTCACAAAAATAGTTCACCAATGTTGGTACAAATAAATAAAAAATAATAATGTGCGGTGGCCAGCACATCAAGTTACCACAAAATGTAAAATTTTCTCAGTTGATTTTGAACTTATTCATAAACAGTTTAAGGTTTAAAATCATTTGGAGAAATTTGAAAGTTTTGTATAATCTGATGTGCTGGCGACTGTGCTTACAAAGTTTTTAGAACGATTATTGCGAGATATACCAACACGTCAACTTACTTTTGAAGATTTTACTTTATGGAACACATGTTTATTAAATTTACGTAGGTAAACACAAAGGCAAAAATCTATGAGTTCGTCAATAATTAGAGAAATAACATTTAACTACAGAGGTACCAATTGTAGCACATTAAACATAATAAATTTTGTATTTAAATTTCCAACACAAACTACCAATATATGTAGATGTATAATTTGGTTTGGAAGCATATCTGGGTTTTTTTTGTTTTGGTGATAAACATAATATTATATTTAGATTTTGGAATTTAATAAAGGCAGTGATTTGATTGCACAGTTTCCATCAAATCACGATTTACATTTTTTTTTCAGCATTTTTACTACAGTATTGTTAATGGACTGAGCAACCCCACTACTAGTCCATCAGCCTTTTAACGGGAAGAACTTGTACATATGTTGGGTCAGCGCATTATAGGCAGAAAGTGATCCAGAACCTGAGCAATAGTCCTTATGTAATTCAGATTGAGTTGAAAATGGAATGCAATCTGCTGGAGCAGACCATTATTTTGAATTAATATTTTCAACTCCTATTTGAAGTTGAGGGTGATACTCGTGCACTTTTTCCTAGATTTCAAGTTGTTTCGTTCTACACGATCCACAAATGCAAAGCTGAGCCTACGCCATATACATCTGTATAATCCTATTGAACAATGCTAACGAAATGTCACCCTCCCATACTAAGAACTCATGACAGTGGATTCAAAGAGAAGGACAGTTTTGGTCGTGAGTTATTTTTGCCCAATATTTTTCTCTGTTCCTCTTTTACTCTCTTTTCCTGTTCTTTTTTCAATTTCTGCCTTTCCTCGTCCATTTTTCTTTGTTCTTCTATCATGGCCAGCCGCTCTTCAGCCTAGAAAAGATTAGATAGACACATTTAATAATTGGAAATAAACCAGACTTTAAGCAGATCTATTGAGGAATACTTAATAAATATTACCACCCTCTGGAAGATATTTTAGTGAATGAATATCGTTTGAATTACTAAATTAATAGAATAAATACGGAATAATAACGTGTTCAGTAGTACAGAAAATTGCTGAAGAATAAGATAAACAAACACATTGTGACTAAGACTCACCAGCTTGCGCTGAGCTTCCTCAATCTTTTTATTATTTTCTGCCATGATATCCTCCAGTTCTTTCCTTTTACGAGCTTCTTCTTCCTGTATAACAGAAATAATATGTTAACATTGATCTTTATTTACAAGACAGACAGTACTATGCATTAAAACAGTTTTCACATATCCATAGCTTTTTTTACAAAGTGTCTGTTTGCGAAAATCTCCGTTTTCATGTATTGAATGACAAAATGTTGATCACTCATGTTATGACTATTTTTTTAATAGTTTTTTGTTCTCCTAACAATAATTTTAAGTAAAAAAACAGTTACGCAATGCCATAATAAAATGTATAATGATGAAACATCATGTAAATAAATGTACATATCCTTTATTTAAAACAGTAATGTGGTTATACAAAAAATAGATTCAAAAAATACCTTCAGCGCGCACGTCTGGATCCTCAAGCAGCGTCTCCATAAAATTCTTAGGGCTTCTTGTTCTTGATCAGTCTTCCGACCTGACTTATAGACTACGTGACTGCCAGGGACAGTCAAGCGAACAATTTTAAAATGCTAGCCGGATGCCTTCATGGCAAACTTACAATACGGCAGGACATTATATATTTACTCTGCTTTATTGGTGCGTATGAAATATATGTGGTTATAAAAATGGACATGTAAAATTGTTATTAATTACAGACAGCCAGCCTCGGTGAGTGACAATTAATAAGAATTACAGAAACTAATTCTTGTATGCACTCGAACTACACCTGACTGGACCTTTAACAGATATGATCGAAATAATACTTTCATTAGTTCCTCTATTTGTTATGATGCTGGTATTAAATATTGCATTTACACTTGTGTTTAACTGCGAAAACAACATGTAATGTTGCTGTCACAGGGTTTGTTGTGTCATGTGTATATGCAACATTGTGTTGTGTTGCCAGTACACATGACTGGTATGTGGTATAATCAGTTACCTGTCTAGCCTGCTCCTCGCGTCGCTGTTGTTCTCTCTGTCTCTCAAGTTCTTCCATCATTTCTTTCTCCATCTTCCGTTTGGCCTCTTCTACCCTTTTTGCAACTTCTTGTTCAATTTCATCTTTTCTTTTTTCTAATTCTTCTTCAACTCTCTTCTTCACTAGCAATTCTATTCTTTTTGCTGCTTCTTCTTCTACAACCTAAAACAAATACATAGGTTATAATAAATTTAAGTTGTTGGTCATTAACAGGAAGGGACTGGATAGAAACAGGGATAAGAAGAGGCCTAAATCCAATAGGTAGACAAATGCAGATATTAAATATCACTCAAGTTGTAGCAACATAAAACAATTACATATATAAATAATACCAGCTTAGCTTTAGCCATAGGCAAAAAGCAAAAAAAAGCCATGGGAGACCATGGATGAATAGAAAGAATAAGAAGAAACTATCGGTTATGATGGCTCCATTGATCTATCTTAGGATCTCTTCATCTAGTTGCAATAGGATATACTGAAGTTTTGAAGTTGGATCATATGCTTTTTAACAGTGAAAACAAAATTAAAATCTGTCTTTTATACTCTAACCCATTCTTTTTATTTAATATAATCAGTGTACACAAATATATTTTTTAAATTTTTATATACATTATCAACACTATTTTTGAAGACCTAGCAATGTGGGTCGTACATTACTAGCAATCTTGTTAACCCCGATTGCTCCGACAAGTGACCAATCAAGTCCAATGCCCTAGCCATGAGGCTACCGCTGCTTCATTATCCCAACAATGGGCAGATCTCATCTGAGATCACGAGTTTAGTTTAGGCTATGGTCCACCAGACTTGCCTAGTGCAGGTTGGCAGAATTTACACACTGACAAGAAAATCTATCAGGCATGCAGCCTTCACCTTTGACTCGGTAGTCCAATAGTCATATAATAAGTCTACCATTGCATTGCAAAAGATGAAATTTAATATTACAGTAATATTTACTTTCTGTTCAGCTTCTCGTACACGTCTCTGTCTTTCCATTTCAGCTAGCCTGTCAACTTCATCCATCTTGCTACGCCCCTTTGATTTCTTCCTGTGTCTGCTGCCATCATAGCTAACTTCACTACTGCTAGATGATGTCATGGAATGCGACCTTTTTCTGAAAATAAAATGTTCACAGTTCTAAAAACTACAATTTGAAATATTTTTAGAAAGGAGGTTGATAGTAACAAATTTGAGAAATAACTAGCATCAATAAGAATTCAAACTCGAGGATGGATGTAGCTAACGTATTATCAAGTATAGCAGGATAAATATAATTATAAGAAAACTACAACAGCCGAATGTTCACGGCAGCTTGTACTGTAAGTGTAACCAAGGAATACATATGGTTTATTTACTGGTTATTTACTACAATTAAAAGTATATACATGCTAAGAATGTTAACAAACCATTTATAGATAGCGTTACCTGGGTTTTGAGCTTCGTTCCCTAGATTTTTCGGCGTGTTTCGAACTTCTACTCCTCGATGAAGAACGATCCTTAGATCGACTCTTCTTCCTTGAATGTTTGGCACTTTTATGGTGACGCCTCGGGGACTTACTCCTTGATCTTGATCGGCCCATTGTATTTAGATTACTTACAGATATATCAGTAAAAATGCAATTACTATGTTGTTTTATGGTAGCATTTACATCAAACTCACAATCTCACACATTGCACAGTTTGACAAGCGACGCCATTTTTTTACACACTGCCGACAAATGTTGCCAACGGGGAACGGTAACAAAATACAACATTAGGCAATTTTTGTATTGACAGCCCCAGTAGTTTTTGGGTGATCCCCGTTAGCCCCCGACGACACCACACCACGTTCAAATTGGCCCCAACCTGACGAGATTTATAGCTACATAGCCTCGTGCCATCTTCACGGACGAAAGAATGGCAGCGATAATCTCACCGCGCCTCTAATTTTGATACTACTACACATCAAGCCAAAACCAGTATCGGCTAGCCTTAAATTGTACAGAAAACCTTTAAAATGGGCGGTCGGTCTAAACTGGATTTGTATAGCTTGATGTGTAGCCGTGTGTACAAACAATGGACATATCACTATACTCCATTTGGTTAGGTACTTAACTAAAGGTAAACAAATCATAAAAAAGGTTCTTTTATAGGGTCATTTTTCTTTTCGAAATAAACACACATACACATCACCAAAATAAATTATTAAATAACTCAAAATCACATTCTCCTTTTATACTAGCATATCTTACTACTTTGCTTAATATTAAATAGTTACTATTATTCTTAAGCTTGCATACAATTAATTAAATAAAAATTTATAATTATGTCAAAAAGTATTGCAATGTGCCTACTAAAACGAATCTAAAAATACAGATATTCAAAACATTTTTCTGCGTAGTAGATTTTAGATAACTCGAAAAAATTGAGAAGTAGTACTGCGAGGAAGCGGAGCGAAATAATTAACCGATATTATACTTAGTCGGGTAACCAGACGCCATACGTAACAGTTTGTATTTACTTTACTTTCGTTCGTTTTTGTGTTTCTTTTGCCGCAAATGGTGTTAGATAGTTATTGTTCTGTTTGTTTGTTGGTTTTATTGATTGTTGGTTGTGTTGTTATTAATTTCACTCCCAATTCATATGATACCATTGTAATAAAAGGTTGAACAGCTCTGAACGCCGCCATTTTTATTGTTTACCTTTAGTTAAGTACCTAACCAAATGGAGTATAATTTATTTATTAAGACTTATTGTAATGTCTGTTCTGTCTCATGATTCTCTCTTCGAGAAAATTACGCCTAAAGTTTATTTGGCGAGCCGCTGGAACGTGAAAAATTGTCGTTAAAATATAAATTATGATATAATTACTATTTTTCATGAATAGATGATCTGTTACACTACTAGAGTCGTCTTTCACCGTGAAGCTGCATTGCTCTCTAGCCTGACAGAGAGAGAGAGAGAGACTTTTCATGTCGTCGGTCAGGCGCGACCGGCTTGCACGATTCATCAAGATGACATATTATTACTTACGCTTATTCATATAAGCGAGAATATACTAATTTGGCACTGAGTATGTGGGTAGTTTAAACGAGTGCTAATGAATGCAAAAACGAAAGCCAACAAAATCCGATGTAGATAAGGTATAAAATTTTATTAAAATGTTTGATCTGTGTTGTAAAACTACCTATTTACATATTCTTGTAATTACGTTAAATGAAGCAAGAAAAAGGGCGCTCGTCATGAAACAATATTTTCAAATATTTTATCTAGGAACGTAAACCAATAAAATCAAAATCGCACTTTACGCAGTTCTGTTAAATACTCCTTTTCTTTCCGATTAATAAAATTTATAAGTTTTGTTGTAGCTTCTAGCATAATTTCCTCTGATGAAGAAGGGGGCCTGCTTTTTTCTTTACTATCTCGCATGTTTAATCGTCTTAATAATTCTAGTTGTTTAAAACTTTCAAATATCTTTTTAGGAGAATTAACGTCTACCACACTCCCTTTGCCTATCGGACCATCATCGAGTTGACTGAAATTAAACGAATGTTGATGACTTATATTGATACCCTCCATAGATGCAAATCGACTTAAAGATTTCTTCAACAACGATTTGAAATCTGTAACACTTTTAACACTTTGTTCATGAGTCAAACTTGATTTTACTGAAGCTGGAGGTGAGTTTGCAGAGAAACTATATGCCGAGGTAATTCTGTCCATGAGTTCTTCTAATTGCTCCGTAACTATTGTTGCCGCTACGTTCAGTTCGGTATCAGATCGCGAATGATGAGTACACGTTTCTTGGTTCTTTTTTAAAATAGCACGACTATCGTCTTCAGGTTCCACCATTATTGCATCTGAATCGTAGGCTTGTTTTATTTTTTCCAAAATAGCTGTGATATTTCTCTCTTTATCCATATCTACATCATAGTCATAGGATTCCTTGATTTCAATATTGCCTTTGTAGAAGTATTCATTTGGGAGAGAATAACCCCGCACATACAAATCAAGCGCGCCCCCGTATCTTGGTATGGTCATAGGTTGTCGATAAATACATTCAAATTTGCCCGTGGGGGATTTTGGATCATTAACATTATCAATAACAACTGCAAGAAATAGTAAAAGGTTAATATTATTATATCGATCGGCTTCTTAAAATAATTTGGGAAAAAAGTATGTTATATGGGAGCTAACCTTTTATAATATCTGATAAAACAGCCGGACA
Source organism: Subacronicta megacephala (assembly GCA_958496365.1). Classification (NCBI taxonomy): domain Eukaryota; kingdom Metazoa; phylum Arthropoda; class Insecta; order Lepidoptera; family Noctuidae; genus Subacronicta; species Subacronicta megacephala. The sequence continues at coordinate 12,924,777 of OY292515.1, forward strand.
AATCTTTGCAGTAACGGGTGTAGTGTGGTTTAAATCTGGGCAAGAATTAATTTCAATCAGCCATGGTTTATATTCTTTGTCAAGAATAAAATCGCAACCGTAGAGCTCGAAGCGGTTCTTGCAAACTGATAAAGTGTCTTGGCAACTTAACATTATGCCGATGATAGACTTCTTCATTCCGGGATAAATGATGTTATCCCAGACCTTGCCTTTGTCGATTCTGTTCAAGTAATCTTTGTACTTATCCGAGTCCCACATATTCGCGCTCGGCAATTCCGCGTGTCGTCCTGCACAATTAGTGTATTTCCTCTGAACTGCGTTGTTGGTTAAATGTATAGATTCATGATAATTTCTCAGATTGTACTTCTGTGAGCTGAACTTTAAGTAACAATCTTTATACATCCATATCACTAATGGGTATGTGCTTGTAACCAAGCAATACTGTCTTATGTCGAATTTCGTTTCATGAATTAATAACGGCTCTTCTACAAAGAAACATTAAGTTTAAATTAGGAATGATATGCTCTATTTTTGAAAAACATTTGGATCGCTTTTGTTAATCGATAAATCAACATGTGAAGTCTACCAAGTCTATCCTAGTATATGCAAAGAATAAGTAACAACAGGTAGTATATGTATAAGTATGATGTACTCACCAATGTATTTTTGGATAACATATTTGGCGTTAGCCTTATTCAACAGATTGGTTATTACGGTCAATTTGGAAGCCATTCTTATTCCTCTCCCTCTCGAATTATGGGCCGGTTTGATGATCCAGATATTATGGCAACCTTCGCAACTCAATTGTGGTCGGTATCTATGCATTTGTTTCAGTAAAAATTTTGCGTAGGCCATGTAAAGTGGCAACTTATTTTCAGTATCCGCTTGGAAAACGTCGTCCTTATTAATAATACGGTAATATTTTTTCAAAAAGGCGTTCCATTGTCCATTAGTCACGTGAGATATGGGTTTATCTATGTCCTTATTCTGCTTATTAAACAGATAATCTTTGCACCGTCTTAAAGCAAATAGCACAACATTTAAAGAAATCTTTCCTGAAGGTACAAAAACGGGCCTCTCGTTGGCTACCATTGAAAGAACCCACTTCAACAAGCTAGTGCACGCGGTGATTTTGTAGTCTTTTATATATCCCTCTATTTCTCCGGGATCACAGGTGTTATAGGTGCGCGGACCAGTGACCTCGGCGACATCTTCAATATAGAACCAGTAATTCCTCTTCATCGATGAACATAAACCTTGCTTCGACGTCCAGAGAGCATCCGTCTTCAGTTTGTTCACAATGATCGGATTTTCTCTGGTCATATCGATCATAGTGTCACGAATTTCATCTCTTGTGCGCCAAATAAAGTTGGGGGGGTATTTCTCAACTAGATTAGATAAGAGCAATCTTTCTAATTCGCCGTGTACTTCTAGTTTGCTGGCATATGTACCGTTTTTTATTTTGGATAGGTTCATTTTACTACCTGGTATTTTTTCAACCCAGCCCCGTTCTATCAAAGCTACGCGTATAGCATTACAGCAACCATAGACGGAGAATATTTTACTTTCTCGTATAGCTCGTGCTGCTAAGCTTTTCAATGATCTATAACGATTTGTTTTGGCTTGACAACTGCATATAACATAGCTTTTTTCTTTAGATGTAAGACCATTTGGGCGGTGTGCGCTCTGATATTCCATGGTCTTTTTCGTTTTATTTGGATCTGCCACCGTTTTGGTATTATTCATTGTAAGTTTGGGAGATTGCATTTTTTTTACAACTGTCTTTTCACACGCTTTCTGCAAAAATAATTGATTTCCATTTTACGTTTCATACTTGCCCTCTTTCTCTAGAATACCTAAATCGAGCCACCTTGCATTTTATTGCAAGTAGGTACCTATACACATTTTTTTAAATCTATTCTATTTATGAAAAAATATTTCAGCTCAAATTGTGTGTGGCTCGGTTCAGGAGTTCGGATTAAAATATTTTTTTATAGTATGTAGTCTTTACTTGTGAAGATTTTTTTAAAATACCGGTAGTACAACTTTTGATTCCATGTTTAGATTTTTTCGAATCCTTTTTAATGCATGATTTTGATCCGGTTAGTTTCTGTGGAGAAGACATAACTTTTGAATTATCACTACTATAATAACGATGATCATATTCGTAAATAAAAATAAAACATAGGAGTTTGACTCTTGTTCATAGTTACCTTTTTTCTCTTGAGTATCTTCTTTTTTCGGCTTGGCATTTTTACGGATGTTCATTTTTTTCGTGGATAAACCTGTATGTTCTCTATAAGACATTATAAAAAAAAGAAATAAAATTTATATAAAAAAATACGATACAACTAATTAGGTACCTACTTGGCATACGAACTTAATATTTTTCGTATACATATCAGATCTATCGATGGAAAACGGAAACGGTAAATGAACTGAATACCAAGTCTTTGCAGACTGCAACGAGGCACCTTCTCTGCAGGGCTTTTTTCTGTAGGGCTTTTTTTATAGTACAAAATAGGTCGAATATGTCAGACTCAGGCTGACTGAAAACAACCCTTGCCTTCCCTTAGCTTACATTCCCAGCCTTGGTACTCATCACAACATTTGTTGTAATTCTCCAAGAAATCTACCTACTTTCAACGGCTAAAAAAACTAATTTTATTTGATGCTTCACAAATTCACATCAGTGTAACATCGTAGGTTCGCGTTCACGGGCGTAGTAATTGGGATAATTTCTAGGTCATATTATAAACAACTAGCTGTTACTCGTGGTTTCTCTTGCACCCTAAAACCTTTTTTGTAACATCAGGTAGTCCGTATGTCCTTATCCTATCTCTTAGCCGAAATTCATAAAAATTGGTCCATCAAGAAGCGTGAAAATCTAACAAACAGACAGGTACTTTTGTACTTACGATGATGTAAGTACATACATACATATTGTCACGCCTGTCTCCCATGGGGGTAGGCAGAGACTATGGATTTCCACTTGCCATGATCCTGGCACACTACTTTCACTTCATCTACATTCATTAATCTCTTCTTCCATGCCCGTCGGTTTAGGGTGCTCGGAACCTGGCCTTTTTTAAGAAACATCCTCAATTTGGTTGCGGAACGTTCGCCGAGGTCGTCCCCTTCCAACTCGTCCATCCGCACTCGCCATATATACTTGTTCCGTCAATCTCCGTTCATCCATTCTCTCTACAAGACCAAACCATCTTAACATACCTTTCTCAATCCTTGTCACTACATCCTCTTTCACTCCACAACGCTCCCTTATCACACTGTTTCTCACTCTGTCTTTCAACGTAACACCACACATACTTCTCAAAGCTCTCATCTCTACAGCATTTATTCGGCCAAACCCAGCTTTGACTACCATACATAAGTGTCGGCGCCAACACTCCCCCAATAACAGCCAGCCGTGCTCTTTCGGACTCTTTCCGGCTATTCATGAAGGTGTGTAGCGCCCCATTCACCTGGTTACCAGCACTCACTCTCCTTTCAATGTCACTCTCATGTTTACCATTTCTAGTAAACACAGAGCCCAGATATACAAACTCTTTCGATTGTTCTACTCTTACGCCACCTATCAAAATATTGCACGCTGTCATAATTTCTTCCCACTCGAAGACCATCACTTTTGTCTTGCATAAATTCACTTTCATTCCCTTATTCTTAAAAGCACCGTCCATAATTGTTACCATCTTCTGTAACTCTCCCTCCGATGGTGCAAGGATAACTTGATTATCGGCATAGAGGAGACATTTGACGAGTAACTCATTCATTCTTAGACCACATTCACTCACTTTCAAATCCTTCAGACAACTGTCCATAAATAAGTTGAACAGCCACGGTGACGCTACACATCCTTGTCTAACACCCTTATTGTTGTATATGTCAAACCATTCAGTACAGGCCCCGTTTATCCTGACACATGCACTGGAATCGTCATAGAGCGATCGCAGTGCCCGAATCAGGCTGCCATTCACCCCATACATGGACAGTGCTGACCACAATTCATTCCCAATCACTCTATCGTAGGCCTTTTCCAAATCTACGAACGCGCAATAGACTTTTTGGCCGTTGGCCAAACATTTTTCGGCTATGCATCGCAAGGAAAAGACCTGATCCGTACATTCCATGCTCTTTCTTAATCATGCTTGCACATCCCATATTTTGTCTTCTTTTCCTTTCACCACTCTCTCGATCAAAACTTTCGCATACAATTTACCGACAACACTGAGAAGGCTAATGCCCTGGTAATTTTTGCAGTCTTACTGTGACCCTTTTCCCCTGTAGAGTGGCACAATCACGGCTTTGCTCCAATCTTTTGGTACAAGCCCGTTACTCCAGCACAAGTTGAAAAGGCGGTACAGTTGACTAGCTACCACGCCTTGTCCAGTCTTCAGCATTTCGGTCGATATCCTATCATATCCTGCAGCTTTTCCCGATTTCATACTATCCAACGCTTCCACAATTACATCTATACCAATACTATCTTCACTTTCTACTGTTTCATTCATCACCATGGTAGACACCTGTAATAACTCCCTTTCAAACAATCCTTCAAAATATTCTCCATCTTTTTAATATGCATTCTTCCCCATTCACGAGACTTCCATCTTGGTAGCTGATTTTATTGAGCTCCGAGGTGGTTGTTTTTCCTCGAGCTCTTTTTATGGATTTCCAGAAAAAAAAATATGTTACGCTGGAAATCCTCAGACAACCGTTTATCAAAATCATCCTTCTGCTCATCCTTCTTCCTTTTCACAATTTCTTTTACGATACCTTTCACTCTTTTATATTCCTCTCTGGCCTTGGACACATCTTCGCTCTTAGCCTTTTGCACTCTTTGGTTGGCTCGTATAGCTAACCAATCTACCCATGCTTTCTTCTTCTTACAAATTACTTCCTGTACCTCTTTATCCCACCATACATTCTCTTTTATTCTGCAATTTCTTCTTTTAGATACTCCGCATACTTCTGTTGCCACATTCACGAGTCCTTCCTTCAAACCCTTCCCTAACTCTTTCATCTCAGATATATCATCTAAGTATGGATTTATTTATAAATCACTTAAGTATCTCAGAATAATCACGTTCGGACTGTGAGGTGAGTTGACTACTTGTGAATGGTACATCCTAAAAGTTATTTGCGTTTTTTATATTATCAATTTATTTTGAGGCTATAGTATAAACTACAGAGAAAACATACTATGATCGTATAAATATGAAGATTTTGATCGCTACAATAAACTGCAGGATTTGCTTAGGTGGGAGCTCCTTTATTACAATGTTTCCCGAAATAAGCAGCATGATGCTTATTTATGGATAACGATCCACATGACGCAATAACTATTTCCATAACTCAAACAGTGTTAAAAGACCTTTCATTAAAAAAATCCAAAAGTTTTTAATTAGATGGGCTAAGCGAGTGCCTATAGCCTTTATAGTCTTCGAGAACTGGTTTCTAGATGCATTCTTAGATGAAGATACCTTTGCAGACGTTTCAGCAATGCCTACGTGACCCGTTATGCTCCAACCAATTGTTTTACTATTGTGTCTTTTAATGTGTACCTTGACGGATTAATATACAGCTCTATATTTTCAATAAGATATGATAATCATTAGTTTGTCTTTACTGTTATTAAATATAACGACATATTATAAACTAAGCATTGTTGACTGTCAACATGCACAGGCCCTCTAAATTACGTCATAGCTTCAACCCAGTTTTACCTATTTTTGTTATCCATCTAACCATTGCATAAAATAAAACAAGTACCTTTTCACTGATTCGTAACATTTTCCTGTAATTTTATCATTATTGGTCGTGATTTGTTATGTTTATATCGTCTTACATTTTATTGAATTTACCGAAAATTTCGACGAAACACCGTGACGTTGACAACTTACTAGACAGGTTTCTGACATATTTAAGACAAACAAACTTTGTTACCGAACAGTATCTTTTTTTATCTATAGCTTCAAGACGTTGTAGAAAGGAATGTTGGGATAACACGGAAAAAGGATCCTTGGAAGTTGGAGTATCTGCAAGTTAAATATTAAGCCATCATTTTTCTAATATTTAATTTATATTTATAGAATCTTAAAATTTGAAGATGCCAACAGTCGATAAGTACCTAACTAGCGAAAAATAATGCAATTTTAACAATTTCAAATGTGGAAATTCGACATAACATTTTGAAGTCTTATAAGTTTTACATTATAATTTAGACTACATACTAATTAATCTTACACAATTTCAAACATTGAACAATTTTGGAAAGAGTATAATATATGAACACAATTTTCGCAGTTATTTCTTCCTTTTTGAGAAAGTGTTGGGCGATTCATCATTTAATGGCGAAACCACAACCCTATACGGTGCATATATCGACGTACAACTCTTGGAAAATGTTATGGATTTGGTTTTGTTTTTACAATCACCCTGTAATTTGCAAATACTTGTGCCTATTGCGCTTAATTTCTTTATTGGATCGGAATCGTCCAGGCTATTTCGACGGTTGATAGTGTCTACAAATTTACGGTTGGAACTAACTACACTCGATTTGGTATGCCCAAGCGACACAGTAGGATCGGGCCGGTTAACTACTTTATTCTGGACCGATATTGTTGACCGGAGTATACTAGCGGTTTCCCGTTCCCACTCAATAGGGTCAATATAGCAACGTTTATTTCCCACCGACCTGTCAACCTTGGTCTTCTCGGCTTTGCTTGCTGATTCAGTCCGGTATTTACCGGTCTGATTAGCAAATTGACCTTCTTCAGGTCGACAGCACGAGTGAGGCACGATTCGTCGTTTACATTCCGAATTTCTTTCTCGTCTTCCTCGATGAGTCCTAAAAGAAAGTCCGGATGTTTTACGTTTTTTAGTTCCGCTTTTTAACGATATGCTGGACTTGACCACAGTAATAGCTTTGCGTACCGTTAGGGATTCTTTGGACCCTAATACTATGCCATCCTTATTAGTTGGCAAAGCATCGTATGGGTTTAACCACGTAAGGAAATCTGTGATGATTGGGCCGCTGTATTCGGCAGGTACTGGTTGATCTTGATCTACTACTATCGCGTCGCCAGAGGGAACGGGAGGTTCTAAAGGGATAAATGATTTTGGCTCATGTCTACGGTCTTTGTATTTTTTCATCACCCGCTTTCCATTGATACACAGCGATAAACCAAGATAAGCCGGTGCCTTAGGTATAACTTGTTTATAAACTAATTCAAAAGTCCCTGTGTCAGCATCGGCATTGTAGCGGCGATCGAGAACAACTGTGAAAGAAAGAAAATTATTTTTTTAATAGAGATTTATTATCGGGTAAATAAGATGGCAAAAGAGATAATACCTACTTTGTCTCTTAGCTAATGAGCGTCTTAAAAGTAATGTTTCCAAAAATACCTTTTATAACATCCTCTAGACATTGAGGACACAACCGAGCTGTGACTGATGTGGTCGGCGCCAGGTCCGGACTCGAGTTAATCTCAATTAGCCACGGTGTAAAGTCCTCAGTCAGCATAAAGTCAGCTCCATACAATTCGAAGCTGTTCTGCCGCTTATCCATGGTCTCTTGGGACGCCAACATTGCGCCTATCAAGCATTGTTTAATCCCGGGATATATTTTTTCTTCCCACAATTCATATTTTCCAATCTGTCTTCAAATATCAATAAAGTTGTAAGTAAGAGATTCATTAAAGCCAGTACCTTAGTAATTAATGTTTTTTTACTCTTACCTGAGATAGGCTTTGAATGTATGGCAGTCCCACATATTTTCATCAGGTAAAGCTTTGTTTCGGTCACCATTATTTTTATACTTCGTCTGCACAGCATTATTTGTGAGATGAACAGATTCATGGTAGTTCGATAAACTAAATATTTGTGAGCTAAATCTGAGATAACTATCCCTGAAAAATAAAAAAGCCCGTATCATGTATCTATTATAATCAACAATTGCAGCATTTTGTTTTACTTACTTGTACACCCAAATTGTTAATGGCTGACAATTTGTTATTAGAAACCACTGCCGTATATCGAATTTGGTATTGTATATAACAAGCGGATTTTCTGAAAGCCAAGAGTAAGTATTATGGAATTGAAAAGACGGAGCTGTAACCATAATATCCATTCTATCCTACAACAATACCGATATATTTCTGCACGACATATCTAGTTTTCTGAGCAGGTATGTTGATAAGGCCTATTATATCTTTTATGTTATTCATGAGCTGAATGCCTCGACCACGACACTTGTTTCCGGGTTTTACGATCCATATGTTAAAGATACCATCGATGTCTAGTTGCGGCCAGTACTTGGACATTATAGCTAAGATTTTCGCAGCTTTTCTTTCCAATTGCCTAAAAAAATATAAATGTATATGATCAAAATATTAAAGCCCAATTTACAGTTAATAATTCAGATTTATGTAAGTTATCCGATCGAATCACATACCACGTCATTACTGGCATTCAATTCGAATAATCAAAGGATAATAAATATTTATGAATTGTTTTCGACGATGCAATCGGTAAACAGTGATCTAATTACTGCAATGCTGACACAAAAATGTTTACACACAAATAGCGACAAACGCAATGCTTACTAAATATTTGCGTACCGTATGTTAGTGTTTTTGTCTTCCAAAAATTTTGCTTTTTCGTGCACTAAGAGATAGTGATGCGTGAGGAATTGATCCCATTCATGCTCCCAAATATGCTGCTGCTCTTCAGTGTCATCGATATCCTTATGAGTGAGAAACACGATGTACTCACTCAGTCTGTTAATGGCGAATTCTATTGCACTAAACGGAACTTTACCGTGATTCATGACAAGACTTTGCTCATTTGTAGATTGCAATGTTATTGATAGCCACTTGAGGATGCTAATGCAGGCTGTTATTCTGAAATCGTCGATAAATTCTTCGAGGCTATCAGAGTTGTGGATGTTGTAACAACGTGGGAATTTAGTTAATGCTACTCCCGGCTCCGTGTGCCAGTGCATTTGCGTCAAGGAAGAAGTTAGACCTTCTTTTGTAGTGAAAACTGATCTGCAAAATCTATCAAAACGATTTTATTAGACACACGTTTACTACTTGGTGTACCTGGTAATGTTTGTATGGTTACCTGCTTATAATAACGTCCTTGTTACTAAGCAACCAGTCGTATTTATCCCTCTTGGTAGTCCAGAGAAAGTCGACTGAGTGGTGTTCCATAAATTTATATAAAATCATCCTTTCCACTTTGGAGAGTTCTTTACCATGTAATTTTTTTGGATCAACATTTGTTGGAGGGTGTCGGACCTTTAAATTGAGAATTACTGAGATGCATTAAAATCACGTGCTATGTAGGTGCCAAATTGAAATCCAATAATGGAAATTTAGGGAATAGGAGTACAGTGGGTAATAGCTGTTACCTGACCCACCCGTGATGACTTACGGAGCCGAAACGTGGACACTCACTATTGGACTGGTCCACAAATTCAAGGTCGCTCAGCGTGCAATGGAGAGAGCAATACTCGGAGTTTCTTTGGTGGATAGAATTCGTAACGAAGTCATTCGCCAAAGAACTAAAGCCACCGACATTGCGCGAAGAATAAGCACGCTGAAGTGGAAGTGGGCCGGCCATGTCTGCAGACGGACAGATGATCGTTGGAGCAGACAAGTGCTAGAGTGGAGACCGCGTTTGGGCAAACGTAGTGTGGGACGCCCTGCGACACGATGGACCGACGATTTAAAGAAGGTGGCTGGCAGCGGATGGATGCGAGCTGCTCAAGACCGGGATGGTTGGCGCTCTTTGGGGGAGGCCTACGTTCAGCAGTGGACGGCAATAGGCTGACATGATGACCCACCCTGGGTGGGACGGTGCGGTCTCGGTGGGTTAGGTAACAGCTATAACCCACTGTACATTGCTAATTTATAGACGTCTATGAAGACGGAGTGGACCAGTGAATGTGAAGAGTTAAGAGTACCTTATGGGACTCATATTTCTCAATCCATCCTCGTTCGAGAAGAGCCCGGCGCACTGCAGGGAATCCTCCGCCTTTTATCATAAACACTTTATGCTCCTTCATGGCGTTGTCAGCGATCTTTTTCAGGTCATTCCATCTTTCTGTGCTTACCCAACTTTTGTATTGCTTCAATTGCTCGGTTGATGACGATGTTTCTACGAAAAAATATGCTTTAAAATGTATCAGGATTAATGCTAGAAGGAAATCTCATCTTCAATCTACTACAAACCTGGCCCATGCTCGGATTTTGATAACGAGACAGCACTCGAAGGCCGTAGCTCCTTCTTGGCCGTGCTATCTCGATGTAATTTCGAGTCGGACGCGCTCTCTTCAAGATCCATCGTTACAGCCATGAGCCTCGCTTGTGACTCTCTTCAATTCTGCAACAGATCGGTCGCCCACACGTTACCCACATTGTTCAGTGTCCCTGCCCCACCTACTACCACATGTGAACGTGTGCACTGTTCAACATTCAAACTTGGACTGTTTGACTAAAAATAACCCGGTAGTGCAATAACCTACTTTATTTTAACCTACATCGGGGGTCCTTGGCTATCAGTGGCATCCGTGCATATCCCCGCCTGGCACCTGTTCGAATGACGTCACAAAGTAGGTACCTGCCTCCTTGGGAAATCGTGCATAATGTAGTTACACGGAAATTAATAAACCCAAATTACTCTTACCTTCTATTATCAGGCCAGTGCTCAGAAAACTAGGTTAAAAACAAACGTAATAGCATTCGTAAAATAAAAAGTGGATGTTTTTTGTAATCAAGATAAACTGCAAATTTATAGTTTTAACATTTTTCAATTTCGTTAGATATTAGTCATGATCTAATTAAAATAATGTAAAAATGATATCTTCCCTTCGCTCATGGCGTCTATGGTATCACAGTTTATACGTAAGGTGTAGATAAGAAAAAAATGTTAAGCAAAAAGTTTATATCAACTACTTAAGTACCTACTTAGGTTTATAAAAAATTCTATTGCTTATGGGCGATTAGTATAGGGAGGAAATTCCTTTCTACTTTCCTCACATTAAGAATTTAAAGGATAAAGGTAGATGGAAACTAAGAAAGAAGTAAAACATTATCTAATCATTATTCGTCTTCGGCGAAGCTAATAAATTTAAAAAGGGACAGTTTTAGTTAGGGAAAACCTTATTATCGTGATGGAAAAAATACGACCGCGGGCAGGATTCGAACCTGCGTCTTCTGGTTAAGTAAACGGTCATAGCGTCTGGTGTACTTACCCAGAAGACGCATGTTCGAATCCTGCCCGCGGTCGTAGTTTTCCTTCACTAAAATAACTTAATAATCTTTCCATGGAAAATGCCTAAAAATACAAAGATAGGGAAAACCTTGATAATATTATTATTGTAAATTTCTTATCTATGATTGTTCGGCTACCATTAACCGTAGTGTTTTGGAAACTATGGCAATTGAGTTGTAATTATTTCATTGCGTGATCAACAGTCAACAGCTGTAAATACAAATACATTTTATTACTTATTATGTCTGTTTTCTTTTAACTTCTTTATTGACAATTCGTGGACAATGGTGTGGGTTTCTACATGTGTAGTAACATAAAATATGGAATACATTATGTATAACTGTATTTCTAAGTAATGTGTAAATTTTATTAATTAATTTGATCTCAAAATAACTGTGCGTGTCTGAAGTTAGCTGTACCTCAGATATTTTTGTGTGCAAAGGTGTAGATTAGAATAAGATATAGTAAGTACCTACCTACTGTACGCACTAAGAACTTGGGCAGTTGTCCTGGGGAACCGCGTTGTTAGCTCTTCTATACTTATAAGGGCGCCAGGTTCGGTTATTAGCAAATTGTACACACGGCTACAGGTCAACCTCAGATCAAATAAAAAGTTAAGATGGAACTTTGCGAACAAAGAAGTGAGGCCGTGCGTGTAATTGTGTTTGTACACGGCAAGGCGTAGTTTTTAGCCGGCCTCACTGCTTTGTTCGCAGAGTTCCATTTTACCTTTTTATTTGATCTGAGAGGTCAACATTATACCTACAAATTGTATAGGTACGCTTTCCATACAATAAGAGGCCAGCGTAAACTGGATCTGTATAGCTTGATGTGTAACCGTGCGTACGTACAATAGTACCTACCTACAATTTGCAAAAGAAAATAAGTATTTGGCTCCCACAGGCGGGACGATCCACAGCAGATCAAGAGCCCCTCCGGTAGAATATGCTACGGGCCTCACAGGGGACTAATAACTGAAGGCTAATGCTTAAATCTAGTGACTAGTCGCAGTGTAGCATAGATTAGATAATGGATAAGTAGAAGTTAGTTATAGGATAATAGTTAGGTAACTAAAAAGGTACAAACGGCTACACATTAAGCTATACAAACCCAGACTGACCTCCCATTTGTAAAAGTTTTCCGCACAATTTTTGTTGTGGTAGGGCCACGCTGTTCGCAGCATGAATGGGCCGGCTTGACCGGGGAAGTACCACACTCTCGCAGAAGACCGACGTCTGAGTAGTAGCGTTTCGTTACTGCGCTTCGTCCGGTGAGCGAGAGGGCCGGAGGCCCAATTCCTCCCCCAATCCCCTTCCTTCTCCTTTTCTCCTTCCCCTCCCTTTCCCTAAATAGGCTCGGCAACGCATCTGCAAGTCCTTTGGTTTTGCAGATGTCCATGGGCGGCGATGACTACTTACCATCAGGTAGCTCGCCTGCTCGTTTGCCGAGTTATCCCATAAAAAAAAAAAAAAATCAAGTCCAGCCTATACTGGTTTTGTATAGCTTGGTGTGTAGCCGTGTGTACCATGCTTATTATATTATTATCTTCGTCCTATTAGAGAAAGAATTGCTTAGTAACATGTTGCACACACCGATTACAAGTTTAAATTTTATTTTATTTGGATATTTTAATTCACGGTTTCTACCTTTGAATAATGTCTGCTGAACTCTGTTGGTTGTGTGTTTCTACCGTATCAATTCAATTCAATCAAAAAGTTCGCTTGAGAAGCTATCAAAATCTGTTGTTGAACAACATAGTTCTCATATTACATACTAGATGGCGCTAATATTGGTGTCTCTTACTTTACAATACAACTACAAATAATGAAAATATTAAAATTTAAAAAATTTAAATAATTAATAAATTCATATTCCAATAAATAAAGCTACTTATTTATAGATTTATAGATCTTGTAGTTTCTAGTGTAGCTTGCAACTAACTTCGTTTCAATGTTTGTTAAGTTGCCTGACGTGCAATGACGGCACGACAACGGTATTGATTCTGAAGTTTGGCACCTCTGAATATGACATGAAAGCAAGATGGCGAGTTCATCTCCGCTTGATGGTTCTCTGTGATAATCCACACATTACATGTCATTTTTCGAACTTATTTCGTAATGGTCTGGCAAATCAAACGTTAGTGAAAAATTCTTTAAGTAGTGTTAAAGTGTTTTAAGTACTGTAAAGTGTTCGTATTTTAGTTAGATGTGCATCTAACCCACCTGAGGAATGTTGGTTTTTTCAGTGATTTGTGATTCGGTCAGGTGTTTTCGTTTGAGTCAAAATTAAAATTTTGTTCTTGCGCAGTGAGTGAAGTTACATAGTTCAGATGTATTTGTGCCGAGGGGATGCTAGATGTCGGGACTGTTTCCAATGTTGGGAAACAAAAGCTTGAACTATTTGTTTTGATTTACCGTGATAAAATAAATTGAGAAGGTCGGGACGGAGAAACAGCTCCGGCCGGAGTAATGGCCTTCAGTGAGGTGAGTGTCTTTTTAATTGTATTAATGTGGCTTCAATTTTCTTTGTCAATAATTCGATGTAAAGTAAAAGGTAAGTAATAATTACACTGAGGCCAATAGGTACTTTGGTAGATGCAGCAAAGTTATCATAAACGAAACATAACTGCAATAAAAAAAAAATTGCAGAGCATTCGTCGAAAATTTAAATGCTACTTTAGTAGTCATAAAAATATTTGGCATTGATAATTTTGTATCAGTCTTATACTTATCTATATCTGGGATTTATTTATTACTTCTGTTAGATTAGAAAGGAAATGATAATGTATTGTGATAATTGTCTGCAATGCATACATAATTTTATTTGAAATAAATGTTAGGTACCAACTTGTCTAAAGTAATAATTATTGCATATGTGCCTCAGTAATGAACATTGCACTTACCAAACTAGTTTGACCATTTTATAATAATTACCATATTTTAGATGACATCACATGTAAGTAAATTGATATTTTGTGGAAAAGAAGTGGTACTTATACTTAAGTATAGTGTTTGTAATGTACCAAACAGATAATACCTTTTATCTTTTTTAGATTCATGATGGTTTGTTGCAATGCTTATGTATGATCCAGGAACTCTATGACTTCAAATTGTCTACTATATTCAGTATATTAGTTTGTGAGACAGTGCTAAAATTATTAAGCCGAATAAATAGTTTTCTTATTGGATGTTAGAGTTATTATATCTTGATAATAATGTTCGCTGCTGTCTGCATCAAGGCGGCTGTGGGACTCTTATTTTGCATGCCGCTGAGCATAATTAAAAATAACATAATTTGTGGGCCTACAGTATGCTGAGATTTGGGCTCTCTAGAAGGAGTAAAGTAAATATTCAATTATCAATTAATTTCTAGTTATTGGATTTTTTCTAAGCCAAGTCAAAAAAACACCAATATTAAAAAAGGAATATAATTTATACTTTTTTATTATTTCTTTTACATAATATCTCCATACAAACCTCCAATAGTTTTAACATCTGCTTTAAACAAATGTAGGTAGCTATTTATTTCTATGAACTGTTATGACTTTCCTTCCAGAACCTATTGCATACAAAAACTGCCACATTATGTTGCGATAGGAAAAAGTTACCTATCTGTTAATCAATTCTAATAATTCAGCCAAGATATAAGGAATTACATTACAGAGCAACTTCATACCCAGATTTTGCTTTTTACAGAATATTTATTCAAATTGATTACAGATTTTTACTTCAATACTTGGTAGTGATACAGCTAAATTGTCAATTCTTGATGTTTTTTTTTTCCACATTGCTTTTCTTAGTAGGTTGATGAAGATAATCCTTATTCTGAACGCTAACCCATCCCCAACAATGGGAGGGTATACCTAATATTAAAGTATATCACAATCAAGAGCCAAGTTACCAACATATTACCTTGCTATTAATAAATTCATTAATAGCATTTAAATTACTTTGTCATTAACTTTCCTAATTAAGTTATGGAGGTCTTTTAAAACTTAATGTTAATGTAATAGCCTTCATTTTAGTGTTGTGTAACTTAATGTAGGTTTTTGACGAAACTTTACTTGCAAGAGTTTTATCAGTTAAATTATACTCATTTATGTATGAGCCAACACTACATTAATAATGTTTCAAATAATAATACAAAATATTTTCATCTCCATAGAGGTGCATTGTTGAACAAAGGTCTCCCTCATAAAAATGGAAATACCTACTTCACCCATAAAAAGTTTTAAATATATTATTGCAACTTCTCATTCTGAAGTTAATTAGACGGTTCCATTTCCATAGAGGTAATTATGCCTTTAATTGAATATTCTCTCAAGTGGTTTGTTTAATCTCAATCATTAAATACATATCATATAATCATCACTTCTATGTATTATCTAATTTTAATCAATAAATTCCATCTACCCACATCTAACCTCTATTTTTTTTATACTGAAGATTGTTACCTAGTTGGAGAAATAAAAAAAAAAACTGGGCTCTATAGAACCCAGTTTTTGGTACCATCCTATAATGCAAAAGACTATTGTACAAAGAAGATTACCTCATAAATAAAATCAAGGCAATTCAACCTGCTCTTGTTCATCTAATGACAATAGCAATATACTTTTATACGGCCCAGTTTGGACGTATTATGTTTTATGAGATCTCATTACTTTCGTTCCTGGTGTATTAGAACACTTCCATTGTGCCAAAAATTATACATTCACAACTTGCACAATAGCTACATCTCTAATTCTAGAGCTTTAAAATGTCAGCGTCGGGCGAATCGGCCTCGGCATTCATGACGCAAGAACCGTTACCAATTCACATGACGGGTTTGTACCTCAGGGGCTAAGTTAGTTAGTGAAGTCATTTGGCTTTAGATGGAACATCTTCGGTAGAGTTAGTTGCGTTTCATAATTATTGTGGCGTTTAGCGGCAGTTTCCCACGGTTCGATTGTTATTCTGTACTCAATGTGAGTAGCGTCGCCGCGTCGTGCGTAGCCGCTGCGCCGAAGCGACTGTGGCGTGAGACTTCACTGTTACCTTTTTGGAAATGGAACCAGAAAAAGTAGGTAGGTCTCATTACCTCTCGGCACCGTTGACACTGTTTTTTAGACCTTAGGTACAAAGAATTCTGATGAACAATATATTTCATCAAGTGATAACGATAATATAATCATATAAGTACCTACCTTCCTATTTTAGTAATTATTAATTAATTTTTAACTAACAACATTACGTTACATTTTGATCATAATGTAACATTATATAAAATGCGATTACGGAAATATTGTGTAGGTGTACGTAGCTACTTGTATTCGTTTTTTTCCTGTGAATACACCTACATAAATACTTCTTTAATAGGTACCTACCTTGACGGGTGTGATAATAATTATGTCACCCTGACAGGCTGAAGAGTAGTACAATACCTTTCGATATTGATAGGAACTGACAACGTTTGGTGTATTCCAGTTAAAGCACCCGGCCGAATAGGACCTGAGCGAATAGCACCTGAGGAATTCCACTTAGAGCAACTTTCAATATTTTTGACAATTACTACTACTAAGCGGAAAAAAAAACAAATTGTATTCCTCGAATAGCACTCTACGTAAAAGTAGTTTCTAGTAATGTGGTTACTGTTCTTCAGGACTCGATTAAATAAGCTAGTTTATATAATATATTTTTAATATAGTTTATCGATAGAATCTTCACTATTGATGGGTCAGTATGTATGGTAATGTGTAATTTTAGAATGTGGTACCTTTTTACGTATTATACGATATAATCATAGTACGATATAATATCATAGATTTAAACAATTTTTAGATTTTTGAAGATTTTTTTAAAACCGGTCAACCGATTTCGATACAATTTGAACGGGAGCACCTCTGAAGTATGTCCTACCAAACAATCATCAAAATCGAATAAAATAAACATACAGACAAATTGAGAACCTCATCCTTTTGAAGTCGCTTGAAAATGTCCTATATCTGTATTTAACTTATCCAATTACCTACAAAATCAAGGATAATTTAACCGACTCTAAAAAACAAACGAAAATGAAATTAAAATGTTTGTGCACAACAGTTTTAAAAGTCAGTGCCGAGGCCAAAATGGTCCTTATATCGCAGATTTTTGAAAATAACATCATTTCGTATGATTTTTTAATATTTTTTCTACTGCATCATAAGTCTAGTGGTCCCAAGCGCGACTGATATA
The DNA here is from genome assembly GCA_958496365.1 of Subacronicta megacephala. Lineage (NCBI taxonomy): Eukaryota > Metazoa > Arthropoda > Insecta > Lepidoptera > Noctuidae > Subacronicta > Subacronicta megacephala. Next base: position 12,942,284 of record OY292515.1, read on the forward strand.
CTAGAGGTCTTGGGTTCAATTCCAGGGTCACGCAAAGTGCCCAATCCTTCAGGGAATACAGGCGTGATATTATGTTATGTTTATTTTCTATTATAAGCTTAAAAACAGGTATCCGACTTAACGGTCGTTATTTGTAACTTATTACCTTAAAACGCGATACGGGCATAAAATACACGTAGTTTCTTATGAACTTTAACCGTAGGTAAGTGCCCTATTGTTTGTTACAAAGAAATACATACTAGTTAGGTAAATATTGTAGTGTTTGCCTAGTGTGGCGGTCGTTATCTATATGGGCCGTAGTTTCCTCGTCAGGCCACGATTGCACCCGTATGTAAAGTGTGAACATGATCGCCATATTTTTATTTTAACTAGTCAGCGTTCCAAATTTGAACAATTTAATGCCTGATTAGATTGTCTGAAAAGTGTTTAGGTTGGTTGTTGGCTAACTTGTACGTTTTGTGAATGTGGCCCGACCGCCTCGGATGTTTGTGTTGCAGCGTCACTGAGTTTAATGAAATTCCGAGTAGGTACCTACCTATTTAACTCCGCATTTCGGTATTTGCTAGGGAGGCATTGTCTTGTAAACTTGTACTTTGTGTTAATTTTATACAAAATACCTTAAGTTACTTTAAGATATTTATTTTATATTCTTGGAGTGTACACTACATCGGTACTTAGAAAGTTTTAAGCTTATTTTGCATACGAAAAGAAGAACGTTTAATCGTTTACTAAGGGCCTATCACACCACGTTTTTTAAACGCGCGTCGACGGCGCGCTTTTATCCTACACAGCAGTTCAGGCTGCGTCTGACTTGCGTGCGTATCGCGTCTGTATCGCTACAAAGGCGCTTCAACGGCGCGTTTAAAAAACGTGGTGTGCATAGGCCCTAAGATTCACGAAATTATGGTATGGTACCTATACCGTTTCTCTACGTTTTAAATGCCTATCTACAAAAGTCTGACTAGTTTCATACCAACTAGTGAAGTAAAAAAATCCTAAAATGCTAAATTTTGAGTCACCATCACACGTCAACCTATTTAAATTCTAAATAAGTACTTACCTTAACAGATTTTAAAGATATTGCTGACATCTTGAATGACGTTGCGAAGAAACAAATCGGACAATTCTTGGCAGTCGTGCGCGCAGGTCGTCAACCCTAAATTTATCAACAATCAAAGTTACTTGTAGAAGCCCTCAGACTCGCCACAAGTCCTCCAACTACAATAAAAGTATTTGCATAGGAGTCACTCGAGCCAACCAAAAAATAAATAAAAGGGGAAACCACAAAATCGTAGCGTACATTGTTCAGTTTTGGACTTAAACTCTCCCGAAAGACGACGCCACCCAGCGATGTAAAGATAACTTGGATAATTTCCAAAGCGGGCTACATTTACTGACAACCATTGTAAACACCTGCTTTAGCCAGACATTCCCTCCTTTGTTTATCTTTTCTGGATGTCACAATTGTGTGGGAAACCAACAGTAAAATTATATCAAGCAAACGGACATTTAAGTAGTGGTAAAAGCACGTAAAAGGGTTCATTATTTGGATAACATACCTACTGAATTTAATAAAATGTTCATTCAAATATTAACGTCACAGAAGTGTCACTTTATTCATCGAAATTTAATTTTAATGTTATGTTTTATGGAAACAATAGTGTCAATTCGCATTATTTACGCTATTTATATTAAATATATTGCAGAACACTAAAGTTTATTTAAACAACCGTAATTCACCTTTGACCGCGTTCCTAATAAACGTGAACTATGGAGGTCTAGTTAGGTGAAAGGAACTATTTGGTCGTACGAGGTACGTACTGCTGTGCGTGTTCCTATAGTATATGGTGCCTACCTATAATGACGGATTTTTATTACCGAGACACACTGTATTAACTGGAATACATGATTGATTTACTAGGAAGTCATTCACAAAACAACTGCAACGTGTAAAATGGTATAAGTTTTTGTTTTTGTTTTCTAAACATTTTTTTAATATTTAACATAAGCTATTTATCAGTAAGTAAATGGACAGAAATGTAAGTTATTTTTATTTAATTGCCGATATTATTAAAAATATCTAATGTAAATAAAAAAATAACAATAAAATCGAGTTTGCGGAACTAACTGCTTTTGATCTAATTGGTACCTACGTTCACTTCTGTGGTGCCGTGTCGAGTCGTTGTTAAATAAAACTGCGATATTGTGACGAAACTCTAAATGTTGACCTAAATATATGTTAAAACTGTATTTTTAAATGTTGCACTTATATTGATACGCGCTCGGAGCCGGTTGGAGTGATTCAATAAAATAAACACGCGTGAAGGAATGTTCTAAGAAATTGGAAAGCATTATGCTCTTGCCTACGTCAAGCTATTTGTAATATTTAACGCAATAATAACTGTAAAAGTTTAATCCTCGAATTTCTTGTAAAAAAATGAGGCCTTTTGCTGTCATTTTCGAAACGATTTGGTTAATGCACTTAAAATCACAACAGATGCATAACATCCTTGATTACATATTGTTTTTTTGTCTGACTTGACTTAATTTTCATTACTATGTTAATGAACATAGTCTGAGATGTTACGTGCTTTTCACATTACAAACAAAACGTAAGGTGTCTTGCAAGACTTGCATAAGTTAAGAAAACTGTCACTCGAGCTTGCATGAAATGTTAATTATTGTGTGCCCCAGCCGAGGGACGTGTCTAAGAAATATCAGCCGCCGAGGCATAGTATCGCCTTGAACCTTAAATATTCATAAAGGCAGCCAGCGCCAACCCATCAATATTAATAACATGCCGAGCCGGTGATAGAAAAGCGCTTCACAATTAAATTGTTCGGAAAACTGTTACTTAAATCTATTCAACTACTGAACCATTACTTGTTTCTTCTTGATTCTGTAAATATAGACTGCGCTTAAACCGAGTTTGGATTGATGTAATTATAGACACGGCATGGCTGAACGTCAATAGTAATTAAGGTTTTATTAGTGGTGATATGATCAAAAGAAAGTCGACATATCTAATTAATCTCGAGCTATTTTTATAAAACAAACATGGTGCATTATTTCCACTTCCTTATCACTGTTATTCTTCTAAACTACATAATTGCCAATATTTTTAAATTAATCATGGTTGGTTTTAAAACATGCAATGTGTCTTAACGTAGGTAATGAATTGTCCAATCACTTTCCGACACATCCCAACTCATTTATATTCGCTTGATTGCAGTTTTTACTTGTAAACTTGTTTTGCTTATTACACAGACTTCAGGACAGGTTTTTGTTCCGATTAGAACATATAGTACATAATTGATTTGAAGCCATCAACTATAATATTCCGTAATAAGGCTTTGCTGTCAAGGTAATAAATAATGTATCTCCCGGTACTTTAGTTAGGTGCTGAATATCATTCTCCTGGTAGTTAGTGGGAATTTAATTTTTTTTTAGTGTAGCACCTATATTATGATTATTATTAGCTTACGGCGACTGCACGTCCCATAGAATAAGCAAAGGTCTGTTTTGTATGTACTTAGCTAGAAATACGATCCTTATTTTACTCGTGCTTAGGTCTGACTACAAGCATATAACAACGCATTGTCGCTTAATAATAATGACTCAGTGTCGCTTTGCATTTAAATATAATTTATGTTTTAACTCAAAATACGTATAAGATTTCGTATTTCATCCATGCTTGTGTATTATGATGCAAGAGTAGCTCTGTGTGCCAGTAACGTTTACACGCCTAAACCACTGAACCAATTTTAATGAACGTCGTTATACAGATAGATTGGACGTCACTTTCCCCGGGCGACCGGAAGTCCATGAGGATTTCCACACGGTCAAAAAAAGAACATATAGGCTACCTTTCGTCTCAAAAAGTCCTTTGGGATGCGAGTGAAATCGCGTGCAACAGCTAGTATTTGGAGCACCGGAGGCCCAATTCCTCCCTTTGTTCCCTTCCTTCTCCTTTTCTCCTTTCCCTCCGTTTTCCTTAAATAGACTTGGCAAAGTATCTGCAACTCCTAAGATTTTGCAGATATCCATGGGCAGCGATGGCTACTTACCATCAGGTAGCTCGCCTCGTTGGTATTTTTATTGTTATTGTAACATGTAGTTTAGGAATAAAATATGTATATTTTGCGAGTGTTGAGTGATGCCGAAAGAATCGTTATCGGTATCCTTATTCTGCCACTAACGAGTAAATTCAATGACTGATCACACAAATGATTGATCGTCAATATCAATTAAGCAAGTTGAAACTGTCGCCTCTGTTTCATGCATACCATTACGCCTGTATTCCCCGAAGGGTTAGGCGGAGGTGTACTTATGTACACCCACATTTCGCCGGTATATTTAGGTCCCATGTAATAGGGGGCGAGCCTATTGAGGTCCCATGTAATAGGGGTAGGTCCCATGTAATGGTCTGTTTCATGCCTTGCTGGTAATACCTCAAATTTGGATGATTAAAAGTAAATTCTGACCATAATCAAACCGTAAAGTGAGGAAGTGTTGTTAGAAAATAAAAATTAACCGTGGCAGAGATCAGGGGCTCGTTTCTCAATAAAATCACTCTTCAAATCATTTCAAATATTTTATATTCACACTTCTATCAACCACTTTAGTAACAAGATTGATACAAACTAAAATGTAAGCAAGTAGCACGATGATGTTCCGAGGTCGAGCCCGTTATAAGTCAGGTTTTGACCGTGCCACGCCGGTTTACAGTGCACATTATGTAAAGTATTCAACGTATTCATATGCCACATATTAGCCAATAACATTTGGTATTTGAGGTTATACGAGTTAATTAACAATATGATTGCATCTCTAAACCGGCAGTAGAATTATTTTATTAATTTCTTAAATTTTAAATAAACACGAATTTAACACACACTCATATACCTACATATATTACTAAATATTATATTCAAATCAAAGCGTCAAAATCAAATGTAATGTTGTTATCTTTGTATTATCATTTGTTTGTAGATAGAAGTATAGTATAGTAATCTTTTGACTTATAGATTCTAGGCTGAAAATTATTTCACCGATAGAAAGCTACAATTTTCCCGAGTGATATAGGCTATGTTTAATTGAGATCACGGCCGCGACACCGAAGCTGCGGGAGAAAGCTAGTTATAAATAAAGGAGCTTAATACCGATTTAGACAAATTAATAGTATATTAATTGGCTAGTCCACTCAGATTTTCGAAATAACCGACGTGTGTTGAACCAATTTAAGTTAAAGACGGTGCACAAATGCAAGCAAAACATAACTTCACATCAATAATTGTAAAATTACGGACAATGAGAACGTCCGGTTGTATCTTAAGTAGTAATTGATTTCCAGACATGGTAAGTAAGAGTCTGCATTAATTGGATTCGCGTGTACATCCGACCTTGGCCTTAGATGTCATTAGTTTGGTGTCCCACACGCGATGCAGTAGTAATGTAGTACTGTTGTAAGAAATACCAATTATGTTTGTAAATAACATATTATGTATTTCTGTAATTGAATCGTAGAGGCGTATTTTATCTAAGAATTGATTAATACCCGATTGTCTCCGAAAGACCTTGATAAACCTTGATAGAATTTTAGCTTTAAGTATTTATGTTCAAGTACAGTTGAAATCTACGCAATAACTGCTCGTACGTTTGAAAATACTCAGAATTCAGGTTTCCAGTCCAGAAAGGCATTACATTAGTTTTTTTTTGTCACAAATCTTATCATCTTCATCGGGGTTAAGCTTATCATTAAACATGATGAGGTACTGACATTCTTACGTTGTAATCTCAGTTTTAACGCCTTTTAAATCGGTTGAATTACTCGCGCAATCATTTTATTGAGATTAATTGACCCAAACTGTCTGTTTGTTCGTTACAGTTAAAACATCGTATAATTAATCTTTAGTCTCTGCGCTACAATATTAACGAGTGATTTATTTGTACGTTTAAATTACTAACATTGAAAACTTGTGTTTAAACAGTAGATTTCCCGGTAACCTACCTATTTTCTAGATCAGGGTGTATCGGGCTATTTCCAGTCTGAAATCACGGGACTAGTATCGATTTGTTCAACCGCAAATAGAACTGTGTTTAATCCGGGTTCGATTTTGAAAATATGTTCTTAAATTACTTACATTTTCACAAATTTCGAGTAATTTCCCAATAAATTTAACCGGCGGTAGCTTAATGGCTAAGGGCGTCGGACTTGTGTTCATGTGGGGCAACCACATGATCACAAGTCCGACGCCCTACCAGGTTCGAACCCCACCTATTGCACTACCGACATGAACCTACTCGTAACACAAGCATTTAGCTTAGCACTAGCACAAGGGTTTATAAGAATACTAGTAATGTACGACCTTCTTTGCGACACACGTTGCTATAAGTTTACAAAAAAAAAGGAAAAAATACTCCGCAGTTAATTCCATATAAATTCTGTTCCATTTTTAAATTTATTTGGTGAGTAGCTGCTGTTCCGACATTGTGAAATGCGGCCTTAGTTAGAGTACACATCCTCTTATTATAAAATTAATTATACTATAACCCAACATACCATCAAACCTAATTCTAGAGGAGTAAGGCAAAACCTTAATTTAGCAGTGTAACTCTTTCGGCTGATGTGATGAAGGCTAGGCAGAGGTATATTGATGCACTCTCTAAACTAACTTGACAAGTATCTACTCGAGTTTCCTGAGATTAATGTTAAGTGACATTGACTGAAATATGTTGACGCAAGTTATAGAGCGCTAGTACGTATGGTAATGTTCTCTCAACGCTAAGTATTTCGTCACAGCGTTTCGCGTAGGTGTGTATCTGACACTACAGTATATTACGCATTACGTATTTATACAATACGACTGTAAATTCATGCTAATTACGTTCTAGTGAGACGTTCGTACACAGTCAGCGCGGCCTTCGTATAAATATTAAATTACGGACTTTTATGCCTTGTATAATTGGTAAATTATGAAGAGTGTTTACGAATCATTTTACGCAACATTACTTAATTGGTTTTGAGGCAAATAAATGTATGTTTGGTGTGAATGGTAAGTTTCAGTAAAATAAATAAAGATTTCAGAGTGATACGTAACTCGTTGCCATATTTAGTGACCGTTAGCTCCGATTGACTTCATTCAAATGGAAGATTTAATGTGGCGTGACCGCTCGTTTTGGTCGCAGGCACTTTCCAAAATTACGTCCATTCTGCAAAGAGTAAGTAATGAAACTAGCAACGACTTATAAAAAAGTAACGAGTGCCTCAAATATAGTAAAAAGTGACAAACAAGGTCATGGAACATAAAATAAACTCACGCGCAGCTTGTTGGTAATCGACAAAACATTTAATAAGATGACAATGTTGTAATCCGTTATCAATTCTTAAAAAAAATACTGCTTTTAACTGAAATTAACGAAACATAATGTGCTAATAGACGATTGAAAGTTTAATGAAACATAAAAAATAACGTTTCTTCTCGTCTTTACAGTCATAAAACTTAATTCTCAACGAAGTTGGGAATTCAGTGTTGTTTTTATAGCTCACTATATAGGTACTTACACTTCTATGGCACAGCATAATGGCTATAGTCAAGCAATTTTCTAAATTTAAACAATAATTTATTCATAATTTGCCATTTAAGTAGTTGCAACCCTTTTTCAAAACTATATTTTTTTTTACGGGTAAGATTCATTGGTCCCCCATTAGGGAGGTTGTTTTAATCGCACTAAGCAAGCTTAATTGGTAAGAGCTTAGACCAACTGACGTTTATAAAAGCTATCTGTAATTGAAGCGATACTATATCGTAAAAGGGCCTATTGTGAATAATCGTGGCGGTTGGGGTTTCAGCGTAATTAAGTCGTTCATTGTCAAGTAAGAAACATCTTATTTCTACTTAATGAGAGTATTTATTATAATCTTTTTAAACAAAAGTTGAATCACTGGGCCATTTCTGACGAGAATTTGAATAACTGCCCTATAAGCAAGGGTGGATAGAAATTTTGAAAAAATTACAACTCTTAGGAATCCTGTAATCTGAATGATTTAATATTATGATGTACACACGGCTGCACATCAAACTATACAAATCTAGTATAGGCTGGCCTAGCATTGTACGGAAAGCCTTTACAATGCGAGGTCAGTCGATACTGGAGTTGTATAGCTTGATGTGTAGCCGTGTGTACATGACATCAAAAAAGTAACTCATAATTAAAATAAGAACATCTTTGTCCATCTATTTGATAGCCCCGTTTCAATATAATTCATGCGCCGCTAACTACAATCAGAGCCTACATCTCGGTGACAACTATGCTTAAATAATAAATGAGAGAGCTTTATTTAGCTGTGTTACATTTAGGGTGACCTCGCCGCCGTTAGTAAGTGTGGGAATAAACGTGAATTTTATAAACTTTGCAACCATTTTAAGTATTTTTACAAAGTGTGCTAATTGTTGTTGAAAGTGAAACAATGTTGCTAGCAAACCAGTGTCTTTATGTCTGAACTTTTTATTATTTTCGCTAAAATTCCTCTTTGAAATTAAAATATATCAAGTCATCCTCGTGGTTTCATGTGATCAGATGACATATTTCTAACCGCTAACTTTTCTAACGGCAATGGAAGTTGAATTACAGCTCCGGCAGACAACACAATAAACACTGTAGCCGTTGTTAACTTGTATGCGCTCACATTCGCACAATGCACAGCACACAAACGCATGGAACATGGCGTCGGGTTTCATTGCAAACGCATAATATTTTACTATGAAAACGTGATGTTTTCGCACTACCACTCGAGAGGAAATGACCCGTTATACGTACAAGTACACAACTTATCCGGCAGCTAATATAATATTAAGATTCGTCAGCAACATCTGTAAATGCATCGCAATTGTTTTAAAGTAAATGCACCGCATTAGCGTTGTCGTAATCAAAACGTCAAACTTTCACTTTGTGCTCTCATGTTGAGCGCACACACGTTTTACCAAACTTAGTCCTTTATGCGAGCATACCAAAAAGCATAAACTTTTGTTCATAAACATGTTGTAAGAACGTAAGTTAGCAACGTGAAAGTAATCCGTTCCCGGCGCTCTAAAATAGTTTTTCGCGTAACTTCTTTTTGTTCAAAACTATTTCTAACATACAGCGTTGCTGGTGGCGCGGCACGTCGTTTTCTAGCGTCGATTTCCTTTTATTCAGTGCCATGTGGAAATAGTTCTTTTCGGACGATTGCCGTCGTAGCATTCACTCCACACACGGTTGTACATTGAATAATCGAGCGCTCTTGAGCTAGACGACGTTGAATCGCTAGAACTTTATTGGAATGCATTTTTCAACGATATAAGGATTTTATTGGTGTTTTTAAATGTATAAACATCCATCTGCTCAGTCGAAACTGATGACTTTTTATACGACATTTCCTTGAAGAATATTGTTACGCCGAGTAACTAATAGAAAAACGTGGATAGGCCACGAAGGTTCTAGATCCGTCATAGAAGCACGTCGAAACATAAAAGAATGTACCCGACTGCACCGCGCGCAAATAATAACCGTTCAAGGCCAAGGTCACGGGTCAACGCCCCAAAACAATAGGCGGTTAGGTACCTACGCGATATTTATCGACTTATCGCGACCATTCGACTCTGGAATCTTCATTGCGCGTATAAATACCGGTCGTGAGGGCTAGGCAGAGTAGTCTTGTGTTGGAAGCGAACAAGTGAAGATCGAAGTGAGTTAACAAGTGATTAATTGTGCGATATTGTTGAGTGTAGTGTACAACTATAGTGACGTTGTGGAGATTTCTGTTGTGTTTTAGTGTATTTAATTAAAGTGTTTGTTTGTTTATTGGTAAATTGGTGTTGATTAATTTATCCCGAACCCCAGCTCGTAACAATTTGGTGTCAGAAGTAGTGGGATAAATTATGCCAGTTTTGCCAAAGGACGACACGGACGGTATTCGTACCAGAAGTCAGCGGCAACAGGATATGGATCAGAGGCGGTTTGGAGATTCTCCTCCAGAACCTTCGGGCCGTCAGCAAGCGACGGAAGGACCAGTTCCTGGCCCATCTGGAGCCCCTCCAACACCAACAGTTGACCTGGCGGCCTTGATGAAAATGCTCCAGGAACAGCGGCAGCAGGATAAGGAGGAGCAGGCACGCCGCGAGGAAGAGCAGGCACGCCGCGAGGAGGAGCAAGCACGCCGTCAGGAGGAGCAAGCACGCCGCGAGGAGGAGCAAGCACGCCGTCAGGAGGAGCAAGCACGCCGTCAGGAGGAGCAGGCTCGCCAACTACAAGAGCAACTGCAGCAGGACAAAGAGGAGCAGGCACGCCGCCAAGAGGAACAGATGCTCCTCATAAAAGATTTGCATGGCACTCTTGGCAAACAGCTTGGGGTGATGAAGGAGCAGGTGGAACAGCACGAAAGTCGTATCTCCAAAGCCGAAGAACAGATTGCCAACGTTACAAAGGCGTTAGGCGATATAAAGGCAGGAAACGGAATTGTGGCTCCGGTGGTTGCTGCTCCCATGACCACCTCACTACATGGGTTTAAAGTGCCACCTTTTGATGGAACCTCCTCATGGTCGGCTTACAGGATCCAGTTTGAAGCCTTCATGAAGACGAATGGGTGGGACAAAAGTCAAGCCATGACTGCACTCACCTTGTCCCTCCGCGACCAGGCTTTATCAGTGCTGGAAGCCCTCGGTAAAGACATGACCTACGACCAGCTACTTGAAGCGTTGGATTCGAGATATGGCGACGCACACCTGGAATACGTGTTTCGTGCTCAGCTGAAGGACCGGGTACAGCGTAGTGCCGAGACTCTACAGCAGTGGGCTGTAGAAGTTGAAAAGTTGGTTCGGAAAGCCTATCAGTCCAAACCTGCGCAAATCGATGGAAATCTGGTTCAGGCGTTCGTCGATGGAATTCGCGACCTGGAAGTCAGAGCCGCTGTGAGACTTGGGCACCACAATACTCTAAAAGACGCCTTGGCCCATGCCTTAGAAGTGGAGGCAGTCAGACAGGACCATCGGGCTCACCGTATCCGGGAGGTTGTGTTGCCTACATGTCATCTCTGCGGGGAAAAGGGTCACTTCCAGGTGGGATGCGCGAAACGCAGCGAGGGTCGAAGAGATGGTGGTTCGCCTAGATGCTACATTTGCGGGGAAAAGGGCCATCTCCGAGCAAATTGCCCAAAGGGAACCTCCTGGCGTGAAAAGAGTCAGAGCGATAGAGTAAGGGTGGTGGATACCACCAACGATGAGCAGCAGGGAAACTAGAGAAAGCCAGGACTGCGGGGCGGGTGCTGGCTGGTGGGAAAAGAGCCCCAAGGATTTCGATCTCGCAAGCCCATGATGGGAATAGCCTGATCATCAAAGGCGAAGTCAACAGAACACCCTGTAGGCTAACACTAGATACTGGAGCTTCTCGCACGGTCGTGAATTCTCAGGTGGCACGTCGGGTTCTTGGGGACTCTATCTATGACCGTGATAGCATACAACTTGTAACAGCTACTGGTCAGCACATACCCGTCCGAGGCGAGAAGGAGATGGAACTGAAACTTGGAAACAGATTATATCGGCATAATGTCATCATAGCCGACATAGTAGATGATTGCATCCTGGGTTTGGACTTTATGCGAAAGCATTGTTGTGAGATCGATTTGAATCAAGGAGTATTGAAGTGCGGTTCAGAAGAAGTGTTTATGGAAGGTGCAACTGCTGGGAATGTGTTCTGCCTAAAGAAAATTGTCCTTGCCCCTAAAACGGAAACAATCGTCCCTGTGACTTTACCGAAGAATGCTGGGCAGATAAATAGATGCGTTCTTATAGAAAGGTTGGACGGTGACTTCCCATGGAAGATGGCACGAACGTTGGTTAGGACTACCAATGTATCAGCAGTGCGCATTTTGAACCCAAGTGATAAGGAGCAAGTGATTAAGAAGGGCACATTAATGGGTACTTGTGAAGAAGTAGCCTGGATGCGACGGTGCAATGATCAGTGTACTGGCAATATCGTTCAAAATCCAAAGTTTAACGTGGCAACGCTCTTGGAAGACTGTCGGAATGATTTATCTGAAGAGGAAACAAACAAAGCCAAGAAGATGTTGTTCCAGTACGCTGACATTTTCTCTTCAAATGACACGGACATAGGTAAGACTGGATTGGTTCAGCACAAGATTAATACTGGCAATGAGTTACCAATTCGTCAGCGACCCAGGAGGCTACCAGTTGCACGAGAGAAGGAAGTGGAGACCATGATTGAGGGAATGGTGAAGGATGGCGTAATAGAGCCTTCGTCTAGCCCGTGGTGTTCTCCTGTGGTATTGGTGAAAAAGAAAGATGGCAGTATGCGCTTCTGTGTTGACTATCGACGGCTGAATGATGTCACGAAGAAGGACAGCTACCCATTGCCAAGGATCGATGACACGCTGGATACATTAACCGGAATGAAATGGTTTACAACCCTGGACCTAAAAAGTGGCTACTGGCAAGTGAAAATAGACCCCAAGGACAAAGAGAAGACTGCATTTTCTACGGGAAAGGGTCTGTGGCAGTTTAAAGTCATGCCATTTGGACTGTGCAATGCTCCTGCCACGTTCGAGAGACTCATGGAACTAGTGCTTACTGGCCTAATCGGAGATGCCTGCTTGGTCTATTTGGATGACATCATCATTGTGGGCCGTACGTTTGATGAACACCTTCAAAACCTTGAACGTGTGCTATCAAAAATTCAAGGAGCCAATTTAAAGTTAAGTCCGAAGAAGTGCTCATTTTTCAAACACCAAGTAAGTTTTTTGGGACATGTAGTTTCTGAGAAGGGTGTCGAAACCGATCCAGAGAAGGTAGCTGCTGTCAAAGACTGGCCAGTTCCAAAAGATAAGACGCAAGTTAGAGCATTCTTGGGATTGTGCTCCTACTATCGTCGGTTTGTAAAGAATTTTTCGGACATTGCGAAACCTCTACACAAACTGACTGAGGAAAAGTCGCAGTTCCGCTGGGATGCAAACTGTGAACGTGCTTTCCAAGAGTTAAAGGAACGTTTGTGTAATACACCTATACTGGGCTACCCTGACACGGAGAACGAGTTCATCGTGGACACAGACGCAAGTAATACAGGAATCGGTGGCGTTTTGTCACAGCGAAAAGGAGATCAGGAGGTTGTGATAGCCTACTTCAGCAAATCGTTGTCAAAACCAGAAAGGAACTATTGCGTCACAAGGAGAGAACTGCTGGCAATAGTTAAGACGTTACAACATTTTAGCAAGTACTTATTGGGACGGAAATTTCATTTGCGAACTGACCATGCTGCACTGAAGTGGCTATTACAGTTTAAAAACCCGGAAGGACAAGTAGCAAGGTGGATTGAGCTACTACAGGAATTCGACTTCGTAATTGAACATCGCAGTGGCAGATCTCACGGTAACGCAGATGCGTTGTCACGAAGACCATGTCCGGAAATGTGCAAGCACTGTGTCAGACAAGAGGCTAAGGAAGTAGTTTCCGTGAGGATGCTGAAAACAGACCTGAGTGATGAATGGAAGGAAACCTTACAGAAGGCTCAGGAAATTGACACGGATATTAAACCGATTCTTGGACGGATGAAAGCTGGCGCCTCGAAACCAACATGGAGTGATGTTGCAGCGCTGAGCACAGTGACGAAAAGTTATTGGGCTCAATGGGACAGTTTATTGATACAGGATGGTGTCTTGTGCCGAAAATGGGAAAATGCTAAAGGGGACAAGTGTCACCTACAGATGGTAGTCCCTAAGGCAAAGGTACCAGATGTCCTGCGACTGTACCATGACGGATGTTCAGGAGGTCATCTAGGAGTCAAAAGAACTTTGTTGAAGATTCGAGAGCGATTCTACTGGATCCACTGTCGGGATGACGTTGAAGACTGGTGTCGTAAATGTACAAGTTGTGCTGCTGTAAAAGGACCGCATACGCGCAGCAGGGGTGCATTAAAAGTCTACAACGTGGGTGCGCCCTGGGAACGAATAGCTCTAGACGTTGCAGGACCGTTTCCGGAAAGCGAAAGCGGGAACAAGTATTTCATGGTTGTGATGGATTACTTTACTAAGTGGCCGGAAGTGTTCGCCATTCCTAATCAAGAAGCTTCGACAGTCGCAGATAAATTGGTTCATGAAGTCTTCTGTCGATTTGGAGTACCCTTAGAAATTCACAGTGACCAAGGAAGGAATTTTGAGTCTCAAATATTCCAGGAGACATGTCGGGTAATGGGTACCCATAAAACCAGAACTACCTCTTACCACCCGCAATCTGATGGAATGGTCGAACGGTTCAATCAGACCTTAGAAAGGTATTTGGCAAAAGTCGTAGGAAACAGGCAAAGGGATTGGGACAAGCACATCCAGCCGTTCCTTTTGTCATATCGGAGTGCAGTCCATGAAAGTACGACGGTAACGCCAGCCTTCGCGAACTTTGGAAGAGAACTACGGTTGCCTGCGGATCTACTCACCGGTATTCCCCCTGATGCCCCCCGCTGTGTGACTGATTATGCGAACGACTTACGCACCAGAATGGATGACATATATGAGCATGTCAGACAATCAGGCCAACAAACGTCCGAAAGGATGAAGACCCGCTACGACCGCAAGATGAACAACAAGGGTTTCGACCAAGGTTCACTAGTGTGGCTGCATAACCCGGTGCGCAGCAAAGGAAAGTCACCTAAGTTACAGGCAAAATGGGACGGTCCCTACAGAGTCGTGACTAAGATTAACGATGTCACCTACCGTATACAAAAAGGACCAAGAGGTGCCCCGAAGATCGTTCATGTGGATCGTTTAGCGCGGTATCATGGATCTAATGATGCTCGGGACGAGCATGTCTTAGGAGGGGGCAGTGTTACGCCGAGTAACTAATAGAAAAACGTGGATAGGCCACGAAGGTTCTAGATCCGTCATAGAAGCACGTCGAAACATAAAAGAATGTACCCGACTGCACCGCGCGCAAATAATAACCGTTCAAGGCCAAGGTCACGGGTCAACGCCCCAAAACAATAGGCGGTTAGGTACCTACGCGATATTTATCGACTTATCGCGACCATTCGACTCTGGAATCTTCATTGCGCGTATAAATACCGGTCGTGAGGGCTAGGCAGAGTAGTCTTGTGTTGGAAGCGAACAAGTGAAGATCGAAGTGAGTTAACAAGTGATTAATTGTGCGATATTGTTGAGTGTAGTGTACAACTATAGTGACGTTGTGGAGATTTCTGTTGTGTTTTAGTGTATTTAATTAAAGTGTTTGTTTGTTTATTGGTAAATTGGTGTTGATTAATTTATCCCGAACCCCAGCTCGTAACAATATTAATTGGATTTTATGACGCCTACAAGATGGTATATTTGTATTAAGACATATCAAAATTGACGGTTGGGGTATAAAAATAAAGATACATTCGTATGGTAGAGAATACTGACTACATTTTTTTTGCAATATTTGATTTAGACAATTGAATACATGAAACTGTGTGATCAGCACAGTTTCCTTTTAATTGAAAAATATCATCGGAAACCCAGACGAAATTCAAGTACAAAGAAAAATAAATGAAGTAGTAAAAATGTTTGAGTACTGCGGGGAGCTTTTGGATATACGTTCAAATAAGTATTTGACGGGCAATAACATATTTACAATAACGACATTATTAAAGAAAAAATGACATCAAGATGAATTCAATTTATTTACACCGAGTACTTGTTCAAGCAGGGCATCATTAATGAGGTATTAGCAATTAAAACTAGTGTTGACTGGACTATAAAACTCTCATAAACACTGCGACACTATTTCACCGTTAATGTGCCGGTGGGGAACATAAACAGGACGTGGAACATCGTTCACACCCCACACGCCATTGAGCACTAATACAAAACTTTTTGTTTTGGATGCAAATGTCCAAGCGGTAGCGAATTACCTTCCTCTAGAAAATTGTATTACACAAAGCTTCGATTTACTTCTAAGAATGGATGGAGTAAGTAGATTTGCGTCATAAAGTGTAATGGTATGAAAAATATCGTCCCAAACAGAAGGAAAGTAAGTAGAAAATGAAAATCGAGTCCTTCACGTAACTGTTTTAAAATAAAACCGTTTCCTCGTCTATATCTCATTTTCTATCTACACAATGTCTTATTTGAGCGAATGTTCATTCTTGAATGCAAAGGTTGTCACCACGTTAGCGGTAATCTGAATTCCTGACGAGACTTCATTAAGTAATTTACATGATTAAATCAAGCTGCTTTGTTGAGAGCCGACTGCAATGGAATAAGGTGATAAGCTTTACTCTGGTCTATACAACCTTTGATAAATAATTCGTTTTGGTTTCTTTTCTTTTATCAGGCTTATTATTTTCACCTGTATGTATTTTAATTAATCTAAAATCAATTCCACCCACTTCTAATTGTCGGATCAATCTGAAACGCTGTTAACTTTTAATGTTTCAACAAAAGCAGTGACTCCTTTGCCGAGTATACGGTTAAAGAGTTTTCTAATCTTAACCCTAAACATTTCAACGACCCAGCAAAAATCTAATTAATAATGATCTTATTGATTCTCTCTGAGTTACAGATTCCTTAGTATGAAGACTAAAAATCTTAATGGAATTATTCATTAAATTGTTTGTACAACAAAGAGTTGCAGAGTAGTTTGAATAATACTGTACACGAACAGAGCCATGGGTCTATAACGACATTTTATAAAGTTGATCTTGTAGTTGCAGTAATACCGGTATAGTGCTGGTGTCGGTCGGATATTGCGCTCTTATGGCGTCGTCGGTTCGCTTAATGCGTTTCCGATGTGACGCAAATGGGATGTTTTGTGCCTCCGCAACAACGCTCACGTCACTCCGCTACTGGCGTGCCGGTGGAAACCATTCGCCAACTGGGATATTGTGCTGTTCTTGTTAGACCTTAGCAACACCGATGTTGCGGATATATTTTTAAGTTACATCGAATTCAGGGGTTATTGCTGTTATTTGATACCTGACCCCAAATATACGATTTTTCTCTGAATCCGCTTCTCGAAGCCTCAGTTTAGACATTGATCAGTGCTTTATTTATCGCTGCGAAAACTAAATCGCGCCTATAAATTCAATGCCTTTAAAAGATTTATGCTTCAAATATTTCCAAATTCGGGTATGGTTTGCATTTGTATAAACTAATTATAACACCAATATTAAGAATGTCATGATTGATGAGAAAGATTTCCATTTCTATTAAACCGTTTTAAATAATATAAGAGTATGTTGTTAACAAAAACAAATAAATGCGATTTCTTATTTCACAAGCGATTTAGTCTTATTATGTTCGACCAAGAATAGTTTTTACTAGATCTCTTATCACATATCTTTACAGTACACAGAATAAGGAATGTGATGTATCGCGATAACAGTTCTTATCGTTTACCTTGCTTCGTCTGAAAGTCCAACTGATATAGGGAATTAAGACGATTTCTTTGAAACCGGCTTGCACTACTAAATATTTATTCAGGCATATCACGTTCATCTTCTATCTTATTTGAAGTATTCATGGTAGCAAAACTAAATTCAATTTTAAAATGAATCTTTTCTTTATATTCGATCACGTTGGTGTCTTGTTTTTGTTGAAAGCAATCATTGTTCCTAGATAGGTTGTGTCTCCATTCTTTATAATACATATTGGCTTGCTCGTTGCTTCGTCGTTGATTTTAGTCACGCGTAGGCATCGACGCCTGTCGGTTGGACGCCTTTGTTTTTTTTTACAAATACCGTTTGATCCCCATTTATTATGAACATCATAGCTATATAAAAAGTGACAGTGCTTGTGATTAAACTCATTCACAAGGAGTCCAGTGTAGTGATTAATCAAAATCCATTATTAGTCCCGGTTGAAAACAGTGAATAACTTGACTTTATTATCAAAGTTTATTGGCCCTCTGAGGATGTTGATGATTATGGGTTTATCGTTTACTGGTCTGTTATAAGCATGATAATTATAATATGCATTTGTGTTTCTAACAGCATTATTTTACAATGTTTTCTGTTAAAAGGCACCCACACAAGATTGCACACCTATGAATCCTCGTACGTACATTTATTATTTAAAGTACCTAACGCTCATATTCCCATGATACGGATATGTGTGTACTGACATACAATAACAAAAAATAACATTGTTATGAAAACCATGACAGGACCCACAAAAGGTTCTAACGGACCGTAAACCAAATAATGTATGTGGGACGCATTGCCTAATGTCGAACGCTTATGGCGATGCGTAGCGCTGCCGTATACGCATGGAATTCCTTCCAGTTCAGAAAGGACCGTATTCAATGCACGGTTGCGCGGGCGGTGACTCCTCGCGACTGTCCACCCGATGCCATGCTCGGTCGTCCCCACACTGAATACTAATGCACCTCCTATTGTGCGTCCAAATTCAGACACTCGTTGTTGCGACCCAACGAAAGTTTTGTAATGCCTTTGTCTTGCTGACTTTCGCGCTTGCTAACTGGAACGCTCGTTTGACGGATTGCCTATAGCGTTGCTAGTCATTTGCTGCCTGGCATATTTTGACAGCTATTGATATAGATGAGAGGCATTTAGTGGCAACAATTTATTTTTAAATGGCCAGCCCACTTTACTTATTATTCAGTGAACTTAAATGTCTTAATTATAAATTACTTAATTAATATCTAGGTCATGCCTTTTATTTTTAAGTAAACATAGTATGTCGGATTAACGTTCGCTGTCCGCTAATAGAAGCATGTTACTGATATCATTCATGTTAAATTCTGCATTTTTACCATGTGAGGTGATAGTATCGCGGTCTTTGCCCGCTTCTGCATAATTTGTAGATCGCTGGCGACGAGCAAATGATATAGCAATAGCATCGAATAGCTGTGAATACTTATGCACTGCTAGGTACACAAAGTCTGCGCACGAGTTTCGCTGCGATGAGCCGCTGTAGCAGCCGCTGCTGCACGCTCCGCTGGCGCCGCTCGCCGCCCGCGCAGTTACTTCACCCCCGCGGTCCCTTGCGAAAAAATCATAATGCAATCGCCAGGACGGCCGGTGTGGAACGCTCGGCAACACGCAACCAGTCTACATTCAAATGCGTTGAAACTCACACGCCATCCATCATGATGGATTTGTAGTGTCGGGAAACAGATTTCTCTAGCAGTCGGTGATGTGGAAACTATCTGTGTAGCGGTGACCATAGTGACGTTAGAATCAAAGTTGCCATTGAATGTTGATATTCAGTGATGTGAACTTTTACATTTCGGTTGTCCCTATTTTCGTTTTATTGACTGTCCTACTGTCTTTATGTGCCTCGCTAGCACTGATTAAAATTCGAGTATCGTCTTCGGTACATTAACAGCATAACCTTTGTCTCGCCCTAGAACCGCCGATTCTAACAGATGGTTTGGGGTCCACCTTCTATGGCAGATCCACTTGAGTCTGTTGCTTCTCATATTCTTCTAAATAGAATATCTGTCATCAAAATTGTTTGGCGAAGCCGTACAAAACTGTTTTTAGATCATTAGATACCTTTGTCGATAAAACAATTGTCCATCAAATATAAATTAATTCTCCACGCGTCTCGGTAGCGTCCGGTGATGGTTGCTTTCGAGGCGTTCATGTTTTCAAGCTGTCTTTCCATCGCGAACAGTGGCCTGAATCACTCGCTACCGACTGGTAGTCGAATGAAAATATGCGCGTTATCAAATGTTTAAAAATAATATAAAGTGAATCGATTGGCTAATTGTAATTATCATCGTTTTAAAAGATAAGACTACAGGTGAAACTGGAAATGTTGTTGGATGTCAGTGCTTTACCAATACCGCTGTGATGAGGTGATATTTGGCTAGTGCAGTGTTTGTGAGTGACTCAAGAAGTGAATTTGTAATATGTGGGGGGCAGCAGTGTCAAATCCACCGCATTATCATTATGTTCAAGGGCCACCGGGTCCCATACCACAAGTTGGGCCAAACGGTCCCATATTGTCTGGTCCTACAACAAGACATTTAAGACCACAGTCATCGTACTCTCTACCACACGGAAGTAATGGGCCCGGACGCTGGGGTTGGTCAGGGAGTAATGTCTCCTCATTTGATCGACGGCAGCTGAAGGTGCCACCTCAGCCCGCGCGCCCAGCACCCGCCCGACCTTCGCAAAATCGATACGCTGGTAATAATGTAAGTGAAACATGGAAACTAATAAACCGCCTAGTAATTCAATGCGTTTAGTAGGTACTTTCATGTCCTGGTATAATATGCGTGAGTTGATCGGCTGTTTCAAGCAGTAATTTATTTCCTCGTCTCTCGCAATGCGTATCGGATGTCGGCTGTGCACGCGTCATTCGACACGAACTACCATTTCTCTGGTATGAGCACTTCACGTATGCAATATGCAACCTTTATTAGGTACCTAATGATTACCAATTTATATGATATTCTTCGACAGATATCGTATGAATGTTATTGATATTAATGATAACTATGATTAGGCGATCTTAATCAACACATGCATATTAATAATATGTAGGGTGTCGTATAACATTTCCTCGTTCTGTTGCCCACTTTCTCACGATTTCGTCCCTAGAAACGATCATGTTTACTTCTTTACGTAACTCTTACGAAGGTTCAGCAAAAAATGCGTGGTCGGCGAACGCATGCAGTTAGCCCTTTTAAAGCGTGCCGGTGTAAGACGATTTCCTATATAGGGTAGTATCTAATGAATAGTAAATGCAGTCGTAAGTGAGGTTGTTCTCTGTACGGTACGAGGACACCGACGTAAAGGTGGACTACCTCCAGCGAAATATAACGGAGGCGTGTCTGAAATGAAGTTGGCAGCACTTGAAACTTTGTTTCCTGATAATGATGCAGTTTAACTGAGCACTATTTTACACAAAAGGCATCCTTTGAAATGACGCTCTATCTTTGTTCTATATAAAGAATATAATATGAATGTTCTTTCCGTTAATTGTGAAGGTAAAAAATCACTAATTAAATCGTTTGAAAATGAAACCTTATCACTTAATGAATTATAATCAGGTTAAGGCGCTTTGTAGACGATGGACTGCTTGCCAATACATAATTTTATACTTAGTTCGCGTAAATAAGTAGGAAGCAGAGTCCTTGTTATTTAATAATGTGCTAATGATATTCAACTTTAAGGTTGTTAAATAATTTCTTGGTACACATATTATGCAAAAAATATTGTACATTTTGGCAATTTTCTCGTTTCCTTCGTTCGTCTCAGTCGTAGTTTTAGGTAAGTATTTTTTTAAATCAATAAATGTGAAATCTACTTTCAGCTTTTATTTTAGACTGCGTAAGTCTTGCAACAAGGTCAATATTGCGTTAGACAATGAATATCGTGACTTGATTGCGACAGATACATTTATCACGAAAGTTTAATTATCTAACCATGGTAACGCCTATATGCTATGACTGACCACGATTTAGTCGTAACGTAACCGTTGTAAATTGTTAGTATTTTAATTGAATTTTTTTAGGGTTGTCTCTCATTTATTTGGGATTTATTAATGGGTACAGTAATGTTTGTGATTTTAATGTATGCTTAATTAAGACTAAACAATGAAACCTGCTCTCAATAACACCTATAAGGACTTATTCCATTACAACGTACCTCACCAAAAAAATGCTCTGAAACACTAAATCTAGCTATATTATAATTACTATCCTGTATGTGTTAGTTGTGTCCGTTTTTACTGCCACAATATGATACGCTGCAGTGGGTTTTTTAAGACTGATACACTTTTATTTCATCAAAGGCTGAACTATGGCTAATCACACATCGCCTTATACGCGTGTAATTGAATTAACTCGAAAACCGAAAGTTGTTCAAAATCGATAGCTAAATCGATTTTTACCTAAACATACTTAATGTTTGTGTCATGTCCAGTCTAAAAGTTTCTTTAACAAATGTCACTGCGCGAGCGCGTGTCTGTGGTTTTGAGTTATTTCAACTATTTATTTATCTTATATTTCCCTTCACGAATAGTATAAAATTTTAGCAATATTAGCGAACTTAATCTTAATTGACACGACCTTAAACTTTTGGCGATAAATCGTCTAAAACGTTTCCATAATTTATACCAGTATGATAATTCGTTTATAAAGCGATCAAATTAAGGAAATGCTTAATTACCATTAGACAAACATTTCGTAAGAATAGTATTCTTACGAAATGTTTGTCTAAGTAGAAAAGAATGTAAAAACATTACTATGGGGTAACAGCGGTGGATAAGGCTCCATGCAACTGGATTCCTACTCGCTCCCCAGTTATTATTAGTGCCTCCTTTTGCCCAATAAATCAAACAATATGATAATCATACCAAGGTTGCAATGGGCACAGTAGGGGACGCCTACGTCCAGCAGACGACTGATATAGGCTGATGACGACGATTTTTTTAACTTGGTTTTTGTCCAGCATTCCTTTTACCAACATTACAATCTTCATTAACCTTCTTTTACCAGATACTTTCGAGGGCCCCGTCATTGGGACACTGTAAATTCTTACACAACAGTACTGACGCAAGAACACGATGCGTTAATTGTCTCTAACCAAAATATTGCGTAGTTTTGCTTCTACAAATTGACCGGAGGATTTAGAAAATAATTGCCAAAATAGTTTGTTTAGTGGCTTACGTCACAGCTCAATCACGACCGTAAAGATCTGGTGGACGTGCATGTTATTAAGTGAGATTATCGCGGCGAAAATTAACATCAGCGTTATCGCGTGTACCTTATCTCACAATGGACGGCCATGGATAAATTATATATGAAGTATTAAAATAATACACTCCATTAGTGCCCTGTCAGCCGCTGTATACCTTCTACGTCACTACGCAACCTGTATGCCAAGTTACTTTAATATTATTTAGTACTAAATGTAGTATCGTGACGTAACGCAATTTCATGTTTGTATCGCCTACGTAAACTTACCAGGTGTAGCATTTTGGTAAATATTTTTTTAGGGAAAGTTTAGGTTTGAATATATATAAACGTCCCTGAACCGAAAAAATGAGAAGTTAAGAATTCTGTCTTGTTCGTGTTTGTTGATGGTTGGTGCCAAAACTATTGAACGGAAATTAATTTTGTTTTCACAAAGCATATGCTCCTATTTTAAAAACTGCGGTACATCTTACTTAATTAGTAAAAGCTCAAGATCGTGAGATAGACTTTAACCTCTCTTTTGTATGCGGATCTAGAAGAAGGGATCATCTCCTTTGTTTTCTTATTGAATTCAAACCAAATCTTGGCTAACAGCCGTTCACGTCAAATCTAAGTGGATATTATTAAGAGCGTTTATCAAAGTGTTCAACTCCAACATATCTACCCAAAAAAGGCTCAATCCCTTGACGCTTTTAAAATAAGTTATTCCTTTCTTGTCTAAACCACTTATTTGGCCACAAAAACTCTTTGCATAAATCTAAGCTTTTAAAAGCTTTCTTTGATGTTGTGATAGAAAATTTCCAAAAGTTTTTATATTTCATGAATTAAACTTATCTGATCTCACCTCATTCAATAATTTTTGATGAACTCAGGTTATTTTTCTATTTGTGAATAATTTTCTCAACAATATTATCGGCACTTGGCATCGCTGCTCCAATCGAAACTAACATTGTACACGAAAATCTAATTGATTAATTTGACAATAAACATTTTACTACAAAAACTTTTAACTGTAAATAAACGTACGGTCGGCATCGTTAAAATTACATTACATATTTTAAAATTTTGTTTCCCAATAAAAAAGTTTTGGAACAGCACATCAAGCAGATTGTACACATATTCTAATTATTAATGTTTTTTTAACAATGTACACATAGGTACATAGAAAAACATAAATAATTTTAAAGATGACCTTTAAAAATCGCACTATTATTTTAGAGTAAGTAGAATCTATCCTTGTCACTATGATGTCAATAAAGCGAGATGGAATTTCAGTAGTATATCCACCTAAGCTATATCTAATCTTAGCTCAGGAGCGTTTTGGAATAAAGTCCTATATTTTTAGACATTCTGTCAGTAAAATGGATCCCATCCTATAAAAACTCGCATGGGAAATATCCCATGCGAGTTTTTATAGGATGGGATCCATTTTACTGACAGAATGGCTTACCGAACACAATAAGCCTCTTTGTACGTACCTACAAAGATGAGCCTTTTACTCCTACATCCCCTTTGTGGGGCCCGTAACGGGTGAAATTTTAACAGGAAATAATGATGGTAGATTTATCACCGTGTTTAGTACCTGCTTTTAAGGTATGCCTTTTATGTCCACTTCCTGACTTCCTCGAAAGAGGATTTTGTTATTATGGAGCTGGAGAAAAAAACATCTAAAAAAAAAGCATAATAACCAACTCGCCTGTATTCCTCGAAGGTAAATACAGGCGTAAAGGTGTAAGAGGTGTAGGTTCATCCACATTTGCCCAATGTGTCAGTCCCATGTAATAGACGGCAAGCCTATTGCCATTAGCCATGCACAACTCCGCTGCTACTGAGAATTTCACAGAAAAACCCAATTACACTTTGCTCTTTGGGACCTCTGGCGTAGCAGTCGCGCTTGAGACCAATAAGACATTTATGCATGATAAAAAAAAATGTCTGAACCTTTGTATAGCGTAAACAAGCAATGGTTCCTAGAACTAATTTATTGCCAGATTTTTTCTAAAAAATATACAGCCAGTCAAATATTTCCAATGTTTACTAGAAACCGTACAATTCACTCACACTGTTTCGATTTATTGGACCGCTTATCTAAACAGGTTGATATTATTGGAAGCTAGCTTGGATAAATTGAACGTCTTTTCTGCAGACGAGTGGAATAGATTTAAACATAAAACAGTTTTACTGGTTTCTAACACTTACGCGAATATTAGACATTGAAATAAAACTACTTTTTACGGATTTTATCGCGTTATATTGATATTTTTAAATTCCCGACGTTTCGGATCCTTTACAGCATCCATGGTCACGGGTGGACTCCACCCGTGACTAATAAAACAGTTTTATTTACTAGTAGGCCACTAGATTAAAAATAAGAAGATTTACGTCTCAATATGCTCTTAGGCGCCGCAGCAGCTCATTGGTAGTCTGGTCACGTTCAACCACTATATGCTGGCTCGTGCCTCAACTCAGATAAAACGATCCACGTGCTATACTTTTTCGCAACAATCGGAAACAATCATGCTTTCATCAAGAATACGATTTTCTTAACTGATTTGCATATATTCAGTGATATAATTTTTATATTTTTATACAGTTGACAAATACTATGACAAAGTACTAGTAATTTCCTTGCTTGGGAAAATGATAAAATTTTCCGTGTAATATTCTTATTACGTAATATGTAGTAATATGTTAAACTTCAAGAACGACTATTGCAAGATACCTTAGAAAACAAATTTGTCATCTGACGGTATTATGACTGCATAAATGCCTTATTCTATTATGCAGACGTTATAATCAACAAACTTATCTATGTATTGGCCAAACAAAGAATTCGCGTGTTTTCTTGATTAAATCGGTGCTTCCTTGAGTTTTTCTGAAGTCTGGACTAATAACTACATTTCCTAGACAGATTTATTTGATTAATCAAAATATTGATATACTATCTCTGCCCACGGTTTCACTCGCATTATATGAAAATCGGCTTCAGTGTCGGTCAGTCAGTTTCCTCCTCGTATTTTTTCCAAATCTTTGCAATTACTGAAATTGCTTTTCTACAGACGTATTATGTATAAACAGATAAAGCGATTAAAGCAGCATGTGAACATTGATTGCATCGCTGCGCAAAGCCTTGACCTCTTATGCAATGTCAGTTTAATGCCAAAAGGTTACCTCTGCAGTATTATTATAGGTACATATTTCAGATTTTAAATAAGTACTGGAAGTAAATCTGAAATAATTATATCCTGTCTAGACTGGTAGCGAGGTGTACGCTGATTAGAGGTCTGTTCGCCTGACCAGGCAATCAGACTGAGTCACTGGTTGCTTGCAAAATATAATCGTGGGTAACGTAGCCTCGCTGTGGCGCGCTACCTACTTAGTAAAGATAGCTGTAAAGCTTTGTTTAGTGATATTTTGTATGGATTTGAAGTCATTGTTAGAACCAATTGACAAAAATCTTTTATAAGAATATAGCATTTTTAGGGTACCATAATTCAAAATGGAAAAGGAACCCTTATAAGATCGTCTGTCTGTCAAGATCTTTTTCTCTGGCCTACACTCCCTTGGACATACCATCATGCCTGTATTCTCCAAAGGGTTCGGTAGAGATGTACTTAATGTACACCCACAGTTCGCCAGTATGTTTAGGTCTCATTTAATTGTAGTCGTGTGTACAGCTCCAAGGAAGCCCACAACAATAATCAAGGTTCCAAGTCAACGCATTCAAAAGATACGGAAACTTACGGAAGTTTGGTGCTGCCATAGATCATGAACTTTAGTAACTTTGAACATATTTCTACGCAAGAAGCAAGTTTGTACAAAAGCTTTGGTGTTCGAGTCAGGCACTTGTCTGGATTTTTATTAATTTTATATGCAATACCATATGATTAGAGAAATTACCCAATTCCTCCCTCAGTCCCCCTCGTTCTTCTTCCCCTCCCTTCTTCTTAAATAGGCTCGGCAACGCATGTGGCATTCTTCGGTATTTCGGTATTCCAAATGTCCATGGGCGGCGGTGACTACTTACCATCAGGCTCAGAGGCTCGCCTCCTGGTTTGCCGAGTTATCCCATAAAAATACTGATCGGCGTAGGTAAAGAAATTATCGTGGTTGACGTAGGCCTTTGACATGACATTTTGTGATTACATTTTATCTAAAACATGTTTTTCAACTATCGTCGATTAATCGATTGTTATCAAATTCCATTCTTATTACTTACCTTATTGCGTCAACATTATTTTCATGAAATCTATTAAGCAGATTATTATCTATCATAGATAACTACGTATTTACTAAATATTTCGTTCATGTAGGTATGTCTATTTATATTATCTATCACGTGTGAGGCTTTAAAAACTCCTCACCGGAGTAAAAAGCAACGATATATAGATCGTAAAAATGGGAAGAAAAATCCCAATTATATTTGCAATTCGTGCGTATGAATATTTTATGTCATGCTATGAATAATCAATCATTGCCTTTGAACATCATATTTGCGTATAAATAAAAAGCTCATAATATGATGCTGAAGGTGAAATTATGTGCCGCCTCGTCTGTTTACTTCATTTATTTTTGAATTGCCGGCACGTGTCTCACTTTAGACTTATTTATGCCATGGATTCGTGCTCATAGAATACTTTGGTACATTCACTCACGTTTACTGCATGCTCCTTAAAAGAAAGTCAAATTATATTTTGGTAGTAGATTTATAACAAAAGGTTTCATTGTATAGTATTAAGTTATAACGTGTAGAGTCGTACATGTTAATCTCATGATATTTAATAGAATCTAAAAGATAATTTGTATCATGTTTTGTAACATGGATTACAATATTTCAATCATAATGTATATATTTTTAAATAAAACAAAGACTAATGCAATATGTATTACTACTATTATTATTATTAGGTAATTAATGTCGGTTTTATTTTGTAGTCGAATCGTGATGTATGCTTATTTACACATTTTTCTTTGTTCAACAGAAGGTCGACCCCGAGCTGATCTTCACGAAACAGGAGAAGATCGGCAAAGGCTCCTTCGGTGAAGTGTTCAAAGGTGTCGATAACAGGACCCAGCAAGTGGTCGCTATTAAAATAATCGACTTAGAAGAGGCTGAAGATGAAATCGAAGACATCCAGCAGGAGATCATGGTGTTGTCACAATGTGACAGCCCTTACGTCACTAAATATTACGGATCATACTTAAAGGTGAGTGCATGCACATTATAATTTATTCAACTCTTATTACAGAAAGAACACTCACTTGTAACACAATGTAATGAGGAACAACCATCTATGTTCCCTATTCTCTAGATGACATTCATAACCTCGTATAAAGGCCGCTAATCTTCGTGCGTATTCATATTAAGCCACAGAATAAGATAAACCTTGTGGAATATATTGCGTTTTATCTTGTCAGTCTGGGGGCACGCGGCATCAATCATTGTCTGCAAAGCTATGCCTTCGTCTGCTTATCTGCTGCCTTTATAAAAGACAAGGATCAGGCGTAATGGACTCCATTACTTAGTGTATTCACTTGTTGTGATATCCTTTTGCGTATTCATTGTCGCTTTATAAGCTCCGTTCCGATTTCAAATTCTACAGCTGTTTTAGTTTCATTCCTGCGTGACGCACCGAATTGCTTTGCAGTTTCGCAGTATTGTTGCCGATTACCCACGGAATAACAGAAAGCGCTGCGGCGGCGCACTCTCATGAAATACCTGGATATTAGTGGATACTTATTACGGACCGTTTTGCGGAGTAGCTGTAATGTTGTCTCTTTGTAATTGAGACACCCCTGGTATTACATCCAGGTCTAGGTAATAGAACATTGATAGTGTCGTGACTGTGCGAAATAAGGTTTCGCATAGTAATAGACAAGCAATTTAGTTACAAAATGCATTATTGAAATCGACTCTTATACGATTTTGTTTGTTAGATTATAGTGATTGGGTAATGTTCGCTGTTGAATGTCACGAAATTGTAACAAAGTTACTATGGAACGATCATCCGGTCGCGTAATTCGCTCACTCGCGTGTTGAATCGCATTCGGTCTGTACTGTACGATGTCCGTGACGAAGATATGAGGTCAAAACGAGAAACCTGTCGGTTATATTTAGGCCCACAATGTGATTTCATATGGTATCCATATCTTTGTTAAAAGATACTTGCTTTATTATTTCAACATTCCAAAGACTACTTCAAATGGAAACAAAACTTTATTTAGAGGCCAAAAGTCTAAAACACGTTTCAGAATGTTTAATTAAAAGAAAGAAGGATTATTAAAATCATCCTTATTTTTCTACAGAAATTAGACAGCTTAAGTGTGTCAACATTAACAAAATCCAATAAAAGCTCTGTTGTTGACACCAAATGTAGATCGGCAATAGGGCGATTATTAATCATGCATTTATTGCTGGTGCCCTTATTTGGAACACGATGAGTAAGTTCGTGGGCGTTGGTGTGAACACATTTGGAAACAATAGCTAGCATATTGTATCTAACAGCAGATTTCAAAAACACCTCTTCATAAACTGACTAATGGGACGCACGTCATACCGTGAAAAGGTGGCCTCCATTGAAATAGGCATGAAAATTTGGCTCTGTTCCTCCATTTCACTCTGCTAAAAATAACTTGACATTTTCAGGCCAATTTGCTTTCGTTGTGCTTGTGACTTCATCGGCGTAAACAACAGACGAATCGATATGAACGTTTGGAATATGCGGTATTATAAACCCGAATAAAGCTAATAGAATGGGAAGCATCCCGCCAGTGCGGACAATAATGTCTGGCCCGTTATGATCGATATTTGCATTTTTATTGTTCCACACTCAATTCAATTTCGTTTATGTGTCTGTGTAGATTAGTGAAATAGCTTTTAATGCACATTCGCTTTAACCTAACCGTACCAAACACCTCTACATTTTATTCGCGAGTCTTTTCACTCCAAAGGTTCCATTAATCAGATTGAAGTGTCCAACATATATAGTAGGATAAATACGTGTGCTCTATTGTGCCACCATTTTATCTACTTCGAAAGCATTTTTTTATCACCCTTACCCTGACAAAATTGTTTGGAACAGAAGTGAATTAGAATTGTATCCAGGAAATGCCTGTTATCGCCTATCGTTTTTAACTTTAATATTCCAAGGTTTGATATTAAAAAAATGATTTGATTGATTAAAAGGATTCGCTCGTTAACAGGTTGAAAGCGACGCTGGAACGCAAGACAAGTATTAAGCACAAATTTTCCTATCTCTCAGGGCTCTTTTAATGTTGTTCTATAATATTATGTTCATTTGTAAATTTCCTATGTGTTGCGTTTCCCGCTTAGCGCATCGCGTCGACTCTAGTTGCTATTGCAATCTTGACACACTTTCGAATGTTGTTGTTATGCGTGCCTTGCAAAATACTATGCAATGTATGCGGGTCGGTATGTACATAAATCTGCAATTCGTTTGAAACTTATCTTTGATCTCAATGATTTTCTTAATTATTATATTGAGACATGTCCATAATATGCGTGAATTCTCTTTCATCCGAATGTTTCTAAATACTGACTGAAAATTTTGTTTCATGGATTTGCATAAACAATTATGCGGCTGACATGTGAAAGGTACTCGTCGAGTTATGACGACCGGGGTGCTCAATTAGCAAATGAACTTGACGTTACGTGACAGCGCTGGTTTGTAGGGTACGTTCCACTTTACTTGGTTATGTTACTGCAAGTAATATGTTTATGTTAACCAACGCAATTTAATATTTACGAGTAATGACAAAATCGACGAGCAGAGAAAAATTGGTTTCAAATTTGAAGCTCTCGGGTCTATAAGTTACATAGATTTTCAGCACATTACTCCACACCCGTTTGTAGTGGACGAAACGTACACGAAAGTCGCGTGTTATGGTTAATGACCGTGAATTTTACTATGTGACTAAATACCATCAAATAATAATAATTATCAAGGACATTGTTGAAATGTTTTTGCCGTTGTTTTGAACTTGTATGTTCCTTGGTATCAAGTCAAACGCTAGACTTTATAAACAATTTTCTTGGCTCGCTGTTAAATTACTTTGCGACATTTACTATTTTGCGATTTGTTCTGCGGAGAAAGTGTGGTAATATTGCGGCTGTGTCGTAATCGCAATGTTTCGCGTCACTATTTGCTTGGGTAACGGCTGTTGTTTTCTTTCATCTTACTCGTAATATCTTCGTTGACCAATCGACCGACAGCATGATTTTATGAAACATTAACATTAACAATGCTTCTTGTTATAGAAAGTTGTTTCTCTTGACATTGGCTGCCTATGTTGTTACTAAGTGCTACCTATTCTCTACAGAAAGGTCAAACGCTTGACTCATTTAAGTATGCTTGTAGCGTGCTTTAAACGCTTTTGTAGCAATCGTAGCATTTACGTCAGAGCTATGAATGAATTTAAATGTGACGTGAATAAGCTGTGCTCGTCAAGAGAGGGTTTTACTGGGTAAAATTGTGAATGCGGATGTCGGACGGTTCGTACGGGCGAGGTGAAGGACGCTGGTGACTCATCGTGTTAGCCTCGAGGGAAAATGTCAAGAATTTCTCACATTGAAGCTGTTAAACATAGTTATGTAAATCCAAAACGTGTAGTGGTAATGAAATTATCATTTACACTATAGTTTTATTTGTATTACTACACTGAGATTAGTTATCTCGCCTTCTATCGATCTTTCTAGGATGTAATTTGTCCGTCGTGTCTCCCAAGCGACATTTATTCATTTCACGGTCACGTCTGGCCTGAGTAATACAAAATTGTAAGGAACTCCACGTAAACAGGCCGGTTGATGGATGGACAATTTTGTTTAATTATTAGATATTTATAATACTTATGTTAAACAATGTACTTTAGTCATGTTATCATTGTAAGTTTTGGTGTTGTGTGTTATCATAGCATAGTCTAACTCCAAAGAGGGTTTTTGCGGATAGGTATGTCGAATTGGTACACGCACATAAAGCAAAGTATGATCTACAATGCTATTTTTATTCTCATTTATTTTTAGTATTTAAGAAGAAACGACTGTTCAGGGGCATGCGATGCCAATAAAGTGCGCAAGGTTGAACGCCGTAAACGCATTAGGACCACCTTGACCTCTGCTTGTTTATAGGGTGGTGTCAAGGTTCTGTCAGCCCTATTGTAGCTTTTCATAGCGTTTTATTACGAAGCTGCCCCCAGAGCCCTGACACCAAATAGCCAATTGTCTCTTCATTGCCGTTCATACTGAGCTATTGGCTCTCAAATTAGTATTCAGTATTTCGACGTCTATACGCTAAAGAATGGTGCAGTTCAATACAGTACATGAGGGGGTCGACGACATTTGACGACGCGAGGATCATAACTTTGAGTAGAATTCAAGGTTTTAAAAGATTTGATACCGGTCTGGCTCTTATTTTGTCCTTCTGTTTCACTGCAATGCGGGCCGAGCGATCAGAGGAAGGGGTGTAGGAGGAGGTTACAGTTTCGCTTCTGAACTTGGAAGGTCAAGTTCCGAAAGTTTGCAATTTAGCTTATTGAGCAGCAGTTATGATGTTTCAGTTAGAACATGATTACGAAGTTGAACCTTGTAATTTGATTAATGTTTTGGAAAACAGATTGTAGGTACTTACATTGTTTGTCGGCTTAAATTTTTTTGTTTGCGATCAATCAGATAGAAGTAAAAAAAGTATCTTTCACCTTATCCCTAATAATATTATAAATGCGAAAGTAACTCTGTCTGTCTGTCTTTCTGTCCGTCTGTCTGTCTGTCTGTCCGTCTGTCTGTCCGTCTGTCTGTCTGTCTGTCTGTTAGACTTTCACGCCTTAACCACACAACCGATTTTGATCAAATTTGGTACTGGGATAGACTAAAACTTGAGAAAGGACATAGGCTACCTTTTATTGCGAAATATAGTTTTGATGGGGTTGAGGGAGTTCGTCATTTTTCCAAATAAAACCATGAAACTTTATATTAAGGCACTTGATAAGAAATAAAAAAATATTTGTTCTAGCGTTTTTGAAATTTTGACCTGTCGGATGAAATAGGGGATGAAAGTGCGTTTAGAAGTCCAAACCAAGTCACGCTTTCAAGTTTAACCCCGGAACCGATTTTGATGAAATTTAGTACAAAAATAGACTAGACCTTGGGAAAGGATATAAGCTACGTTTTGTTGTAAAAAAGGGGATGACAAATTGTATGCGAGTTTGTCATTGTTTAAGATAAACGCTGAAACTTAGTGTTTAGGCACTTGATAAGAAATAAATAAATATAAATATTTATTATTTATTAAAAATATTAAAAATATTATTTATTAAAAATATTATTTATTAAAAATAAATATTTGATATAGGGTTTTTGAAATTTCAAACTGTGTGGGGATGAAATAGGGGATGAATGTTCGTTTGGATTTTGACGAAATTTGGTTGGGAAAGGATATAAGCTGCGTTTATATTTCGGTAAATAATAAAGTTGAGCAAATTTGTACACTTAACGCTGTAGTCGCTTTCAATGATAAAGCTTTTTTATAAATTAATAAAAAAAACGTACTGATTTACGATTAGATTAGTGTTGAAGGATAATGTAACCTAAACATTTACTTATGCATCAATTCTCTATACCTAAATTTAGTTTTGTTTATCATTACTTAAATTTGTTGTTGCCAGCCCATTTTGCAGATTGATAAAATTCTGTTAGCATTTTCTTTCTTTAGTGATCTGCAAATTGTCGACGTCACTCTTCTTTTCGTAGCTTTTACGAAATTACATTTTGATTTCGCTGTATTCCCCCGGCGAGAGATTTTCAATTACTAATGGCTGGTTTAATTTCGAACGAAGTGGTTATAATGTTATAAATGAGATTATGTACATAGCCTGTCACAGGGAACCGCTGTCGTTGTAGCGATTTAATATCTGATATCATGATTCATGAACATTTATGGAAACGATTTGAACAAGCGCCGCTTGAGAGTTGTAAGTAATCATAATTTTTGTTCTCTCTTGGGGAAAATCCATTTTTTACCCATCATTATTGTCGGCATAAGAGTTTTACGAATCGAATCGCAGCACGAATTGAAATCATATTCCCTGTAAAAACGGTACTTTTAAAGGTCATTTACTTGTCCCGAGTATCCGAACCTACCGGTTTTTGGATTATGGTGAGTAAACATATTAGAGTTGAATATAGGTATAGCGGTATGTAGTTTGAAGCATTATTCTTAAAAAATATGTGGTAATTAAACGCGTATAAAGCATATTAACCGAATAATTATGCGTGAATGCTATAATTTTAGAATTTATCCCGCCATTTAGTATGTACTACCTAAGTCTTTAATTTTTAATTCGTCTTACAAATTCATTGACTTTGATTAAAAGGCAGCTTAATGTGTTTACTTAATAAATCCTTGGAATGTATGACCACTTAAATTGTCCCTAATGTCTTCATAAAAAAACCTTAGGTTTATGGCCTTCTTTATCATCTTATTCTCTTGGCATACGAATTCTCTGTATATTTACGTAATTACCTCCTGATATTCTTTTTGGGAAACAATATTGAAGCCCAGCATTAGTTTTGGGAACATCATTTCTTAAAAAACTACTTCGC
This sequence comes from Subacronicta megacephala, assembly GCA_958496365.1. Lineage (NCBI taxonomy): Eukaryota > Metazoa > Arthropoda > Insecta > Lepidoptera > Noctuidae > Subacronicta > Subacronicta megacephala. The sequence continues at coordinate 12,976,586 of OY292515.1, forward strand.
GAAATTAATGATGTATATTATAATAAAAAATACGTTATTATTTTAGTGTAGGTAAAATTCGACCGCTAACGGTCATAGCGTCTGGTGTACTTAACCAGAAGACGCAGGTTCGAATCCTGCCCGCGGTCGAATTTTTCCTTCACTAAAATAATAACTAAATAATCTTTGCATGGAAAATGCCTAAAAAATACAAAAAGATAATAAAAAATACGTTATCACATTTTTTATATGGCCAGCTAGGTTTTACTACGATGTTTGATATTTTATCATCATCGTCAACGCATTATCTGCTTTTCTTCTTGCTTTTCTGGGTATCCGCTTCGAATGTGAGGGGTTAGGTCAAGGGAATCTCTCAGACATGCAGGTTTTGTCACAGTTAAAGCGGGTGATAATTATGGATACCTACGCATTTCATTTAAAGGGCCATTTTTTACTGTTATACCACCAATAAGTACGTTTTAACAAAGCTAGACCTATAGACCATAGGGCTAACCTTTTGGTATATGAACTTTCATTGTTATAATCCTGCCGGAATGTAATCCTGTCAAAACCTAAATTCAGGGTGGACTTATTGCAATGAATGCTAACGACCTGAAACCCTATCCGGTTAGTTAGCTCTTCGGACAAAACCGAGTCCACTGTGTGCAGAATGGACTCGATTACAGAAATAAATCTGAATTTCCTTTTTTGAAACGGTTTTGAGTCTCATCCCATCTCTTCATTGCGAAATCAACATGAATTTCATATGAAATTTTCTCTGAACATATTGTAACAGTGGTTATTATTTGCACATTTAACTGCTTTATCATTCTTCCAATTACAATAATGAAGAAATAAATCAATTGGATCTATCTTCACAAACATGGCAATTAAAGAAATGTTGTTTGTTAGGTAAGTGTATTTTGTAAATGATCGATGCGACACATTTATTTATTAAATACTAGTCGTTGCCCGTGGTTTCACGCTACCTAAAAGACTTTTTACGACAAAAGGTAAATTGTTTTTGTTCAAGATCCAATATATCTGTATCCCGAAATTCGTCAAAATTGGCTCGATTTAGGCGAAGAAACATTATAAAAAGACAGACTACTACTTTAGCATTTGTTTAATTAGTAGGTATCGATAAAGGCGCTTTAAAAAGACCTTGAATAGTTAGTGCGTCAAATTAATGCTGTTTTTTTAGCACAGGCTCGGTCAATTCTTTTATACAGGAAGCGTCAACGCCTTTCAACAATTGATTGGCGGTCATTAGAGCCATAAACGTTCTTAGTAACAGTACGTTGCAACATTTGATTACTTTATTACCAACGTAAGTGTTGCAATATCCTCTCAAAAACTAACGTAGGCGCAACAAATCAAATCAGTCGTAAATTGACGGCACTCGATGCTGATAGTATAGAGGGGGAGCACCTATGTGTTGACACGTTAACCGATAAACAAGATTACTGTGTTAGGAACGTGGACGTAACGAGGCCGGTAGGTACCGCGTGTGACTTACTGGTGGAAAATATTGTCATACCACTTGCCAATATTTTGTGTATCTAAAGTTTACTTTTCTAGCTCTTGCCCGCGTAATGGCTCATATCTCACAATACTTTTTGAGACGAAATGTTTCTCAAAATTACTAACTTATCGCTATACCCAAATTCATATTTTTTTCTTCGCTTTGACAAAAAATAACCAAAGTTACTGCAATTGTTATTACAAGAATATAAGCCAAATGCAACAATGTGATCGGTATAAATGTGAACTATACAGCAATGACTTGAATAATAGGTTCTGTAAATAAACAGATGCAAGAAAATGTTCTTTATCCTTTATTACATCTTTAAACATTTTTTTTTGTTTATTTATCTAAGAGAGATCACTTTAAGGACTGGGTTGCCCGTTTTAATACTTTGTCGTAAATTATGCGAAATATCCGTTAGGTTCAAGAAAGTGCGACATGATTATGCTAGATGGAATTTGATGTTTTAATTTAATTTTAATCAACCTTTTTCATATATCAATAATCGTCTATAATGCACAACCAATTTTGACTCCTAAAGTATTCACTTTTTTGTCACACGTTATACGATCGAAAACCCGTAGTAGCACCGGGTTTATCGTAGTTTCGTCCTAGCTGGTGAACTAATCTTATTACGTGGCGTTGCGTTGAGGCTTCCTTAATAACTTAAATACTACACCAGTGCTCTGCTACCCCTCAGATGACTCAACACCATAAATTTAATAATAAACTTATATTCAACGAGCCCCACGTGTATTTGTTTTGTTTTAAGGACGCTATCACATTTTTCTACAAATATCAGTGCTTTTCCGGTACCATTTTAACGAATTAGGAGCACAACTCCGAGGATATCTTGGTTTCAAATTAAAGATAATATATTCATCTCCACAATGATTCCATAAAAATTGTATAACCCTATACAACATTTTCACATAAATACGATTTCACCATCACACTAATCGCAAAAAAAAGAAAAAAAATGGGGTCTGAATAAGTACCAGTACAGCTAAATCCACTGCAAATTTAAACATAAAAATTATAGAAAAATGTTGCTTATATAGTCCTCTATACGAATGGCTAAAAATTTTGTAGCCAAATGAATAAATTTTTAATTTATGAGGAAAATATGAAACGCTGCCAAATTTCTCCATACAATTTCTACTCGCCGTTCGTCATTCCGCGCTCAAACGCGCTCGCGGAAGCACGGGTGTATCGCATGCTGTCGAAAAAAATATTACGTAAAAGATGAGTGCCCTGTTGTATACTCTGGTTGGACTCGGTCTCGAAAATGTTGATACTTTTTCGGTCCGAAATAAAAGTAAGTACAAGTATTGAAATTTGTTTTAGAAATAAATACATTGTTGTAATTTTTGTATGATAGATGTACATACCATCACGCCTGTGTTCCCCGAAAGGTAAGGCAGAGGTGTACCAATGTACACATTTCGCCGCCACATTTCGCCGGTATGTTTTGGTCCCATGTAATAGGGGGCGAGCCTATTGCCATTAACCCGGCACAAATCCAGACTCCGAGCTGCTACTGGGAATTTCATAGAAAAACCCAATAATACTTTGCTCGACCCGGGGATCGAACCCAGGACCTCTAGCGTAGCAGTCGCGCTTAGGACCACTAGACTAGTTAGGCAGTAATGGATGTAGATTACGGATAAATAATGATATTATTATCTATAGTACAAAAAACATGGCGTAAAAAAATATTTTTGAGACATGCGATACCGTATATACTAATAGTCGATTTTGGTATTTTTGGGGGTGGTGATTACGAGTACGCACGGCTACACATTAAGCTATACAAAACCAGTGTACGCTGGCCTCTTATTGTATGGAAAGCCTATACAGTGCGAGATCAGCTTAAACTGGTTTTGTATAGGTTGACCTGTAGCCGTGTGTCATTTATGTTTTAATTCAAAATGGCGGGTTTATTTTTTTTTATAAAAAATCTATATTTTTATTGATTGTGGAGGTGATGTTTATGAATATACCATCCAATTTTTGATTCAAGATGACAGATGTAATGTTTTTGTGATAAATCGACTTAGTTGGTACGGTCGCCAGCACATCAGGTTACCACAAACTGACAATTTTTTTCACTCGATAGTGAATTTAATCACCAACGCTTAAGGTTTAAAATAATTTGGAAAAATTTGACAGTTTTGTATATCCTGATGTGCTGGCGTTTGTAAATCAAACAGGCGCATGGCTGTAACTTTTGACACCAAATGTGCTTTTTTTTTGTTGTGCATTGGCATTGCTAAAATATTGATATTTGTTATTATAGATGTGACTTCGGAAATTTGGACAAAGAGCAAAAAAACTGCACACGTAGCAATAAAAAAAATTAATGAGACTTTATTAGTAGTCAGAAATCTACTCTGGAGTTTTGTTATACCTTATATTAGAAAATATAGTAGGTTTTTTTATGGAGTGGGGAGTGCAGCTTAGATGTCTCCGTAGGTGATGATGACCAAAATGATATTTCACTTGTAAGTTTATTTGATTTTCCTTGGGTACCTACTAATGTTGCCTTTTTGTTTTCAGGTGCAGGAATAGTTCATGGAGATATAGCGTAACAAACATAGAAAAAAAAAAAGAAATAAAACACAGACGAATCGAGAACCTTCTCCTTTTTTGAGTTCGGTTGAAAAAAGGCTGGCCTTCATTTTAATTTTGAACTTCTTTGCCGTCTGTTAGGACAGATCAACTCAAAGCTTGTAAAATTCACATATCTATGATGCTGCTATTGTCTGGACTTTAAAAAAGACCATGGTTCTCTGAGTTTGTTTCGACATTTCTTCTCAGACGTCGTCGGTATTATAAAAAAAAACGATTATTATTTATAAAAAAACGATTATTTGTTAATCTTATTAAAAAAACGATTTTTTAAATCGATTATTATCTTATGAAAAATCAATTTTTATATAATAGATTTTTTTGAGAGAAATAAAAATCGATTTTCAAATAATCGATATTTTTACCGTAAAGTCACATCCCTAGTCGTAGGGAAGAAAATACTGATCTCAGTAAATAATATACTCACAATTTCCATAAGGGAATGATCATTTTTAAATATCACAACGAAAGTGTGCTAGGTATAAACTCCCAGGCTAATATTTGAAAATATATTGATCCAACAATTGTCAGCAGATAAGTAGTTACATCTTTTCAAAATGGGGATCTTAGGTTTTCCTTGTAGTAGCAAAATAGTCGTTAGTTTCGTACGAATATGGTAATTAATCCATTTATTTCGGGTACCTACATTATGTACGTAATGAGTGATTGATAAACTATAAAAATAACTGAAAACATCACGCAGATGGTACCTACTAGGGATAATCATGTTTACATGGTTACCAAAATCGATTGCAAACTTATTACTAATTTGACTCAATTAACAACAGTAAAATAAATTAAAAAATAATACCTTCAAGTATCAAGATTAGTTAAGTTACGTATAAAATCGTCCGGACAGCGGTTTCAATGTGTGCGTGCGCGTAATGTTGTTGTGTTGCAAATAAGATACCTAAACTTGAGCAAGTTCAAAATGTGATAGCGTCCTTAAGCGTAAATGCAATGTAAATAATGAGATTGGGCAAGGAATGCAATAATTATGGATATCCAATCGAAGTCTACTCATTAAAAAGTTAAGAGCTTATAGAATGGCGAGGTGTTTTCTTCAGTAATTTGTTTCTTAACTTTTACAAGTCTTTAATTTGTGAACTTGTAGAGTACTTAATGTCTTGTTATTTTTCAAAAACATCAGCTTTTATTAATTACTAACTGGCTCCGTGCCCCTGCCCCGTGGTTTAACCTGTGGATTCTGTTTTTTGCTCGGCTCCTTAGGATCGGAGCGGCATGTTAGCCTAAGTAACTCCTTATAACATCAGCTAACTGCCAGTGAAAGGCCCGTCAAAATCTGGCAAGCTGTTATAGAACAGAGAGAGAGTTCCTGATAATGAGGAAATAAACGAAACTCATTTATTAGCAAGTAAATTAATTACAGCTAATTCTGGTTGTCCTCTTTTAATGTCAACATCTTAATTGTGTTTGCGCAATTAAATATTAAAATCATGTTACAGTTTTATCTACTGTAGGTATAATATTGGAGTATATTACCACAGATTACAAATACAAATACAAATATTTATTGCGATCATGAGTGATACATAGGTGTTACAGAATCAGATTAAAATATTTTAGGAATGCAATTACCGACTAGTCATTTTGTCATTTTTGCAGTGTTAGTACTTAGCATACTTACTCCAAGTCCATCACTTTTGTGAATGAATACTCTACAAAATATTGAAGTCAGAACTCAGAATGTTAAACTATTCTCTGGATTCGGAGGCCAAGTATTTACTTTGGATATTTTTTTGTCTTTTTCCATAAAGCAGCCGATCAGTGCAGATCAAATTGATACGAGCCGTGATAATGACAACGTCAATTTCTTCATATTTTTTTGCCCAACTTTCATTCCTACTGAAATAGAGTCGTGTTCGCTCCGGGCGATTCAATTAATCCAACGTTAGATTACATACGACGGTATCTGTCCTATTCGGACCAAACTTTTTTATTGCACACTCCGAGTTCAATCTGTGTGTTCAATTAACTATCCGGGTCACATAACATAACTTCGTCATTGGGACTAAATGAGTCTAAAAAAGTGAAATTAATAAAATTACCTTCAGCGAAGTCCGCGTCCAATTTATCCATTAACAGTCCAGGTACGCTTAATTATAACGCTTATAGGTTCAATGGAGACCTGTTTCATAACGCACCGCTGCGGGTCGGGTTCGTTATCCTTTGTCGACCTTGCAGCTGCTATAAATTCAGTTAAATTGACCGCAGGAGGCGGGCATGCGTCACCGAGGCCGATGCGCTCAGATTAGCAATGAAACCATGACGTAATAAATATATCAGCCTATCGTAACTAATGAATTCTATCAAAAGAAAGAACTCGTCCGACTCGGAGACGTGCGCGCACGCAAAGGTACAATTCTGCCATGCAACTTGTAACGGATAGGTGCTAGTTTTTACTGAGCTTGTTACGTATGCGGCCTATTCACTTTACCTGGCGCATACCTTATCCTCTCCGCATAACATATTCAAATACAAACGTGATACATACTTTGAATCTGCGGCGGTCGCTTTGACCTTCCATCTATGTGTAACATATTCTGCGCCAGATGTCTGGAATACAATGGATTTTCCCAACAATCCTATTTCTCGTTTCTCGGCGTGCTGGGCTGGGTGATTGAAAGGCGACGGTGTCCGATCTGAAGGCAAGAGATAAATTACGGACCCAGACGCAGCTGACTGTCCGCTCGGAAAATTGAAATTTGCGCCCTTAACCTGTAGGTTTACCCCATTATTGATTACAATAATAACAATGGTATACACGACAGTCAGCACTTGGTAAACAGTGTAATGAGTTTTATTTTAAACTGTAGGTAAAACGTCGTGTGTCTTCCATCCGATTAATCTTTTGTCTGTAAGAACCTATAGGTTTTTCCGATGTTTGGCCTTAGTGAATTGCCATGGTATTGATTTTATTTTGACGAAACAACAAGTTTAGATTGACTTTAAGTCTAGATCAAAATGATCTGCTGATTTATGCAATGATTTAATTTACTCTATATCGTTTATTAAGCATGATTACTGTTATAACACGGTAACATTGTAGGTCAACGTTAACGTGCCGTCATCGGTTCCAATATGAAAATTGATCGCTGAGCGAGTTCCTAACCTATCTAGGTCGTTGCAAACTTCGTTAATGCAGGACGGGAGGCAATTAGGCCGAGCCAATAAAACATCGCCATCAACGAACGCCGGTCGTTTCACCCCGCGTACAATAGTAAAATTAAGTATGACATCTAGTTTGCAGAATCTCTGTCAGAGATGACTGCACCGATATTTGTAACATCACGACTCGGTTTTATTGTTCCATGAATCCCTATAAAACGAAGTACTCAATCACCTCTGCAGATAGAACACACTGCTACACAAAGACTTCTCAGTTCCCACAACATTTGGTCCTCCGAAATGTGTTACAAGTCAATTACAACTGCCTTTATCTTTGATAGTTCGTATAAATTTGGACAACATCTATGAAAATGGTAAACACAATGTCCAGCGGAAGATGAGCACGGAACAGTGACGACAGCCGTTACTGCCACCGATGTCAGAGTTAGGTGCCGTCGCTCTCAACATATCCGCACAAAGGCCGCTCTCTCCGCTTTGTTCCGCCTCTTTGTTTGACTTGACGAAGGCACAGTAAAAAACTTCAACACGACCCACGACTATAACAGGCCCCTCGGTTCTCGCGAACTAAATGTCCAGCTTTATTGGATTCCTACCTCTACTTTGAATACGTTTTACATGATTGATGGCTTCTAAGAATGTACGAAAAAGGTTTAACAGAAATATGGGCTTAATCCTTTCGGGTCAACGTTGGTAGTTTTCCTGGAAACGTACCAGCTTATGTAAATATCCTATGAAATATTCCGTTACCTCAAATTACATTAAAAGGTTCATCCTCTCAGATACATTATGAGGTGACAACTTGCGGAAATGATCCATTGTGGTTCTGTCCCTCTATGCATGGGGTCCGCGGCTATTTTAGTTATGATGTGTTGATGAAGTGATCTCTTTATGAGGGGTTCTCATATTACCCTACTTTACAAACAAGACTCTAGGTCGTTTTAATAATGTATTATGATTATACGGTCAAAACGATTTGTCATTTTACGTATTAATTTTGTTTCCTCCGAAAAGCTTTAAATGTGTGTTGCTATCATTAATTATTCTCGACAATAGCAGCCCTCTGGTGTACAGTTATAGTCAAACGGCATTTAAATATCGAAAGAACAGGTGTATTTAACCACCATTGAAACTCATTACCCTTTTTAAAATGAGCAGCTGTTTACTTATTAACGTTTTATTTATAATTCGCCCTACTTCGTAAACATTCGCGGTTCAGCCTCTATAGTGTATAGATGGAAACAGTAATTATCATCCTCGTAGCGTGAAAGCACTATCTGTTTTTTGCGTCAAGTATTTGATACATTTCCCAACTATCGCGAAGTGAAGTGTTCTTTGCAACGGGCTGTGTGCTTTTATCTAATCAGTACTATATTATCGTAGCTCTTCCTCCATTTCCGTATTTAGTTCAAATAAATTGCATTAAATTTATAATGTGGTGAAATTCGAAATGGGCTGTTTAAAGATTATTTTGAGTCATAACTTACACAGTAAAAGTCAAAGAATCGCGGCGCTATTCAACTTATAATATTAGTTTATAAAGTTTTTCGAAAGCTATCCTATACCTTAGGAGCAAAACGATTATTTTCAAAAAAGTATTGTTTTCAGGTCTTCTGTTGAGAAGATCGCTTGCTTGTAAGGTTGAATATTAAATGATGTGGTCATTGTGAATTTAACTAAAATAATGGAGATTGTTTGTGATTCTGAATGATGGTTGAAATAAATATTCATAACCTTTCACGAACTCGAGACTGAACCGCTCTTGATGGTTTGTTTAATTTCAATTTATACGAGCGCACTTCAAAAGAATTGGTCATCACCAAATGAATGTGTGATACATTCATTTGGTGATGACCAATTCTTTTGAAGTCAATTCATATTCCAAATACAAATTATTTATTTTTGCATTCTACAGTAAACAGTCAGTGAGAGTCCAGTGTTACCATCGTTAGTGTCAACGACCGAATGACTGTACGGTTGACCGGTCCCGTCGCGATCTGATTGTCGCGCCAATAAACGATTTGCATGTGTTGGTGCTGCGGCCGTGTTGCGTTTGCGCACCCATGCCCTGTGTAATTGGTGACATCAGGTCGGCCAAGCGTTGTCATGGTGATCATATTGTTAACCAAGTAACCAAGCTGTATTTGGAATAGTGTTTTTGAGTCGCACATTATGCGACCAGAATGATTACCTTATCAAATGTTGTAGGATGAATTAAATACATTCTAAGTTAGCGTAAATAAACTCGAACCGATTGTAGCGTTAGATTGTAGCAAATGGGATTCAATTTCCTCTTCCTAAATCCTTCCGTTTCCACTGGCAAACATTGTTATGAACAACTATAGGGTAAACGTTGCCATATAGCTAGTGCCAGTTTCAGTGCCGGTGTTGATTTACTGAAGCCGATAGTTTCATTTGGTGCGCACTAAAAGCTTTTGTGCGTAATGGGTATCGGTGATAGATCGCAATTCGCGAAGTCTTGGCGAGTGCAACTCTTGATCGCTTTTATTCGCAATTTGGCAAGCATACCAACGATTTGCTCGATTTATTTCTTTCAACATGTGTATCGAAGAGGAGGTCGTGCAGAGCGATCGATTGATCTGCAATTTAAGCTGACCTTGCCGTTTCCGTGCAGCGCATGGATAATGAATTATGCTTCTCAGACGAACAGATACAGAACCCAGCCATAACACGTTTCTCGGATATTTAGCCGTCAGATAACCGTCGTCATTGACTTTATACTTAAAACTTATATGACCACTGTTACGGGCAGTGACAATCACGAGCCCACAGATCTGAAAATGTGGGCCCTTCAAAGGGTACGCTATTATATGGAAGTTACTTAAGTCAGATCTGTTAGACTGGAGTATGACCCTAACACCGTTAGGTTAATGACTTCTTTCAATAATTTAGATTAAAAATAACATATTAATAAAACTTTTATTCTGTAAAAATCTTTGAACAATTCACACAATACACTTTGGAATTCAAGATTACTTTTCGTATATTTTTCCATGGAACTTGTACGATAGCGTAACAGAGCCGATTGGTTCAGTTTCAGCGAAAATGGATACCGAATTTTGTGGAGCTTCTTTGACTTGACTGAAATGAATGGATATGTATTGTTGCCTCTAATTGGATGGTCGACTTGCAGCTTGTATTTAATACTGCATTCACTTTGTTTGGTTTCAATATATTGGGCGTTCAATTAGCCCAATAAGGTTGATATTGACTGTCGTTCAAATATTTGCCTTATGCGTCATGTTTGTGTTCCAAATTAGGTTAGTAGGCAATTAGTTGTCCCGGCTTTGTCTTACTTCTAATTCTTGTGGCTTATTGTTGTTTTCACTAGGTTGTTTTTTTAACTCCATCAAGATTTGATGAAAACTCCACTGACCTCAAAATTTACTTAATTTTAATAAGGAACCAGTAGATACCGATACAATGCGACTTTACGCGACTTTCCTTGATACCTACACAAGAATTTGGAAAGGTGTTACAAATGATCCAGTCATTTGTATGTTAAGATCAGAGAAGGTGCGCATTATGGAAATCGTTCTCGATAAATTGGGATATCCCGTTACATTGCCCACATACAGCTAAACCAGATGGCGAATTCGGCAAAAAAATCACAGTGCAATCGTTATGATTGCCGATCCAGTCGAGCTCAGGTATCCGACTACGTGCACAAACGCTTTTAAATTGAATCCCTCTGTTTTGCAGCGCGTGCCTTAATTGTTGGGCCTCTGCTTTTTCCGGCTAATTACGTACTGGATTTCGGGCGCGGGCGAAAATGTTCACAAACAGGACACGACTGTCATAATAATTGTTCCCATCGAACGGTATACACATTCACACACACATGCAAACTCACCTGTATGTTTGTGTATGCATTGTTTTGTTTGTGTACAAACAGTTGCATTATCCCCAGTATGAATCACTGAGTATTGTTTACCGCCAACATCTCTCTATGACATATTTGGATGTGAACATGTGTTGCGAATGGAAATTGATAAATTATTAATGCTCCGCTAATCAAGTTATAATATATTACATCGTATATAAAAGATAAAAATTTTGAAAACGTCCAGAAAGACTAAGGTCCAGGAAGGTAATTATTTAATTTGCTTTAATTTCAAGTAAGTTTCAATAGTGATTTTTGATTCTCAGGGATGTTGGACAAGGAGGGTTCTGGGGTGGTCTAATAAGAGGACACAGTGTCGCCCCTCTATGTGCTGGTAGCGGCAAAAACCGGTAGCCTTTTTAAGGATTCCCCCCATAATAAAAAGTATATTTTGTTAATTATAGAAAAGTGTGACATCTGTTTCGACAGTTGTGTAAGAAATTATGTGACAAATCAAAAATAAACGCACTAAATTCATAACACATGTCAACAGAGCAATTGATTGAAGGATAACAAAAGTCATATGAATTGATGCATGACAGTAATCGATCCTCAATCATTAAGTAATGCGGTATCTGTTACGCCCGCATCGATTGACATCAATGTGCATCGAGTACAAGTAGTGTTGCGACATGATTATCGAATAGCCTAAATACAACGCGGGCGGTCGTATGACTCACTGTATTGTCAAACTTTGGGGCCACCGAAAAATGTTCTGTTTTAGGATGTTCTTTATTTTTAGCTAGGTGCTACCCGCATGTCCGTATCCAAAATTCAATCTTACTGTATGCCAAAATTAATAAAAAATGGTTGAGCGGTTTAGGGGTGGATATGTTAAAAAACAAACAGACATAGTTACTTTCGCATTTCGATTATCGTCTTTCTAAGATACGTCATGACCCATTTGATGTATCATACTATTGAGCAATGTATTGCAAGATTTATTTATTATCTACGAGTATAGTCGTGTTGGCTGTCAAATTTTAGAAGAAGCCTTTGATAAGGGTAGGGACGCGCTGTGATTAATTGCTTGTAAATAATTATAACGAGAAGGTATAGGTAGAAATATAAACTTGCTTTCCAAACATGTTATGTAAGTAATACATTTTATTCGTTGCAAGAAGTAAGTAATTTATTACACGTAACAATGATCTGTAACCTCAGAGATCACACTTGATTTAATCTGCATGTGTAAGCAATTCGACTTGATTGGGTAATTTTTTTCATAGATACCAGTAATAACACTTATTAGATAATGAAAAAATTACACACCGTCACGCATGTATTCCCCGAAGGGTTAAGCAGAGGTGTTCTAATGTACTTACACCCACACTTCGCCGGTATGTTTAGGTGCCATGTAATAGGGGGCGAGCCTATGCCATCAACCGGGTACAAATGAAGACTTCGGAAAATCGAACTCAGGACCTCTAGCGTAGCCTCATTATTCTAGTCTTCCCAAGTGCGACCTTCGAATAATGAGTCTGTGATAATGAAAATCTTTATCAGAAAAAAATGTGAATTGAACACATTGAGATAACCCTGTAAACACTGACCATTGCTATCGAGTGACATAGATATAATTTATGTATATCGCGTCATCTTTCTAAAAAGCGCGATGCAACATTCGGTTAGGTTTACGCAAATGCTAGTCACATGACGCGTAGGCAAGTCATATAAAAACGACTCTTGGTTTCGTACGACTTTTTTTGATACATCTCTTGATCTTGACGACTTTGCCTGGTTTTTAATTTTCATATTAATAGGTTTCTTTTGTGATTTCAACATCTTTCTATTCAGCCTGTCAAAGATTTCTTAGGGCTATGTTTTTGCTAACACATTTAATATACTTAGGTAAGTAGTGTACTGATGGATAATATGCAATTGTGTCGCCCCTATTATTACATGGGACCGAAACATACTGGGGGTGTACATCGGTTCACTTCTGCCTCACCCTTCGGGGTATACAGGCGTGATGGTATGTTATGTATAGATATTATACCTGGTCGAATACTGACACAAAAATCTTGTCGGGTTTATTATTTTTATGTACACTCACCGGACGACATTTTTTTGATCCTGCATCGAACAATAGCCTAACGAATATTTCAAAGCCGGATTTGTGATAGAAATTTTAGGTAGGGTTAAAATTAACGTAGCCAAACCTACACAAAATAAATTAGAATTGCAAAAGTTCTAACGTTCTGTCCAATGACTACTGTCACTCAGTCATTTCTTGAACACTTAAATAGTCCGTTACGCACTGTTGACACCAACAAGCGAGACACGATCCACACTCTTAGTTTTGTTAGTTTCACGAACAAATATAAGGTACTTACTTACAGTTTTGCAACAATATTTCCTTCAATCGTATACAAATGAAACAGGGTATTGTTGTAAAGAATTAATTTATAATGTTTCATAATAATTGCGTCTTTATTAACGCAACCATTGAAAGATAACCTCACGGTAAGTGGTGTTACCTCCCCTGAGATACTGTGTCCTTACAGTCTATTGTGTGGGTTTAAAACAATGCCACCTTTCTATTCCCCGACCGAGCGCGTCGCATACCTGATTGAGTTATTCCTCAGATCGATACGAATGACGCATACTTCATAACTGATATCTACATAGCATGAATATCAAGTTTATATGCAGTTTCTTGTTTTTGCCCCTATCGTTATCTTCATACTCGAATTCACCAGCAACTATCATTGATAGCGGTACGGTTAAAAACTCGAAGATAATAATGTATGACTACTTACTTGCTTACAAAGTGATTCCATGAGATGTAATGTCAGTGCAATGTTGATTGAATCGAGATCTCAATACTGGGAAAGAATTTACCGTTACCGTTGTAGCATTATGCTCAACGTTACCACAATAGTGCTGCACGAATTGTTTGCTTCAATCAGTCCCATTTTGCAACGTCAGCAACAGAGCGGCTCGCTCTCTGAATGCACGAAATCGAATCGATCTTGTATTTTCGAATCGAAAAATATAACTCCATTCAAAACTCAACAAAAAGCTCCGAATGTCCTTGTCGACGGTTTTTATCTATAAAAAATTCATTGTACTTTGCGTTTCCTATATCATGAAATATAACAAAAAGTGATCAATGTGAATCGATAAATTTCCGGAACGGTTGCCAAGCTGTGTACGATATGAAATCATCACCACATTTAATCATGTCAACAGCAGCAGGTACACCTCTATATATAGCTTACAACCTATTTCCGTAAGTCATAGGCAACGTTCACGTCTATAATTAGAGGACGCATTTCTTTATGACGAGGAACGGTATTACGGTACTGCTCCTGGCATAGGGGCTTGCGACCTACATTTTCTGTTATCAAATCATTTAAAAAATACATGACATTCACAAAATTAAATCACCTCGCATTTCAACAAATACCGCAATTAAATTTTAATAATAGACATTCTGGTATCTTGTTTCCGATCACAATTAATGTTTTATATTGCTTCATATAAAAAAGCTGTGGTAGCTCGTATCAATTGTATTCTTTTTAAACTTTTTAGTCGGTGTTTGGAACAGGCGCGTCTACCAATTATTTAATCTGTGATTCTACTGAGAGCGTTTTTTCTGGTTTACTGGCAATATTTAACTTGATTTTTTAATCCTGACAACGTTTCTGTGTATTTTTATTGTGCAACTTTACACTTATCTTTTTATTATAAATAAAATATTCTTCCAACATGTCTTGCTTGTCCTAATATTATAAAAATCTCTATCATTCTCTTTTTCTTTCTCAAGCGTAATGAATGAAATTTAATGCACGACTTTTAATGGCTGGGACCTCGTTTACCGACCTCTTTTAATAAGCAACGAGGCTACATTTGTTTATTTCCTGCATTTATATTTCGGTCACTGCGCGGTTTCATGTTATGAAACAGTGATTTAAAGTATAAATTATTAAACACACAAATACGTGTACTTCACTGAACGAGGTGAGTGGATGGATATTAAATGGGCAATACTGAAATGAAAACGTAATTTTATTACGTAAGAATAAATATATTGATTAACCTACAAAGAAGATTTATGGGTTAATTTAATGATTACACAAAAGGGTCAACGGCTCTCGAAGCAATCTTGAAGCAATCATATTACAAAGAGATTTATAGCCCGCAAACTTACAAAATACCTTCATACTCATAACAATACGAAACCTTATTCAAGAAAGTGAAAAGAAATAATTAATTTATCTATTAAACCACAACCTCGAGCGTTCCTTGAATTTCATTCAATTAGCTCCACATTTTGGACAATTTACTGTATATTTTGTTGAACAGTGGGCAGATGCCAGCTATCATTAATCACTGCAAGTTCTACATTAACGACTAGTTAATCATCCTGTTATTAAAAAGCACTTTGCGGTCAACAACTTGCATTGTTTTGCCACCGTACATAAAATTTGCGAGGTGACTCCTAAATTGCGGTGTTTTATTATTGCTGTATTCGCTTCGGGTGGTGACTTCATGTCAGTACATCGATTAATCATGGGGACACGTCCGAGACACGATCCCGGTAATAACTTACATCGAGAACATCTTCATTTCTGTCCCAACCCCAATACATTCCCGATTGACATTGACGTATTGCTTGAAAAACTATTGACCCGTGCACCCCTAAGGGTTAATAAGTTCTCGGTCCAATATACAAATCAGTTCACTTGGTTCTTTGCCAAAGTTGGACGTATTACATTTTGTGAATGTTTTCTTTGTGATGACACACTTAGTTACTAAGTCAATACCGGCCGGCGGTGTTGCTATTGGTGAACCGTGATACTATATGGAATCTAATTTGAATTAAATATGAATCAAATTGTGCTTGCTCATTTCAATTAAACCCATACTGTTCAAATTATTCCTAGTTCGTAAGCCATGCTAAATTTCTTCTAGAGCATTGTTAAAATATTCGTTCTTTGTGCTAGACAGCGGTACGAGGCAATGGCGTTTCTCTGGTTTCGGTTACGTTTCGTGTGCGTGGTTTGCTCGTAGCGCGTGCCAAGCCCGAAGGCAATCTAGGCAAATCCTATCTATTGTGTGCGGTGACAATAGTTCCGGTGCTAATTCAAGGACGGCCCGCCATTGTCCCGCAGATGACGATGCGCGCTGCTGCGCCAGTCCCGCCCCATCTACTATTCTATACCCACAAACGTTTATTGATTTGTATTGTCACGGTGTAATAAATATTTGATACAAACATATATCAGTATTCTAAAGGGAACTAAAATAGCTGACGTCACAAGATGTTACTGTATTATTTATATTCTACGATTCATAACGCTTATTTATTTCAGATAAGTGGTTTAACCTATATCTTTATAGACTTTGGAAAAATCTATGCGAATATTCAATTTCTTTTTTTAAAGAGGAAAATATTGTGTCACTATTCCTAGAGTGACTTTTCTTTAGTCACCATTATAGTTATAGTATTGGGATACTGAACAATTTTTAACTTCTGATCGATTGTAATTAAGTTCTGCACGACTAACTCCTGAGCAAAATCGCTCACTGTAAATTAAGAAAAAATTGCCTGACTGCCTAAATTGAAACTCAGCACTAACTTAGCTATAATTGCAGTTACCATTGCGAACGTTAATATTTCTGCCGTATCATTTTATGCTACTTATCGTTACAAATTTCGCCACATATTTGAAATCCCGACTTGATTTATGACTGTGATAATAATTTCCGTGTTGAGGTAGGGTTCTGGCCCGCATCATAATGTAATGGGTATCTATCTACAATGGTGGCATTTGCTGACTTGGCCACAATCGCAGGTCACGTCATAACTTATAATGTCAGAGTTACGTGATCGTATTGTGAAGACATAATGATGCCTATTACGGTATCAGTTATTTATTTATTAAATGGTACGAGAAAATAACGTCATCGTGAAATAAACAGGTTTACTAATGGTTTCATTAACGCTTAGGTCATTAGGTGTTGCAATTCTTATATATTATTTATAAGATCTGTTTATTTGCTCTTCCCCAAGCCCGTTGCAACCTGCACCTACATAGTCACATGTTCCAATAATAAATAATTAACTTGGCAACACTAACAAATCTATTTAAAGGACTCATTAATTGGTCTTTAAAGAATTAATTCAACATCTGTTTGCCATTATTATTCACGACACTTCCTAGTGTTCATATATTAAATATAATTATGGCTAATGAACCAACAAACCATAGAATAAGTTTTGACTAGAACTCGTGTTCGGCCATTTTTGCATTTCGTCTATTGTGTCCAAAACATGGGCTCCATAAAATTGTATCCTATCCTGTTTCTTTTTAAGACCAACAACATTTTTACTGATAAGGAATGGCAAAAGATGATAATATTAAATTAGATTTGACTACTATAAAATAACATTATCATGTTCACAGAGTGTATAATCGCTAAAATGTGGAATTACCATTTGTAAGAGTAGTTTTTTGCCTCCACTTTTGTGCGTATTTGTGACTTCTAGGTATACATATTCTACGCAACAAACAAATATTTTCTATAGTCAAGCCAGACTCAGAATAGATACACTTCGGTAAAAAAAAGTTAATTTAGCCAGCAATTCCTGTTTCTAGAATTCAAAATGACTCATTATTGTCTCGGATGAATTCGGGAATAGGTTTAATTGCGGTCGGTTATTCCAGGCGTCGTCTTCGTCTAGTGTCGTTAACATTAAGACTTGGCACTGATTGGTCCTCTCGTTAACCAAACTGCAGTGATTGGCTCGATTACTGTTGAACGCGTTCCACTCTGCAGACACAGTACAAAGTACAGAGCTGTCTAGACAGTAGGGTCTTAAGTTAGTTTGATAAAACCCTTAGCTTTGTGTCTAGACCTTGAGTTTTAATTATACGTAATTTATAAGATATACCTACTTGCATTTGCATACTACGGTTTTAGAAAAATAAACTCATTTCAAACGGTGGTGGCTTACCTTCCGAGTCGATAGTTTAAGACAAACCATTTCTATTGGACATCCAGGGGATTCTATAAAAAAAAATCGTCTTATCGTCAATCGTCGAAACCTCTCTCACTCTGAAAAGAGACCCGTGCCCAGCAGTAAATGGGTTGATGATGATGAAAGTAATTGTCAATATCGATTCATAAGCAGCAGTTATTGAGTATACAGATTAAAACCTCATTTAAAAAAAAATGCATGCGTGTGCAAAGGAACTATTTCACGGTCGAATAAGCAATATCCACTTTATTGTCTTTGTCTAAAACTGTCTTTAACCTGAAGGGAGTTAGAAGCAGTCTGTCTGTAACGAC
This sequence comes from Subacronicta megacephala, assembly GCA_958496365.1. NCBI lineage: Eukaryota > Metazoa > Arthropoda > Insecta > Lepidoptera > Noctuidae > Subacronicta > Subacronicta megacephala. The sequence goes on from OY292515.1 coordinate 12,995,077, forward strand.
CGCTGGTAACACTTACAGTTAATCCATTTGGAGCCTAGTACGGGCACAGTTTCGTGTGTAAGCAACATTTTACGGCCCCCTATTTCGGCTGCCCCGAAACGCAACTGTAATGAGAAAAGTTTCAGGATCTTGAAAGCGTTTGGCGCGGGCAACACGACTTACTGCCAAGATATTGTTTTTTTTTTTATCATAATGTTATGTGTTGCAATGTTATAATACATTTTATGTGTCATTTATTTCATCGTTTATTTTAATTAAACATTGTTTTTATTAATTGTCACCGGAGTCTTTATGGAATTATAAATCGCTTTTAATTACCTTTGAGGACCTAAAGAATACCACTGATGCCGCAATTAATTTGGCCACCTACTGAGCCCGTGTTATAATAAAAAAAAATATATACATATATACTAATAACAACGTGGCCATTGACACGATAAGAAGAACAATAATAGTTAAATTAAGTCAATTACGATCATAATTTCATTGAATACTTGAAGCTTCTATTCACAGTATTGTAATAATTAACGTCAATATTTTTTTCTGTTTCAGGTAATTACTTACACGAAAATCATTTTACGAACAAAATGAACGCACTTGTTCAAGGTTTGTTAAAATTGATATTTTTCGTGATCACTTGAATAAATTTCAAATATTTACTTTGGTACGTTTGACGATATAATGTGGCATGTTTAATGCGTGATATGTTTGCTACTTTATGGTTTTATATTTTTTCTGATAAACTTAATGAATTACTAGTTACTTAGAGTTTAAATAAAGTAATGGATTTCAAAGAAAATATTATCGCTTAAGACATGTTTTGCAGCAAAGGAGTAAATCATAAGACAGACACAGGCAAACAAGAATCGCCTGTTTCATGACTGATGCTACCATGATGAGCATTGCAATATTTAACTTCGATTTTTTTTGCCTGAAAGGTATCGAGAAAAAGCCTTTGTGTATCCATATATTTTTATTGAAAAACCGTAACGCATAAAAATGCGCAGAGATGACATATTTTCACATGAACCGTTCGCCATTTCTCATTTTGTTTGACAAACAAACGTGCAACGCTTGCGAAAGATAAATAAAACGTGATCCCAATTAAATTGCATTAAATACCGAACTGAAAACAAAAATACGAAGTGTTCTCCCAGCGAATTAAACAACAATTAAATTTATATCTATTATCTTGCTAACCTCATTAATTCTAGAGGTCCTTTGAGCGCTGTTTGAAAAAACATTCGTTAAGATAAATGTTCAGCAAATGAGAGTACCACTGGAAATGTTGCAGCTCGTCTAATTTAAACAGTCCGGTTTTTTACAGATGGCCTGAGACGTGTCTAGTCTCCCGTGTTTACCCGGTTAGTAGCCGACGCGTTTATTCGCCTGGTTGCTTCTGCTGAAGTGCAGCAGCCACTCCTAAATTGTTTACGTCTCCTTGCTTCGTTACTCTCTAGATAGCGGCTATTCCGCAGAGTGATGTCTTACTTTTATTTTATTTTCCGCTTCCTTTCCCATGAAGCTGATGGAGTCAATTTTACTTTATTTTTTATTCTTTTGCATGTTTTCATCAAGATTTCTCTCTAGAATTTATATTATCTAGCGCATGTCTAGAAGTATTAAGCGTCTTTGTAAAATATGATTGAATATCTTTGCAACCGGCCCTTGGTTGGCCTCGAGCGGTTTTGTGTCCATTACGCAAATCGTGACGCGACAGGGCGAAGTTATGGCGAAGGTTGTTTTATACGAGCTATCAAACTTGTTTAGATGCCAGGCTATAACTGGGCACAATAATGTACAACATTATGTTACATCATGTTATATTCCAAAGCTAGACAGACTACAACCTTAGTCTGGACTTCAGGAAATTGGTTCGATAAATGAGAAATTCTCCTAAAACTTGGCGAATAAGGCGAACAGACAATTTTTCCTGCATTATCTCTTGTGTATTCCTCCTTCGTAGTCGTCATATTTCGAACAAAATTAACGTAACATCAGTGAATTGGAAACAAAACTGAATACAATTTTTTTATTTTGAATATTCAGTCAGAGAGAACCTTAATATTCAAGCTAGACGGTACGGTAAGTTTTTTTTTCCTTAAACATGCAAAAGTATTCCAAAGTAAATAATTATGCTGCTTCTTGAACGAACAGTCGTGTTTACAAGGGGACCCTTCTAAACGGTTACTAAGTAAATTGTAGAAGACAAACACGTCACAGTTGAGACAACCCACACAAAGATCTGTAGCAAAGTAAATACTGGTATTTTATAAAAAAAAAACATAGTTATGGGCTTGGGGTGATGAAGTAAATCACGTTTCAATTGCGCTAAAAATTCACTGCAATCTTTTTATCCGTTTGAGAGCTTCTGTGACAAGGATACAGACGGACGGAAACCGTCGATAGATAACATTATTTCTGTAAATACATCTTTTAAAGACAATACTTGCAAATCCCTTATTAAAAATTTTTGTCCTAATTGGCGCCAGCATATCTTACCGACGAACTCTGAGAGAAAAACCGAAAGAACGCTGAAACAAATACAACTCGCAAAATGCCTCCTTTCATGGCGTCTTTTCTTTTTCCTTTTATAATCTGGCGTTATGATGCAATTACATTTTACTCCAAGATAACAGGATCCAGATTTTCTATTACCCTCATTTTATTTTCTCTCTTTACCAGGTTTTAATATTTTGTTATAATATTTTCCCCGTGAAATTTGCCGGTGGCGACATCAGCTTGGGTTACGAATATCCCTCGAGATTTAAATACAATTTGCTCATTTTTCCCGAGCGTATAGATTTAATTTTCATGTTCATCACTAACATGGTAGGCTAACATTTTTGAAATTTCTTCACTATATTTCCCAACGTTGGTTAAATGAATATTGATATTAGGTATATATTGACAGATGCAGCATTGGATTATATAGGTTTTTGTTGCATTCATTGTCTAAGTGTCCATGAATGATGGAGCGCGTCAATGTCGTTAAACTTGTATCACTCTAATCAGGTTTACACTTGCTCTAAGAAAGACTTGTCGCACGAGTATTGTGACCCTGAAATTGTGATGGTGTTATGTACACTGGTATTTCTGTCTAATATATTCGTTTGCACTGTCACTTAACGTAGGATTAGTCAGTGTCGATTGAACACTATGAATAAAATATCAAGTTTCAGTAATTATATCGTTCAGCCGTTTGCGATCAATGATTTCTATCTCAAATCGTCCGATATAAATGTCGGTATGTTTACCCGCAAACTTCCTATAAACATTACGTTTTGTACAAGTTTTATTACAAACGTTACATCAATGTAAACGTTGATGTTATTTTAATGTCGCAACCGACCGCTGAACGTGATCAAATAAACCCAACACACGTACTATGGCAACAACTGTATATTCTTGCACGATAAATTACAGTTTCATTGTTTAGCTTTGCGAATTATAATTAGGAAGTAATAAATGATAAAATAAACGTGACGAATACGCAAAAAAAGGTGGCAGATACCATTGTTCCACGAAAGCAATGCGGCAGTCGATTGTCACAAGTAATAACATTACATGCTCAGAGCGATACTAAGGTCCGTTATATCGTATACACACGCGATATTCGCGCGAACCTTCAACGGGATTTATGTGAACACCACGCTTTTGTACGTGGAAGGAAAGTGCCCAAACGTTTTGTTAAACTTAAATAGAACGTGAGAACCACAAAGGATTTCATTGTTCGATACATAAAACTATCATATTTAGTTGTTTACGTGCATCTTATTAACCTTTGACTCTGTGAGAAAGGGGGCACAATGTTTACGCATGCACCATTTACGGTAACTTTTCAATGGAAGTTATTGTTAACCTTTATTTAGTTTTCCTTATAAGAACTGATATACTGGTGACTTGAGAAATACGCAAGCCCTTTAACCAAGATCTGTCTGGTTTTTTTTTATTTATACGTTTTTAATTATTTGGACCACCAAAACTAACCAACACGTAGTGACGTTGCTTTAATTTTTTTTGTGGTAATTGTGTTTAAATCCACAAAACATTATATCGATAACTAAAGGCCTCATTATCTGAATCGATTATATATCGATAGGATAAATAGTAGTTACACTCGTTACTGCACTAGTTTATGAGACAGGTATTCTTGATCCTAGTGCGATTTGTTATCTACACAAAGTCTTTACAAAGCTACGAAATGATCTACAGACAGTCTACAAAGCTACGCATGTTACTTGACGTAATACATCAATGGCATTTTGTATAGCTATCGATCAATATTGTCTGTTGTTCCAATTGCAAAAATTTTCATGTCAAGGCCCATTACGACAGCGTCCGCAGTGCCCATAGCCTAGCCTAGAATATTGGCTATACAAGTTCAAAGGCACTCAGCAATAGGAGTGTCCGATATCCGGATTGTACTGGGAATTTGGGAACGAGAAACTTTCTAAGCGCACAGCTCTCGACTCCGATGTAATTGATTTTAGTTTGATGAAAACTAGAATTAGGATACTCAGTGCAACTAGCTTTTAAAACTTGTTTAATTTATATGGTATTGAAACAGCTCTGCGCTACCTATTTATCTAATTGGCTTGGTTTATGTGATAAAAAAATAGCAACATAGTACCAAAGTGTCCAGTGGCCTATTAATCATGGTGTAATGGAACAACATTCATACCGTAAAAACTACTAACACGGCAATAAAGCCGGCTATGTCATTACAAAACAAGGCAAATGAAATTACAGACCATTGCAGTAACATTAGAAAGTAAGTTTCGTCATGTAAGTAGCTATTCATCGCAATAATGGGTGGTAAAACGACATCCACCGCTGCTCTTGAGAGCAATAATGAACTGGTAATGCGACTACGCATGTTATGCTTGTTGACGTGTGGGAGTAACGCCATTGTTGCGCCTATTGTGATCAGTGTGTACCTTAGATGATGTGCCATCAGATACTGTAGGATCGGGAAAGCCGCGCTCCGACTGGGCTGGGAACTTGGCCGCAGAAAATAATGAAAAAGATAGCGCTGATAAGAAGATTAGTCGTTTTAATTAAATTCGTTAGCTGCAAATCTCTGCTCGTATTACTACTCCGGTGCTGTTTTACAAAAAGTAACAGTAAAGTTGATTATTTTCACTCACAATTAAGTAGATGTAGTTTAGTGGAAGTAATGTGAAGAGCTTAGACAATAGAGTGTTTTCTGGAGTAGGTACTGTTTGTTTAGCTACGAAGATGAGTAAGCACACACAGAATTAATTGAGTTCACATGAAAATGCGGGTGCTCATGTCACTGACACCATTATGAAATGATATATTTGACTCGAAATGGTGTTAAATCAGCTGTTGAATTGAATGGGACTAGCTTTGTAATAGTAAAAGTATGTTGGCGAGCCTGCCACACTCATTCGCCAAGGACTGTACCGCTTTGTTCGCTACGATACATTCCCATTGTCGATTTAACTATAATTTATCTATCGTCGATAAACATTATCATCTATTTAATTCAAGTAGGTGACTAAAGTTGTTTATGAACGCACTAGGAACTGAGGCTCTTTGTCATTTATAATTCTATTGAGATATGATAAATTATTATAATAATATTTTATTGTCATAAAAACGGTTATATAATATGTTTACAATTCTGACTTCTGGGCTCAGATTAAATAAAAAGTTAAGATGGAACTTTGCGAACAAAGAAGTGAGGCCGGCTTAAACTATAGCCGTTTACATACACAATTTTACACTATACAAAAAATACCAAAACTACGCCTTATCTTGTCAGTCGAGCTTTCGATAGCTCGATAGCTAGTTTTAACTGGCCTCACTTTGTTCGCAAAGTTCCATCTTTACTTTTTATTTGATCTGAGCTTCTGGGTTAATATAAACTGTTTCACTAGAGCCAGTGTCATCTCCTTAATTAAAGTATATTAACCAAAATTAAATTACCTTCTATTATTTACAGTCAATTTTCTGCGTCATTCATACTAGTCTCAAGGAAATCAAAAAAAAAATAAATGATATCACAATTTGCGTATGTTTGTTTGAAGCTTCAATTAAATCTTTCGTCGTAATTCGAATAATAAATAAGTTTTTGACTACATTATACTTGAGTAGATAATTGTTAAACTAACTTGGCTCTCAGTTCAGTTACTACGGTTAAAGTTTAATTACTGCACGCGCGAACAACCTTGTGATAGCTGTAGACTGCTGATGCAAGTCCGTTAACTGACAAATAAAACTTTATAGTTCCAAAAGCTTCCACGTGAGTTTTCTTGAATAAAAGATTGAAGTATATTTACTGCCTCAATATAAATATGCTCTCCACATAAAATCTTTTAGCATGAAAACGAATAATGTATATGCTTATACCTAGCACATCACGCTTGTATCCCCAAAGGGTTGAGCAGAGGTATGTTTTAGGTCCTATAAACCTTTTGCCACAAATCTAAATTACGATATGCTACAGAAAATTTCATAGAAAAACTCAATAATACTTAGCTGGATATGGGAATTGAACTTAACGCTAACGACCCTTGCTTAAACACATTAGCTATTTATAGTTCTTCTGCACAAATATGGTGTGATTTGTCGTAAAAATCGACGTAAACGCCTATCAAATCAATACATTTGAAGGCAAGGTCACGAATAGATGTTTTCCGCCAATAAAATGCGAATAAACTAATTCAAGATAAATAATAAAATAACCTCACTTTATGTTGAAACCCTTACATTGGAAACGTGTGTACTTAGTTGCACGTGCCTTTTAGCTATGAGACTTCGTTGTGCGGTGTGGGTACTATGTTGACTCAACTTGGGACCTACCGGCGTACACTCGACCTCAAAAGTAGATTACCTACACCGTTGTTTTGGGGAGTTGGACGCCCATTGTTTTACCACAAACCGTGTCTAACTTCTATAACTACCTACCATTGAAAACATTTCCCGTTTGATGCAAACGCTTCGAAAAGTTCTTGGGAAGCTTAATTTGCTGTGGGTGATGATGATCGAGCGCCGTGTGACAATGCGCTGTTGCGGTCGCCACGCCGCGGTTACGTCAATTGCCCCCCCTCAAACAATTCAATTAAGCCGTAACTTAGAAATTGTTTTACTATTACTGTGACCAAAATTAGTCACTTTGTGTAATTAGTCACAATCCTCTTTGAAGTTTAAAGAGGTTCAGTAAAACAATTAAGATTGTAAAAAAACATTTTTGTTTAGGTAATTTTCCACTTACAACACAATGGAGAGGAAAATGTAGCGCACACTGCTCATTTAAATGCGCCTGTGTTTGCGTCCATATTGTATGTAAATATGACATGTAAATCTAAGTTTATTACGAAATGTAGGTACATAGCATTCCTACTTCTGTTACCAGTACGGGGAATAAGATTACTAACATTTGCATGCCGTCTATATCCGAATCCGTACGTAGGGAGCGTGGTTACCGTCCCGTTACAACGCGATTACCATTATGCTATTACCGGAGGGAAATGTCTTCGGGGGTTTATCAAATGTCTTATATCAACTCGGAACGTAAGCTTGTAATACACAAAACCTTTTTCCTAAACATTTAAATGGAAACCCCTTGTGTTCGATTCCACTTGTAATACCAACATTACGTTTATTTAATACTGTTTTCTTTTAAAAGAAAAAGAAACATAAATTATCCGCCGAGGGAATGGAACGCAGAATCGCCTATGCGCAAGCGTCTCTAAGGGAATTATCACAATGATGTCTCGATACATTTGGTGTTGTTATTACCGGAGCTATAAAATGAGAGTTATAGCCGGGGGTGGAACGTCTTGCCGATAAAAAATTTGATTCTTTATGTAATTTTTGCTTCAATTTAATAGGTTAAATTACATAATTATATACCTGGTCTGGTAAAATTTGATTTAAGGTTCTTTTCGCTCCCTAGATAATTGTGTGGCAACACTGCCGATTTGGGAACCTACTAATGTAAATCTCCATCATGTCATTATGTTGCATTGCATACAGATTAAAGCCATGAATTTATCCGTGTCTAATGGTACCTACATTTACATATTATAGGCATATATTTACCAGTGTGAAAAATTTCCAAAGCCTTGGCGTCGATACTTATTATGGCAATCGATGGTACAGAATCGATTTGAATATCGATCGTGCATCTAAGATGTGTGGGTTGGGGACTACAATAAACGATTCGGTGACACGACACGCATAATGTTTTGCTCACTCATCTCACTGTTAACCGATATTGTATAATGTATTATTATTTTAATAATATGCTTTCGCTAACATTGCTTCACTACAACAACAGAGTATGACTATAGCCATTCTATTGCAAAAGTGTCTACGTAGACTGTTCTTAAAGCAGAATTGCTCGTAGATCATAGCTATGGATTTGGCTCTTGACTGGAGCTGGATACGCTACACACAGCCCAAGAAGTGATCTTAAGGTGTTATTCTACGACGTAAGATACAAAAAATATGAAGACTGAATATAATCAACTGAACCACTTCACCCTTAAACTAGTTTACAAGCAGGCTAACCTTTGTTGTGTCCGGCTATACGGCATACCTACCGAAAACAATAGTCATCAAATACTTGAAATAATTTCAAGTCACGGGAACATTACAATTTATACTTTGTATTCAATGTATAATTGGCCTTATAAAAACTACACAATAATAACCTAATATCTAAATCGCCCAAACTATCACAACGTTATAATACTTATCTTTGCGGCGGCTTTCGGGCGAAAGTTTTTATCGCCGCCATTTTTGTGAATCCACCACTTTATGGCAAATTTTATTGGATACCTCTCTCGTAAAACCGAGATCTCCCGATCGTTTTACGTTTAATTTCGAATTGTTTGCTTTGCAAGACAATGAACTTACAAATTTTATTTCCATTCCAGTATCTCTTGTCGTTTGTACTGTTCACCTCACTGCCGGTCACCTTGAAGAATCTTCAAGGGGCTGTTTTATGAGGTGGTGGCACTGAAGGTTTTATGACCGGTAACACGATGTCGAATAAGGGTTCATGAAATGTTACTGCGAACATTACCTCCACCTGTCACTTTATACATCTTACTGTTTTTCTTATTGCAAATGAAATAGGACCTCGGCATAAATCAATACTGTTCAAGGAAATGTACGCCCCTCACGAAATCTATACTATGTTATCAAATCTTTCGACACGATTTTCGATGTCCCTGGACGTTGCATGAATAATTTATTTACTTATTATCGCGCCTCTTTGTCCTTCATTTTCTTGCTTCAATGAGGAGAAAGACTGTATCTCGGAGCCCCTCAGCGTACCTCGCGGCTATACAGCCATCGTTGTGTAAAATGTTTGCTAGCAAACAACCAGCTATCGCTGCGATGGCCCTTATCTCTTGGCAACGACAAACCATCCAACAAAAGCCTCAGAAGCCTTTTTTATAACTGCACCAGAGTTATAGCGAAATATATCATTATTACTAACTTTTCTGAAACAAACTTGAAACTGGAAACATCCTTACGTAATACATATCCTTCGTAGAGTAACTTAGAGACATTCGGTCCTTCGGGATAATTCTCCGTAATACGGGGATTACTTGGCGTCTTGGTCGCTTTGCAGCTTATGACAAATGGGAGAATGTCGACGGGTCTTAACTTTTACCGTAATACGGATAAAGTTTTAGGGACCCGTCAAAAACTTTCCCAAGTACAAATTACTAGCTATTCCACGTATATACAACCTTTATGCATACTTGTAGTTTTCTTTGTAACTTTGATGTTTTTGTCAGATGTTGCACAGTTAATAAATGCTTGTTCTCTTTTAGCTATGCAATAATATAATATTTCAGGCAAAAATTATTAGCGAGGCAGCAGGCTACTCTCGAAAACGTAATACGACTCCTATTATTTTTTTTGTTTATGCTTGTACTAGGACCTTTTTATGGTCCTTGTATAAGCTCAAACATTCTTAGCCGTAAACAATTTTCTACATTATATGAATCGTTCGAATAACCACAAAATCTTATATCCCTGCGGTAATAAAATCCGACAGCATGTTACTGTCCCAAGCAATACGGGAATTCTTTATCAGTTTTCTGATAAAGGGAGGAGTGGGAATGTGATTTCTACTAATACCGGCTTTTAGGAGGCCTCCCTGCGGACTGCGTAGGGGATCTCTCCTCCGGGCGTTATCTCTCTCCTATTCTTCATGATCCCCTGGTTATACCGGTGCGCTCTCGTTTTGAAATGAAATTGATTCCGCAGCGAGCCTCGTGTAAATTGAAGAGCACTGAATTAATTCCGCTGTTGATTGAAAAGTCTCTTTGGAGAGCGAATTTGAAATTGGCAAGTAGTCGCGATTTGCATACAAATAATTTTCAGATACAAATGGCAAACGAATTTTATCAAAACCTAGCATATTCAATCAAGCATAGCGCTTTTTTTGTAAATTTTAATTAAATTACTGTAAGCGATACCTGCAAAGTTGCTTAAGTAAAAACTGCTAAACAATGCTAATACTTTTTGTTTGTTGACGTCGTGCATTCACCGTTGACTCGGTAGGCGTTCAGTTATCTCTACTGTTCAAGAAAAACTTCAAGAGTTCCTCATTCGAAACTTAAATTGGCCGCATACCCGTTGTTTACAGGCAACTAGCGGCATCCAATCGTCCGGGAAATTATCAAGGCGGGCGGAAGTTGGGCGACGCCCGCCCTCGACGCGTTGCCATGGTAACGCTGGAGCCTTGAATTAGTTAAACGAATGATGAACTCCACCCTTCTCGTTCATGTCTGTTGGCGTGTTAGCCTGCACTGGCAATTGTTTCTAGTTGCTTGTGTCGTGAATGTTCGGTTACTCGTAATAATAAGTAATGGCTTCGCAAGATTAACGTATCTATTACCCTTTTTATTAAACACAAACATATAATTATTGTATTTAATGTTTACATGCGAAATGCTTACAGTAATCTCCGAGTTGCTTTTATCCTAGATTTTATCTAACATATTTATATAGATATGAAAAATGTGGATGAGTTTATTGTGAACCAAACTCTTAATTCGTCGATACATTATTCTTAAAATTTACTGTATGTTAACTAATATAGGTTTAGTTTAATTTCACATGAAATCGCGTGCAATATTACGTGGCGTTCTTCGTCATGAAACGAAGAGCATGAAATTTTCTTTCGTAAAATTATACTAAAATACCCTTTGTCACAGAACTCGCAGACGTGTTAAAAACTAATTAAAGAATTCTCGGTTTACTCAACTCTAAAATAAAGCTACATCATAATGAAGTTGTAATGAATTAACAAGTTCGAAGCTTTGTTAACTTTCATTATTAAACGGTTGGTATTTTTAATCCGTCTTTGTTCGAAATCTGTTGAGAAAGGACAGATTTTCGAAATTATAATGTTTTTGAGGGCTTTCCTTAGTTCTTTCCTTTTTAGTCTTATTTGGCAGAAATAATTTATTTTCCTATGTAATCTTTTATTCAAATTTCTTCATATGAAAACAACCGCAATTTCATAGTCGATTTGCCTTATTGGAAGCCACTAGCGCGACTTAATTTAACGATTCTACGAATTGGGGTATTGAGATATTGAATTTCTATGTACGGTGGCCAGCACATCAAGTTACCATAAAATGTCAAATTTTCTCAGTTGATTTTGAACTTTATCTTCAACAGTTTAAGGTTTAAAATCATTTGGAGAAATTTTACAGTTTTGTATACCTTGACCTGCTGGCGACTGTACTCTATTCCGTTTTCGAAGAATGTTCCCGACATTTAAAAAATATCTGCACCTTAACATACTTCTCTTTATATGCGGATTGAACCCTTTTATATACTACCCCAAGATTAATAGTGCGCTTTCTTGTTTTACGTTAGTGGATGTCGCGACGGCGGGGTCTATGACCGACGCCTTTGGGTTGCCATGCCAACGAATACCTACATGATATTGCTACATGCAACCAGCCTTTGGTTACTGCCCTGAAAAAGCTTATTATGAATGCAGCCTTTTGAGTTTTTATTTCTCGTTAAAAATGGTTCCTTAATAAACACGGTGCACCACGATACTAGGTTTTCTATGACTGCATAGTTTTTCTTTTTATAATAACCTTTAAGTCAAAACTCGATCGTTTATTTAAATAAAAAAACAGTCCTTCTATTTTCAGCTACATAACTAAATAAAAGGGTAATAGAAACAATAAATCATAGTTTCAGAAAATTTATTTGTTATTGTTGGCACAGTAAGCTTCTCCAGTTTTACATAATATTATTCTCTGAGACGTACCCACTTCGCCAGATCTAAGGCTGAATCACAAATAACTCGGAATGGAATTATTTATCTTTCCATTTCCAATGTAACTCGCGTTCATCTTGTATTATATTGGGAGAGCCGTGTCTGTATTATCGCTTGTTACCTGTTATAGCTTCCGGTATATATCGAATTTTGTAAGGGCTGCTCACAGCGAAGTGCTGTAGAAAGCTTTGTGAAAAAGGACATGCAAAAACCGACTGTTGTTTATCCGTCTATATTTACCTGCAACGTTAATTTCTGTTGTTTTTCTCTTTTGTTTGATGTTTTGTTGGAATTATGTCTTTTCTGGCTGTTCAGACTGTTATTTTCATGCCTCACGTAGGTTGAAGAATAAACACACCGATTAAAAGAAAGGTATTCTTTTGATACTGTTTGAGATTTTTTGATCCTTTCACGAAAATTCTTGAAAGGATCTAAGAAAAGCATCTTCGCTTTTCATACAGACAGATGAACAATGTCTTACCTAAAATTTTTAAGGATAACATCAAAGATGAAAAGCCGCGACTAAATCACAATGTATTTGAATTCAATTTTCTCGAATCGTACATAATTACAGAACAGGCTTTTCCATTTATTTCGCGGTTTGTGCCGTCAAAACAATTTATATTATTTATTCATGGGTTTAACTGTTGTATGTGTAAGTGTGTGTGTATTTTTACATGTGCATATTATGATAAATAACCCTGACACGTGTATGTGGGCACGTTCGCTGATGGAGCGTGAATGGGTCGCGCCGGATCCGTGCTCTGGTGCGCCCATTGTCGTCTTCCGCGTTGCATTACTGCATACGGTACTGTGGGTCCTATCTATGTTAGTACATAATGTTTGTGCTATCCGCACATTAATTACTTGGAACGGTGAAGGCAAACGTCATGTTTGACTGAACAGGAACTGAATTTCTAACGTCTATTTCAACTGATAATGACCACCGTTGGGTCCAGCGGTAAATGTTATATAGTGTTTTGGATAAACCCAGATCCAATTTCGATTGAACGCATGTCGATAGGTACATTCCCAGGAAACGTATCAATAAGTTTTTTTTTTCTGAAGTTTCTTTTGTGTAGAAATTTTATGAGGTCGTAAAAATCCCCTTTCAGCCATCCAGTACGATACGAGTGAAATTTCTTGAGCTGAGTCAGATCGTATTAAGTTATCTCAAGGGTTATCCGCAAAATTTATGCAAATTTTTGCTTTCCTTTGCTTTTAAGGATAGACGCTATAAATTGTGTGTGTACATAATGTGATGAATGAGTAAGCGGGTTTTCACTTTACCTACCGAATGCGTAATTTGCTCCTTAACCGTTATCATTTACACCTAACTCCGAAAGTTGATTAATTTAGGGAAACTCGTTACGTAATGCTTCAGTGCTTTGTGAGGAAAATTTTACATATAAATGAGCTCATTTTAAAAGGAAATTCCCTATGATTGCTGTATTCCATGTTTTGGACCTACAATAACAATATTTTACAATAACCATTAGCAAAAACTTAAAAAACCATATTTATGGCCTGCCTGTCGTGGCAAAGCTTTGGCCACCAAAAAATTACGGAATTTGAATAATTGTATTAATTTTAACAATGCTCCATCTAAACTTTACTGGTATTGGTTAAACTTTGACAATAAATTATATTGTTTCCCTTAAGGAAATGTATGAACAAGGAGTTTGGTACAGTATAATTACGTATTTCAACTTATTCGTTCAGACACTGCTTTTGTCCTAGCGTATGTTTTTGTAGCGAGTGTTTAGAAATTAAACCATATGCCTTATAAAGTTTACCTTTTCAACATTCGCACTAGTAAGGAGTCAAAATTAAAACTTCTCATCTTTGTCATTCAAAAAACAATTGTTTAAACAAATGCCGAAGCTAATCTAAATCAATTATTTTGATACTTTGGTTTCTGACACGCGAATATTAGCCATTGAAATCAAACTTCTTTTTACGGATTTTATTGCGTTGTAGGTATTGATATTACTAAATCCCCGACGTTTAGGATCCTTTACAGCATCCATGGTCACGGGTAGACCGAGGTGTTGGACATCTTTATGTTAAATACTAACAGTTACCTTAAGTTTTTGTTAATTCGGTCCGGTCACACAGAACGAGCTCACCGTATCCTTCAGTCTTGCAGTATTGTGCTTGGATTCAGATCGAATGGTAAACAATTTAAGTAGTTTTATTTCAAAATTATTTTGTTTTAACCCTTTAAGTTTCTTGTACGCATTGTAGCATATGAAACAATACCTAAAGCTCGTGGTAATTAAGCGTCACGTTTACTAATAAAGCCGGAGAAACAATAGACTTCAGAGTTTGGCCTATATTGATAACATTTGCCGAATATGAGCTATCTTAAAAAATAGAATAAAACAAAGATACGATGTTATCCCAGTTGAAGATGTTTACTGAAAAAAAAAATGGAGTATTACGGAAATTCCAAACAGTTGTTTTTAAGTACTTTGTTAATAGGCCGTTAAGGAAAAAGAAGAAAAAACAGCGATAAGCGATCAAAATTTACATGGAATATTTATTTGGAGATTTATGTGTACATTTCCATTTTAGAAATGAAAATACTTTTCTCAAGTTTTCTGTCTATTGTTTTTGTTACATTTCGTAATGTGCGTAGTTTTTCACGTGTATGTAACACTAGCTCTTCGGAGGTTTCACTCGGATCCCAATGAACTTTTTCAGAAAAATGTTAGCCTATGTCCATCCAAGGTTTATTATTTATACATTGTACGTTCAGAAGATAAGTAAGTAAGGCATTGGCCTTACATCTCCATTATAAAATGCATTCAAATTGTCTCATTTGAAACTATCAAAACTATCAAAAAGTAACAAACGAAACAGACGAGATTTAATTCCGTATTTTTATTATTATTATGACGAAGTATAGAATTTGTCTGTTTTTTTCTCTGTTCCAAGAAAACTGATGTCTAAGACTCGATGTAAAACTTTTGCTTTTATTCGGAACACTGTCTACCTCGTGAAAGGATGGTTAAGATTGCAAAACTTCTTCGCAAGTGACATTAAAAGGATCTTATGATCGGCTTGGCTAGTTACCACCCTCAAAACTGAGTGCTGCAGAACAGTTTTATTGTTCCGTCTGAAAGGATATTTACTTGAATTGAGTTCTCTATCTTTACGAAGCAAGACTAGGGTCCTTTAATAATAGTTTATAATAAAAGCTACATAATTATCTTTAAAACTTTATGTTCGTACGCGCATCATGCGTAAAGTACTGCACAAATTGCATGCGGAAAATCCTTTTAGGAAGCGTGTGAAACCAGCAGGCAACAACTAGTAGTGAATAAACAATAGCATCCTGACCTTTGCTGCATTAATACCATATCTATACTAATATTATAAAGCTGAAGAGTTTGTTTGTTTGTTTGTTTACTTGAACGCGTTAACCTCAGGAACTACGGGTCCGATTTGAAAAATTCTTTCAGTGTTAGATAGCCCATTTATCGAGGAAGGCTATAGGCTATATATCATCACGCTAAGACCAATAGGGGAGGAGCAGAAATGAAAAATTCTACAAAAACGGGAAAAAAATAAATGCAAAAAAGCCGAGAAATCACGCGGGCGAAGCTAGTAGTTTCTAAAAGAAAGGTAAAAGAATTTCAATATTCCTCTCTGTTTACCTTTTCGATACACATACGGAGATAACAATGTCCTATTCATAAAGAGAACAAACTATAATACTAAGAAGTTTCATAGTAACAACTACATCATTATGATACATAGTTTACTCGGTCAACAACGGAATACGTATATGCTTAAATATGCTAATACATTTTCCAAGCCGAATAATGTATATTAATGAGGATTTAACCGTTTGACTAGAGGCCTAGAATAAATCTGTCGGATTTATGGACAGATGGGCCACAGAAATATCTCAGTAGTTACAAAGCTTTTAGCGAATTTCTCGTATATTTTTAATGTATTCGTAATAGATTCAGTCTGGCTTATCACATCTATTTACAGAAGATTTTTTCTTGTTTACTCTATAATGTTTTTCAAGCTGATTATTACAGAAATATTCTTCATATTGGTTCGCTATAGTAAATGTTTAATATCAATTTCAGCAATATCTGTCGACTTCATATTACAAATTACTCTAGTGTCTAGTTTGTGGTTTGTGTTTGTTCGGGCTAATCTCAGAAACTTCTGTACGGATTTTCATGTGATGGTTTTAGGTGATTATTTAGAATGGTATAACTTTATGAAAATACCGTTGCGGCATCTGACGCAAGTAACGTTATTAATTTCATTTGGATACTTCTACATAATTCATACTTATATCCATCATCGTCACGTGTCTCCTCTCAGAACAAGAGGGGTCAGGCTATGGTCCTCCGCTAGCCTAATACAGACTACACACGCACTCGAGAAAATATCTCAGGCATGCATTTCCTCACTATAGTTTCCTACACCACATTTTGGCTACAAAAGTCCTTGGAGTACAAGTGAAACCGCGGGTAAAAGCGAGTTGTAGGGAATTCTTGGTTGGAAAGGGGTGAAGTGTAATTTGATTTTTCAACCAGGAAACGTTAAGTGCTGCCCGAGGTTAGTATAGAGCGGACAAATGAGTTTAAACACGCTTTAAGAAACATCGACCTTATGAACCAGTAAACAGCAATGTACTTGGGTAACCCCACTTTGTTTTTTTTATGCTATTGGGAGTATCTCTCATAAGAGAAAGAACTTGTGTTTTGTCAATTTGAAACTAGCAAAATTAGTAGAGTTGAGTTGGTATGGCGATGTTTTGGTGTAGTATGGTGTGTCTGGACTTATAAACTGTTCAAAAATGAGCTAGGGACCTAAGAACATTAAAGTATTATACCTCAATGATACAAGGGATGTCTAGACACTATTATTATACCTTTATTTTGTTAAACTATTTAGGTAAATAAAGATTTTATTTATTTATTTTATTGTGACATTAATTTAATCACACTGAGACAATGTCTAATTGCTTTGGTATTCTAGATATATTTAGTATTCGTACCCTGTTACAAACATACCGGCGAAATGTGGGTGTACATTAGTACACCTCTGCCTAACCCTTCGGGCAATACAGGCGTGATGGTATATTATAGCATGTAATGTTTGGTGTTCTAGATTTTTTTTTTTTTTTTTTATAAAAAAGCTTACTAGCAATGTGGGTCACACATTACTAGTATTCTTGTTAACCCCTCGTGCTAAGCTAAATGCTTGTGTTACGAGTGGGTTCACGTCGGTAGTGTAATGGGTGGGGTTCGAACCGGCAACCACATGATCGCAAGTCCGACGCCCTAGCTACCGCCGCTTAAACTAAAATTATAACTGTCAATTTTAGATTATTATGAACTGACTTCTCCTGATCGTGATATTTAGACATAGGTACTCGTATTTCTTGCTATCTGTTTAGGGCGGCGGATGATTCATTAGGATATTCCTCATTACAAAAGAAAAGATGCGAATGAGTAAGAAACCTGCTGTTTGGGTAGCAAAAAGGTTCCATAACCTTTAGGCTGTCGCGTTTACTCACATATCATCACGCCTGTATTCCAGTATGTATTGTAAGGCAGAGGTGTACTTATGTACAACCACGCTTATAAGGGGGCGAGCCTATTGCCATTGTTGCCGGGCACAAAAACGGACTCCGAGCTGCTACTGAGAATAGAAAAACTCAATAACACTTTGCTCGACCTGGGAACCCAGAACCTCTAGCATAGCAGTCGCGCTTGGGACCACTAGACTAACGAGTCTTACTCACATCTTACTTATAACATTTTTCTGTCTGTTCCAGGGAACAAAACTATGGATTATAATGGAATACCTGGGCGGGGGGTCGGCGCTGGACCTGATGAAGGCCGGCAGCTTCGAGGAGATGCACATAGCGGTGATCCTCCGCGAGGTGCTCCGGGGCCTCGACTACCTTCATTCGGAGAGGAAGTTGCACAGAGATATCAAGGCTGCTAACGTACTGCTCAGTGAGATGGGTGACGTCAAGCTAGCTGATTTTGGTAAGTTTGTCATGTCTTAAGATTTCATTACCATCCAGTCTGGTTCGCAGTTTAAGTATCTTACAAACTTGGGCTAAATTTTAGTTAAATTTTTGATGTAATGTAGTGAAACATCTACCGGGTGTTAAACACTACTTACTAGACACGTAGGTACGTCCATTCTTATCCATGAATCGATGGATCATTCTCTTGTTTTTTTTTTCTTCAAACAAAATGGATGCATTTTGGTCGAAGAAAGAAAAACAAGAGAAATTTAGAGCTAAGTTATTAGATTTCTCTTATGATTTTCAATACGCAGATACTTATTACACTGTTGAAATTGAGTGATTTTTGTGAGACGGATAATTACAAACAATATACTATACCTGAGTTAAAAAAATCATAAAACTAAAATATAAAAAATTCGGAAAATACTTTCTTTTCTACGTTTAAAAATATACTTGCAAATACAGCTTCACGTAGCTAAAAGTTTTTAATAAAGCTCCCTAATATATTCGGGGTCCGCCGTTTCCTCAACTTTTAAAAGGGTAAAAATTCGTAGATAAGAAATGGCGCCGCTTGCACATTTTTCTCCCATCCTTGGTTGCCTTTTCTCTAACGACAGTCGTCCCTGACAAAGGAAAATTTAAAGAGAAAGAGGAGTAGTATGAACTGATTTCATTCCATAATTTATATGTATCCGTTGAACGTTGAATATATTTTGATGAGGTAGGTACAGTATTTGTAGAAATCGAATTAAAAGAGCATTGAGTAGCTTTTATATGATAGATATGACTATTTCTAATGAAGACGTGTTTTTATTGACCTACGAAATTCACTTATCAATCATGCTTAATTAATATTCGAAAACGTAAAAACCGGTTTTGTAAATTTAGGCCTTGTCATTTTTTGCACTGACACAGGAATTCCCGTTTCTTGTCAAACCGGTATCGAGAAAAACTAGTTAGTAAAATTCTATTCAAAACATTCGTCCCTAAGGTAATAAAGATAATTAACGTATACCCGCCAACAGTTAGTGATAACTAGCGATGATTATCGCATCATGTCCTCAAGATGAATACTTCATCTTCACAGCCATGTGCCGTTATGAATCTAAGTGGATACACGTGCATAAATAATAACTTTCTTTAGCATCGTTCGTGTCAAGGTTTTTCTTCCATTAACATGATTCAAGCGCTATGCAACAGTGATACGAGTTTCGAATGTATTCGTAACGGATGGACGGCTGCTCCTGCGCACATAAAACGAACGATGCATGCAGTTCGAACACGAAACCATGCACAGTCAATGCTTATCTCAGAATATATCGGTAGTGAAGAATTTAGAGCAAATGTATTAGAGGCATTTCAAATGTATTTTATGGATGTCCGAACAGCAATTGTTATAAATGATACATTGATTGACTGTTGATTCTAGCGACAATACTTAATTCTGTATACATAGTAAAACATCGTAAGTGGTCCAATGTCCACCATGCCTCTCAGCCACACCAAAAGACTCATAAACATAAACGCATTAATGTTGTTATAATGTAATTTCTGTGTAGTTCAGATGTGCTAGTATCTGTGCTCTCGACGTAATGTTGTCAACTTTTACGACGCCCAAGGGATAGGAGTCTGTTTACTACTTACAACACCAAACGCCGACTGACTATACATAATTGAACATAATTTAATCAACTATGAGCTTTATGTGTGTTGTGTTGATGAGGAGTGACGTAAACTGTTGGAACCCAGTTACTGACTGGCAATAACAAAACCATAAATCTTTGAAGATAACAATTTTAGCGAAAGAAATATACGATTTTAGGATTCGAATCTGCATCCCTTCATTTAAGTACACCGGAGGCTTTAGCCACTAAGCTACCGAGACTACTACTTGTGATACCGAATTTTTCTTCCACATTCTACGTCTTATGGTGACCTCAGCGACATCTAAGTGAAGACATATTACCATATCCCTAAACCGACACGAGGGACACAGTCGAATCCTGCTTGAGATCGTATTTTTTTATTGAAGGCTCGCGCCCCTTGTCATTTACGACCTAAATCTACTGGAGAACTGTGTGTGACGGTAAATCAGTAAACCTCTGCTGTAATTAAATTCTAGGTTAAACCAACCTTGTTTCTCTCAGGGTAATGTCATCTCGATTTAATATTAAAAGATACGATCTTCAGCTTGTCGAAAACTTTTAAAACTTGTTCTTGTCTTACAATTTTCTCGGGTTGATACTTTGGTAACTTATTAAAAGATTCCAGTCTTGATAAATAGCTCCTGGTGGTTTTCCCAAATTTCTTATCTACTTTATTAAATGCGGTTAATTAAATAAAGTTAGGACAACTAGATTAATAGACTCAGCTCGACAGCCTGTCCATAAAAAAAATATTGGGTGGTTTCATCATTGATTGAGTTAAAATAGACTATTACTAGAAGGAATTTAAAAGGGAGATGTCTAAAAAGACTTTTATTGGGAATGAAAAAGTTGCTGAGCTACCCAAAAATGAGTAAATCTCGTCGATTAAAAGCATAATTCTTAAAAAAGATGTCAAAACTACAATCGCGAAGCTTGTATTATAAGTTAAGCGGGCATTATGGCCATGCATTTTGGCCTGAGGCCAATGTTTGAACCGTTTGCGGGGTAAACGTGAGCGGTGCCAAAGTAAAGTGAACGCCCTTTTGCGTTAGAACAGCGTGAAGACTTTCAGGCTCTTTAAACATCCATGTTTACTGGATACAGCTTTGTTTGTTGATACCGCACGTCTCGTTTAGAGGCCATAGAGCTTAGAATCTTTTTAAAACCAACAAGCCTAGGAAGACAAGAATTAAGACTACTTTTTAGGAATTTAATCGCGTTATACCGATTAATTAATTAAATTAGGCACTTAATAATATCAATATATCGCAATTAAATATTATGTTAAAAGGATTTTTTTGAATGTCGTCTTCGCGTGAGTTTTATAAAAGGAATGTGTTATTATCTTTTTATAGATTGCCTGCTAATATTGACACTATCTTATAGTGCCTGGATCTGAAGTACCATTATGAAACGATAATAATAGTTACAACTATGTAGGTTACCAGAGCGAGTTATGAAGATTAAGGTGTTAAGTGCCTATAACCGCTCAACGAAGTAGTAACTGCCTTCAACAGATATCAATAGGCGTAAATAAATCACTAGCGTAAAGTTACTACTGCAAAACTACTTGCGGATAACTTCCGACGCGTTGTATCGAATGAACTGTACCTACATAGTACCTGCCTACATAACTGACCTGACATTGTATTATAAATTAAATACAAAATACATATAGAAAGAAAGACCCAACGAAATGAGTCACAAAAAAGCCCACATGACTGTACCGGACTTTCGAGTGCCATTCAAAGTTCATTCCAATTTCTTTGAAAGATAACACACGTCACTGTTAAAAAAGTATATAATGATTTATTTTTATGTAAATAAGTATCTTTTTTTTTGATAAAACAAGATAAGTATTATAACTTATATTTAAAACATACATTATTTTCTTTTCCAACCATTTGGAACAATGCGTTTGCCATACTCCTGGAGAATATGTTACAGATAAATAAGATAAGAACTTCGAACTTAATCGTCCCTGTAGTCCATTCACACTCATTTTTACAAAGAATCACAATTTCCACAGTCCCGTTACTATTAGTTTATTGTCGCCAAAGATAAGTCTTTCGAAGAGTTTCGCAATTGGGAAACTTAATGTAGGCAGTGTAGCCACGGCTACACATCAAGCTTTATAAAACCAGTTTACGCTGGCCTGTTATTGTATGGGAAGCCTATACAATGCAAGATCAGCTTAAACTGGATTTGTATAGGTTGACCTGTAGCCGTGTGTACTACCATAGTGTCCTACCACGAAGTAACAGAATCCTCGAACATAACACTTGTATACCTTGTCCATTATGTGAACCGTTTTTTGACAGATGGAACTAGTGATTGCAGGAACGTAACAATGCGATTATCAACCCGATTATTGATACTGTCTAGTAGTGATTATCGATTGTTTGGTTGTCGAATCGAAAATGGTGCAACGACGACCAATAATAAATAAATACATATGTACAATATTCATCTGATTGTATTAATTTTTATATAATATTAATTTTCCATCCATTTCTTTTCAAAAATATTGTTTAATTTATATTTTATTGATATTAGAGTGAATGCCATTTTCCGATACTCATTTAATGTCATTGTTCAAAATGATTGCAGCGAATACATTCGATTGCATCACTAGACACGGTAGAATGTGGTAGAATGTAACTAAATTTAATACGCTTAACAATAATCATTTTTTTTGGAAAATCCGTTACATTTATGGTATTATAATGTCTGCAAGGAATCATAATTAAGATAATTGGAAGCGGCGGTAGCCTAATGGCTAGGGCGTCGGACTTGCGATCATGTGGTTGCCGGTTCGAACCCCACCCATTGCACTACCGACGTGAGCCCACTCGTAACACAAGCATTTAGCTTAGCACGAGGGGTTAACAAGAATACTAGTAATGTGTGATCCACATTGCTAGTAAGCTTTTTTTTAAAAAGGAAAGAAAAAAAAAAGAATTGATTATCATAAGGTAGATAATACATTTATTTTGTGACGCATTTCAAAGTTAACGTTTACGTAATCTGGAACACCTCGCTCTAAGGCAGTCAAAGGCATCTGTCAAAAAACGGTTCTCATAATGGACAAAGTATAATATATTTCGATTAATCGAGAAAATAAGTTAGTTCAGGTACAGAAATACGGAAATAACCAACACATAATGCAGGCTAGGATATCGATAATACTTTAGTTACTAGTTTTTTTTAAACATATGTCACCGACTGACATAGACAGCATATTTTATGGCGACAGAAGAGGTTGGGACGTAAAGGGGAGCGAGGAAAATGTCAAGTATCATTTTGCTCTAACATTTCCTGTCTCCACATAATTTTGTTAGGCAGATTACGATCCGTGGTTATACGACAGAATAGTAATGTATATTATATAAACTAGCTACGCATATGTAAATTTAATATTATGTATGTATAGGTATATAGCGCTTATATTTTGTAATTGTTTCCTTCATATTTTCCTACAATTAACGCAATCAATTTATGTCTTATCATGTTTTGCCTATTATTGTAGCCCAAACATGGTGAAACTGAAATAAATTATTCCTAAAATGTATTGCTAATTAGACAGCTAAAGTGGGTGATATCTATAGTTCCGTCATTTTTGGCATTAAAATTTAAAGGATATATTTATCGATGTATGTATAGTATATTATAAATACTAAACCTTGCCCGCGGTTTCACTCACGTTTCAAAGGGATTTACTTACCTACTATAACTCGACTTCTAAGCGGCGTATCATCATGAAAAATGCACCAGATTTTAAGTTATACTTCCAGCAATACAACTGTGAAAACTGTATCGATTTTCGTGCAGTAGTTTTTGCGTGATGCGCGGATAAACCTACAAGCAGAAATTCAAAACATAATTTGCTTTGAAATTTTTCTCCTATTTTTTTTTATCTTATTTTATTTAGGGGCGTGTAGTCACATAATAGACCATACTAGCCCCATCTTAACCTAAACATAATAATACTTGTCAACAAAACAAACACCAAATGCTCTGAAAAAACTTACATCCCTTAGATTTTGATTTTGAACTTTAACTAATCCTATGTTATATGATAATTGACTAGACGTTTACAAAGCGTTTAGTAATAAAAATAAAACCTCGAATCTTTTACTTCTATTTGGGGTTTTGTATACTTAGTTAATTTTTAAATAATAATTGATTTGTTTCCTCGTCATGCGGTTTCCTGGATATGCAAGAATGACTAATGACTATTATTGCGGTGCACGAAGGATTCATTTTATATTTAACGTAGGTATCTGACATTTTACTCAGATGACCTGTCGTTTTACGGGTTTTACGTAAATGTGAGCACACATGGGGTCAACTAAAAGAGGTTGTAAAACTTTAATGCGACTTTATTAATTAAAATTTTCCTATTCCATACGATTCTTTGGCACCGAGTCGTGATATTTCCTTGTTCTTTGGTCATAATGACAACGTTTTAGAGGTGGCTAAGTTTTGAGCGAAGAGTATTAAACTTAAAAGTATTAAACTTAAAAAATAATAATGACAGTAAAATTTTCTTTACGATATTAACCTTTTTTAAGGGTGGAGTTGACGCTACCATGTTGTTGAAATAGATGGATACAATACTCTTTATTGCTATGAAAATTAAAAAAATAATATATGATATCATGATCTATTTTAAAATAAAATACATAATTTTACAGTGTTCTATGGTTGTTGTTACATTTTCAATCTTTCGGAGAGAAAACAAGAAATCATTACAATTAAAAATATTTGATTTCTTTTTAACTTGACTTTATAACGTATCTTTTTTTTACTAAATGCATATGAAATAAAATATTTTTTTTGGAAGTGTGTCTATCTGTTTATTCCAGCTTATCCCTATTTAAAATCACTATAACTCTTAGAAGCTGAGCAAAAAGGATAGACTGGTAAAACCGGGGGGCACAGCTATTATCAAATAAATTATAAATAACCATGACTGCTGTAGGAAACCGCCATAATAAATAAATCATTATATTTTTTATTTGTGCTTAGAATCTTTGAATAGGAAAGAATCTGACTCATAACATCCGAGTTACGTCACGTAGTCTCACGTTTTATCGTCTTTCAGTTTACAGGGAAATTAATTTGGACAAAAACGGAATGAGATAGGAAAATATTGCAATGTGAATTTATATAGGTCAATTATACTTTGTCCATTATGTGAAACGTTTTTTGACAGATGCCTTAGACTGCCTTAGAACGTAGCTGTTCCAGATTACGTAAAAGTTAACTTTGAAATGCGTAACAAAATAAATGTATTATCTACCTTATGTTATTCAATTATCTTAATTATGATTCCTTGCAGACATTATAATACTATTAATGTAACGGATTTTCCAAAAAAAATTATTATTTTTAAGCGTATTAAATTTAGTTACATTCTACCGTGTCTAGTGATGCAATCGAATGTATTCGCTGCAATCATTTTGAACAATGACATTAAATCAGTATCGGAAAATAGCATCCACTCTAATATCAATAAAATATAAATTAAACAATCTTTTTGAAAAGAAATGTATGGAAAATGAATATTTTACAAAAAATAATACAATCAGATGAATATTATACATATTTATTTATTATTGGTCGTCGTTGCACCATTTTCGATTCGTTATCCTAACAATCGATAATCACTACTTGACAGTAATCAAAGTGTCAATAATCGGGTCGATAATCGCATTGTTACATTCCTGCAATCACTAGTTCCATCTGTCAAAAAACGGTTCTCATAATGGACAAAGTATAGAATATTATTTTTAATATACGTTTTACTTATATATTTTTGTCTTTCTTAACATAACATACAATCAAGGGTAAGGCAGAGGTGCACTAATGTACACCCACATTTCGCCGGTATGTTTAGGCCTCATGTAATAAGGGGTAAATTTTGGAATTTACACACTCAGAGCAGCTACTCAAAATTATATAGAAAAACCCAATAACACTGCTCGATCTGGAAATCGAATCCAAGGCGTAGTCGTTGCGTTTAGGACCACTAGACTAATGAGGTCATCAAAGTTTATTTTATTAAACTCAAAATTAAATCAATTTAAATAATTTCAGGTGTGGCTGGTCAACTAACAAACACGACGAGCAAACGCAACACGTTTGTTGGCACACCGTTCTGGATGGCGCCGGAGGTGATCAAACAGTCGTGCTACGACAGCAAAGCCGACATCTGGTCGCTCGGCATCACCGCCATCGAGCTGGCCAAAGGCGAGCCGCCCAACTCAGAGCTACACCCAATGAGGGTGCTCTTCCTCATACCTAAGAACAACCCCCCGCAACTGACCGGCAGCTACTCGAAACCCTTCAAAGAGTTCGTCGAGGCGTGCCTGAATAAGGACCCAGAAAATGTAAGTTGTATACCATCATGCCTGTATTGACCAAAGGCAGAAGTGTACTGTGTCCACCCACATTTTGCCGTTCAGGTCCCATGTAATAGGAGGCTAGCCTTCTGTTGTGTTACTGAGAACTATACCAAAAAACTAATGTAATACAACTTTTCTCGGTCTTGGAATCCACGACAGGACCTCTAGCGTCTATCTTTACCTCTAGTCTAATGGGGGTTAAAATGTAAGTTACGGATTAATCTCCGACCCACGGCTTTAGTGTAGTGTTTTTGTTGGAACCCTCGCGAGTGTTTCGGATTACGTCCGATCCCTTAATCTGGGGGATATGAATGTGTAGTTCATTGTACACTCGACAAAACGCCAAGCGATACTGTTGCTCTACAAAAATCACCCCTATTGCGATGTTATACGGACGGTCTCAAGTGAAAACTGTGGAGCTTTGTGTCGACGTCTAGTCGTAGATTGTTTTAGATATTCTCTACGCCAACTTAAGATAATCAAAATTCAATTAGAACATAGTGTTTCTTGTAACAATTTTATGAAGTGTAATCAATGTTTTACAACTTTGTTTTTCAGAGGCCAACAGCAAAGGAATTATTAAAATTCCAATTTATCCGGAAGGCTAAGAAGAATTCGTATCTAATGGATCTTATAGATAGGTATAAGAAATGGAAGGCGCAACGGAGCGAGGAGAGCGAAACTGAGTCGGAGAATTCGGATTCGTAAGTATATTTTTTCTTTTTTTTAATGAATTTATACATGCTTATGTCTGTATATTATAGATATTAAACCGCGGGCAAAGGCTAGTTGTCAATTTATCCGAATGTTTATTATGCCGAAGTTTTTATATTTAACATGCCATTCTTTTTCGCAATTTGTAGGATTTTTAAGCAAAGGTTTTAGTTCCCAGTTGTGAATATTTATAGTGTTAATTTCAACAAAGCCCGTAAGGACGCCCGTGTACAAGACAAAAGATTTTGTATTATATCTGTATTTAAATACTTGAAGGGTGTACGGTGCAGTCGTAGGTACAATATTTAGCTTTCTCAGCAATTTGTTTGTAACTCGCGGTAGACCCGCGTTATAAACGACAGTTCGCGATCTGACCGAATCGGGTAAAGACGCGGGCTCCACCAAACATGCTTAAATTTAGCTTAAATTTCTATAAACTGTATTTTTTATTTGTTGACCTTCCCGCACGGCCAACAAAGGGTTAATGTCGCAATTAGCAGTAGTTAAAATAATGCATTGACATTCGTAAGAATGTTAATGAATATGAGCCTTGTTAATTTAGCAATGAGTTTAGAACATCGTTTTAATATCCATTTGAAATTTATCACTGGTATTGCTGAGAGTACTTGTCAGATTGACTCTAACTCTAATAGACTACCCTCTCACTAATTCACTATGAGAGGAGAACCGTGCCTAGCATTGATATTGTAAATAGGTTCAATGTCGGATTTAGAGGTCTAGAGGCCTCGGAGCAACAAAGGAGTGGAGGCCCCCTGGCCCCAAAAGTATTTTCCGAAGTTTCTATTGAGCCCCTCTTTTGTGGAGGCCCCAGGGCTGTAGCCCCGGTAGCCCTCCCCTAAATCCGGCCCTGAATAGGTTGATGATGATTATATTAATGTATGTGTATGTACTATTTCCAGAGAGGAGTGTCGGAGTGGTGACAGCGAGGCAGACGAGCCGTGGATCATGACGGTCCGCGGCGGAGCGCTGCAGCCCAACGCAGAAAGAGACAATAAACGACAGCGGAATAACCACCTCGACGATAACCGTGACCAGTGTAAGTACAATATACTTACAACATTATTTTTAGTATTTGCGAAACCAGAATATAGTTTTATTCAGAAGAAGTAGTTGAATCGATTCCAATATTTTACAGTTATATTTTGTCCCAAAAATGTTAAGTGCTTATTATATTAAGTACCTATCCGCAATCATACGCGCACAACACAGGTAACTGTCCGTCATAGCGCGGACATCAGCGAGCACATAGAGTGCACATCAGGGGGGGTAAAACCGAGGGCCTATTGAAGCTTTTGCCAAAGTAGGGACGTTAAATTTTGAGGAGTTCTCCTGCTATTCCACCATATGCATTGTGACGAGCATAAATCGTAATTTTATTAGACCATAAACCAGTATAGGCTGGCCTTGATTGGTGAGGAATACTTTTACAATTGGAGATCAGTCTAAACTAGTTTTGAATAGCTTGATATGTAGCCGTGTGTACACGATGTACGCGAGGCTATACGTCGAACTATACACATCCAATTTACGCTGGCCTCATATTTTATGGAAGGCTATACAATGTGATTTCAGTTTAAACTGGAATTTTATAGGTAGCCGTGTACAGTCCTATTTGTTGCGGTATATTTCAATGCTGGTTTTAACGTTATACGTAATATGTTTAGCAGTGGTGTCGAGTCGCGAGCCGGTCCCGCCGGTGGTGGTGGGCAGCGCCCCTGGCGGCGGCGCGGGGAAACAGAACGGAGCGCTGCCCGCGCGCAGCCCCCCGCCCGGGCCCCCGCCCGCCGCGCCGCCCGCGACCACACACGCCAACAACGCGCATGCGCACAACAACAACACCGACAAACACCCGGTATGACGTTATAACTTTGTTTTTATGGGATAACTCTGCAAACGAGCAGGCGATCCTCATAGTAAGTAGTCAACGCCGCCCATAGACATCTGGAATACCGAAGGAGTAGCAGATTTGTGGCTAAGCCAAGGAAAATGGAGTGGAAGGAGAAAAAGAAAGAAAGGGGATTGAGGGAGTCATTAGGCCTCCGGCACTCCACACTCACCATACGAAACGCAACGCAACCCTAAAATCCCGTAAGTTAAACATACAAAACAAACTTAACGATTCTATCAAATTACAGAGCCGACAGTCATCCGCCGTGCAAGTGACGGCGGAACAGAGGAACACGAAGGAGCGCGAGAGGGACCGAGGAGACCGCGAGGAGCGCAAGGAGCGCAGCGAACACACGCCCTCCAACAGGGACAGCGTAGTCTATAATAAAAACGTTAGTATTGTTTATCTGCTAACAAGCAAACATATATAATACCGAAGTATACTGGATTTTGATAACTACACGAATATTATAAATGGCATAAAAATATTGGACAGAATTCGAAGGCCCAAATGGCAATCCCGATATTTCTTATGAAAAAAATTTTTGTAGGATTATTTTTTACTAATGAGGCAGGCTAATTTTATTATAACGTAAATAAAACGTAGGTTTTTTTTCTTTCCCTTTATCTAAGACTTTCCGATGCTCATTGTATGCTTTATGATTGCAGGCTTCACCTCTGGACCACAGAGGAGCAAACACTGAGGAGAACAGAGTGAGGAGGCACCCGTATCTACAACAGCTTATTTATCCACTACTAAATGAGGTAATTATAATAAAATGGTGCAAACGACGTGATGTAGACAACACTCGCTCCGTCGAGGTCTATGTCTTACAGAGTAAGCTGACGGGAGATGTTGTGTTGTTCCATAGGAGTCACAGAGACAATGGAATCTATGTTAAATGCAGATTCGTATTGTATCGCATGTTAGACTTGTGTGACTGAATTTATGATGAACATTTATATTTTATGAATGTTATTTGGGTATTTATAGAATCACTATTGATTACAAATATAGCGTTTTCAATAGCCTGGTTGACTGTAACTTTTTTATGGTACCATAAATTCAGTCGATCAGCAAAAACAAAATAAGTTTAAAATGAGGAAATATAAGAATTTTTATTTTATGCTAGACAGAGACCGCTCTATAGTGCTTTGTGACCTCAAACCGATGTGCCATACGAATTCTATACTAATGCTCATTTTGCGGGAAAAGGAAAGAGGATCTTCCTCTCAATCCCCACCAAAACTTAAGACGGTTATATCTTAGACTTGACTTAACCGATTTAAGCTATTCTTTCATTATATTCCACAATAGACCTATCTTCTTTTTTGTATATATAAAAATCAATTGCTGTATCTTCGTCACATTACTGTATCCCAAAAACTCAAAAACTGTTCGACCCATTTTGATGAAATTATTTGTGTATATTTGAGAGACCCGGTAGGAAGCGCATTGATAGAGTTCGGGCAGGTCGTGTGTCCCGGGTCCACTATCATATCAGCCAAATGAAGTTTACTGCTGAACAAAGGCCTTTGTTCAGCCCGGGTCCACTAGATATCAATAAATTCAACACCAGTCAAGTATCGTATTTTATTAGACGGTTTCAGATCAATGTATGTGTCGCTAATGTATGTGTTGTTGTCAGTTGTCTCGTAAGCACGGGTCAGGCAGCGCGGCGGCCATCGAGGAGCTGCGCCGCGCCTTCGAACATACAGAGAGAGCCGCGCCGCACCTCACGCGCGCCTTCGTGCAGCAGGTCTGTATACACTATATACGAATACTTTTAATCTATACTAACTTGCCGAATAACGTAGCTCTCAACACTAAAATAAGCCTAACTAGTAATGTCCGCCAAATATTTAATGTCTGCGAAAATTTTTTTTAATTTGCGAAAAAACTAAATAAAAAATGAATTTAGCGCCCAAGAACGTTTAGCCTTAAACTTTATTGCTTCGAGTTCGAATCGAACTCATAAACGTCGAACATGTTCGCACATGGAGGTTAGGTATTTATCTTACACATAAGCGACATGTTTCAAGCATATTGGGTTTCTCCAGGATTCGTCATCGAACCGGCCGAATGTAAGAAATATCGAAATCATCATGAGAATTTGGGTCAATCATTAAGACTTTAGTGGTCATTCGTCGAGCACATATTTTCTGTATTATTTAAAAAATATTAAACGTCTAATAATTTTTCTAAAGCTAAAATTAGCTTTGTCTGCTTTTCCTTGACACAAAATAACTATAGTTCTAAAAACTATAATGTGTTATTTCACTTATAACACATTAGTAACCGAAATATTTACAGGGGGGACACAGCGCGACAATATAGGGGGTGGGGGGGTTAAAAAGTTGATTGTAGCGTGACGTATTTTATGAATGGCCCCAGGTGAGACGTTTTATATTTTTATGGATACGAATTCATGTTAAATCTTTAACAATGATATTCTCAATGTACAGGTAGTGCAAAGGGTGGCGACGCAGTCACATCAGCCGTCGACGCCCTCCCACAACCCTCCCTCGCAGCAGTGGATGAGGTAGGTACGGTCATATCACAAGTTTTATATCCAACATTATTGCACATGGTGGACTCTGGTTTACTTTGCACTGACAGGTGTTGGGTATTTACTTAAAAAAATAACAAATAATCTATAAATAAGCATGTTACTAATATGGAATTAATTTCTTCAGAATTTAATCTTATCATTTTTGTATGGAGGTAATCGAGGTGTTGGTATGAGTAAAGTAGCAATATTTTCATTGAATTCTCATTAGGTTTTTTTTATATATAAAGGTCAATAAAAAATAAAAATACAGATATTTGGAACGAAATATGACTGGTCAGTCAAGGTTGATTCTGATTCTTTTTCACTACTGAACTTCGAAAAGTTTTGTTAGGTATTCCTTCGTCACATTACCGTACTGAAATAATGGTGTTCATTATGTTAATTCTGCGTGTACAGGGACCTATAATAGCAGTATCGTGAGTGCGGCGGCGACCACGAGCTAGCTTCACCGCGCCGCGCCGGTGCAGCGCCCGACACACTGCAGATACCGCGCCGACTGGGGAATGAGACTGCATACAATATCCCAATACGCTAATTTTAGATATCGAGCGCACGATTACGTAGTTTGCTATAGCGTCTTAACAATGACTCCATAACAAATATTTTTGTTATACTCGGTAATCTCTCGTCAACAAAACGCTATTCACAAGCTTGTTATCTGAGTGATATCAAAACTACTCAAGTCTGTTATACGTTTATTGCCACGTTTAAAATCACGTCTCTTCAATAATTCGAGACGTATAACGATAGATTTGTTTCTATATTGTGTATATTGATTCATATTAGTGTCCTCATTTCAGTCACGCATTATCTGTTCAAATGTGCGAGTTAATATTTCGACGGTCAACAGTAACAGTACTCGTGTTTATAGCAGAGCTTGATATTTTCTTGGTTCTCTTACCTGACAATGAGCATCCGCGTTCTAATCCAGTCACTAAACGGTATTATTTCAAAATTATTTCCGAGTGACTAAAACCTTCCGCACTCGAAGGTCAAAACGGACTTTATTATCATACTGTGATTATTATAAATATATTTACATGTTGCGAACCATTTGAAAGTATTCTTAGCCCATATCACGATATTGACAAGGTATTTAAATATCTGCCTGTTTCTGTTCCGCTATCAAAATTATGTTATTGTAACGAGGGTCGACGTTTAGCCGCAACCGAGTCACAAAGTTGCAATGCCATAGTGTAATAAATAAAAAATATAACGTAATAAATACTTAAGATGGTTATGTCTTATAATATTTTATATTATGTGCATTATTTGTGTAAATATCAATTTAGTTACATGTCATTACGTCCCGCTATAACTATGTTGTGCTAACTTTGTAATATTACAGTGGCTTGATGCTGTAGGTAACTATATATTGATTGTGACGTCATCTGTTCGCAGTTGCGTACCCGTAGTTAGTATTTATATAGTTTGATCACCACGTGTGTGTGTACATTACTTTACGGTCTTGTGACCACAAGTTTAAGTTTTCACTGTGAGTTGTTTTAGTGTAATTTTCCCGCGGCTGTTTGTTGAGTGCTTGGTTTTGTTTTACAACGGTATTGGATCTTTTTAACTTAAATATTCGTGGAGAGCTCATTCGCTATACTTCGCCAATATTTTGCCATAAATGTTTTTTCTAAAATTATTTTATACTAACACAATCGTTTTGTATAGAGAAGTCTGATTAGTATTGTGATCAGTCATCTAAATTCTAACATATTTATATGCTTTAGAAATCGATGTTTGAAACTTATATAGAAAGTGTTAAGTGTCATTCCAAACAAAAGACAATATTGTCAGCATTTATAGATTATTTGTTTGAAATAATTTGAGTTGATTTTTTGTGAAGTCGCAACATCTGTGAATCGTGTCAGTTTATGCAAATTGTTATAAATTTCTGTAGTTTAGTTATTTGAAGCTTAGTTTTAGTTATATATTCGGCTACTTACCGATGTGAAATAAAATTTGTAACTAATACAAGTTGTAGAAGAATAGCTATCCGATCGTATTTAGGCGTGAATATGGTAGAAGTGATTCGAGGAAGAATTTAAAGTATTTTGTTAATGTAAAATGATGCTGACACCAATGACCATGCGGTGTCGAAATAAATGATTAACATGCTTAATATGCGACAATATTTAGCAATTGGGAATTATATAGAGTATATTATAATGAAAACTACAAACATTATTATTGCTGTGTAAAAATGTAAACCTAATATAAATGTAAATTATGTAGTATAATATAAAGCTGTTTTATGAAGTGTTCTTATAAGCATATGGAGAGTAGTTATTGTCTTTCCAGTTTACCTATCCGAGCGCAGACGAGAGGGCGACCTACGTTGTTTATAACGTCTAGTTTGTAGTGTCCACAATTCAGATCCTTGCTATCCCTAAGGTAGGAAGGTATATTAAATTGCCTCTGACGCGTAGTATGTAAGTTCTAGTAGGTTGCGCTCTCGGGCTGGGTCGTATTTTGCCTTGAATTTTTGTTTTGCCATGTGAAAATATCATGGAAGATGTTAGTTTGATTTCGATGGAGGATCAAAAATTATTTTTCCACTTGATCTTATAAATAAAGCGTGTAGTGTTAGAGGTGGGCGATAATTGTTGATTATTGAATAAAATTAGGTGTTTGTGGCATTGGATTGTAGTTGAGACGCGTTGACATCGGCGAGGGCTTCGCGTAGCGGCGGCACTAGTGACGGGCGCGCCTCCCTGCGCAGGCGCTCGACAGTAGTGGAGTGTAGTTATTGTTATCTTCGGATGTTGCGGAAATGTTTCGGGATCGCGTCGTTTGGTTCATGGGTATTTGTGATCATATTTGCATAGTTATTAAAGAAATAAAAAATCTATATTATTATAATAGTCTGTATTGAAACCGACAGTAGTTATGTGTAGTAGTGCTATTGCGCGCGCCATGCTCGATTTGATCGTAAGGTTGAATATGCAAGATGTATTGGTGCCGCTCTGGCGGGATATAAATACTCGTCCAGTCATATTTGTGGCTAATTAAAGGAATAAGAGTTGCGAAGTCTGCAGATGGAGTTGTGCACTAGCACGTGTGTGCGTTTGGTTGAAACGTGACGCGCGCAGTAACATGTAATAATGGAATAAACTCACGGCCCTCCACTCGAGCACCAAGTTAACAGCTAACGGCGCGTACCATTAGTATAATGGTCAATTAATGTTACAGCGTCATCATTCTAACACGTTTATGTAGGAAACAAATTTGACTCTGAAATAAAAGAAGTTATTTAATTTTGGAAGTGTTGGTTTCATTTTATTGCCAAATATAACCCAAATTGATTCAGAATTGGTCAGCGTTATCGAAAGACATAAAGTTGAATGTTTTTATGCATATGTTGGTAAAAATAAAAGTCACAAAATAGTTTTGATTTTTTACTGACTAGCTTAACAAGTGATACAAATGTACAAAAATACAAAATGCGCTATTATAATTATGGTAATATTCTTTCATCATACTCGTACACTCGAGATTCAGCGCAGATCATTCAATAACACTTAATAATATAATGAGAAAATTAAAACTAATCTACTGCATGTGATGTTAATAATTTAATCCTACAAGCTATACAATACGTAATAATGTAAATATGGAAGATTACAATAATTAGCCATTATTTACAGATGCTTATCTTTATTAGTTACAATTCGTTTAGTGTTTACATTGGGCTATAGTATTAACTATTTACATAGATATAACTAACGGAAGTACAATGCACTTAGATAGCGTTATAATAGTACACAATAATGTTTGTTTACGAGACTTGCTGGTGGGGTATGAATATGAGATTTTATGGTTAAATTGAGATTCGATATTAACTATGTTAAAATAATTTTGTATCAGTCTATGTTATCCATTCAACTTTCCAAAATATTTCACGATTTCCAATACAATAATTTTAAAAAATACTGTTTTTTTTATAACTTTGGTTGAATTGTGCCAAAAATATAATCACTATTTAATATAATTTACAACGAAATAAAATATTTTCTAGATAAATCAATATTTTCGTAGGAACTTATTTCGATAACTTACGAACCTACTAAGCAAGTAAGATGTTTGTTGCTTGCGGACAAATTGTAAATTTATTTTAAATAATTACATAATTTTATCTAATGAACAACATAAATACCTAGGTATGTTCCAATACAGGAATGCAACCAATAAACGACGACCTTTGTTTCGATTCGGGCTAAAACAAGTTAGTCATCAAAAGTGGTCCATTCGATCACAGAATGAATCTGCCCACTGAGTATAAGCACACCTACATAAAAAATTACTATAGCATCCTACTTTCGCGATACTTTCTCCTTAACAAACCATTAGGTCACCACTTAATGTTTTTGAAATACTTATCTATGTCTGTCAGTCAATTTGTATGAGATACACTCCGGTAAGTAATAGGTGTTCTTAGTAAAGACGACATCACAATAGAATACTAAAGTGTGATTCCATTATCCAAACTTATTTTTAAATTAACGTTTCAGAGCTGGCTACTTAAAGATTCATAATTATGCAGTACGAAAGAATTTTACTTGTCTACGTAACGTTAACTTTTTCACGTGTTAGTGAGTCACCTTTTTTGTTTAGATACTAGTGAATTAACCTTGTGTGGGACAATACTAAAAGATTTAACTCGTATCATGAATACGTTGTTTTATTATGCGTCAACGGCGTTCAATACGGTCTGTGTTTACTAAAGTAACTGTTAGATTACAAATCAAACATTGCTTGCGCGGTGACTCATCCCAACATCTCTTATTTAACCGTCTTAAATATCACAGAGGTATTAATTACATAATTCAATGGTCGGTTCGCAAATCACCGTGCTGTAGCTAACACATGCCCTTTCACGGGTTAACCTCGGAATGTCGCATGTAGAAAATAGCCGTATCAAAATAAACCGCGTTAACATTTTAGTAGCAGTTGTGTGACGTCAGATAATAAGCGTTCAGCGTCTGACAGTGATGTGAAAATATCCAGTGTGATACCCACAAATGGACGAGGCGGCAGATCATATGCAAAACGTATGCGACGATATTTTAATTCCGTTCCTGTCAGGAGGCGTCGGCGGGCACGACGCATCGCGGCGATTTGTGAACCGACCTTAATACTTACAACTACGGTATAAAATATATTCTAGTACAGTTTGCGACACGAACACCGGACGAATGTAATTTCTTCATCGCGCTAGTGTTGATCACAGGCAGTGTTGGAATGGAATATAGGACTGGAGGGGCCCCAGTGACGTTTATGCTTATTTTAAACGAACCTGTTTGCAATTAGTGCAATGTTTTGGCGCTCTACATTGCAAAAGTTATGTGAAAGTATCACATTGCGTAGAGACGTTTGCACAGGCCCCAGGTCCGTTTGACCCTGATCTTCTGTCTTCGATGATTCAGCCGGCAGGTTACACCTATGGGGAAAAAACATTTTAATATATGAGAGAGGAGTGCATGCCTTCGTGACTCAGTTTGTGACGCGCGGAGTGACTCAATCTTGTTAGCCACAAATAATGGACTACTATTAGTTGGTAGGTATGTGCCTTTATGACGAATCTATAGAGTTATGGGGAATTGAGGATCCTGATAAAATTATGGCTGAACGCGACTCGTTATAATTTATAAGTAGTGGTTTAACCGAGGCTGAAAATCTCTAAGCGTACGCTGAAATTGGAAAAGTTCTAGATCTAGATTCTACTAGAAGTTAGATCCAGGATTGTTTTAAAAAATATTGTTACTTCTTTATTTTTTGGTTTTGCATTTAAAGTACCTACACACAAACTTATTTATTATTTAAACGGGTAGTAGATTCTTTACAGGTAAATATTTTAGTTTCGAATGTGAATGTCGTGAGATTATCTTTTTGTTTGACGTGTAAACGTAGACGTTCGCCACCGTTTCCTTTGTGACTTATAGATGAAAAACAACATACCGTGTATTTTCCCACACTTGTTTACAGTTAACAACTAGTAATTAGACAACAATACCGCATTGACTTTATACACTAAAAACTATAACAATAAGTGTTCGCAGGAAGGTAGGTACGTTATTACAGGACTATTTATGCTGGCATTAATAAAAACAATAGCTATGACCAATAGCTTCTTATGTGCAATACTGTGGACCTACCCATGAATAATACTAACATGGCTGCATATTAATGAAACCCATGATATTATAATAAAGGACTTCTCGTATCTAGCACATAATGCCCGTTCATTCATATCACAGCGTAGCGTAAATTGTTTTTCCGTGTAGAACTCGAATAAATATTACTCAAAGTAGGCCTACCTACTTTCATTCACTCAATGTTTACCATAACCGAATCCAGTTCTGAATTAACTGCCGGTTTATAAAGACCAGAGAACGCTATAATAATAAAACCGGTAGAATGGCCACGGGCGACCTATACCTATATAAAAGCTATAAAAAGTAAGTAACTATATAAAAGGGGCGCTGTTGAGCTTATTACTTTGTCTGTAGTATAGTTTGTGGATACAAACACGTCCCTTATTAGACAAGGCATCCTGCTTACGGGTCTTGACCCTTTATCAGTGTCGTGTATCAAGTGGGCAGTGCGTTGTGAACGCATAAAATGACCGGCATTCATATTGAAGGTACGCGTTCGGACGTCGCGACTGTCGGTCGTGCGACTCGGATACCGGTCGCAATGGTCTTACGTCCCACATAGTTATTTTGAAAGTGGTCATACTTTTTGTCCCCAGCGCAGTATGAAGAGATTTTCATAACGGCAATAAGCTTACCCCCTATTACATGGGATCTATACATAACGGCGATCTGTAGTTGTTTAGTACACCTCTGCCTTATCCTTTGGGGAATACAGGCGTGATTGTATGATTTCTATTTATTATTATCGGCACTTCTCAGACAATATTCATAGTCACAGCTCCTGAATTCTTAAACTATCGCAATAAAGGAACCATCCGTTAAAGCCGCCTAAAATGGAGACCGCTTCATTTCGTCAGACGTTCTATATCGGTATGATGATCGTTTGAGCGCGTACCAAACTA
This sequence comes from Subacronicta megacephala, assembly GCA_958496365.1. Classification (NCBI taxonomy): domain Eukaryota; kingdom Metazoa; phylum Arthropoda; class Insecta; order Lepidoptera; family Noctuidae; genus Subacronicta; species Subacronicta megacephala. The sequence goes on from OY292515.1 coordinate 13,033,705, forward strand.
CCAACTCGTTTGATAAATGCATATATGAATGCTTATGAATGAATCATAAGCATTCATATATGGACCTAATTAAAAGATGTATTTAATTACATAACAAAGTACTTAGATTGACTTAATAACACGGCTGAACGCCATATACAGGTAAGATAGATTGGTTTGTTATGAGTATAAATAATTAAAGGACAGCTTTAACGAAAAGAGAACAAAATCACTCGTTCGTGTTATTTTTTTTAGGTTTACTGTTATGCACTTGAAAATAATAACTGAATTGTAACTGTAAATAGATGTAAGTAGGTTAAGTTAATTTCAGCTGCTGTTCAATATTTGTTTGTCAATTTTTATGTCGGTCAAATGGCAATGAACTTATTTCCGATCAATTGACAGTAACGAGGACTGATGAGCTGGGAGATTAGCAAACAGCTTGTCTGGATTATTCAAAGTCAAACGTAACGTTTGTGAAGCCGTGTACCTACAGTTAGAAGTTAATCGTCAATTTTACAGGCCAGAATACCTATGGAAACTGCCATGCCATGGGTTGATCACTAAGTAAAAACAATAAAAGAGTTATAGAAAAAAATAATCAAAGAAAAACAATTAAGTAATTACTTGCGAAAGTTTTCATACAAACACTCTGATCACTGTTTGATTAACCCCCGACGCTAAAACGACGGGGTGTTATAAGTTTGACGTGTGTGTGTGTGTGTGTCTGTCTGTGGCATCATAGCTCCCGAACAGATCAACCGATTTTGATTTTGTTTGAAAGGTAAATTAGTCAGGACCGTTCTTAGCTGTTTGATGAAAATTGGTCGAGATATAATGCAATTCTCGGGGGTTTTTTAAATATTAAAATTAGTAAGTTATTTTATTTCTTAGTTGGAATATCCATACTTATATTATAAATGCTTTAGTAACCTCTGTCTGTTTGTGACAGTATCACGCTTAAACCGCAGAATCTTCTTTTTTATGTAGATAAAGATGGGACATTGGAGAAGATCAAAGGCTACCTTGTGTCTTTAATATAGTCCTTTGGGATGTGAGTGAAACCGCGGCACATAGCTAGTATTTTTATTAAGATATAATTTAAAAACATGTAGTGTCCTACATGACATATAAGAAGAAAGAGTAGTTTTAATAATTAAGATTTATATTTGAAGTTTATGTATCGGGAAAAATATCCGGATTGCGTTGCAAGTTAAGGACGGTGCGTCAGATTGTATAATTACTTCACCTTAAACAGCCAGTGACGAGTCGGCAGCAATGTGTTACATTACCTTATACACAACGTGGAAGTCAATACTTTCTGTTAGGAAATCTTTAGTTAGAGAAAAACCGGTCAAGTGCAGGTCGCTTTTGCGCAATAAGTGTTTCGTTACGTCATTTCTTACCATATTCAATCATGCAATCTCGACTCGATGATGATAATATTGGTCCACTGTGCCTTATTTCACGATTTCTTTATAGATAAAATAGCAATATATTTATTTATGGGTTAAGTGATCCCTAAAAGATCTCATCCTGAAGAATCACAATAGAATAACCCAAATAGAAGATTCGTAAATAAAATTTCTTTAAATCTTATGGTTTGGATATAAGAATCATAAATAATGCCCTTATTAAACTAACTTACTAATGCTATTCATACAGGTGGTTATTTTCTATAATAAAGTTCTGTTTAAAATTCAACGCCAATGATTTTGTAAATCACGCAGTAGGTACAAACTAGCTCTCTGTTAGGTTACTACTTATTGTCGAGAAAATAAATGGTTGATGATTCACTATCGTATCTTCATATAAAGTTAATATGTACCTATACTTCTCTATCTATGAATTATTCAATTTTAATTATATAATGGAAATTGAATAATTCATAGATAAGTTACATGGGTAAAGCATTCCGCAAGATTCTGTTGGTTCCAAGTCTCAGAAAAATGTTATAAAATTGCAATGTATGAATACATTAAATATTTTGTAGTTTTGTTGAATTTACTTGTAGATACCATACGCAAAAGTGGGTGCGTTTTGTCACGGTGTTGTATTCCTATGGCATGGCGTAGGATTATGAAGAGCTTTCACACTGGTCCCTGAATCAATGTCCGATTGAACGCAACTAGCACAGATTTTAAATAAGTACTTATTAATAAATGCCTGTACAACTTTGGCACTGGTATGCACATGCTTGTTTGCATTCTTTCAGGTGCAAATTATAAGTTCTATGAAACGTTAGTGGCAGGTAAGCCCGGACGGACAGTTCAGACCTAAGGATATCTCTTTTGCTCAAATATTGGGTTGAGGAGGTCTGTGGGCAGCCACTTAAATTATTGCCATTCATCCGCTGCATCTGGTTATATTGGATGACGATTCCAACTTCGTTGCGAAAGTGCTAGGATCATGTTGAATTTTGTCCGATTTAACCCTACTACTTCCATTCATTATTTTCTCTGCTTGCTGCTAATTTACATAGAAGTGCAGCATACTGCATGCAAATAGGTAGGCAATTTAAGTTGTACGTTATCTTAGCTCGTAGTTACGTGGGTGGCGACTTACTATACCTACTTGTGTAACCACAACACTTACTGTTATTGCTAAATTAATATCGTGAACGACGAACGTCGACAATTTCTAAGAAACTCGATTTAATTTAAACGCTTAATTAAATTTCCTGGAGTAACTGGTTTTGAAGTAGATATTGTGCTAGAACTTGTGGTTGGCACCGTTAATTTTGTCGTTTTAATGACTAAAGTATAGCGAACTTACCAATGTTCAATCGTCATCCAGAAGTCAATTTATGTAAAATAGTGTAACTAGTGACTAGTGAATTGGTGGATATGTTCATTCAGAATATAAATTTCTATAATATACTAGCTTTCCGCCCACGGCTTCGCCCGCGTGGTTTCTCGGCTTTTTTGCATTTAAATTTTTCCCATTTGTGAAAAAAAAATATTTCTGCTCCGCTCCTATTGGTCTAAGCGTGATTATATATAGCCTTCCGCGATAAATGGGCTATCTAACACTGAAATAATTTTTCAATTCGGACCCGTAGTTCCTGAGATTAGCGCGTTCAAGTAAACAAACAAACAAACTCTTCAGCGTTATAATTTTATAAGTATAGATTTGCATTCAATTCTTTCTTTTAAGAACTTAAAACGTTTCAATATCTTATAGCCACACTTTTAATTAGAACTTCAATCAATTTAGGCACTTTGAACTACTTCACGATTAATTTTAGGACTAAGATCAGTAACTTCACTATGCATATACTGAAGTTATCATTACTCATTGCCATAAGGTTGTATTACAGGTAGTGATAGCCTAGTGATATGACCATTGGACTGCCAAGTCAAAGGTCTCGAGTTCGAATCCAAGGCACGCACCTCTGACTTTTCGAAGTCATGTGCGTATTAATAATTAATTATCACGCGCTTAAACGGTGAAGGAAAACATCGTGAGGAAACCTGCACGCCTGAGAAATTTTCTTGACGGCGTGTGAAGTCTGCCAACCCGCAGTAGGCTAGCGTGGCGGACTATAGCCTAATCCCTCTCGTACTGAGTGGAGACCCGTGCCCAGCAGTGGGACAATGTAATGGGTTGATGATGATGATGATGATGATGATAAGGTTGTATTTAGTATACGTTAGGCTATGTTATCTTCAACAATACTTATTCATTAATTATAGTTTAATTTAGGCAAAAGTTCACAGTTTCCCCTGATACAATGTGCAATAACTGCAATACTTATGTTTATTTGATGGATGACGTAAATACGCCGTATCAAAAACATTGGCATTGACTTCTACTAAAAGGATAGCTTTATATTACAAATTATTCACTGACATAATTAATTTTATATTAAACATGCGAGTAAAATCACAAAGGAAACTGTGGTAACGCATTATAAATATATGTAAGTACAATATAAAGGCAATTAATAATAATATTTTTAATAACAAGTATGACTACTCGCTCGTTATTTATTTGTGGCGATTTCCTCAGCTTTACTGACGCGTTGTGTCCCAATTCGATAAGTTGAAGTCATATTAACTATGCCTTTTATATATATATAGATATGTATTATAGGTACCAACTCGGAGTAGGCTAGAGTGGTGGACTATAGCCTAATTCTAACTTTGAAGGAAAATCCTTGCTAGCCGTAGGACAATTTTTAAATTTAGGTATTTTTTTTCTCATATGTATAGCTTGCTTCGCTTCCCGTGAAACAAGGGAAGGCACATGTGCTTTAAGTCAGGATTTACGAGTCCGATATCGCCGCTTGCTGAGGCGGCAGGTGATCCTTGAGTATTTTTAACATACCACACGCCTGTATTCCCCGAAGGGTTAGGCAATGGTGTACTAAAGTACACCCACATTTCGCCTGTATGTTTAGGTTCCATGTAATAAGGGCGAGTTGAGTATTTTTGACATATAAAAAAATATAATGTTTTTTTACTACTGGCTTCAGTACTGGCTAAAATGCAATGCAAAAGGAGACTCGTTAAAAAACTTAGCTGAACATGATGCAAGACATTTTATTAAATTAAACTACGCTTTAGATTCGCAAGAAATGGCTCAAGGTTTTTTTTATTCAATCAGACACTATTATTTTATGAATTTAACTTATTTAATGGTACTAAAGTATAGGTAACATGATACCTACTTTGTACTAAATACTTATCTTCTTATTCAAGTGAATAAGTACAGTAACGAGTTCGTACCATCCTTATTGTTAGAATTCATGGAAATGCAATGCAACCTCATTTCCTATGAAATCACTGGACTACAAATTAGTCGTAAAATCTAAATGACTTCAAATATAAGTAAGACATTTCAGCTCAATTTACCATGAATTTAGTATTCATTAATTTTATAAAACGTTCGTAAATAGATAGGAGGACATTCGACCTTAAAAGCTCTAGTAAGCTCTATCATTAGTAACTGCTATAAAAAACTTATTACCTAGCAAATCGACTGCAGCTGCTAAAAATCATCATTGCGGTGATCAAAAAAACCATTGCGTGATTTTTATCGATATGCTACACGGTATTTTTTTTTGCAGTGACCTAGAATGATGCAAACTATTTTATCATACTGAAGCGATCGAGGATAGCTTCTAAAGATTAATGATCTAAATCAAAACTATACGAGGTTCTAAGTGGTATAAATTAATCTTAGCAAGTGAGCAGTGAATGAACGATAAAGAACAGGTTTTAAGGTGATTTTTTTCCAGGAAAAATAGTGACTAATCAATATATACGGACATTAATTCAAAGTGAAGGCTACACTTAAATGAATCACGATTCTTACTTTGTACAGTTATGTTATTTGAAATGTTAATAGCGTGACGTCCGCGATACGGATCAGGATAGTGTAAAATATACAATCAGATCTTGTAATTACACGCATAAAATCTTGTGAAGTGAAAATCTATTGATGCTATTTTTCCTTATAACCCAAAAGGCTTGATTGGTTTTAATTTTAATACCTAAATGAAGTCCTGCACATTATTTGTTCCAATTTAGAGTTTATTATGTTCCTAGTTAAGTGATAAATAAACGAATTTACTTATATAATTATGATTGCAAATTAATTAATGATAGAAATGCAATTTGTAATTAACAAATTATTTTCCCAATAATAATTACTCAAGGAGTAAAATCTTAGATCCCACATCAGGATCTCCCCGTATCGTGGGATATAGGCTCTTACTAAAGAGACTATATATATATATATATATATATATATATATATATAAAACGTTAGACGAAACGTTAGTACGTTTCGTCATCAACCTATTTACTGTCCTAATGTTGGGGTCCTTTTCAGAATATAAGACAAATAGTCCACTACGATAGCCTACTACGGGTTGGGATTCACAAGCCTTCAAGAAAATCTCTCAGTCAGGCAGGTTTCCTCACGATGTTTTCCTTCACCGTTTTAAGCATGTTACGAAAAAACGGAAGTCTAAAGACCCCTTAGCTGTCCAATGGTCATATCATTAGGCTATTGCCGCTTATCCTTAAGCTATCACTGCTAGTTCGCCTCAGATTATCTAATTTCTAAGAAATTAACTTTTATTGCCCATTGCTTGTCCATTTTAAGCTGTTCTTTGGCAATAGTTCATAAATATAAACGATTTTATTGTGGGTTTACACTTTACAGTTTGAAAGTGTAATATTCTTGTTGCTTTTAACCTCAGTTATAGGCTATAAAACTTAACGTTATTCGACGGGTCATTGCAGAATGGAAGTAAAAGCGGGTATGCATTGTTGACACGTTGTCACTTAAAAATATACTTTGTTCGTGTTCGTTGTTTCACTAAATACGGTAAACCATTTCACTAAATAGTGTACGAAAAAGCGAAGAAAAGAAATATGGCAAATACTATAGCAATAGTAAAACTGAACTAAGAAAACAAAAACACAACACAAAATATACGTGCACATAATTAAACAAAAACAAAAACCCCTTAAAAATATAATTCTGCTACTAAATATATTATTTTTTGGAAAACGAATGAAGGATATAATCTGGTAGCCTTTAAACCCTAGGTCACAGCTAAAAATGCAGTATTGAACGCTCAATAAAAACATTTTGAAAACGTTAAAGTACATATGATTGCAATAATTTTTAACATTTTATAATATCATTTGGGCTATGGCATTGAAGAAAAAATCTATTGTGTGACCGTAAGAAGTTTCATTTAAAGCATTTTATCATCATCATCATCATTATCAACCAATTTACTAGGTTAGGCTACAGTCCACAACGTTAGCCACAAGGCAGCAAAATATATTGCTAAATATTAACTATACAGCAATTATAGTTATCCTCAGTAACTGCAATCAATGAGCTAGGCCAATTGTAAGTACTTGAAAAGTGGTACGTTGTATTGTAACCGTGTCAAGGCATTACACCAAAAATATGATAGCGGCGATCAAGACTTCCATTAGTTCAACATGATTTAGTTTATTTATCGTTTCAATTGAGATAATTAGTTAAGTTTGAACTTATATAATAATGATTTATTAAAACTGTATTTGAAGACTCTAGGGCAGATTTTTGATTATGATGTTTGTTATCAATACATCGTATAGGCTTGTATATGGATATGTTTTTCATGATAATTTTATTTTTGTTTGTGGGTCCGAAATGCCAGTCAGTGATTTTTTAACATAATGGCTGCGATCAGCTGATCATTAGCCAATCTTGGTACGATGAGTTTCACTAAGTACATTTGCCATTTGATTTCCTTCCTTGCTATTGCCTCTCTCATGAAACATCATCACTCATCATGGACGTAGGCTCACGTAGGTAGGGGGGGAGCGAGTAAGCTTGAGTAATTGCCCACTTTAGAAAGGCTTTTGCCAACCCTAGAAAAATCGGCAATGTTGAAGACTTATGATTCAAATAACTATGGTGAATTCCCCAATGATTTCGTAGCTAAGTCAATGCTATAAAATAATTGAATTAAAAATGTCCTTTACAAGAGCATCAGTTTCAATAGCAATGTTAGTCTATCTAGTCAATTAAAAGGGCTTTGAACTGACAACATATCTATTTACGTAAAGTTTTATGCATAATTTTGTGCGGAAGTTGTTATTTAGCGAGATAGTGAGTAAATTAGTGTAGCATTACGCGACAGGAGCACGTACCACGGACATACGCGGTCAGTTGACTATGACCTCGACATCTTATTTACAGATTAACAGTAGTACTCACCTTGAAACACTAAGAAGATAGAGAAATGAAGATACCAAATTAATAGTTGTGTGTAAACCTGTGTGTGGTTTTCCTTCTAATACGGTGTAGGTACTATGGATGTATTTTGTGTGAAAAATAATAAATCCAAGTTGCATAGTAGCGTCATGTTTATTTGGGTAAAATTGATTACGGTTATTTACAACGGGTACAATTGCGTCACAATGTTGTTTTCATTTCTGAAGTAGGAATCTCCATGAATGAATATGACCTGCAGCGGGAAACTGGGGATACCTACACTAAACCTTTGGATGGGAAAATACCAAAGAGGATTATTTAGGCAAGTAATATTAACATTACTTACCTACGTAAATCTAGTAATAATTATTCAGTATTCAGAACAAGCTTCGAAGATGACGATTTATTTTGAAACCCGATATCTACGCGAAGTAACCGTTGTACTTCTAATTAATTCAATGAGAATCTACTGTGTAGGCCGGGCTAATTTCTCAGAGGTTTCAATACTTTGTTGTAATAGAAAAGCTGAGTTGCCGAGCCGAGAAAAGAGTTTTGATTTTCTTTAAAGACAAAGTTAGTTTTGAAAAGGCGTCCTAGGCATTATAAAGATATTTTTATTTGTTACGGGCTTAAGTTTGGCCGCTTATTATAGACAGCTTATTGTTGCCAAACGAACACCGATGACGATCGTTCTGGCCCCCTAAAAAGCCTTCTTCAATCCTTCGAATATCGGTATTATGTAGAAATTGAGTTGCGGAGGTCTGATGTTCAAACCGAATAACATAGTTGTGAAATGGCTTGGATGATGTTACATAAATTTTCACATCCATAAACACTTAGTCTCGGAACAAGTACCCGAAATATTTAGTTTAGTGCGGAGATCGAACCCGTGACACGTGGTGCAAAAGCTTATCGTTCAGTCAATGCGACAAAAATGACGTCAAATAGCTAAATGCTGGCCAACAGATTGGCTGGCGCTGGTTTTCAACTAGACCTTAATAAGCGAGGTTTACGGTATAAATAACAGAGTAAGTACTAGCCATGAAGGCCGCGTAAGTAGCCAGCAATTCATTTCGTGGGCGGCGGGGTATTAGGTTCTGGACCGGAGACAATTAATACCTAACACTTTATTTTTATATAATCACCGCTTACGTCCGAGTTCATGGCCGTTTTAATATATATATTTATAACTACAAACAAACCACCCAATTGCCACTTTGATTATTCTAAGCTCTTCGTTCGTCTGTCACATTTTTTCCAAAGCTGGTATGTTAAGCACTTAATATATGAAATTGTATGGACGTCTTGAATACAAGTTGGTCTGGTTTGGCGAATGTTTTTTGTTACACTTAGTACATACTAGACTTCGAAGTCGTTGACCTTTTACGTCTAAAGCCCTTTGCCTCGAGTTAGGTACAATAGAATGTCTCTTATACAATCCGATTACAAAAAAGTGAGGGTTAGTTAGTTAGTTAAATTATGAGTTGATTTGAAATGAAATTCATTTCAATATTATTTCATGCGAAAGCGGTTTTGACATGAGAGGTAAAACAGATAGAGTTCTATCTGTTACCTATGTTATCTGTGTTTGCGCTGAACAGATTTCGAACAAATTTGGCAAGAGGATAGATTGCATCCTAGAGAACGACATAGGAAAGCTTTTGGATCAAAAAATCCTCTAGGTGATGATGAAAGCGCGGGTAACAGTATCTGATAAATGAACGATTCAGTCACTTACTCGGCACATAATAAGAGTTTAAGTTACATGTTAAAAAAAATCGGTAGGTTCTTCGTTACTTAGTTAAAGTTCTAATCATATTTTTTCTAAAAGTTTTATGTATATGCATATTTCGTTAATGGAATCATAACTTCAATTGTGCCGAAATCCTCAAAGTTAGAACTAACTAGATCAATGACTTAAGTGCAGACCACCTCTTGTTTTTAAATTAGAATTTTTTCACATAGTTTTCCTGTTTATTAATAATAAATATACCTTCTAGTTTTGACTCACCGAAAATTTGCAGTTAAGGGTTACTCACCGCATTGTAAATAGGTTAAACAATTGTTTATCCTTTATATGTTCATAGTTAGGCGAGTAGTACCTACATATAAGAATTTTTAATCAACGATGATACCACTAAGAATAAAGAAATATTATTATGTTCAGACAGATTTCTTTTCATTTCCTATTACATTTACTTGGAATAATGTCCTTATAAATGTGCTCGTACATTCTCCGCAGGGGTGCCAACTTGACGCGACGTAGTATGAGGGTCAGAGTTTTAAACTGTCTGCGTTCACTGAACTCTACGTAAGGTCATAATCACAAGCGACTTTATACCTTTCACACCAACAAACCAAATAAGAGGTTTTTGACTTACGACCGTTTGGACTTATGTGTGCACACTTTTTTGTGTTAAAAATTAAAGAGCTCTTCGGTTGGTAGTGCGATTTACCTGCTTTTTTGCTGTCAATATTTATTTATCAGGCAAGGTTTTTTATAAATTAATCATCGCCGAAAAAACCTGCAAACAGACTCTGAAATTGCATCTTACAAAAAGTTGTCACAGAATGATGCATAACGAAATAGTTTCATTTTTTACTTAAAGTACACCCGTTTCAAAATGAATTGTGTTATTTATAAAAACATTAAAAGGTGACTTTGAGCGCGTATTATGTCTTCATCGACATTTCTGCGAAACAAACTCATTTCATATATGACTACGAAAACTGTTGCAATGAAAGACATGCTATTCTTCAAGGATCATATATATTTACGGGCTTGCAGTAACACTGTTACCCTCACTCATAACCCAGCAATAATCATTAGATTTTATTGGAAGATAGCTGTCTGGATAGTCTAGTCTGATAGGTTTGCAAGACTCCTGCAATTGAACGGTCGATAAATAAAGTTATCACACTTATTTAGTTACATAATTATAAAATTAGGTATATAATATATTAAACCTAACTTGTCTTTAAAATCCCTTTAGATTGATTCTCATCATAGCAACAGTTATAACGGTTAGGTATTTCAGACAGTAAATAAGTTCATGTATAGGTACCTATTTATACATAAAAATAACAGAGATCTTTACTGTATAGTCAACTATTTTTTTTTCAATAAACTTTTACGAGCATATATGAGTCTAGTTGCACGGTTCTGTATTTTTTAAGAAAATATATAGGTACATAGAAATTTCTTGCAAATGTACCTATGTCTTTTATAGTCTTGTAATTCAAGTAACTAGGTAACAAAGAGAAGTACTAAATGTTAATATTAGTGCATGATATTGTCATAATTTATTGCACATTATAAATCTATTAATGCGTATCGTAGCCTCGCTCTGCTGATAAGCTTATAATGTCACTGCCTTATATTGAATGCGTTACCAATGATAGTATGTAACTAAATCTACGTACGTATTAGGTAACGATTTAACAATTCAGTGTTGGTTCTTTTGTATTCTTTATTTTTGTATTTATAGAATTGTAGACACCAAAATTGTTTTAAATATAGACTTTATGTGTTCAGGATATCGAACAAAGTCACATACATACATAAAGTAGTTTTCCTGTTGAAAAAATTAGACAAATAGTTTATTTATTCAAATAAATATACCTTTAAATTTACCTGACTTTCGAGCCTAGATTACCTATGTTCAAAAGGTTTGCTCCCATTTTTAGAGTAATTTTCATAATTGGGTATATTTTGTAAAATTCCTTGAGGCCAAGAAAGGTCTCTTAGTGCTAAGAATGGGCACCCATTAATAGAGAGTTGATTTGCAAATCATTAAACAGTAATTGTAATGATTCAGCTTTTTATTGATATAATAGTTTTACTGTTCTATATAACAGAACCTTATGTGACGAAATATAAAAGAATGCAGACATAATACCATACGTTCTCCGTTCTGCTACAATGAAGATTAACTTCGTAATTACACAGATTGGATCGCAGATAATAAGATAAAGATAAGAGATTTTTAACAGAGATACTATGGAATATCCAAGTTTAAAACTTGTTTTCAAGACTGGAGGCCACAGATAGCTGTATTTTTTTATGGATCGTCAACTCTGTCTTTAATTTGATTTTACTACTAGATTCATTCATTAATGGGACATAAAAATTATTTGATGGTTTCACGACTCGCACGCGCCGCCTATTTCGATAAAAGGTTACAATTGATTGAAAAGGGTTTTAAACATTTTATACTATAGTCCGGAGTGAAACCTCGCGCAAACGCAAATCACTAGACTTTTTTTTTTTTTGGTGATGGAAAAAATCGATTAGTCCATATAATTAACAATCCGCATTCCCGTCGTTGGTCTAATACTATAGTAAATAGAGTATAATAATAATATTATCAATTAAAAAGTCATATCTTCGCAACTCAGTCTAATAAATATTGAGCAATAAATATTATTCGTAAGGATTTCTTAAGGAAGGTAAATTAGGTTTATGTTGTAAACCGAAGCGTTATTATAACATAAATTCCACATAACACCTAGTTATATTACTCAACTCAGTCGTAAAATAGCGATAGAGGAAATCATTACTATTACTGCACCTTACGACTTTAACGCGTGCTTTGCACATTTCTATCCAAATAAAGATGTGAAATTGATCATAGAACATCTTAAAAAGATGCACGGCTGAACCAATTTTGCTGAACTTTAGTATAGAGATAGATTGGACCTTGTAGAAGATTTTAAGCTACTTATCTTTAAGAAGTCCTTTGGCATGCAAGTGAAACCTCGGATAAAAGCTAGTTAACAATAATAATATTTTAACATAGTATAATTCGATGATGTTACCCAATAATATACATTTTTATGCATATTTGTATCAGTCATCTGTTTTTTTTATCTGTTCTATAGCGAGACTTTTTGAAATCATGAGTACTTTCATTCGTGTAAAAGAATGGTGAATGAGCAATCTCCGTGTATAGGTGTTTTATGAAACAAATAGTAAACTATTTGTAAGTTCAAGTGCATAGGATAAAGTGAACGGTTTCATTTTGCAGTTCGTAGTTATAATATCAAGGTTGCTTCAAAGAGTGTAAATAATAACGAGGCTGGCCACAATTGTGCCTTTTAAAAGATTCAAGAGGTATCTATAAAGAATATAACGAAGCTGAAGAGTTTGTTTGTTTGAACACGCTAATCTATGGAACTTCCAGATGGATTTGGAAAATATTTTTGCAATTGATAGCCAAATTCTTGAGGAAGGTTATTGGTTATTTAATATCACGTTATGACCATTGGAGAAGGGGGCAAAACGGGTGAAACCGAGAGGCATTGCTAGTCTTTAATAAATAAGAACGATTTTACCCTTATTATTTTAAATGGTTCTTAGCTAAAAGATAACTTAAACATTATCTATAGTCCTGTTTCACTTTATTGTCACCAAAATGATTACTTTTATGTGGCAGAAACAAAAGAATTATCCCCAGTGCAGTCTGAAGTTTCTGCCTACCCCTGAAGGAAAAAGAGGTGAATGTACATACATTCACCCCATGTTTACTGTAAAGGGCCAATAGTAAATAAAATTGTATAACTTATTTTGAATTAAACAATGTACGATATAAAAATATGTACCTAATGAACGTATTTTAAATATTAGGTACCTACCCTCGATATCATCACTAAAGGACGCAATGATGTCATTTAAAAATTAAATGCTTCTGTATGTATTAAATATAATATATAGTGTATGTATTGTATTGTAAAAACGTAGGTATCTTCGTAGTGGTTTCAACTAGGTTTATATAAGTTTTCCTTAAATATATTAATTGTACCATACTGGATTGGTATTCAGAAAAACCCGAAAAATCAACAACACTAACAAGCCGATTTAAAGTTTAAAATACCGATATTTTGCTGCGTGTGGTTATACTGAATGCCATAAAAGACTTGGGAAAAGACAATGATATCTTTTGTATTTTTTATGCATTTTTCATGCTAAGATTATAAAAGGTATTTTAGTGAAGGAAACACTAGATCGCGGGCGGGATACGAATTAGAAGACTATGATGATGACTAAGTAAATAGATAAAAATTACTAGTCGAGTTTTATTTATAACCTGTTGCCCAAGGTTTCAGTCAGGTCCCCAAAAGCATTTGCATCAGTTATCTACCAGTGAAAACCCCGTCAATATCTGTCCAGCCATGTCGGAGATTAGCCGGAACAGACCGACAAAGGTATGCTAAGGTGCTAAGTATGTTCTTACTTTATAAAAGTAACAAAAAGGTTTTTTGTTAGCGACACAATTAGTCGGTAAAGTCATTTCCTGTTCTTCCAGTAGAATAATTTGAAATTGAACCTTGTTTATAAGATAACAGAATTAGGACTTGTTTACCATTTCACTTTAATCTCTGCGTAATATTTTTTATGGTAACCCATTTTCTTTTCAGCTTATGAAGCAAACGAGGGCAAGCATTTTTATATGTGTGCAACTTTGTACCTATCCGACAAATATAATGAGTTTAATAAATATGGTATCTAACATTACATAATTGTATTATTTCTCAATTTTCTCAAAATTAAATGTAGGTAAACATTTAACATATTTAATTAAAATTAAGAACATAATAGTGACGATAGGAAGTTTGTGGTCATATAATACAAACAAAGTTGATTTGGCAAATAAGGACAAAATAATATCAAATATTTCTACCGACGACGACGTCATTTTTATAAAGGCACATACCTATTACATTTAAGATTATTGGGCTTGTTTTAAACCTAGTTTGGCAGTTAGTTTTAGATCCAATATAGGGGAGAGGATTTTGTCTATATTCCTTCAACAATTCAAATCCGAGTTCTACCGACTTTCATTGCATGTTAATTGTATAAAAATAAAACGTGCGGTCAAATCGAATAAAAAAATAATAAAAATAAACTCACCATAACTACCACTTGCCATACGTAGGGTTCTTGAATGATGAGGTGGGCGGTTTGTACAGAGGGTTCTCTCCCGTGCAGTCCTCCGCGTCAATGTTCTGGTACTGAGGGTCGTTGAGAGGGACAGGAGGGACGGTGTTCATGTGCTTCCATAGCATGATGCCGCCGGCCGCCGCTACCACAGCTACGATGGCCAGCACACCCAAGATTATAGGCACTGAGAGAGAAAATTAAATGAAATTTATAAATGGAAAAAAATATCTGTCGACATAGGGAGATAGAGATCCAGTTTACAAGAACTGTGCAATGTTTGATACATTGCACTGTTCTTGTAAACTGGATCTCATAATACAGAGATGTTATATCGCACTTTTATTCTTTAAAGATTGAATAAGTTTTTTATATTTTCAATTAAGTACGTAGGAAATTCGCCATCGCCAATAATATCAGGCAGATAAACAACAGTGAGTGAAGCAAGGACGTGTATATCTTAATTTCAAACGTGTTTTGAGCTTTTAGTGGTATTGTTGGTTTATACAGAGTTAGCCAATTTATGCATCGCAAAGACGTTGCGTGGACACCACGTAGAGACTACGCATATACCTAGGTACCTACGAATGAAGACGCATGACAGCGTAGTCATGCGCAGTAAAAGCGTAGATGCGTGTGTACGTGCAGCCACTGAGCCCATGAACAGCGCGCAGAGACCTTTTAAAAAACCGTTGCATATAAAATTTCACGATAAAATTGGAAATAACATGCTTGCAAGAACAATATTTAGTAAGGAAAGTGAACTTAGTCGGGGAAAACGCATGACCAATGTAGCATTTAAACCAACCTTTACGACAGCTTTCATCAAAACAAGTCAACTTTCTTTATACTATTACATATGTACATATAAACATCGAGTAATGAAATGTAAATATATTTCATTGTAGTATTCCAATTCATGCGCACTGCACTGCCTACACGTTTTCTTTTCGTACGCAAAAACAATGCAATGTGGGCGGGACCCGTGTATTTATAATGTGCAAAATGTCACGTAAGTACTTTACATTGTATACTATGTATTAAGCTGAATATGGCAGTCGACACCCCTTATTTACTTAGTAATAGTTATATTTGGATCCCATTGGGTAGAAGTATGACCTATTAAATCTAATCTAAGTTATTGAATTATGTACACAGCATTGTTGAATTGTTATCTGAATAAAGCATTTTCTTGTAACACAGCTTTGAACTACGAAGCCTTCAAGTTTTGATCATTAATGTCTCACTACTCAGTACTGGTCTTCTCTCAGAATCAGAGGGATTGGTGGTCCACAACAACCTACTTATTTATTAGATGTGGATAGCTTCGCATATACTGATTTACTATATTTTCAACTAGCTTTCCGCCTACGGCTTCGCCCGCGTGTCTATGTTATATACCTACCTACATATAAAACTTCCTCTTGAATTATTCTACCATTGAAAAAAACCGCAATTAAATCCGTAGCGTAGCTTTAAAGATCTAATCATACATAGGGACAGACAGACAGCGGTAGGCGAATGTTTTATACTATGTAGTGATAGTGATATGTTTGTACGTTTACAGGACATACTCGCGAATGTCAATTTACATTTTGCATTTATCCACTTTCGATATTGTACGTAGGGAGAGTCGATTAGTTAAGGACTGTATGTATAATAAAATTATATACGAGCCACTAAATTACCATTCTATCCCACGTAAGTCGTAAAATTCTATGAAAGAAAACAGTTACTGCCCGAGGCTACTATTGTTAAACTATTAAATACAATTTATACCATTTATAAGGAAATTTTGAAATTGATATCTAGACTATGATATCTGTAAACTATAATATGATGTTTGTATGTAGCTATGTTTTAGTCTCTACCTGTAAGGTGAGAATGTGAAATATTACGTTTTGGGTAAGTGAAACGTACGTTTAGTAACATGGGCGTAGCCAAAGAGGTTTTGGGGGTTGAAAATCGCCTGAAACGTTCAAAATATTGTCTACATATTAAAGTTCCTCGTTTTATGCATATTTTAATTGATTTGTTTTCTTGAAACCCCGATACTAAATCTTGGCTACGCCCGTGCTGAAGTAAGTAGAGATATGTAAGTATATAACTTTACTAAATACTTTCAATATTTTTTGTTAACTAAAACAAATATACAAAATATGGGATATATTTTGTTTATTTGTTTGAACAATATTATAATGTATTATAACGCAACAATACACAGGGTATTAACAGACATAACTAAAAAGTTTATTTATCAAGATTTGTTTGCTAAGAAACGGGTGTTTGTTTTTGGTACCAATTCCATTCAAATATTTTGACAAACGGTCTCACAAAAACCATAAGTCTTTAGCTGTTTATAATGACTGTCTGTCGCCAGTAGCTGTTATCTCCGAATGCTGTCATAATTGTTATCAGCAATGAGTAAATTATAATGTGATATAATTTTCTAGGTCAGGAAACACAAATAATAGAAATGACCTAAAGTCATTTGGAAGAAATGAAAAATGTGTAAAAGAATACTTCGTTTTGTACAAACCCTTTTCAAAGACAAAGACAAAGACAAAGATATTTATTGCTCAAACTTTTTATGAATTATCAGGTATTAAGCGAAATAAAGTCTACACAAACGTTTTTAGATATATGTTCATACAAATGAAATACTTCCACCGAGCACGAAAATAAATGAAAAACAAAGGCCAACATTTTAAATGGAATCTACCTTCTAGAATTAGGTCTGCCAATTGTGGTTTTCCTTCCACGTAATAATAGGGTAAAACGAAAAAAAAAACAAGTTACTAGGTATAATTAGGTACTATACATAACGGAACTAAACTACATTTATTGTAATATACATATTGTTGAAATGTTTGCATTTTGGTTATTAAACTTATAAGTTAATTGTTAATTAAATGCATTTCTTTGTATTAACAGAATGGAAAGGGAAAACGTTATGGTATGTTATATTCTTGTATTGGACAGTTTGAAGCAAAATAAATAAGCGATACAAGTGGTCACGAATGTTTTCATGACTATGATAATATAAGGATGTGATAAACATAATTATGTTCTAAGAAAGCGACTGATACCCCACAGCTGGTGTCAGTGAACATATATTTGTTCTGTCATGTCAAAAGTCTGGAATTATCGAACACATCTGTGTAAATTAAAATATTTAAACAAACTAAAGAAACACTTTATCTCCTTTAAGTTAGAGTTCAGTTTTGTTTTAGTGAGTTAATGTGTACGTGGAATTAAAAATTCACTTTTTCATTCATTCATTCATTCATAAGTCGCATATTGTTTGCAGTGACGCAAATGAGAGGAATTTCAAGTGTCACCATTTCATATTTTGGCCTTCTTAATTGGGTACTTTAATTCTTATTACCTACATCGTAGTTTAATATACAAGAAACTTTACTTTTTAAACCAACCGTTCGTTCGTAATACTTACACAAGTTTTTTTTTTTAGATTTTGGCGTATATTTTATACCGTACTTCTTTCGAAATATGACTCAATGATTTAATAACTTTTATTTTTAACTGTGAGAACTTTAAGAAAATAATAATTTAAAATTGAAATGCTCACCTTTCTGTCCTCCCACAACAGCAGCAGCATCAACATCATTGCAAGACCTAACAATCATCACATAGATCTCTCTCCTCTCATCCCTCATAGCTACGTAATCAATTCGACAACCAAGAATCGTTTCGTTGCAGGAGACCCAAACTTTTCTCTCCATCTCTTCCAATTCTTCCGTCAAAGACTGATTGTAGGTCCTGATAGTCATAGAATGGACGCAGTTGTCACATTCGCCAGCGGTGCCGTTGTGGAGACAGTCTTCGCATTCGCTGGAGACTGAACAGAGGTCTGCGCAGTTATTTTCCTGGTCGAAATACTGGGACCCCTCGCGGTCTGTGTAACAGATGCAGGTCTCACATGGACCACAGTAGCCGTTGCCTGAGCAATCCGCCTGGAAGTGATAGGCTATGAGAATGTTTCATATAGATGTGGAATTTCATATTCAAGAGCTAACATTTTTCTTACCAGTATTCAATAAATTATTACAACTAATTAGTTATGTGGGGGTGTGTATAGAAGCTTTAGTTTAGTTTTTTTTTGTACCGGTGCATTTGTTTCCTTCAGTGTTTGCAATGCAAAACATAATAAAATAATTTGATTAATACCTTTTCCTAAAGTACTTAGGTCATATTTGTCTCTGTACCTACTTTTCTAATGTATACTTACATCGTTTGGTGGATTAATTGAACACTCAACTACGTCGCCTCGCTTCTCATCACAAATTGGTGTGTCAGGTCGTTCAGTCTTGATAAGTATGTCGCAATACTCTCCAGCCCTATAAGAAAATCATATTTCAATAATGACAATTTGATGTTGGTTATCAAAAATTGTATTATAGTTAGCGGATGTTAGCGTAGTACCTTTTTTGTTCAGTGTATTAAGAAAGACTGTATTAGATACGGTAATGTATTACACTCGACAAATTCATCCTTGAGAGTTTCCTAACATGTAAATAAGGAATTTATTGTCGTATGGCATGCAAAGCTCAATGATGCGTATACAGAGCAAATCTCAGGAATTGGTAAAGGAAAACATAAAACCTAAGATAAATTGCACGAATACAGCTAATCGATCACAAAAACTTGTAGATCTATTCAAAATTCGCAAGCACAATATCGATTTTAATGAGTTTTGCCTAGACACTATACGGAGCATTCTTAAGCAGTAAATGGGGTTACTGATAATGATCAGGAGTTAATCGGTTCATTGCTGACGGACATCCTGGAACGTCGCCGTATCTGTATAAAGGCATAATATCCGTTATGTCAGATAAAAAGACTTGAGAAGTAGATACATATATTTTTTACAAGGCCTGAATAAATAATAATTATTATAGTCATCGAGCTTGTAAATTAATATAATTTGTAATTCTTTATAGTTAAAGTATTTTATCTATTGCTGTTTTTGTAAGTTATTTTTTCTAGAAAACTGAGTTTTTTGGATTGATTCCTTTTAATTCAATAAATTGTATTGATTCTTTACATACAATAAAGATTCCAATTAGTTACAGCATTATTATAAAAAAAATGGTTTACAATTATTATAATTCGACATGCAGCTGTTCTTACAAAATTGGATTGCATAAAACGTGAAGCATTTTTAATAACCCCGCCGTTAAGAGGAAAGTGGCCTCTTGTGCCACAATTAACTCCGCATCGATGTATGAACAAAGATGTTTTTGTTGGGCTAAACCTAAATATTTACTGGTAATGTTTTCGAGAAATTCAACCTTATTGCATGATATTACGACACTCCATTGCTTGTTTGATTAAGCTATGTTATGTTTCATTGTCTCCGTATTTCGATGAAATACGTTTACCTATAGCCGATAAATTTGATATGTAAACAAAATTTTAATCGTTACGTGTTGTTGAACAGTTAATTTATACGTTGTCTGTCATTTCATTAAATCATTTAAACTTTGCTACTGCTGTAAGTTCTAAATTAATATTTTGATTTCCTCTATTTGCGACTTGCAACTTTCATTTATTACTTTATAGGAAAAACAAATTCAAGTTCGCAGATATGTTAAAATCTTTCTCCAGGTCGAAGTTATAAACTGGTTAAAATTACGTAAAAGATGATGACGTATAATTTCTATTACCTATAAATATTTTTGAGAACCGAGTTATCTTAATTACCGCAATTTTTAAATACTCGAGTAATCGTATGAGCATTTCGAGGTTTCCTTGGATTTGCTCAGTAAAAATGATTTCAATGTCGATCATGACAGCGCATATTTTAATTTTAAGTAAAAGGTTACTTGAAAAAGCCATTTTTGCACTATAATATATGTGTGATTACAAATGTTGGTGATATTTTATTTCCTGCAAAGTAGTTAGATAATGAAAACTGAAATGTTTTTTTTTGCTAAAATTGGTATATACTAAAAACTCTGAAATATCCGACCAATTTAATTTTGTACATACCATTCATCATGACACGTACAAACGCCGCAGGATAAGTCGCCGCTCCAGTTACATTTTGCCGAGTTCTTTTCCACCTTCTGACTGCATTCACAGGCGCAGGACACATAGTACTTGACCAAAACTTCTTCGTCTAAACCCACGTTGATCTTCACTTCCACATACTCTGATAAACCGCTAGTTGCATTACAGAATTCTGTTGAGGCCATAGCTTCGATGGTTGTCGTGCATTTCGTGTCAGAGCATTTTGGCCCATATTCCTTCAATTCGATATTGTAGCTCTGCGTTGAGTGAACGATCATCATGTTTGCCTGTCAAAGAAGATTTTGGTGAGCAATAATGTCTTCTGTATGTACGCGAAAATAAGGAATGTCTAACGAAGTCTGTCTCCTAGTAGAGTTCAGGTGAAGAAGAAAACTGAAGATCGAGTTTTTTGGCGATTACTGTAAGAGCTATTTCTAACAGTGGCCGACTACGGTCTTATAAAGAGAAGTTTCGATTGTCATATGGTTGACAATGACAGTAGAAGAAGAAGCTAAAAGGCCAAAAGCCTGGTCTTATTGGTATTGTCCAGTAAGGTCCAGGTCGTGTAAAATACTCATATTCCACGGCTGATGAGAAAGCCGACCCCAATGATAACGTTTGAGGGAAAATGATGATGAATTAGGTCTGTAAAGAGTTGGTAATGATGGGATGAATACCTACTATGATTCGCAATAAAATCCGCAAGAAATAGTTTTATTTTCCGTCAGGAAGTTCAACAATAACAAAGGGTGTAGAATCAAAATGGATTGCGCTGTTATTAAGAGGATGTAGATTACGGATTGGAAGTAGGTATACGAGCGCGTTTTGGTGTGACTCACCATGCGCTCAAATCTTTAACACAAATACGATTCATCCAATGAGTTAATATTTTTGGAAATAAGCAGGGATTTTGTTTGATTGGGCTTAATTTAAAACATCCTTTGTGTCAGCACTTTTTATAACAACATAACGTTAAATTAAAAATCCTTTGTTTCTTTGATTACAGATACGATGCAAAAACTATTGTCTTTTACACCCCGGTGGTCCAGGGTTAGCTGAATCAAGAATATTAAAACAAGATTCGCGTTCAATATTATGATTCAGCATGCATGACTAGTGATTATTAGTAATGTTTCCAAACTTGGTGTGATATTTAAAATCTTTCCGGACTGGACTACACAATTGTTCAGCCGCAGTAGACCAAGGTCGCTTTTAGCATTTATCTTTTTTTTTGTCTATTACTTGTACAAATACACATTTCGAAAAAAGTGCAGGGATATATATTTTTTTTTCCGCTGCGGTATTCACTTGGTTACATCATTAAATATTATTTTTTATTTTAGGTATTTACGGATCTCGGAGCTACAGAATAAAAACATTCACAAATGCATTCTGTTCATTCTTATGTAGTCTACACATCTATTAAAATGTAATTATAATTATACTATCATAAAGTAAACCTATTCTGGCGTAATTATTATAATTGTTGTAATTATTTTAAAGGGAACAGTGAAGCATGTTCGGGTGGCTTAGATTGTTGTGAAATGCCAGTTACAGTTAGTATAATTTCATGTCATGTTGTTTAGCTGCTGTCATTGAGGAAGAACGTGAAATCGCCGTACCTAATAGCTTTATTATTATGAGTAACTCTATTTGGATGTTATAGCAAATTATCCGCACGTCTGGTTCTTTGGAAGGCACGATAGAGATCCAACGCATAGAGGTTGCAGGAAATACAGGGCTTTGAAAATGGCATAGAGCTTAGAGCACCAAAACAGGAACTTAATTTACTGCACTATGAGAGTACAGTAGGGTTAAAACAGGTCCTCAATTGTGCTCTTTTATTTATATTATATATGTTTGGTCGAAATCGTCTTCGGAATTATTGATTATTGTCATTGTTGTCTATCCTTGTAGTCCCTGTGTCATCCTGATACTAATATTTAAATGTTTTTCAACCTTTAGTAAAATGCCATCGATGCAATCAAGACACTATTTAAATATTTTATTAACCGCTAATCGTAACGTCATCAAACAAAGAAAAATATCCAATTACATGCTTTATCTTAAGTAATAATTTACCCAAACACCTGCAAAATTTATTCGCCCGGAGTACGACAACTTGCGTGTCCTCACGTACAATTTATGCACTTTTATGTCACTCGGACATCTGTGCCTTTACGATAATTTAGTGTGAAGTCGACGTTAAAAGTTTAACAACCATATCATATTTGTAAGCAAGAAATAATTTAGGTTAATTGGCAGGGCTAAATACATTAAAATGATTCATACACAATATTTATATGTAGTACACACGGCTACATTTCCAGTATAAGCTGACCTGGAGGCATTCCATACGGTGAGAGCTCAGATGAAAATGTATGGATTGATGTGGAGCTGTCTCTCCTGTCAGTCATGATTTATTGAGTTAACAGTTTGTTCCATCTTTGGAAATTCAGATATTAATGTGTATCGACATTTATATTATTAACAACGTCCCACCCCATCCCTGTATCCATGCAAATTTGTATGACCTATCGGTACGTAGTACAGGTTTTCCTAAAACAACATTTAAAACATTTGTGTTAGGTACTATTGCCCCCTATTACATGAGAACTAACCGTACCGGCGAAATGTGGGTGTACATTAGTCAACCTCTGCCTAAGTTTTAGAAATGCAGCCGCGATGGCATGTTTCAAGTACATGTTTTTCATGTCCTATCAATTTCTAGTTTTTGCCGGACGACAGCGATGCCGAGGAGTACTTTGACGCCTAGTCGCGCCCGCTGTTTTTGTGTATCTTTTTTTTTGTAAATATGTAAATAGTGTAAGTAACTACTATAATATATTTAAGTAATATTGTAAAAACTTATAATTAAAACCATTTCTAGTAGGTAATAATTAGAATGATCCTTACATTCTGTTTATTTTTGGATAATGTATACTGGATGTCGAGTTTGTTGGGCTTCCTGATGTACAACGTCCTCTCAGCATAAACAGGATTGACAGCCACTCCTGGTTTGTTCACTTTCTGTACAACGGGCAGTTCCTCGAAATCGTTGGGACACCAGCTGTCTTCTATGGAGAAAAAGCAGTGGGGTGTCTGTAAAGAAAAAAAAAAGGATTTAATGAAAGTGAAATTGGTATTTGAACAAATCGTCTTGAGCGCAGCTAGAGCTGGTAAGAGTGCATAATTATAATCAAAAGACATCCGCGTCGATTTGGGAACATGCTTTTTTTCGACTAAAATCTACATATTTTAACGGGAAATCATGCAAATCATAATAAGAGCGAGTACAGACGAAGTGTTTGTATCCTGTAATATAAAATTATTTTTGTAACGAGTGTTGCCTGTAAAATGGCAATGAAAATTCAAGCATAGATACCGCCCAAATTTGCCGATATCAGTCCTCAAAGCTTTGATAGCGTAGTGATATAACAATAGACTGCAAAGTCGTGAGAGTAGAGCTAGGTCGAGCTCCAAGGACACACCTTAAAATCAAACCTACGAAAAACTTCCGAAGTCATGGACTATCTTGAAAGGAAAACATTGAGGTAACCTGCAAAAGGATTCTCGGAGCGTGGTGAATTCTGAACAATAAAGATTTTAATGCCTAGTAGGGGGTTAAAAATTAGGTTGATGATGAACCCTCAAAGATTATATTATTATGTGCCCGGTGAATTGTAATAGGCTCGCCAACATAGGACCTAGTCATACCGTAGAACTGCGTGGGTGTAAAGTACACTACAGCCTAGCCCTTCGAGGAAAACAGGTAAAAATATTATGTTTATTTTTTACTATTTACTGTCATTGAATCCTTGTTAATAAATGAACAGGATAACTGGATGATTTTTTAAATCTTGTATCAACGAGACGTCATAAAGAAGAAATACTAATCGAAAGTATGGTCGCCAGCACATCAAGATAACACAAAATGTCAAATTTCCTCAGTTGATTATTATTTTATTTTTGTTATATTAGCAACTGTTTAAGGTTTAAAATCATTTGGAGAAATTTGTCAGATTTGTATAACTTGATGTGCTGGCGAGTGTACATTAGTGCTTATACTGCAGTTTCTTGTCCTGTTTTCTACGATGTATAATGTAAGAGGCAGGTGTTGTTGAAAGCGTGGAATCGGTTTAGTGGTAATTGTATTAGATTTGGCATTGTGCCTTTTTGAATGACAATTTGACATTATGTAAAAGGTTTTTTATCACAGGTGTTCAGTTGCAGACTGCAGAGTTTATAAGTAGAAGTATTTGTAGAGAATTGCCCTTATTGAGTTGAGTCAGAAAATAAGTTTCGAAGGTACCTAAGTTAAGTTTAATTTAGTACCTACCTAAGTTGAATTAGTAAGTAATGTTAATGAAATTGTCCTTATGAGTTCGTCATTTATATAAAATTATATTTAGGTATGTACTTTTAACCCACATTATACATATAAGTCGAATAACTACTTAGATATTACTTACGTTGGTATACAAATAAATTAAATATAATAAGAAATTTTAACCTTTTCAAACAATATTAATTATTCTTTGTGTATATCTTGCTGTCACTTGGCACCTTATAAGTCTCTAGTATAAACAACATAAATCCTATGTTGTAGTCAATTAAAAACATATATTATGAACAAAGGAATGTCCTGCAACTTTGCTATGTATACATAATTCTTCTATATAAGGTTCTTAGCTGGTTCCTAGACACGTAATTATACAAATTGTAATGTTAAATGGTGTCGTCCAGATTGTAACCGGTTGGAATCGCGAACAATGCTAATGCGCTAACTAGATGTGACAAGGGCGTGAAATCTGTGCAAAGTAGAGCGTGCCCTGCAAGACCGTTGATGTTTAAAAACCCTTGAGATTTCTATGCAAGAAGGTTGCAGCTTTTTGTACGTTTTTAGAAGAATCTATGGGTTGCCCAAACTGTTACTAATTTTATAACAATGTGTCACTCTCATGTGTCTACTGTCACCACTTATGAAGGTCCATAACGGTTGCCAAAATGACGTGACAAAATATGTAAGTAGAGAATTACAGTTATTTAAAAATTATAATTGCAGTGTTGACACTACGTTGTTATTTAAGGTAATTAAATCTTCCACTTGTATCAAGAGGGACTTGTATAACAGGTCTGCGGCGATAGTTGGCAGTTGGCACACGGCCAATGATGTTCATCGTTAATGTCATTAACTTGCTACCCGAATATAAACGCGTCGTGCATTTTAGGTTGACAGCCATTGACGCTTGTAGGCATATTAATTTAAATTTGTATACCGGTTATAAACTTGGTTCTCTCTGAAATTATGGAAAAATCATTCTTAATATTTAACGTGGAGAATGTAACCACGAGTTCTGTAGCCCCGACCACGGAGAAGGAAAGTGACCTTTTTGTGGGAACAAGTCCGACACACCCTGTTGCATCCCCGTGTACAAAACGTGTTAAAAAAATTTGATTGTGTTACTCAATTTCAGCTGATGATATTGAATTGGTTTCAGATATAATAAGGTAATATCTACTTATACAAAACCAATAACATTTATGTGATTATTATAGCCATTCACAAAAGACATATCTGTACAACAATAAGTCAATGTTTAATACGTCGCCAGGCGCCAGCGGTCGACTCGACCAAGTAATGACCAAGTTGGCAGCTTGCTTAACACAAGTACATCAATACGCTACCTGCTTTCATTAAGCACATTGTTGACTACCGATGGTGTTTGAAGGACGTATGAATAATTCGATGGAAAAGCACAAGTGAATATAGATAGGTATTCGTTGTAAACAGACACTTGGTATTGCTGCTTGGTTTGCAGGCGAGATTTTAAAACACGAGCGTTTCGTCATGGTCGATTTGCTTGCATTTTCCGATTATGCAAACGATTGGCGATTTTGCCGGGGGGTATTATGATATCAAGAGAGAGACTATTGATGCATCAATAACTACATAATAATTCAGCAGCTATTATGCAACATTATTATACATACCTACAGTTTACTTAGTTTCACATTCCTTTTTCATCTTAATCTAATATAAATGGTATTTTCTTTGTTTTGTGATATAGGAGTACTTTTCAAATAGATAAACGAACAGTTGTTTAAGATAAAGAACATATTTATTATGAATATTCGCAGTAACATATTCAATTATTTATGCTAATTATAAAATCGGCCTGAGCGGATTTCATTGCTCATACAGTAATAAAAATATAGTAATACTAATATTAAACTAAAGGATAAATGGCATAAGTCTCAAAATGAGTAATGATTTATAAATCCCTACTAATATTAATAAAAAAACCGGCCAAGTGCGAGTTGGACTCGCGCACGGAGGGTTCATGTTTCTACTCAAGTTTTGCATCCGGGGGTCACTAAGGGTCTGGTTGAAAACCAGCGCCAGGCAAATGTCTGGCAGATGCTGAACCAGGTCCTATTTAGTGTCGAGTTCCGAGAGACATACTAACTTATGGTCAATAATGTTAAATATTTTGTTTTTTTTTTCTTATGTATTTAATGGTACCTATGTGTCACGATGGGTACCCTAAATAAATTACGGAAAGGTATGTAAGGATAATTTGCAATTTCCCGTCAAAATTGGAAAAACTAAACAGTCAAAATCGTGTTATCCACGCGGGCGAAGCTGCTTACCGCCCGGTAAGCTAGTTGTTTATACGTATATTACTAACTTCATGACGCAATTCGTTCAGGGCAAGTACAGATGACAATGCAGTACAATAAGGATATACGAATACATACGTCATTAGGTGCGAATACAACGTTCAGTTTACGCTTTTCCTGGAAACATAAATCTTTAGACATAACATACCATCACGCCTCTATTCCCCGAAGGCTTAGACAGAGGTGTACTAATGTACACCCACATTTCGCCGGTATGTTTAGGTATTCCCGGTATGTTTAGGGCCGAGCCTATTGCCATTAATCGGGCACAAATCCTGACTCCGAGCTGCTACTGAGATTTCATAGAGAAACCCAATAAAACTTTACTTGACCTGGGGATCGAACCCGGGACCACTAGCGTAGCAGTCGCTTAGGACCACTAGACTAATGAGGCAGGCATAAATTGGGAATTTTACTAAGTGCCTAGTAGTTGATATCGAAATTGCATTCGAGAATCGTCAGCCATTTTTATTCCGTAAGGTGGCACATTGAAGGATACCATATAAGCAAATTTCATTTATCGAATTACTTTTTATCTGCTATATAAAAAAAGTACTTATAAACGTCATGAATTGCCGAATGAATGAATAAATAATTACGAAGTAACCAAATTAATGGGTAATTTTAATCAGCCTTTGTTGCCTCAGGCTAATTATAAATTATGTGAAGCTAATTTATGATAGTAAGTTACAACCAATGTAAACCATAGTCCACGTTTATCCATTCCAGATAATTATAATGCATGAAACGATGGGTGCGGGGATCGACGCCTACGCAGAAAACACGAAGAATGTGGTTTAACAACAAGGAATAAAAAACATTATTATAATAAGAATAATCTTTTTAGATAAGACTAGCCGTTGCTCGCGGTTTCACGTCCCAAAAGGATTAATTTACTCGGCTTCTAGGCAGCGCATCAACATGAAATATGTACCAGATTTTAAATGAGACCTCCAGCAATATAACTGTGAAAACCTCATCCAATTTCGTGCAGTAGTTTTTGCGTGATGCGTGTACAAACATACAGACAGTCGAAAATTTGAAAAATATATTGCAGACGCCAAAAGGCTTGTGTTGCTATTACATTTACTTTGATATGTACTTATTATGTACAGATATCGGTGGCCAGCACATCAAGTTACCACAAAATGGCAAATTTTCTCAGTTGTTTTTGAACTTTATCTACAACGATTTAAGGTTTAAAATCATTTGGAGAAATTTGACGGTTTTGTATACCTTGACTAGCTGGCGACTGTACCTACCTGTATTTTGAACAGGGGTTTTTTTTATCAGACCGAAAGCATAAGTAACAGTGAACCTTTGCACCCTATGGGAAATACAGCCGTTATTTTATTGATTAAATTTTGTATATTATTAAATATTTTACACAACATGTGTAACATACTTAATAATTATTTCGTGCAAAAAGCCAATGCTGCTATTCATGATGCAGTCAGTAATGGCTACCATAACTCAACCTTTTCAATGTTTACCTTTAGGATAAGATACGCATGAAGGGATCGAAGGAAACAAGTCCAATAACTTGTACATAGTTAAATTGTTACGTTCTTGGAAATACAAATATGGACATAATTGGTTTGCCTGATGATAGAGAGCATACCTTCAAGTTTGTCCGACAACAATATTGATATCTTTCTTCTCTACCGTAATTTTTTTAGTACGGTACTCATGATAGCATAAAAAGGGCAATAAACCCTTTAATAGTCGTTAGTGCATACAAAACAGTGCAAGTGGGTGTTAGAGTAATAGCTCAGATCTTGATGATTGCTCTCAACCTGAACTGATCTAACTGATACTTCACCCCTGAATGTGTGACTGAGACAACAATATTCACTATAAAATTACGGAAGTAGGTTTCGACTAGGGTTGCGCCAAGTAGACTAATTATATCGACCAAAAATCGATTAATAGCTAAACGATTTTAATGGCGTCAAAATGATTAATAGATACCTCGTTATTTATTGTAATAATAATTGGGATATAAATTAACGTTAATAGATTTAAAGGCCATGATAATATTCTTGACTGCGTTATCTGGAGTTGGGCTATTGTTGACGAACATTACGGAAACAGACTATCAGTTCAATACGCTAGTTCATTATATCAATTAGACAGTTGATTTGTGGTTTTAAGACACTTTAATAATATATATTCCTTACGTAGTTTTCTTTTCATCAAGTATTTTGTTGTATTTTTTAATAATATAATTTTTAATTAATATTGTGTAGCGAATTGCGATAAAGGAAAGAAAGACTTATCCTTTATCGCAATTGTACATATTTTATTAACTGTAGTAATTCAAGGATATAAACAGCTTCTGTAGTCTTCATAAAAATACCTACGAGTACCTACAAAATGAACCTGTACCTGTAATGTACCTGTTAAAAAGAACTATGCACTTAAATATTTGCATTGCATAAAATGAGCCATTCGTTTTCAACGAAAAACTATTGATTATTTTCGAATAACTTCACTACATATTATTCGGTACATCTCTAGCTAACTAGTGTGGGCGGTAGACGATATGACTGCCTATAGAAAGGTTGTCTCCCTGTTGCGACATCTGTGGCCACTCTAACCAGTTATAACGTAAATAAAATAATAAACCTATAACTGTTGAAGCGGATTATGTTGTTCTGTTGTTGAGTTTTGGATCCGAGGTCAATACAGAGTAAAATTGTGGACAATGCAATTTAATTGAGATGGATCAAAGCGGTGGATTTGAAACAGAGTTCATTAGGAGTAAATTGTTCCTCGAACAGATTTTTTTGTTACTTATAAGGCCATTAACAGAATAGCTACAATGTTATTCAGAACTTTGGAATACAAATCGTGGTCTCTGACGTTAACCTTAAAATATTGACTTTTACTACACCTCATTATATTATTTTATTGGTCTCTTTGTACTTATCACAGTAACCACAGTCTCACGTAGAAATTTCTCACTTACCAATATAAATCTAGATATCACTCAAATGGGTTTATATTTTATTGATGTGTGAAATAAACATTAATTGTGTTTTCGACACCAATACGATTCTACGGTAAACAAAATATTCATTATTTGCCGAATATTGAATGAACGATAATCATGTCATTGTAATATTGATTGAAATAGAACAATAGTACCCCTTCACCCTTATTATTTGAAGACAAAAGTCATTGTCTCCTAAAATAATGAGATCACCCGCATCATTTTCTTGGTAATCCCACACCATTTGCGTCATTTTGTGGTAGAATTCCTGTAAAAATATATTCTTAGAATGTATTCTAGAGCATTTGAAGTATTTTCCGCGTTGTTTGTAAGTCAATAACCGCAATCTTTGGTTTTGATTCAATTAATTAAAATTGTTTTTCTCCAGCGTTTAATTAAGTGTATGAGTACGAGTATCTTTAAATAAGTGTGACGTTTATTACATTTTTTAAACTTAAGTCTTGGCATCATCATTGCCTGATTTAAAAATCGAACACAAATGGCATTCCAAAAAATGACACGTTTGTTCTAATTATAAATTCTACATTTCGCTGATTGAAACATTTGGTACGATACATTGTCACGTACTGTAGCCAAAAAAAGAAAAACCAAGACAGGCTTAAAAGGCATTTATTTTTAGTCATTAAAAATAAAAAAATACATAGGTATAAAAGAAGACGGTTGTTATTTCTACAATCTGTGACACCGAAGAGGTCGACGCACTTCGAGTGAAATATAAGAGAATCGCATGAAGGTTGGAACTCCCAGACTTGTAAACAAGTTTGTAGAAAAATCGATGACTTGTTGGCTTAAATCCAATGAAATTGTGCACCACACTTTTCCGACTTTCCCGTTTAAAAACTTTTAGTGACAATGGAGGTTCGCTCAATGATCGCTCATTATGAATCTTATAAGAAAGCTCGAGGAACTATGGAGAGAGCTACGAGTATGATTGGCATTTCTCTACGCGATCCAATGAGATATGAGGAGTCCTGTAGAAGAACCAAAGTTTTTGACATATTTATTTAAAGGATTAGCAAGAAACTGAATCACATTCCTTAAAATCAACAATCTTCTCAAATAATGACCAGTAAGCAACAACTCGGACAATACACGGAAACATTTTAAATATAAGAAGTTATTTAAAAAAAAAATGTAAAACAAAAACTAAGAGTAAACCGCTGTCGCATTGCAAGAATTCCAAAAAGGCATACGAATGCAAGGGATTAAGTATCATCAAGATATCTTGCGTCAGCGAAGGGACTTTTATTATGTACTAGAATATTTGCAGCATGGAGGTGTTATATGCCAACATTGCTCTTGCCACACAATAAAAATATAACATTGTGCTCATTTTCATCGTAAGATACTTATAGTGAAATGTATTGAACTTTTATAATGAAATAAACAAAACATTATCTAAAGGTACTATTTGAAGTTTCGAGGTGGACAGATGTACACCTAGAGTTCATCGGTATGATTTAGGTGCCATGTCAAAGGGAGCGCCAGCTTACTGAAAAACATTGCTCGACCTGGGAAGCACACCCGAAATCTCACACTTGGCTATATTGTGTTGTTTGTAATACTGTCCCACTGCTGGGCAAGTTTGATCTCTGTTCGTCTCAAATTGAGATGGCTTTGCATTAAATCCGCTGTATAGCCTAAAGGTTCGGTGACTTCACATACCGTCGAGGTATGTGTGGAGTTTTAGAGGCTCAGGTTTTAACAATATTTTTTTTACAAAGACGGCTCCTGCGTTTGATTACATAATATACGTAGTTAGTTTAGTTACATACATATTGTCATGTCTGCCTTCCATGGCGGAAGGCAGTGAGGATCCATTGGTTTCCATTTGCTACGCTTCTGGCACACCACTTCATCTAAGTCTATTAATTAATTGATTGATTTGCAAATTATTTAAACTAGGCTAACACTGGTTTTGGTATGACCACGATAAATCCCTGTCATATTCAGTTTATGGATTTAACCATTAAAGTCATCGCTGGAATTTCCGAATGACGTGTAACCAAGTAGCTACGTTTTAGTAAAAGTGTCTTCAAACGGTTCTTAACCGTGTGAATGAGTTTCGGAAAGTGTATATGGTGACATTAATGGGACTTTTTTTTTTTAATTTCACACTGTTCAAGTAATTTATGGTGACTAGCAACGTAGTCGCGGTATTATTATCGATTTTACCTTGCTTTTTCAATTTCGTGGGAATTCCTCGAATTCTAGTTTTGGTGTCCATCTACGTAACTTATACAAAAATATCCTATTCAAAATTGTATGGTTCTAGCAGGACCTATACGTTTAAGCTCAGCGTTAGAGTTTTAATTAAATCCCCGCAATTAGGCCGCAGTTTCTTCTTCACCACATAACATACCATCACGCCTGTATTCCCCAAAGGGCTAGGCAGAGATGTACTTAATGTACACCCACAGTTCGCCGGTATGTTTAGGTCCCATGTAATAGGGGGCGAGCCTATTGCCATTCACCGGGCACAAATCCAGACTCCGAGCTGTTACTGAGAATTTCATAGAAAAACCCAATAACACTGCTCGACCTGGGGATCGAACCTAAGACCTCTAGCGTAGCAGTCGCGATTGGGACTAGACTAAGGAGGCAGTCATTCTTCTTCAGCTGAGAAAGAATATGTTTTTCGGTAATTTTTTCATCTCTATTTAAATTATTACAGCCTATCTCAGACTTTATAGTTGCTATAGTATATAATATATAGGTGCGCGTTTTTAAAATTTATAGAACCTTGGATACTAGTAAAAGCCACCGCCAACCAATCAAAATTGCTTTCTATCATAACTTAAAGCATTACTTGCTGTAATTTTATGCATTTCATATGTGGCTATGTAAGGTTGCTAAATTCTCGTCTGCTGCTATCAATAATTACGATAATAATATCATTATAACATCATTAGGTAAGTACAGTCCTGGACACAAGGCCTTCACAAAAAAGTTTATCTTTTGGTGATTAACATAATGATGTCTGTCACTGGATGCACTGTAATCTTTATCTTATGACTACAGTGACTATAATTAGTTTAATTTGTTAAACTCTATCTACTACTTGTAAGTTGTTTGGGATCAAAACGCTGGTGCACTACGGCTTTGAGTACAATGGTCAACACATTTTGAGAGTTGGATCTATAATAATGAAATAACATTGCTTATAATGCTTGAAATGGTTTTCCAACAAAGTTTTGAAAAAAAAAGTTTTCCCTCTAGGCTGATTGCTGTGGGATAAAGAGTTAGGTAGAAGAGGCTAAAATGGAGCAAGATTGCAAAATTTGTAATAAATAAATAATATGTATTGTCGTCCAGCGCAATGCATTGCTACAAATCTACTAACTGGCTATTCATTTAATAACTACATGAACTAGGAACATTTTAGTAGACGGAGCTGAGAAGATTTTATATAGGTTATGGGGTGAATTTGAACGTTAACTATTAGAAATACTTAAAAATAAAAAGTGGTTAAAAAGACTTACGTTCCGCAGTTTTGATACCTGAAGATTAATTACCTATAATTTTTTTATTGTCTTTATTTATTTTTGGCAATATTTTCTAAACTTAGTAATCAATTTTTAGTGGCGCTTGGCATATCAGTCCTAACGCAAGTGCCCTGACGGGTGCTTTATTTATAGGGATATCCATTATTAAAGTGATATTAAAATTTCACTACTGACTTTATATATAAATTATCTAAAAATAATACAATACAAGCGCGTACGCAACTCATGCGTTACGTAAAGAGACGATATCGAGAAAATATTACTTCCTCATTAATCATGCGCCTGCGAGATAGTAAATTAAAATTGATTTTGCAATTAATAATATTCAATGATGAAGTAACAGTAGTGCCAACTGTCTTAAATATCGATATAATTTATTTTATCGGGAGTTCTCCGAAAGGAACTAAGTACCTAGAAACCCATATCTTATCTATATAGGTAGCCATGGCTTCATTGGCCTATTATTCCATAATAGAGACACCAGATGTTGACAGGCATACGTTGCTCTTCGCATCAATAAGTCGCAACTACTCTACCAGTCGGTACAGATTTAAGTGCACAATTAAACACAGTTGAACTATGAAGAATCAACTTCATTAAATTTTCATTTACAGCTTTGGCTCTGTTGAGAGATTCACCAAAGTAATAAACTACTGTGGCAGTGTTGCCAGACGTTCAATTATACCTAGACAGGCGTACTTGATTGCGTTATCTTATTAACTCGCCGAGTAACTCGAAGTGAAATAACATGCCCTTTGTAATACCAATTTTTAAAGGTGATGTTGCGTAACTTTCACATGAAAAACTGAGATGTTTTACGCGTTCAGTGTTAAAATGTTTAAAACATGTTAATAGGTGAGCAGAGTGCCTGTTAATTGCATTGATTGATATGCATTGGGATCTTACATTTTTCATAACCATTTAAGGTGCGTTCTGTTTTTTGTTTATCTCGGTAATTAACTTGGGTGAGTAACTCATTTGCAACTGGACTGGCTGAATCGAAGATTCGGAGTGTTATCTATGGTCTGACATTTCGGCTGCCCTTTGCTTTAAAGTCTGTCAAAAGATAGAGGATCTTTTTAAATGTAATTACAAAATTAATATTAAAATTAAAACCATACAGCCGATATATTATTTTATTAGTGTATTCAGTGTACAAGTTTATTGTAGATGTGCATACAATATAAACAATAATATAATTGTCACTATTGTTGCTTTAAATTAGCGAAGAGACGGCATTAAAAAAAGTATTTACTTCAAAGTACCTCGTATGAATCTTTATTTATACATAGCCATCTTCATTCTGCTATACTTATTGTAATAATGAAAAAACATTTAAAAAAAGAAAGAGGAGAGTTTAATACAATCTAATAGTATGCGGTAGGTATACGCTACGGTATGTCGTAACCGTAAGGTGTAGGACAAAACTACAGGAAACTAGTTATTGTCAGATCGTAGGCGATGAAATTACCAACTGCTATCTAGCTTTGTACAATGTAGAAACCAACGCCTCACTGTTTGTCCATAAAAGTAATATTGTATACACAATTTACTCTGGCAGAGTATTTGAATCGGTTTATAGACTACATTACAGATTATGTCGAGTAGTTACTAGTATTACTAGAGCGTTTTCTGGCATTATACAATCTGTTAAACTTTGCCAAAGTGACATCACAGGGCTATCGTAGTAGTTTAGCTGGGTAAAACAACCGGTGTACCAAACTTAAGGCGCTGACAACACCCAAATAGGCATATTTTTTATTACTTAGCAATTTTTTAGCCAAATCCATAAAGTTTGTGACAGCGAAAAAAATATATGTAAATTCAAAAAATAATCCAAAAAAATTGTAAACTAACCTCTTTTAACGAACTCCCAACAAAAATATCTGCATTACTAAGCAATCCACGTTGGTAAAATTAATAACAATAAGGTATCATATTTAAATACAGAACTTGGTTGCTTTATATTTGGATACGGATTCGGATCCTGCCCGTGTAAAAAATATCTGCACATAGTATATAATAGTGAAATATGTAACCCACTATACGTCTAAATAAACCTGAAAGTGGACATACATACCATCACGCTTGTATTCCCCGAAGGGTTAGGCAGAGGTGTACTTAATGTACACCCACAGTTCGCCGGTATGTTTGGGTCCCATGTAATAGGGGGCGAGCCTATTGCCATTCACCGGGCACAAATCCAGACTCCGAGCTGCTACTGAGAATTTCATACAAAAACTCAATAACACTTTGCTCGACCTGGGGATCGAACCCAAGACCTCTAGCGTAGCAGTCGCGATTGGGACCACTAGACCAACGAGGCATCTGAAAGTGGACTGCATACTTAATTACATATATTGCAGAGTTAACGCTAAAAAACTGGCCAAAAAAAACAGAACACTAACACGAAGCGAACGAGTATCACTACAGTAATCGCAAAAAAAAACATCTTACGATGCCTCTCATAATTATTAAAAAATACAGAGTAAGCACTTGAGTACACTCAGATCCTAGTAAGAACATTTGGTATACTGCCAGTTCTTGGTAGAGTCAGATAAAAAGTACAATTAATGTCAGTTTCTTAAATAGAACTGCAGTCTTTTCTGACCAAAGACTCGTGTTAATTTAATAGTTGTCAGCAAGAATCTTAGTTGAGTAAAGTTATTTCGCAATTAGTTGGTGCATTTCATGTCATGGTCAGTTGGCCAGAGCTGCACAACTCTTTCGCTTAAAAAGTTTAGGTCGATGTAGTTTCAAATCAATTATTTATAAAATCGCAGCGATACTAATAGCTTTTTTGCATAAATCCTTTTTTTCGTGAACTACTGTGATATTGATTTTTTAAATTGCTTCCATCAACCATTAGTATGCGCGAGCGCAGCTTAAGCCCAAGACAGTCTGAATCCTTTTCAGATTTTTGGAGACTTCTGTTAAAAGTCTCAGTTGAAGTCTGGACTGATCATTTTTATCCGGATCAACATAATACAGATTATACCTAATAGCGTATGTATTAGAGGCGAACCTATTACCAACCTAAAAACATTAATCGTTAACAAATTATCACCTGTTGGATAATTTGATGTTAATGTGTTGTAAACGCAGAATAGAAGATACAATTCTAGTAAAGTGCAACAGAATAACACAAATGCAAAATTATAAAAAAGTGCTTATTTAATCACTGTTTTAAAACTACTTTTTTAAAGTGAAACCTCTATTCTACGTTAATGGGACATGAAATAGAGTAAGGGTGTTATTAACGAAGGGCTTATAATAGTTAAATACATTACGCGAAGTGAAATCCCGAAGCCAACAAAATACAAGTGTCAGATTACAACAAATACAGCTTTGTTTTACGAGTGATTGATCAGACTTGGGTTCGAACATTCGACGCTATGCAGTCCATATATAATCCAGATACAAAGTTAAGATTTGAATATCTTCACTGTTATTTCTGTGTTTTTTCAAGCTGTGTATGTTTTTTTTTGCTCGGCTCCTAAAGGTCGTAACGTGATGTTGAATAGCCTAAGTTACTAGTTACAACAACAGTTTTCTAACATTGAGTTAAAGTTTAATTACCTAGTATTGATGAACAGCGTTCGCCCCGATATAGGTATCCCACGCTGTCTGAACCTAAATGCCCTCACGATACATATTTATACCGTGCGGCATATATTTTTTTTTACAGGATTAGCTCAAGTTATTGACAGCTAAAAGTAAATTGAATACGTTTATGAAACAACCTAAAAATACATATAGATATAACTATAAGACATTCTTAAAAAACTTATCTTTGTTTTGATTGATGCTGTAAATAATTATCTACACATACTTAACTAATAAGATAATGGTCCGTTGACAAGTCATTGTATAAAAAACTGGCGCACGTTCCATTTAAATAAGGTGTCAATAAATTAAGAAATAGATAACGAAATGTCAGCATACTTTAACACAAACTGATAAACGAGCGAAATGTCCAAATAAATCGTTACGGTAATTCAGAAAGACATTTAACACATGGGACCCACTGGAAATTTGACTCAGACCTGACCTTTTTATATTATCTGTGTCATTCTCGTGGGCCATATGGGTGCTGACTCCAAATGTCAGGTGTCGTGGTTCAGGCCCATTCAGAATACCAACATTTCCCAACGATCAGTAACCCCATCAATCAATCACTCAGAGGTTATGATTATCCTCAATTTGCAGTGTAGGTACGTAACAAAAGGGTAACTTGGATCCAATGATATGTCGAAAGAACGTAAAGTTCATGCAAATAATTGTAAAAATATATTTTAAAAGAGTGACAAAAAGTAATTGAGTATTGCGCATGTGTGCACAACTTATTACTTATAGCAATGATTGATGACGGTGCAGTGTGTTTCATCAAGTGAACGGTTTAACGATTCCCTCGATTACATTGACGTGCATGAAAATTGTGCAACATTTTAATGTATAAAACATGTCCAGATATAGGTCAACGGGTTGTATTTATAATTTCTTAGAATGGTGTGATTGCGCGGATGTTTGGTGGTTGTATTCACTTCATTGCGCCCAATGTGTACCACTTACCAGTTCACTCGATATGAATTATTACATTGTATTATTCGATGGTATGATTTGTTTACATAACTAATTTAGAAGTCTTGGAACTTTTAATATTTGCCATAAGTAATAAGAGGGGAACCTTTTGGAACTTGGCAGGATGCATTTAATATAACAAGAATGTTTACAGCGTGTCGCAACACAGGTTTAGTTTAAACGGGAAGTCCATTTATTCGCGGCCTACGTGATTGGCCGCAGGTGAATACCATCACCTTGAAATCTTTCCTTGCTCGTTTTGGGCTCGTTATGAAAACGATGTTGGGCACCGAACCTATAAAAGAGTTCAGTAGCAGTAACGCATATTTTGGCTTATCTGAGATATAGTATTTATATAGTAGTTTTGTTTCCTTTGCGTGGTTCACTACAAAACTACGATCTCTACGTTCACTTTTCAAGTCACGATTGATCACTTCGTTAAAAAGGTATTTAATAAAAAACATGTTGTGGATATCAGTTATAGTTACAATTCGTTTTACAATAAATTAATTATCCAAATTCTTTTGAAACAGGATCAGTAGGGCTAAAAATACCGTTTCGATTAATCATTCGTAGGTATAGGTACCTACTAATTATGATTAATATTAGAAAATTGCTAAAGGACTTCTAAATAACTTATAATTAAATAAAGGGACTGGCATTTTACCATTTTAGACAAAGCATCTTCGTTCCATTCTAGATTAAGTTTAATAAAGACATCCTTTCGAATTATCTTGATCGCCTTTAAACTTATGCGTCTGCAACGAAACTGCATATAATATATCATTACGTTCCGTTACTAATATTATCTGGCATTTAAATATGAAAGATTATTTGTGCATTACTATAACAAAAGGATATGAATGGCAAGTAGCCAAACGGCTCAAGCATTTATGGCGAAAATAACAATGATCCAATGTGAACACATGAATCACTCGAGTATTACACTCATATATAGCCGTTTTGCGGTTTTTATTAAATAGAAGCTGCATGTGGAGGCCCGTAGGCAATGGATTCTTGAGGACCTTTTCTACCTTTAAACAACTCATCTCCATAGGTACTTGTTTACTTTGCCTTTAACATTATCAGGTATTTTTAGTATTTTTTTAATTTAGCCTATCTGTTGAGGTCTTTTACTCAGAACGAGAGACATAAGTCCACTAAACAGTGGAGTGTGGATAAGCAGACTTTACATATATACAATTACATGGGATAATGTTTATGGAGCAGTTGATGGCTGTTTCGAGAAGAGAATGGCTTTAATTCTTATTGTAAATACAGGTACCTAAAAGTATATTAGCTTATCAAAATCGATTCTTTTCCCGGCCGTATTTTCTTTTGCCAATTTGTACCCTATTACTGGTTTTTGCAATCAGTAAACTCCACATACAGTTTAACTTTTAATGGCTTAAGGCTAGACTTGCACTTCGAAATCATATGACGTCATTCGGTCGTGTCTCAGTCTGTATGGAGACGAGTTTGCACTAAATAATTTACTGTCCCTACTTGCAAATTGATGTTGTAAGTTTTTGCAGTTTTATTTGTTGAAGATGGAATCTACTAACATTTTTGTATTTGTAAAGTGTCTAAAAACTTTTCTGGTAAGCTACACTTATTATTTATCAGTTTTGGATCGATGAGTATATGGAATAGTACAAATATTTGGTGCCAGTAGTCATATTAGTACTCAAAATCCTTACACCTTATTGATAACTCTTGCAAAGATGGAAATTTTGTCTAATGTTTTATTGTCCTATGCCTATATTTTATGGCCCATCTCTTTATTGTTTTGATAAGGTAGGTACTATTATAATCCCTCTAAGCAGGGAATTACTACGATACACCGTATACGCTACCGTCATTGTTAAAATGAATTACGTTGTACCCTGATATAAGGATGTTTTATTCACGATATCACGAAACCTATCTATATCTGAAATTACACTCACTGACCACATAATAATGATATCTCAAAAATCTATTCACCTTTGGGATCGCAAACTGGCATGTAGGTTTTTTATGAGGGCGTACCGTCTACGCAGTTTTGGGATATTTTCATGGAATTGGAAAACGCCTAGATAAACAAGAGTAACAACACCGCGGGTAATACTTACCTACTTAGTTCTATTGTGCATATTTTACACAGCTTATTTTCTTGTTAGTTTAAAAAAATGAGGCATTTATTTAGGTACTTAGAACAGCGCTATTACTTATTTCACATTTACGTTATTAGCTGTTGGTTTTTATATAACAAGCAGTTTGTTCTGAACAGCGGATATTGGAAAATGGGGTTGCACAGGAAATTTGTCTATCGATCGCCATTCACCGCCACTTCACTTGATTGTGTATTGTTAGCCTAATGAAGATTTTGTACCTACTTACTTATATCTATCTATTGATTTAAGGAACTGACCTGTAAGTGCAATGAAGAAATCGGAAGGTTAATTCAAGAAAATTTCAAAATCGAATTCCAGTGTTGTAAATGACAACATTCGGTAAATTTATTTATGGTGGTTAAATTAATTAAATGAGTTAACCGGTTGATTTATAAATCGGTCAGATCAAATCAATATTAAGAAGACTACCATTCCACAATTTAACATTGACGGTAGTGGAATTATATTTTGAACGGTGTTGTAATTCAGTGTCTTAAATTTTTTGAACTTAAATTATGTTTGGCCTAATAATTACTAGAAAGTCATGCCAGTATTATTTTTAATGCCTTATTTTGGTTATTTATCAAAGCTTTATTAGCCATAGGTTCGCCTCTATCACTTAGTACCTATGGCTTCGAATCTACGGCATTAATAAACCTCTACCTAACTTTTATGTCTTTCCGGTTTTAGTATATAGTTAGTCATCAGCTGCAAGATGTCTACTGCTGAACAAAGGTCTCACCCGCAGATTTTACCATTTTTCACTCAATATTTCTTTATGTTTTGTTCATGTTTGCCATTCCATTCTGACAGGTTTAAGTTATTTTTGTTTATCATTATAACTTTGTCATTCTACTTGTTCGAAGTGGCGTTAACGTATGAATGTATGAGCTTTTGGGACTCATAAAAAATCTGAGCGATAAAGGCATGCGTCGGCGCTGACTAAGCATTGCTCTAAAAAGTTTAAACTTACGAAAATAAACCAAGAACCATGAAATCAGACAATTTGAAGTGGCATTTAACTTTTCTAAGAATTCAATCATAATTAATGTTGATTTACGAGTTCATACTATTGAAAGTATTTTCCTAACAGATTAACTTTTGACCCTTCTGATAAGATAAGTTTTTTAATGTTTTTTTTTATTATAATAATTTTTGACGATTGCTAGATTGACAAGTAAATTAATTCAATCCTATACAGGGTACTATAAAGAATGGCCGGGCATTAGATTAGGTAAGGGGACAAGATATTAAGGGTTACTAGGTAGGTACAACTAAAATACCTACAAGTAATTACATTGTATCCAATAAAACGAATACAATTTATGTATGTTTTGGTTAAATTATTAAGTGGGCTAACCATACAATTTACACTAAGTTGGTTTGTCGCCTGTATGAATGTCGAACACAATTAGCTTAATCAGTAAAGGGACAAATTAGTTTGTAGGTCAGGGCTTATTTACAATGTTGCTAAAATTAAGATCTTTTGGTAAAATTCATGACGACTTCGGCAAGCGCATGATACCGTCAACTATTACAGCTAGATATGACTCACTAGAGTCAAGATGGTTGAATAAAAAATGCAAACCGGAAGTGGAATCAGGAAAATGGTATTATATTAATCATCAGACAAGATTTATATGGCAAAGTTTAAGAGCCTTACTTATCCAAAACAGTAAAATACAGAGCTCGCAATATCTTTAATATTTAAGGACCAGCGTTCTTAAGCTTCTGTTTACCACTTATGGGAATATAACATACCCTGTTTCGTGTTACCTGGGCGATCTTTAATTATTCAAGTATAATCATCATTCTCTTAGCCTGTACCCAATTATGATGGGATTCGCTTCTAACTTAAACTGATGCGCCTGAATACAGTATTTTATACGGAGCGACTGTGGTCAGGACCTTTGGACTTTTGAATACCACTAATGATTGTTGTAGATGTTCTTATAACAACCACGACCAACGGCTGAACGTGCTCTGTGTTAAAAATGGTCAACCATTAACAGACTGATTACGGCAGAGGTGCATCCTAACTTTGGAGATCTGTTGATCAGCGCAGTAATAACTAAGCCACGAACCCAGAAGTAAAATCTTAAAAATATGTTTTAAAATTTGACCTCCAATTATTTTTTTAATTGACTCATAGTCTAGTGGTCCTAAGCGCGACTGCTACGCTAGAAGTTCTGGATTCGATTCCCAGGTCGGGCAAAGTGTTATTGGGTTTTTCTATGAAATTCTCAGTAGCACCTTGGAGTCTGGATTTGTGCCGGTTAATGACAATAGGCTCGCCCCCTATTACATGGGACCTAAATATATCGGCGAAATGTGGGTAGGTACGTTAGTACAATTCTGCCTAACCCTTCTGGGAATACAGAAGAAGATTAATTTTATGAAAAAAAAAAACCAGGATCGTCGTATGTATAATCTCGACAGCTGGATATAACTAGCTCTCCTTCTGATTTAGTCTGTTAGTCACCCAGTTACGACAGTCTGCACGGGATTCAAAGGAAGTGAACTATTCGTGGTCAGAGGGACAACTGCATTTCCGCTCCAGTAACATAAATACATATTATTATTAAAAAATGCGAAAGTAACTGTCCATCTGTCTGTTTGGTACCTTTTCACGCCAAGACCGCTGAAGAGATTTGGATAAAATTTGGCAAATTTAGATTACATCTACCTTTTGTGTTAAAAAAGTCCAGCTAGGTACTTTACTGAATGTGCTGCTGTTTGAAGACTGGCTTCTATGTTTAACATATTAAAACGTATACAATAGGTACTATACGTTATCAAGCACATTTGATCGATTGGACGTAACATGAACGTAGGTATCCATGATCGATGCACCACTCCTTAATGCAATGGCTGCTATAACTCTTACAGTATAAAGGGTTTGTAGATATGTTACATCAAACAATAAGCTACCTCACTTATTATTTACATTAAAAACATAATATACCACGACGACAGTATCCAAGTACCTCTGCCCAACCCTCGAAGGGTTGGGCAGAGGTGTACTTATGAACACTCACCGGCTAGCTAAGTAGTATGTTTTTAGTTTTCATGTTATAAGGAATGATCAACTTTTGAGTTGCTTATGGGATTCAGAGAAAATGGAATGATCCTAGAAATAGAACCGAGACCACTCGGTTTCCTTGCATAAAAAATGACGAAGATTAAAATTACGCTTGCCTAAGTTTTGAAATGGGTATTTGAATGTTCTATGTAGGTATGTATGTTGTCGATGTGTGTATGTTCCCTATGGACTCAAAAACGGTTGGACTGGTTTTGATGAAATTTCCATGCAATCTTCAGATTAGTCCAGAGGATAAGAAAAAACATCAGAAACCACGGGTATTACTGCTACTATTATAATGTAACATTAATTTTAGTAAAAGAGTATTTACCAAGTAAATGTGACTGGGCAAAGGTCTGTTGACGTATTACTAGTACTCTATTAGACCGTAGATATTTACATAACACCTATCTTTCATGTACCTTCGCATAAGTTCAAGAACTGCAATTATTTGCATTGGAATGCATCTTTACTATGCGCACGAGTTTAAGCCGTTTTCATTATGAATGAACAGAGTTATTAAATTATTATTTTTTCTATTTGAAACGACAGTTCCTTCAGTTAATAGGGAATAAGCCCTGTGTCGCAGAGAACTTCTTGATTATACAAATAATTGTCTCAGGTATGAATCTAAGTTACAACACGTAACGGCAATGGCAA
This sequence comes from Subacronicta megacephala, assembly GCA_958496365.1. Lineage (NCBI taxonomy): Eukaryota > Metazoa > Arthropoda > Insecta > Lepidoptera > Noctuidae > Subacronicta > Subacronicta megacephala. The sequence goes on from OY292515.1 coordinate 13,078,070, forward strand.
GAAAAATACAAAAAGAGATTTAGTAATCGCTGCATCACTACAGCCAATTAAAAATCGGCCAATTAATTAAAATAAGTAAAACACAACAAAATCTATTCTGAAAATATCATTTATAACTAGCATTCCTTCAAAAATAAAGACTAATTCTATCTAAAATATCATCTCTATCTCCATGATCACCAAAATTAAAATTAAAAAAAAATATAATGAAAAATTAAAAAATGTTTCAAATTGTATACCAACGATATATCAGCCTATCTATATTCTGTCTGTCTGTCAAGTTGTTACAAGAAACGTAGCAGGACCAAAAAAGCGAAGGAAAGGAAGTTTCAATATAGCAGGCATAGCAGCTATCTCTGTACTAGTGTCAATTGTGGTTAAAGGTCACTGACAATCAGTTAATATACAGTTAAGTACATAGTATAACAATACTATAATATATAACATACACTTCCCTTGTAGAATCTATTCGTTCGGTCATGCGGACTTGTATAATGATACTGTAGGAGTTTGTAACAAGAAGTTTTCGTCCCAGCACGTAGAATATTTGAACAAAAAAGTAAGTAGTGTTTGAAATATGTCTAGATAATAATTTTATATTAATGTCAGAAGATTAAGAATTTTCCCTTGAACGAATATAGAAGTCGTGATTTCCCTAATCAAGTGTTTTTAACGTAGAAGCATTACGATCCCATAATAATAGTCCTGGTGCTTCTACAATATCTACAATCGAATTAGAGAGATAGACTGGCGATGGAAAATAGACTTGTTGACACCATACGACACAAGAGAGAAAAATAATTTTCGTCTGTATTCACCGAATAACTAGAGATGGTCCTATCTGAAAACTAGCGCTGTGACAGTATGCTTTATGTTGCAGCATTATGCTGAGATAGGAGCCTATTCTGATCTCGTGCAGGGTTACTGTAGTTTTTCTTTTTAATTAATTTGTATTTTTTAATATATTAGTGTACAAAGTATGATTCGGAATTTTTAAGGCCTCTTTTTTATTTTTTTTAAAGCTTACCAACAATGTGGGTCACACATTAATAGTAATCTTGTTAACCTCTCGTGCTAAGCTAAATGCTTGTGTTACGACTGGGTTCACGTCGGTAGTGCAATGGGTGGGTTTCGAACCGGCAACCACATGATGGCAAGTCCGACGCCCTAGCCATTAGGCTACCGCTTAATTAAATAAAGAGGAGGTCTTCAATTCTTGAATTTGGTTATAGATACCGATGGCAGATTTATCGAATTAAGGTAAAAAGGTACGTATTTAACCCAAAGTTCGCCGGTTCGGTTTTCATGCCCCTGTCTTATTGACATTGTACGGCGAGTTGCTACTTACTGATAATTTCATAAAAAATAACAAGACCCTTAATCGATTCCAAGACCACACAATTATCAACTGCGCTTGCAACGAGACAATTAAAAATTAATTAAAAAAAAATATTTTTTCAACACAAATGGTAGATCTAGTATAGGTACTGAATAGCAAATATTTGTGGTTCCCGCAATAGGTATTGGGATACCTGTCTTACCGCGTCATCAGGCTCCTGCCACAATAGGAATATAAACTTAATTATTAGATCAAGTTCAAAACAAATATAAGAGAATTGAGTCGAGTCTTTGTCAAATATTGACATTGAGTCAACTGTAATGATTCAAGATCAATATTTAATAAGAGTGCCATTGACCTCGCAAGTCAAGCTATCTGCGTAGCAGTCAGTCTAACGCGAGAAAGAATAGGCTAGTTTAAAAAAGTTATGGTCACATAAAAAAGTTGAACATAAATAGAGCCGAACAACAAAAAAATAATTTAAAATGGATCAAAATACACGTTGTCACTTCACACCGTGCATTTTCTAAATAAATTCTATACTGACACTAGTTTTGTGGGAAAGGGACAATGTATCATCATAATATCTCAATCCTCCGAATTTTACACTTGATGAGCTTATATCTATGTGAATACCTAGCAATGGTTTTTTTCAGTACTTGCCTAGGTATACGGATTATGTTTAGTAACACTTTTATTAGGACTGTTATTTTTAATTAATCATACACCAGTCATAAGATGTAACGATGATCGTTTACACAGACGCCAATTAAGACTGATTATCCTTTGATCACTAGGGCTTTGTTTACAATTGATAATACCGTTTATAAACAGGTATGTTGCAGTGTCTTGATGATCAAAAATAGATCTTGTCGGTCGGTCAGTTGGTACCGTCATTGAATCAATTGTTTCCTTCCGCTGGCCTGAGGCCTGACATCTGACATCTTCGTTTTTTCTTTGATCAATTTATTGCTCTCTTCAATGTCGTGATGTTGGCCATTTAAGTTCCCCTTTAAAAATTTCTTTGTGAACGTGGTGGGCCGTGAATTTAAGAACCTGTTTATAAACACGCTCCGGGTTCAAATATGCGATTTTTTAATACATAATTATTATGTGCTTGGTGATTTACTGTAAAGGAAGAAAGCGTGAGGAAACCGAGCCGCTGAAAAGTCACAATTTTTTTTTATTGCTTAAAAAAAGTTAAAAGTTCATTGCAGTATTTTGAATGTGACATACCTAAATTACGCTTATTAGGTTTTTTAGTTCTCGTCGGCATGTTTTAAGTTTCCATGCAATAAGAAGAGGGCGAGCCTGGTTATCTAACCCAGGTCCTCATGCTCAGACTCTGCGCTAGACCATTCAGGGCTCAGGCAGTTCAAGAGGTTCATAATGCGACATAATTTTGTCGTTGCATTACGTCGTGTCCTGACATAGTTACAGTACTAGATAAGAGACGATAAAATTATCATAACGCACATTAGCCTTACAGGTCTCCTCAAATCCTTAAAATGTTGTCTTAACTATTACTTCTACACGCTATATTTGTATTTGCTATCTTATCGTAATCGACTTTTAACGACATTTCATTAAAGTTAATTGCTTTCTTTAATAATTGCGTCAAAGTAGTTACGAGAAGGTTGTAAAATTATTGATGTTATAGCTCATTATGCCACAAATATTAAGTAAATCAACGCTACAAGTAAGTATGATAAGATTCAAATTCAAAGCTGTTAACAAGCTCTTTACAATAAAAATATATTGCATGACTTGAAACCGGTTGGTGAGTGAGAGATCATTGAGTAAGAGTTTTTGACTATATATTTGATACCAATATTCGATGAAATCCGTCACAAGTGGGATTGCTACGCTAGAGGTCCTGGGTTCGAATCCCTGGTATATATTAGGTTTTTCTATAAAACTCTCAGTAGCAGTGCAGTCTGGATTTGTGCCTGGTTAATGGCAATAGGTTCGCCCCCTATTGCATGGCTCTTAAAAATACCTACCAGCGAATTGTGAATGTATATTTGTGCAACTTTGCCTAAACTCAAAGGGAGGGGGAGTAGGGAGTAGTTACAGAGGTGATGGTATGTTATGTATGTATGAGGGTATGTAATTTTTTATAAGGTAACTTTTAAGTGATTCTGATTCTATCTATAAAACAAGGTAGGCAATGTAAACGTTTTACTGCATGTTTGGTGTAGCGGTGGTCACCTCGACACTACTGTTGCACTGCTTTTCGTGGGTTCAATTCCCACCCAAGGAAACATTTGTATGTTCCACTGATATTCGTTTTGGGTCTGGATGTATCTACCTTGTGTAGTTCTCCATTAATTGTATATAAAAAAAAGGTTTCTTCTTTAAAAGAAAATGTTAGGTAACCACGTGAGTACCTAAGCATCCTTTAGTCCGGCACCCTTTCTTACAATTGTGTTTAAATAAAAAAAATACCTTAAATTAAGGGTTTTGTAAGTGATTCAATCAAATTAAAACAGGTGGATATATGAATCACTAAGAATAAATTTATTATGCAAACCCAAATTGATTGGATAATAGATTAATGATGAGGAACTGACATATCCAGAATTCCTAATGGGAATTTTGATTTGATAACCAGATAAGTAGGTATCATAATGAAATTGGAATATGATTTAGAATTCAACGTAAGTAGTTTAAAGTATGACGTAATAACTACAAAGAGCATAATGATATTAGACGCCGTAAATTACATTTTTAAACCTACAAAATGTGTTATCGAATAATTCTTACTTACAGATTATAGGAATAGGTTGAAACTAGAATTAAATAAAAATCTTTAAGTTTCGAAGCTGACTAAAAATTTTTGGTGGGTACCCCAAGAATATTTTAGGATGAATACCTTTCCTGATTATAAACAATTATAAGTAATTATAAACATTTTAAATTATATCGTCCGATGAGCGGAGATGAATTAATTTAGAATTTGAGGGCCAGCCAGTGACCGGTTTTACTCTAATTTATACTCTTACAAAATAAAAATGTAACACTTACCCTGAGCTCGTTACACCAATTGCCTCCACACCTGATGCATTCGTCGCAGCTAAAGTCTTCCTCTTTCTTCAGACATACGTCTCCGAAAGCTTTTTGTACAGAAAGGATCACTACCACCGAAAACCACACACTAGCCATTATTCTCATATTTTTTTACTTATTACTACAAATAAAATCAACACTTAATTTAAAATATGCTACAAAAAATGGCGCGGTCGATATATTTTTTTATTTTCTTTTTTTAAACGCGAACTCAAAGACGCGGTGTTGCGTTCGAAATCCAAACTGCGCGCGCTCGGTCGCACGATTGGGCACAGACTGTACAACTGAACGAACTATTGTCAGAGTGTTCAACCCGCGACTCGAGATGAATCATCGTCGCGGGTGTGCGGTGGAAATTCGCGGAAATTAGTTACTCTTTACGCCTCGCGTCACGACGAGATGTCGTAATTCATGTAATTCGTTCAAATACTTATCATTCCTGCGATATATCACGTTTATACAAATATTATATAAAAGAACATATTTTACTGTATTTTTATTGATAAGACAATTAAATGGAGTCTCATATGGAATTAAAAAATTGGGTATGTAGGTTACCCACTTAAATAAACATATTTTCATCCTGTTCTTTGGACACAAGACAGACAGGAGCCAGCAACTGCTTTAATATAATAAATATGCTTTGATTTTGAGGTGACTTTGACCTTATAGAAGACTTGAAAAGTCTTTAATTCCTAAAATATCCAATATAACATGAACTAGGTACGTAGTAGGGTTTGTTGAACTCCTTGCAAATTTTGAATTTTTTTTTTTTAAAGAAAACTTAATTAGTATGAATTTAATAGGAGCGCTAACATAAAAGAATGATTGTGTGTCGTCATATGGTCCAGTTCAATTACACCGAATGATTAATTCGGTGTAAGTATTTTTGTTTTTTAATTAATAATAAGTAGTAGAATTGTTCACTACGGAGAGAAATTCGCAAATTGTAAACGATAAACGATCTATACTTGCCCCCGAGTAATAATAAGTAAGTAGTTATTTTACATAACTTCCGAGAAAAATGAAACTAATAAGAGCATTTGTAAGTCATGAAAATTATAATCAAAGCGCGCGCATTATTTAAAATTCTGTTTCTTGGTTTTTCAATACTAGACTGTTTCGACTCCATAGAGGTTTTTTATTAAGTTTAATAAATTTATTAAACTCGTTAAATTTTTGTTCGGAATTGAAATTTTGCATTCCTTTGCTTTATCGAAACGAATTATTTTATCTGTACTTTTTAAAAATACATGGTAATAATTTTTCATACCACTTCACAGCTACGGCTGCAAATATGTGTGTAAAAATAACATTTTCAACTCCAAATAATTTATTTCATTTATTATAATGGGCTATATAGGTACTTTGAATATCTATAATATAATAATAATAAATTAAAAAAAGAGAGTCAAATTTTCTACATCAGTGGGGTTGAGGGGCATGTGCCCTCGATTGATTCATAGAACCTTGAGATTTAGCATCGGCTAAGCGCATTGTACACGGCGGGGTCATCGTGCGGCCCCCGGCTGCGTGCAGGCACATCATTGAATACAGGCTATGTGAAGCCCTGTATGTAGAGACGACGTCATGCGAGACGGTTTGTGTGTCACAATAGCTCCCCCAGGCGTATTGTGCTTCAAGGTGGGGTGGATTTAGGGTAGATCCACCCCGGGTACTACTTTACTGCGTAGAAACGGACTCCCCGGTTAGAGGAATTCGTGCCTGTATTTATTCAACTGGCGCGAGAAACTTTGATAGCGCGATTCAGAACTTATGCAGTTTTATTCATTAGACAATACACAGATATATTTATTTTAATTTACAACACTAACATAAAATGCTACCCTATCTCTAATGCGTTGTATTTCAGCGAAATATCCAGTTTTGTGTGAGTCGCATGCGATGGCAATATATATTTGCTGTAAGTGTGACAAGAACAGCAAGTGCGTCTCGAATTTTTGTGGCTACAGTAACGCCATCCCGTATGGATAAGGAAAACTACTCGCTTGTACTTTTGGTGATATTAATAATGTAAACATTAACTAAAGTCGGTAAAAAATAGTTTTATTTTATTTTTATATGCATTATGATGATAACGTTAGTGTAAAATAACATATTATTTTTATATTTTTTATGATAAGAGCGTGCTTAGGTTGTAGTGTAGGTTTATAATAAATGCAAATATCAATAATTTATTCGCATAATATTTTTATTACATGGATATACATTTTCAATTTATTATTAGAACCTTTGTTGATAAGATTGTTTTGTAATCAATAAAATAGATATGCATATTTAATCAATATTACAAATTTATATTTATAGGCGTAGAAACATACTCTTGAAGAACGAGCATGGTATTTATAAACATATGAATATAGCAAGTTATTATTCTTAGTAACTAAGTTAGCCTGGAACTACTAACTTTTTTATTGTATTTTGAGTTGGGGCGTTCATACCAGGCGTCATAATTGTTTACTGTTTGTTGTGTATCTTTATATACATGTAAGTGATAAGGTTAGGCAGAGGTGTACTAATGTACACCCAAAGTTCACTTTAAGTTGAGATCCCATGTAATAGGAAGCGAGCCTTTTTTATCATTAACCGAGTACAAAACCAAACTCCTAACTGCTACTGAGAATTTCATAGAAATGGGTTTTTCTATATCTAACACTGCTCGACCTGGGAATCGAAACCAGGACTAGAAGTCCTGGGTTCTGGGCATAGCTGACGCTCTTTGGACTTACCTACAAAAAATAATGAAAAACGTTATGGTTGTGACTGCCTCATTATTAGTCAAGTGTTCTTAAGAGCAACTGCTACGCTAGAGGTCCTGGGTTTGATCCCCAGGTCAAGCAAACCAGGTCGGGTTTTTCTATGAAATTGTCAGTCGCAACTTGGAGTCTGGATTTGTGCCCGGTTAATGGCGATAGGCTCGCGCTCTGTGACATCGGATCTAAAATGCGGAATGTTGGTGTTCATAAGTACACCTCTGTCCCCAAGTGTACCCTTCGGGGAATACAGGTGTGATGGTATGTTGTTATGGTTGCTAAGCGCGAAATAGTTAAATAAGGTTTGAAAGGCCCTCTCTGCAATTTGTTATAGGACCTGTGTCGCCGCTTGACGTTCACTATTTTAATTTCTAACACATTTGTAGGTACCTAAGAATATGTGAACAATTGAGCGACGGGTTGTTGATCTCCCTATAAAATGGTTGAGCTACACAATAACTGATGTATGTGTGTCGTCAGTTAGGACAGGTCAACTCAAAGCTGCTATGGCTCGTTCCTCAAAAGCCCTGTTCACATTTTGCCCTACATTGTTAAACTTTCATATCTAATAATATAACTTTTGTCTGGACTTTAAACGAGACCATGATTCTCTGAGTTTGTTTCGACGTTTCTTCTCAGAGGTCGTCAGATAGGAAACGTCGGCGCCATCTAGTTAACATAACATAACATACCATCACGCCTGTATTCCCCGAAGGGTTAGGCAGAGGTGTACTTAATGTACACCCACAGTTCGCCGGTATGTTTGGGTCCCATGTAATAGGGGGCGAGGCTATTGCCATTCACCGGGCACAAATCCAGACTCCGAGCTCCTACTGAAAATTTCATAGAAAAACTCAATAACACTTTGCTCGACCTGGGGATCGAACCCAAGACCTCTAGCGTAGCAGTCGCGATTGGGACCACTAGACCAACGAGGCAGTCTAGTTAAAAAAAAATGAAAAAAATTGACTTGTAAAAGTGTCTTTAAAAGGTCTATTTACAGAAATAAATATAAATAGTTTTCATTATTTCATTTCATTACAACATATTGCACTTAAACAAATATCAAATTCAAATCTAGGACATGACCTCTGACTTTTTGGAGTTATGTGCGTATTAATACTTAATTAATTATCACGCGCTTAAACGGTGAAGGAAAACATCGTGAGAAAACTTGCATGCCTGAGAGATTTTTTTTCTTTCGCAGCACGCGGCAGTGGCGGCGAAAGACCTAAATTTGATGTGGGCAAGATTCATTTTGCGGGGCCCTCTGCCTCTGCCCTCTCTCTCATAAATTTTCGGGGCGCGAGGCCGTAGGCGGTGACCCACGTCGCCCACGCCTTACGCCGCCACTGGCGCGCGGCGAGTGCGCAGTGTGGATGACTAAATCCTAATCCACCACCTCTCAGAATGAGAGGATCCCCGAGCCCAGCAGTGGGACAATATAATGGGTTGATGTTTTATAACAACCACCGATTATTAGATATCTAATAGGTACCTATAAAATGGTTGAGCTACACGATGACTGATGTATGCGTGCCGTCAGTTAGGACAGGTCAACTCAAAGCTGCTATGGCTCTTTCTTCAAAAGGCCTGTTCAGATTTTGCCCTACATTGTTAAACTCGCATATCTAACAACAACTATTGTCTGGACTTTAAAAGAGACCATGATTCTCTGAGTTTGTTTCGACGTTTCTTCTCAGAGGTCGTCAGATAGGAAACGTCGGCGCCATCTAGTTAAAAAAAAATGTAAAAATCGACTTGTAAAAGTGTCCTGAAAAGATCTATTTACAGAAATAAATATCATTTCATTTCATCATTTCATTTACCCAATAGTATGTACATAATACATCCAAGACGCAAACTGTATCGCTTGATTTGTTGTCATACTCCTAGGATTCATATACAAAAAATATTGAATAATTATATAATGGTAATTCTTTATTAGATAATTTTAATGGATTTCTTGTATTATTGTTTTTCGCTAATATACGGTGTTGAACCTTACAATAAAAATGCATAATATAATTGTGTTTAAACAAAGTATTGCGAACGTGATTTGTGCAGGCGCTGATAATATTGTAGACCTGTACTTCGGAAAAAATTCAAGGGTATATATATAATATACTACTTACTTAATACGCTTCATAGCTGACATTTGTAAATTAAGTTAAGTTAAGTGAACTTGTAATAAAATTGTTTTGTTGAAACTACTATTTAGCCTTTTATCTTATCTTGAATAAATTTAGTAACATCTATCAATATGTATGGTAGAAAGAAAACAATGCAAAATCTAGCTGTAGTCGTTCATAAACTTTAAACAAACACCACGCTTTATTCTCCTGTGAACTAAACCACAGGCTGCCGTGGTTGTGGCGAATGTCGCGAATCCCATGACCTATAGGGCAAGGTCGGACGATACCGACATAACCGTTTTTCTTTTTTTTTCCGTGTGAAAATCCTCACGGATGTCCTCCACCTCTCAAAAGGAAAAGCGGAGGATTATGTCGGACTCCTACCGAGTAAAAACACACGGCTATCTATAGCACAATTATGAGGGGGGCTCCGAGATCTTAAAAGAACGCACCGGTGGCCTTCCTGTGCCTTGCTCTTGGTACGTCACAATATTGCAGCAGTTTTATACTGCGATACCTACCCCCGGGACACGGATGCTGAGAGTTCCTCTAAGCGCAACCAAAAAAATATCCTCTGCGAGTGGTATCTCACAGGGATTCGGCGTTTAGCCCTAGTTAGGCTGAGCAACACGGTGATTGCCTCTCCGGCGCCTTCGCCTTCGAGCGGGGTCGGCTCTCTCGCCGACATACTCTGCCACTTCTCCTGGTGGCAGACGCTACCAATAAACTTGGATCCAGCCAACAACAAAACTATGTATTATAAAGGAATAAAACAATTTTCATGATGATAGGATTTTATTTACAAATTAAAGTTAGCGAATAATGACTGAGTGTTAAATAATGACTGCCTCATTAGTCTAGTGGTCCTGAGTGCGACTGCTACGCTATAGGTCCTGGGTTCGATCCCCAGGTCGAGCAAAGTGTTATTGGGTTTTTCTATGAAATTCCCAGTAGGAGCTCGGAGTCTGGATTTGTGCCCGGTTAATGGCAATAGGCTCGCCCCCTATTACATGGGACCTAAAACATACCGGCGAACTGTGGGTGTACATTAAGTACACCTCTGCCCAACCCTTCGGGGAATACAGGCGTGATGGTATGTTATGTTAAATAAAGATTATTATTATGAATACCTATATTGTATTTAAATCTGTTATGTCAAGGATGATGACCGAGGATGTTTAAAGGTACACAACAATACATACGTGAAGCTTTTAGTAGATATAGCACTTGCAACACAATAATCACCGCTATTGCTACGGGGTAAAGGGTCCAAGGGGCAAACTGCATACCATGGTGCGTCGTCGTGTGTACACATAATATCGATAAAAATAGTTTTTTTTTTAAGATTTTATCGTGTTGTAGATAATTATAGACATTGTTCACTTGTGCCCATAGGTGCTATGAAACATCGAAAACCTAACATTATAAAAAGTTATATCTCAATGTCATTCATAGTTGTTCCAAATAATTAAGCCTGTCAGAAGTAAGCCGTTCCGAACTACCGCGCTGGAAAAATCGTTTGATTAAGTGTTTTAATACATAAATATCGAAATTAGTGAACAAAGCAATTAGAAATATAAAACACATATGACCCCAATCGTCTATATACCGGCTCTTTCTATTTAAATTTACCATTGCTAAACCACTTCAGGCAGGCTTAGTTATTCCGAACAAACTATATTCGCGTAAATACAGGAAAAAAATATTTAGCGAAAATCAACAGATTTTTTCCTGAACGTAGGGTTATTGAATGTGGTAGAGGGCGGTTCGTACAGCGGATTGCAGCTTGGTCCCGAAGCGTCCTGTTTATTTTTCTGCATGAATTGCATGTATTCATGGCGGTCCCGGGCTTCTGTAAGCAGTTTCCAGGCGATGAGCGTGCCAGCTCCCACCAGAAGGAACGCCAGGAGAGAGAGGCCACCGAACACTGGAAAAAATACGTAATTATACCTACATACCATCACGCCTGTATTTCCCTGAAGGGTTAGGCAGATGTACACCCACACTTCACCGGTATGTTTAGGTCCCAATTAATAGGGGTCTAATGCCATAAACTGGGCACAAATCCAGACTACGAGCTGCTACTAAGAATTTCATAGAAAAAGCCAATAACACTGCTCGACCTGGGATCGAACCCAGAATCTTTACCGTAGCAGTCGCGCTTAGGACTACCAGAGTAATCAGGCAGCTCCTAATTGTTAGTTATTTTAATAAATAAAGGTATGTAATGTCAAAATAACAACTTCCTACTAATACTATAGGTATATCAAAACAATTTTTAAAAGATTTGTATTGAAACGAGCGAATTAAAAGTCAAAGTAAAGACGTCAAAAAAAAACAATATTGTCTACTGAAGTACTAAGTGGGCGATAGACCGTGGGCGTCTACAAATATAAAAAACGGCGACGATTTTATTTTCTAACAAAACATGCATATAATTTGGTTCTGGCGATGATGTGTGGTCACAGTTCTTACCTAACCGATATCTGTATTTAGAATTTTGCATATTGAATTTTTCACTGGCTGATGGTATGAGGAGTTATAAGGCTATACAACATCATGCTATGGTCCTTAGGACTCGAGCAAAAAAGAAAAATACAAATAGAATGTAAGTAACGTATGAATGGCATGTCTACATGAATGGGTCCGCACGACCGGAGAAGTACTACTACCACAGAATATCGACGTCAAGTAGCAGTATTCATACTGTAGCGTTTCTTTCGGTGGCCCAATTCCTCCCTCAGTCCCTTTCCTTCTCCTTCCCCTCCCTTTTTCTTAAATACGACGACTACTTACCATCAGGTAGTTCACCTGCTAGTTTGCCGAGTTATCCGAGTTATCCGATAAAAAGAATCTCAAATGAAGAAAAAAAAATGTTTTTTGAAGAACTCACGATAGTAAGTTTCAGCGCAATCATCGTCACGTGACATGACGAGGTCCAGACTGTAGTCAGTATCGTTGTACCGATAGACGAAGGTCGTGTAGCATCCAACTTTCACCTTCACGTTACCACAGACGTTCCACATAGTACTGTTCAGGTATTCCTCTGGTAACGTTTCTAGGACCTCCGCTTTTATTTGATCATGTGAAGTACAGATGTCTTGACCGCTGCGATGACACCTAGCGATGTCTTCCAGCTTCTTGCATTGCGCTTCGTGGCAGTCGGGGCAAGCCTTCACTTTGCAGGCTTTATCCTGTTGATTTCGAGCGTCCCATTTGCCAATATCCTGGCAGTGGCAATCGCCGCATTTGCAGTAACCACGATTATTGCAAACCTGAAGGGTAAAGTTATTCTATTTTAAAGAGTTATCAACACAGGTCATATAATGTCCCTCTTTTGCGCACGGATTAATTATTAATATCACTATTTAGTTTGCAGATGCAGAGACGTCATTTTAAGGCATCACAGATGGACTTCAAAAAGAAACAACCATAGATAGATAGATAGATTGTAGTAGTAGAGCTTACTGGCATGTCTACATGCCAGCATGAATGGGTCGCACGACCAGGGAAGTACATCCCTCCCACAGAAAATCGACGTCAAGTAGCAGTATGCATACTGTTGCGAATCGTACGGGGAGTGTGGAGCGCCGGAGGCCCAATATCTCCCTCCAGTCCCCTTCCTTCTCCTTTTCTCCTTCCCCTCCCTTTTCCTAAGATAAGCTCGGCAACGCATCTGCAACTCCTTTGGTTTTGCAGATGTCCATCGGTGGCGATGACTACTTACCATCAGGTAACTTGCCTGCTCGTTTGCCGAGTTGTATCAAACCATGAAAAAAAGATATTGTACTTACACTTCCATCGTGTCCTTTACAATGGTTTGAGTCATAGCAGTCGCAAGCTTCACCGGACCAGCCACCCTCACAGGTGCACTTGCCACAGTAACAACGACCTTTATCATTACAAGCAGCTCTGCCTTCTGCTCCTCGAGGACAACTGTCTTTGTTGCATTCGCAAAATTTACCCTCGTAACTGTAAAATAACTCTTAGATTTGACACATGCGAATGTCAGTGATACCGATCTTATAGGCGAGATCCTCCAAAAAGGTCTTCACTGATGCATGTAGATGCCTCATTAGGGCAAAACAATAGATTTTGCATTGTGTCTACAATATGACGCTTGACGGGTTAATAGTACTACCGACTCGCAACCGGCGCGTGTGTATAAAAAAATGTATGAATGTGGTAGAAGCGAAAGAGAAATGCAAGAATCGCAGCAAATGGCAGTCTATAGTTGCTGTCTACCCCTGTGTGAAAAAGGTGTGAGTGTATGTATGTATGTAGATTTGACACATCCAGATGATTTTTAAATTTTTAACCGAAAAAAAACATTGAGATTGCCGCCTAAGGTTAGACGATCCGTTTTTTTATGATTCAATTTTCACGCTTTTTACTTGTTACTTGTCTTTTTTGTAAAAAGTATTTGTTAGAAGCAAAATACTATGTAGTAGGTACTATTTATATGTCAAAGTTTTCTATTTGTAGGTACAGTCAGCGTCAAATATGTAGAAGCGAACAGACTGCTCATAATTATATAAGCAAGTAGAGAAATTAATCTTTATTCCACTGGGATAAAATACATGTCCGAATGACAAGTGTCGCGTACGGTTTCCATTAAAAATATCCTTTGAGTCGTTGAGATAAAGTTTAATTTCCTAAGTTGCTCCGATCATTCTGAGCAGTTTCAATGCGCAGATATATTTGATGCTGACTGTACATAGTAGTACTCCTCTATTTATTGTTAAACACACGTCCTTTTTGTAGTAAGTTCATAATCTTACCCAGTTCTACATTCGCATGTGCCACAAATGCAGGCTCCGTGTCCACTGCAAATAGCCTTGCTGCCTTCACCTATACAAGTAGTGTTGTCGCTAGCAGTTCCTTTTTCACTTTTGATGCAAGCACATCTATCACCGTACCTGCGGAAAAAATACAAAATGGTGAAGTAATTGTATCTTTTATGACCCCGGGACCTGAGCGGAGTTGCGCAAAGAGGAGAAAGGGTTTCAGCCGTTTCTGGCGCTCGCTAGACCCTTGGCAAACACGCGCGATAACTTACTGGGAGCCTTGTCAAGATTATAAAATAAAAAATGCCTTACAACGTCCTAAGAAAAAACCGCACAGACCGCAAGGCATTTTATAGCAAGCTAGCTGATGGTCGGCCTCCCTTTGGCAGCCAGGCAAGAAAAAGTTCAGAGTTCTACAGGTCCTCTATGCTCGAGTTTATTAGTGTCTAACGGCACGCCCAAAACTGTATTCCAATAGTGAAGTTATCCAGTTAATTCGAGCCTCTAAACGGTCATACATGCTTAGCAAGCATTTAGCTGCTTGACAAGCAAGCTTGATGATCCTTGATGCACCGTGTTTATGTCGCTACTAAATGAATACAATGTCTGTACATAAAATATGCCAATGTCTTAATGAAAAGCTGTCTACGTGTAATTTTGCGTGTTTATTCATTTCTTATACCTATTTGCCCAAAAAAACAGTTTGGTGAACTGAGAAGGAAGGAAGGAGGAAAAAATAAAACTAATTTATTATCTAAGGGACTGGATCTGCAACCATTATACGTGCACTGGTGTGACATTTGTCTCTCAAGAAATTTACCGTTGTCTGTGTACCCAATAATACCGGGCTCAACTTAGCAGTAACGTTTCTCATTAAATGTGTTCTGCTTGGAAAGTATTGAAAAATATATCGTCAAACACTATCCAGTACATAAGTAATAATGCACGAACATTTGACGTAGTTATCAAGCATGCTTGATCGTTGGGGAAGCCTGTAACACATTAGATAAACGCTCACCTCTACACGGCAGACCTGTGTCCCCGTCCCCGCACAAATCCATCAAAGGATGAGGAGATTAAAGCGAAAACCCGACCACCCACAAAATTATTTGATTATAGAGAACCGAAAAATATCTACCTTTTATTACTGCAGGTGCATATTCCACATGATCGATTCTCTCCGTGACAAAAATCCGATTTTTCCTCGACATGATTCTCGCACTCACAATTTTTTATGACATCGATATCAAGTGTGAGTTTCTCTCCAAGGCCTTCAACTGCTATATCTATAATAGTGTTGTTTGAATCATCATAATCCAAGAGTTTTATTATTCCTTCTATCTGGTGTTCTTTTCCTGCTTCCACATTACATTCACCACCGCTGTATTGGGAAGTGCAGTCAGGGTTGAAAGTAATTTGGAAATTTTTCTTACGGCCCGACTTCACGTTAACATTTAGTTTGATTTTTTTTGTAATTTCCTAAAATGAGACTTAGTGTTAAAACAATGCTGTTTATAATTTATTAAATCGTATTATTAGTTTCTCACCTCATAAATACTTTTTAAAATGTCCACGATATCATTGCTGTTCGTAGTTTGACCCTTTTTAAAATATAAGCTTGCTACTTTCGAACCACTCACAACGTTGCTCAAAGCCTTGTAGATATCTTCAACAGTATAATCAACTAAGAAGATGACTATAATATCCTGTTCTTTCGCTAATTTATTGATCATGCCGACAGATGGGTAGTCCATTTCTAGTTCCTTGGTGTACGAATCATTTTCAGTATAACATTTTCCATCATATGGTTGAAACAAGCCTGCTGTTTTTCCATCGCCGGCAGCGTGGTATGGGCCATTAGTTAAAAATACTACTATTTTTCTTGATTCGTTTCGCCACCCTATAATGTCCTTGCAGGCCATTACTTGAGCTAGAGCATCGAGACCTCCCTCCTGAATATCACGATTATCTCCATTAGGTGTTTTTGTCACAATATCTTTAAATTTCTCAAAATCATCAACCAGCTTTAAACGTTGTCGAAATGAGTAAGCGTGTTCAACTTCGACAATGCTGAAAAGGGGAATAGCACATGAGACAATACTTACTTTTCTTGTACTTAAATTAATACAATAAGTAATATACTTACTTTAATGCGAACGGCAGTATACGCTTATCTATAAATGTACCCAAACCCAAATGAATGTTATTAGTCATATTTTTAAAAGTATAATAAATATTTTTACTGCTACTCGCAGTCATTTCTTTTATTTTACTCATTGTTTTAGAAGCATCTAGAAGAAAATATAAATCCACGGGAAAGTTTGGAGCAGCTTTGAAGGAAAATGTAAAGTTTTTTGCTTTTCCTGGTCGAAGTTTTAATTTGTATCGTTGAGGTTTCATCTGAATGACATTGTCTGAATCGGACCTGAATCCTGCGTTTTCCGATGCATTAACAAAATTTTGTGGATTTTGTGTGAAGTTTTCTGGACACCAGTCGTCCTGGTAGGAACTCTGGGACTTGCATCTTGTACCGTTGAATTTATCCTGGAATTGTCAGTACTTTATTTAAGGATGAGACTGGACAAAGACAAAATTACATTAGGCCTTTGATTTTGGCGCATGAACCAAGTTATAAAAACGTCGGCCTATAGGTAATAATGGTAGCCTAATGACTAGGGCATGGGACTTGCATTCATTGCCGGTTAGAAACCCACCCATTGCACTACCGACGTGAACCCACTCGTAACACAAGCATTTAGGTTAGCACGACGGGTTAGCGAGAATACTAGTAATGTGCGATCTTAAAAAAAACTTTCTTTTCTTTAAAAAAAAAATTATGACAATAGGTTAACCTAGGTTCCGAGAAGACGGTCTGCGGACGAATGTCACAGCGCTCCCGTATTCCCGGCAACAAACTGGTGACGCGAAACGCCGAGGTTGGTTTTAGTCGGTAGGTCGCTCTTTTCAGAGAGGAGTCCGACACACCCCATCGCTCTCCCCGGGGCGGTGGGTAGTGTATAAAGCATTTCTAACCCCGACAAAAAAAAGTGCCGAGAAGACCCCCCCCATGGGGTTCTTGCCTTGTCGCGTAAGTTTAGTCTGTAAAAGTCTGAGAGACCGCTCCGCTGTCCCCGGGGCGGGAGACATCTATGAGGATTTCCATCCTAGTCAACAAAAAAAAGGGTTCCGACACGAAGTCGAGGAGGTATGGTATAACTGGGTCCCGTGGCCCCAGGGAGGCGAGGTGAAATACCCGTGTGGTTATAGTATTGAGTGAGTCTAAAATTGTGTGTCTTCCTTTACAAAGATTTATCCTTTTTTGACAAGAGCTAGCAACGTGGCTATGGAGTGGCAATGTGGATGGGTGTGCAACTGTCCATTCTCAGCGTTGCCAGTTTAGTGATTTTTTCACTAGATTTAGTGATTTTTGGAGTTCGACAGTGATATTCTGAAAAATAAATTCACAGAATTTTTTTTTTATGACTTTTAGTGAAATTTAAAAAACTCGAAGAATTTAGAAAGTACGGGGGCCAGCACAATAGTTTACCACAAAATGTCAAAATACTCAGTCGATTTTGAACTTAATCATTAATAATTTATTTGAAGTTTAAAATCAAATGAAGAAATTTGACAGTTTTGTATAATCTGATGTGCTGGCGACTATCCATATTGGCCACCCGTCCTCAAAATAGCACTATCTTTTTCCCACATAAAAAAACCGTAATATAACCTACCTTGGGGGCAGGAATGTTTGATTTATAGGAAAACATCGATGTCCACGGAAGAGATAATCTTATTTATCTCTTCCGTGTCGATGTCCCATACTTTTGATGTAAATTGTGTGATTGAGTGAAATAAGTTCGTATTGTTTTTATAGATTTTGTGGCTTTGCATCCTGGTACGCACGGCTACACATCAAGCTATACAAATCCAGTTTACGCTGGCCTCTTATTGTATGGGAAATCCATATAATGCGAGATCAGCTTAAACAGGATTATACAAATCCAGTTTAAGCTGATCTCGAGGTTGACCTGTGTGTATCTATATCAAAGTTAACTAGTGTTTTTTTTTTTCAATAAAAGCTTACTAGCAATGTGGGTCGCATATTACTACTACTCTTGTTAACCCCACGTATGTACTAAGCAAAATGCTTGTTTTAGGAGTGGGTTCACGTCGGCGTCGGTAGTGCAATGGTTGGATTTTAAACCAGGTACCTCATGATCGCAAGTCCGACGCCCTAGCCTATCGCCGCTTCATATTTAAACATGGATATTAAGATATTGTCATAACATAGATGTATCGATGTTTTATAGGGCATAACCGATGTTATGCCCTATAAAACGGTAGGATGTCGATACATCCCAACGGAAAAAACCTAACACGTATGTAAAGTTTGTATAACCCCGCGTTTCCACTGACGACAATACATGTTGCAAACAGCTACCTATCCCTCTCACTCTTTGAGAGTTAGATAGATGCTTGCAACATGTTTTGTCGTCAGTAGGAACGCGGAATAAGTGAGTGCTGCTACATCTGCAAAAACAATCAATCAAGATGATGAACAAATACCAGTAGAATACATTGAATTGCGCGGAAAACTTTTACAAATGGAGGTCAGTTTAACTCGGTTTTGTATAACTTGATGTGTAGTCGCGTGTACGACAATGTTGAAATTCGGCTTATGTAATGTTTATTTTCATTAATTATTATATAATATTATTTTATTACATAACTTGTGATTTCATTTTAAATTATTTAGTGAATTCTAGGGATTTATTTTAGTAAAAAAATTCCCAAATCTGGAGAAATTTCAGATCAAAACTAGTGAATTTTTTTACGACAAGATGCCAACACTGTCCATTCTAAGCAAATTAAAATCGATTCCGTCTATTGACTTGAAATATTGCTTTCGAATAAGTGAGTTTTTATAGAATCATAAAAAATAACAAAACAAAATAATAAATAAATATCCTTAATGGAGATAGACTGAGCCACAGCGAAACGAAGTTTTAGGTAGTTAAATATAATTTACCAGAGCACACCACACGCAAAGACTTGGATCTCTGATGCATTCTTGACATGAAAGCCTCGACCCGCAGGAATCTTGAGCTAAAGACGAGGGTAGTTGCAAACTTATTAACACCATGCAAAATAATATATATTTATCCAACATTGTGTCGAAAAGCTAAAGGATATACTAAAAATATATATCCATGTCTACTTGTCGCTTTGAGGATAATGTGTTTTTAAGGGGCTTGTACACGTACGAATTCAAACGACGGATCGTTTGTAAAAACAGTGTGTACGTTATTAAAAAAATGGTACTACCTTTTTTTTCCCATAGAAATCGAGCAGAGTGGACAAAGTGGTCGTGAGTGGTTGTGGCAGCCCATGAATCCTGGATTCCAAAAGCGTTGTTTAAGTTTGAACCCTTATTGTTTGTTGTGTTTCGTATGGTGATTGTGGAGTGCCGGTGCCCAATTTCTTCCTCAGTCCCCTTCCTTCTCCTTCTCCTCCCCTTCCCTTTTCCTTAAATAAGCTCGGCAACGCATCTGCAATATTTTGTTTTGCAGATGTCCATGGGCGGCAATGACTACTTACCAATATTATTCCATAAAAAAAAAAACAAAAATAAAAAATTGTTCTTTGTGTAATTTATCCACTTTCCGTACATAAGTTGAAGGTTAAGAAAGAAATCACTGCATTAAAATGTTTTTTTTTTATGTGGGCCTCACCTTAGGGTCAAGGGTTTGATGCAGAAGGCAGAACTCTTGGACAGGGCACGTACGTTCACAGTAGCAGCTCGGAGTCTGGATTTGTGCCCGGTTACTAGCAATAAGCTCGCCCCCCTATTACATGGGACCTAAACATACTAGCAAGCGTAGTGTGGGTGTACATTAGCACACCTCTGCCTAATCATTCGGGGAACACAGGCGTGATGGTATGTGATGTAAGTATGAGGGTGTACCGCACTCCAGAACCAAAAATTAAAATAATGTACTCCATTAATTTTTGTTTAAATCTGATCTGTTGTGTACTATGCTTTGACAAGAGTTTCCTGTTTTGTGGTTTAGTGACATAGTAACTATACCGTTTTCCGATTATTCGAATGTTATATATGGATATTGTGGTAGTATTACCGTTATGTTTACCTATTTGTGACATTGATGTCGATGTGTTAATATAATTATTATTGTCGTGTTTGCTGAGTCCTGGACGGGACTATCGCCCAGTATGAATCTTTCAAAAATTAACTTTTTTTATTTTTTCTTACTGGTTTTTTGTTTTAATAATGTAAAATGTGATACGGATAACTGTAGTTTTAGAACCTGCGGTGAATGCATTAGCAATGCTAATTGCGTTTGGTGTGCTGAGGTAAGTATCCTATCCTACTTCCTACTAATATTATAAAGGTGAAGATTGTGTGGATGGATGGATGTTTGTTACTCTTTCAAGCAAAAACGATTGAACGGATTTTGATAAAACTTTATAGTATTATTGTTTATACATCAGACTAACATATAGGCTTTAATTTTTATCGATATTTTGGGAAATACCCACAGGATTGTGAAAAATGTATCCCACGCGAACGAAGTCGCGGGCAAAAGCTAGTACTTGAAATATTGTTTATTTGTTCTGTACCGCTTTTATAGTTTTTAACTGACGACTGTGTTACTTCGGCGATTGTGAATTGATTCCGATGTTGTTTTTCCTAATAGAATATGGTGGCCCTGTTTGTCCCATATATTTTTTTAGTTGTCTTCTGACTGTCGGTTAATTCTTTCTATTAACTTATTTAGTAGATTGTGTATGTAGACTGCCTTATTAGTCTAGTGGTCCAAAGCGCGACTACTACGCTTGAGGTACTCGGTTCGATCCCCAGGTCGAGCATAGTGTTATTGGGTTTTTCTATGAAACTCTCAGTAGCAGCTCGGATTCTGGATTTGTGCCCGGTTAATGGCAAAAGGCTCGCCCTCTATTACGTGGGACCTAAAAACACCAGCGAAGTGTGGGTATACATTAGTACACCTCTGCCTAACCCTTCGGGGAATACAGGCGTGATGGTATGTTTACGTAACTTATTTAGTTTCGTTATTTTATCTGTCGTGTAAATTTATTTGTAAAATGCTTATTTTTACACTACTATTTTTAGACTTGATGTCATATAGACATTTGGTACATTATTTTCCCTATGCAAACTGCCTCAACAATCTCACGTGGTCAATATCGTGGCTGTTAAGCGTGAGGTCCTGGGTTCAGTTCCTAGGTCGGACTACTCCAACCAGAACTTATAGCCGTTTGCTAGAAAAATCTTTTTTTAATAAAATACTCTGTAACTGCGCAGAGTTTGTAGGTATTTCTCCTCAGTTAAGTATGACTAAAGTAATAATTTTAGGAAGCGATTGAAGATTGATGAACTATACACAGAAAACAGTATTACTGTTATTTTAGTGAAGGAAAAATACGACTGCGGGCAGGATTCGAACCTGCGTCTTCTGGGTAGGTAGATCAAACGCTACTACCGCTGAGCCACCGCGAGTTCTACCCGCAAGGACGAAATCTGCCTTCACAATTGAAAAATTCCATCAACGGTGGATAGTCCCTTTATCGAGGAAGGTTATAGGTTATTAACATCAAGCTACAACCAATAGGAGCTGAGCATAAATAAAAAATGTTACAAAAACGGGAAAAAATATTCCTTTTAAATGCAGAAAAGCCGAGAAACCTCGCGGGCGAAGCCGTGGGCGTAAAGTTATTAACTATATAAATTAGTAATACTGTTTTCTGTTTCTTCACAAGAATTGTTAAATTCTAGAAATATTGTTTTAAAGTATGTATTTCTTTTAGGATGAATTCAATGAGCGCAGATGCCAGTTCAATAGCTCTGCACTCACAAAAAAAGATTGGTGTAAATCCATTATCAACCCTCAGCCTCATAACGAAACCATTCAGGATCTTGATTTTAGCGAAAAAGGGAAAATCGTCCAATTGAAACCACAACGGATAAAAATTAAGGCACGCCCAGAGGTACCCGTTAAATTCAACGTGACATACAAACCAGCCTTGCATTTCCCACTAGACGTGTATTACCTCATGGACATATCATTTACAATGAAATTAAAAATGCATTATTTATTGTCACAAACAAAAATAATTTATGAAGACTTATTAACATATACGAACAACGTTAGATTGGGCGTCGGCAGTTTTGTTGATAAACCAGGCTTCCCATTCTATGATAGCCAGCAAAAGTAATTTATTTTTCTTCATAAGTAGTTTATAAGTTAATAAAGCTACTAAGATCAATAATATAGCGATTGCCTCGTTAGTCTAGTGGTCCCAAGCGCGGTTGCTACGCTAGAGGTCCCTGGTTTTGATTCTCAGGGCGAGCAAAGTGTTAGTGAGTTTTTTTGTGAACCGCCCCCTATTACGGGGCTTAAACATACCGGCGAAGTGTGGGTTTACCTTAACGCCCTTCGGGGAATATAGGCGTGATGTTATTATTGCTTTCATTTCATTCTGTAAAAAGGATGGCGGTTCATGCCTAATTATAATTTTAGTCACAAATCTGCTGCAATCAATTGATAATTTGTAACAGATAGGTATTTACTTAGCAATTTTTAATGTGAATCATGAAAAATATTAATTATCAATTGGTCTGATCGTTGAGATTATAGAACCGTATTAATGAAGAATTAAATTATAAGACTGATTTCATAAGATCAGGAATAATTGTAGGAATTAATGTAGCTTTTTCGTATTATATCTAATAATGATTTTATCACATTTCAAAATACTAATTTGTAAGTCTTCCCATTACTTTTTTCAGCTATATTAGCCACGCTTTTAAAAATCATGTATCGTTAACGAGCAATATGTCAGTATTCAATGAAAGCATGAAAAATATTAAGTTCGGGGCTAATTACGATGATCCGGAAGCTGGATTGGATGGCTTGATGCAAACGATGACATGCGAAGATGAAATAGGATGGAGGAAAGGTGCGAGGCGTATTATTTTACTGTGCACAGATTCGACATACCATAGTGCAGGTGACGGTAAAATTGTAGGCGCCATCAAACCGCACGACATGCAATGCCACTTGGAGGATAACTTATACACTATGGCGTTGACATATGACTATCCATCCGTTAGCCAGATAAACAAAATAGCAGCAGAGAAGAACTTTAAAATAATATTTATTATTTCACGAAACAAACAAACAGGGGTAGGTTTGAGGAAATACTTAGTATTAAATATTGTTCTATATATGGTCACACCAAGGAGGAAATTTAATAAATTACACCTATTATTATATATGTTTTAACTGTATCGTTGTTTTAACCATGTTCTTTAGTACTTGCCTGAAGAAGAATATCAGGCGTTAACCGGGCAGATATTAGGAGCCAAATATGCAAAGTTGGAAGACCAATCGGACGTCCTGAGAATCATCAAAGAAGCTTATGAGGTAAGAAATATTGTACTTAATCATCATCTTTGTCATCCATGTGGGGTGTTAGGCATAGTCCTCCTTCAAGCTCTATGCGATTTATCTCTATCTTGTGGTGTGGTGTGTATCTTGTGGTCCGTTCTGGCCGGGCCACCGATTATTCTCATAAATTTAAAAAAGAGACTGACTAACATAACATAACATACCATCACGCCTGTATTCCCTGAAGGGTTAGGCAGAGGTGTACTAATGTACACCCATATTTCGCCGGTATGTTTAGGTCCCATGTAATAGGGGGCGAGCCTATTGCCATTAACCGGGCACAAATCCAGATTCCGAGCTGCTACTGGGAATTTTATAGAAAAACCCAATAACACTTTGCTCGACCTGGGGATCGAACCCAGGACCTCAAGCGTAGCAGTCACGCTTAGGACCACTAGACTAATGAGGCAGACTAAAGAGACTGACTAATTTCAATATTTTAAGACTAGTTTCGAACAATAAGCGATTAATTTTCTAACTAATCAGAATTTAAATCGGTGATGGTGGCCCAACCAATGAAGATACCCATGACATTAACACACGCCATAAAAAAAGACTATACTTACCACCCTCTAGAACTAAGATGCTAAATGAAAGTCCATACTACATGGCTGTTAAAATATTTAATAAATTACCAAAAAGTATCAAAACTGAAAAAAAACCTACATTATTTAATAAAATGTTAAAGCAATATTTAATTCAGAAATGTTTCTATTCAGTTACAGAGTACTTAAATACTTAAACCATTTGCCATACTTGCGCATGTACCCATTTGTTATTATTAATATAGAACATAAATATTTAAGTTTACTAATTAAGTGATGTTACTAACTTTTAATAATTGATAGGTATTCTAATTCAGAAATAATAATTTATAATTCATAATATTACTTATACATAACATAATTTAATAAATAAATACACTTTGTTATTAGAGTTAATAATTTAAACAAATAGAAATATTAAATAATTCGTATAGCCCTCCATATTGCAATGCTTGCAAAAGGCCGCTAAGTTATAAGTTCACTAAAATGTAATGTAACACCTTAATGTACACTTAGTAAGCAATAAATCTTTGAATCTTTGAACCAGAAAAAGCCCCACGTGTTGCTATGCCATTTGTTTTCATATTGTGGTCCTCACTGACAGGTTGAACTTGCAAGATTCATTTACATTGGACCAGTCACTTTGCTTGCTTGGTCATAAAAAATCGTTAATCGTTAATAACGCCTTTATAAGTCAAAATATGTTACCGATCAATATGTTACTTATAAAGGCCTCATTAACGATGGTACCTACTTCCAACGTCAAAATCTGTTTTCTTTTCAGGAATCCGCAAGATATATAAAATTACAAGCAGTTAACCCACCACCTTCTGTCCAATTAGATTTCGACCAAGATTGTAACTCAAAAGTAACTAGAAACTGTGAAAGTACACATACTCAATCTATAGTGACTATTCCCACTACCCTCAAAATAAAGTCATGTCCATCTAGTGAGCCGCTGAATTATGAGGTCCAGCTAGGACCTATCGGACTGGATGAAAAACTCACGATAGACTTGGAAATGGACTGTATATGCGAGTGTGAGAGGACACGCGGTGAGATCAATTCCAGATGCAATAACGCCGGTGTTTTACAATGTGGTGTTTGTAAATGTAACACAGGAAGGTAACGCTAAAGATCATACAATCATACCATTACGCCTATTTTTAACCCCCAACGCAAAAACGACGGGATGTTATAGGTTTGATGTATCTGTGTGTGCGTGTCTGTCTGTGGCCTCGTAGCTCCCGAATGGATGAATCGATTTGGATTTAGATTTTTTTGTTTGAAAGGTGAATTAGTCGGGAGTGTTCTTAGCTGTTTGTATGAAAAATGGGTCGAAGGGTTTGGCAGAGGTGTATTAACAATCTTGTACACTCATATTCGCTGGTCCATAGGTAATAGTGGTCGAACCTATTGCCATTAACCGAGCACAGATCCAAACACCGACGAGATGATGAGAATTTCATAGAAAAAAAACCAATAACACTTTGCTGGACCTGGGAATTAAGCCTAGGACCTCTAGCATTGCAGTCGCGCTTAGGATACTAGCCTCATGAGGCAGTCTCAAAATAATGAGTCTGACTAAAACTGTCTGCACGACTGATGCCTTATAGGTCTTGGGTGCGATTCTCGATTCAAGCAAAGTGTTATCGGGTAACTCGAAGGATGGATTATAAGCTGGATGAACGCGAATAGGATCGCTTTAAACATACCGGAGAACTGTGGTGGTAGATTAGTACATACACCTCTGCCTCGTCAGGAATCACATGCGTGATGGTATGGTAAAATAAATTAAAAATATCTTAAAAAAATATAAAAGTAATATTATCTCTAAAGCGCCTTGTCAAATTTGTTTGACAATTTTTTTGGTCAAACTTCACGTTTTCATAGTACATAGATTGTATGACACGTAAATTTGACAAAAAATTTGATCGTTTAAGCGCCCTGTAAACGATCAAATTTGTTTGACAAATTTACGTGTTTGTCAAATTATTTGATAGTGTGCAGCTGTGTTTGACGCGTTTGTCAAACAATCTACTAAGAAAACGTGAAGTTTGACCAAAAAATTTGTCAAACAGATTTGATCGTTTACAGGGCGCTTTAGACAGTTTCAAGTGGGTGTGTATAATTTGGTTGGATATTTTGTTTTCGCTACCGACTGCTGAAACTGGTTTAGACATTATCTTTATTTATTTTTTGAAGGCAGTTTTCAAAATTTTGATTTATCATATCTACACCAAATCGGTTCGCAATTGACGGAGAAGTCAGTGAACTTACATAAAAAAATACATATAGCCAAACATAGAACCTGCTTTTTTGAAGTCAGATAAAAATACCTATATTGCTTAAATATAACTCACTAATTATGATGTAAACTAAGTTATAAAAGCACACTAATAGAAAAGAAAAGAATAGAGAACAGAAATTATTTTGCAAATATGGGTACAATATGAAGTTACTATTTAATCTTATTCTATATCCTAAAGCTACGGCGTCAACTGCCAATGTGATGGCACATCATCGGATATAAAGGACATGGAAAAATGTAAACTGAATGTAAACGATACGAATTACTGCAGCGGAAAAGCAGAGTGCAGGTAAAATATATTATATTTAACTACCGCGCTTAGACACGGAAACTGGTTTCCAAATTCAAAGAACGGATCTATTAAAAACTTTAAATTTCTTTTCATCTAGATGCGGAAAATGTGAAACGTGTGAAAAAGGATTTTCTGGAGATTTTTGCGAGTTTAATGATAATTCGTGCCCCAGATTAAACAATCAGTTATGCTCCGGGAATGGCAATTGTACTCGAGGACACTGTGTATGTAATGCGCATTGGACTGGGAACGACTGCAGCTGTAGTGATCTTAACGATGACTGTTATGCACCATATTCGAATGAGGTAGAGGATTTACACAAATTTTAAATGGCAGTGGAAATCATTAACTCTTCAGATTTATTAACTCATGGCCCAGAGTGCACTGAGGCTGTTACTTAACATGTTAATGAATTTTTAATAGTACTAACCTTTTAAGGGCTCAGCGAATATGATACCTATATGTAGCAAGATGATTGAATATAATGTACGTTTATGTTTCTTTGATAAATTTATTTTCTTAAACCAATTTATTTCTAGGTCTGTTCTGGAAACGGCATATGTCGTTGTGGCATGTGCGTTTGCAAAGCATTACAGGAAAATAGTAATGAAACGTATTCGGGAGTATTTTGCGATGATTGTGAAGAATGTGCTGAAAAGCGATGCAAAGAACTTGAAGATTATGCTTACTGCTATTACGAAAATATGGAAAACAGACAAGTTTGTGACAAAAAATATAACGTGACATCGTCAAAATTAGATGTTACTTTCATGAACAAAACTGAAATCAATGGTCCTAAATTGTTTATAGCTAAACGGTGTAAGAAAGAGTTTGACAATGGCACATGCATCGTTTTCAAGTACCATTACGATAATCATAAATTGAAACTTACGATCCAAAAGGAATTGGAGGACCCATCCGTGGCTAATATTTGGAGTAAGTTATTATTTACACTAGTCTTTTTCTCACCGATACATCAAATATTGGTTTATGATATTCAGTGCAAAAACAACCCGTGTATACTCATTTGTCTAGTGCTCCCAAGCGTGACTGCTGCGCTAGAGACCCTCGGTTCAGGTCGAGCAAATTGTTAAGAGCTTTGCTTATTATACGTTTTATATTTTTATGAATCAGAACGTTATTTGGCTGTGCATAGATAGATCAGGGCAATTAGGATAAACGATTTTAGTTTATACTTAAATAAAATTGGAAATTAATATTCATGGCAACATGGCAAAGCTGCCAGTTTTCTGGGTAAGTTGCCAGATGACAGCAATGTGGAGGAGTGCGTTAACGCCTGGGCGGGACAATTTGAAAAATTGAAAATAATAATTAGAATGTTAAGTGTTTATGACCATTTGACTGCCAAGTCAAAGGTCTCGAGTTCGAATACAAGGCACGCACCTCTGACTTTTCGAAGTAATGTGCGTATTAACAATTAATTATCACGCGCTTAAACGGTGAAGGAAAAACATCGTGAGGAAACCTGCATGCCTGAGAGATTTTCTTGACGGCGTGTGAAGTATGCCAACCCGCAGTAGGCTAGCGTGGCGGACTATAGCCTAATCCATCTCGTACTGAGGGGAGACCCGTGCCCAGCAGTGGGACAATGTAATGGGTTAATGATGATGATGATATTAGTTACTTTAGGTACCTAATTTAGCAAAATGTTAGAATATCCCGTACTTACGCTAGTAACATAAAAAAAACAATGTTGCATTGTGTACGCACGTCTACACATCAAGCTATACAAATCCAATATACGCTAGCCTTGCATTGTACTATAAGCTAGTATACAGTAAATATACTGGATTTGTATAGCTTCATGTGTGGCCGTGTGTACATTTTGCTAACAAATTTTATATTGATTGAATGCTTTCCAGAACGTTTTCTTACAATATTTTTTTTCAGTTGCTGCGGCTTCTTCGATCGGGCTAGTCCTGTTAATTGGTATAATAACGGTTATCATTTGGAAGATTCTTGTGGATCTACATGACAGAAGAGAATACAATAAATTCAAGAGTGAGGCATCGGCTGCTGGTTACGATATCTCCTGCAATCCTTTATACCAAGGACCTGCTCATACTTTTTCGAATCCCATGTATGAACAATAATCCTAGCACCACAAATTATCTTTTACAGTAAGAATATAAACAATGTTATAAATAGTGTTAATATAAGGAAAACCATAGCTTTGTAAATGCTCATTGACAACGCATGACCTGATGAATATAAATGTGACATGGGCTTTAATTTTTTATTTTAGTTCTTCATACAAAATCGTCAACCCGTAACAAATATTAAAAAAAAAAAGAAAATAACAACCTATTAAGGATTAATTAGCAGACAGAATAAAGAGTCGAGAATCATGGTATTTTTTTTATAGTCTGAGATAAAGACAAAGTTTCATTTCGATACGTCACTTTAGAAATAGGTCAAAATGTATTTCTAAGATTTAATTAAATTTTTCGTTGGTCTCAAGTGAAATTAAGATCCATTATAACGTTGGTCGTCAAAATACGTCGTTGGGTCTTCGTCATATTTTTACGGGGAAATAAAAAAAACTGTCAGTAGTTTTGCTTACCAAGATAGAATGTTGAATGTACGTGCATTGATCCTATGTTAAAACCTTATGTCCCGTAAACAAATGTACTGAATTTGTTATAGAGACCTGCAGTTAGTTTATATATCCACAACTCGCATGTGCTTCTTCTCAGAATGAGAGGGTAAAGT
The DNA here is from genome assembly GCA_958496365.1 of Subacronicta megacephala. Lineage (NCBI taxonomy): Eukaryota > Metazoa > Arthropoda > Insecta > Lepidoptera > Noctuidae > Subacronicta > Subacronicta megacephala. The sequence continues at coordinate 13,107,546 of OY292515.1, forward strand.
ATATTCTGCTCATAGAATAGTCTAAACTAACCTACAGCAGATGTCTTTGGATATTGAAATAATATTTATAATCACTGTATAAAATTTATACTGTGATATAATAACAGTCAGGGACAGGACACAAAGTTGTCCCTGTATATTATAAAAAGTAGAAGTTAATGTAATTAACTTGTGATTAAATCAATTAGCTAATGAATATTTTGGTTGTTGAATGTTTAAATGAAATTACATTTAATGCGTTGACAACGCATGACCTGATGAATATAAATGTGACATGGGCTTTATTTTTTTATTTTAGTTCTTCATACAAAATCGTCAACCCGTAACAAATATTTTAAAAAAAGAAAATAATAACCTATTATTTAGCAGACAGAATAAAGAGTCGAGAATCACGGTATTTTTTTATAGTCTGGGATCATGGGATATAGACAAAGTTTCATTTCGATACGTCACTTTAGAAATAGGTCAAAATGCACTTTTGAGATATTATTACATTTTTCGTTGGTCTCAAGTGAAATTAAGATCTATTATAACGTTGGTCGTCAAAATACGTCGTTGGGTCTTCGTCATATTTTTACGGGAAAATAAAAAAATCTGTCAGTAGTTTTGCTTACCAGAGATAGAATGTTGAATGTACGTGCATTGATCCTATGTTAAAACCTTATGTCCCGTAAACAAATGTACTGATTTGTTATAGAGACCTGCAGTTAATTTATTCATTCACAACTGGCATTTGCTTCTTCTCAGAATGAGAGGGTAAAGTATATTCTGCTCATAGAATAGTCTAAACTAACAGCAGATGTCTTTGAATATCGAAATATGATTTATAATCACTGTATAAAATCTATACTGTGATATAATGTTGTGTAATATTTAACTTCGAGCGAATCAGTCAGGGGCAGGACACGAAATTGTCCCTGTATATTATAAAAAGTAGAAAATAATTTAATTAACTTGTAATTAAATTAATTAGCTAATGAATATTTTGGGTGTTGAATGTTTAAATGAAATTTCATTTAAATTTTCATATTAGAATAATAAAACTGTAGTTTTGTTTTAATGCAAGAATATGTTATGTTTTATTTTAATATTATCACGTTAATAATGAAATAAAAAACAACAATAATTTTAACATTTAATACAAAAATTTGTTAACAGCATCCCTCGCGTAAGTGGAAATAAATTATATAAATAAAATAAATATATAAAAATAAATTAAAAACCTTTACAAATTTCGTTACAAAACATTCACAGCAGCACACCGACGCCGTGTATGTGAAATTATATAAAATTTCATTGTTCAATAGAACGGTTTCGATAAATATCTTTATCATCATGTAGCTTAAAAAATGTTTCAGTGTCCTTTCAATATATCGTTTCTGAAGGTAAAAAAGTAACTCCGGTCTTTCGTCAAATCCTTGAGTTCAGAATTTGACATTCTGTACGGTACCTAATAGGTTGGGTGCAGAATGCCCGATTCCGTTTCGATGTCCATTATATTTTATTTTTTGGCAAAGCGAAGCGGCTGCCGTTCGTGCGTTCGTCGCAGCCGAGTCGGAGGTTCATCGTTATAAAGTCTCCTCTCGCGACGTTCTTCGACGTCCAGTCTTGCAAGAACAGCCTGAGAAATTGTTAAAATGTTTAACAAATCCGTTGGGGGAAATAAAATAGAGACCATTTTATGTGATTTTTCCCGTTTTACACAAGATATTCTTAGGTATTTCGCAACCAACATAAGGAATTGGCTGAAGAGGCTTGAATGCTGTTCGAAAAATAACACAGAAATACACGCAGACATAGTGATATTTTGGGGCATGAACCTAGAGTTGGTATCCGAACTATGGCAACAGATAGAACCGCTGAATAATATATGGAAAAATACATCAGTAGCTGACAAAGTAGTCAAGTAGCTTCAATTAGTTTACCCGGTTGGTTTCGATTCTTGTGCGGCGGGTTCGAAGGCCGAGGTTCGATATTTCGGGGCCGAGGTCCCCTGCGGAACGCCGGCCACCGACTTCTACGTTGCAGTTCTGAGTATTGCAACCACAACTGCAACAAATGATCGTAAGTAATAGAAATTCAATTGAACCAGTGCAGCAACACGGAAATTGACTGTATTATTAGTTATTATTTAACCTTTTGAACGCCATTGTCACATATATGTGACAAACGAAATCTTACCCTGAACGCCAACGTCACAAATATATGACAAAATATACGTCGCACCATATTATGAAATAAACAATTTAATCATTACTTTAGTGTGTTTTCACTACCTTGTGTAATTTGACAGAAAAAGTGGCCTGGCGTCAGGGGTACGGCGATACGTTTATACTCTGGCGTTCAAAAGGTAGGAAACGTTAAATATCGAAGTTACATTAGGTCTATGCTATACGTCGCAGAGGAATGACAACGGGCTTCTATGACCCCAGCTAAAAGTGGTAAGGTGGAACACACGTGGATTTAGTCGGTAGGTCTTCTGGGCATGGGTCTCCTCTCAGAATGAGAGGGGTTAGGCTATAATCCAAATATGATATATCGTGTGTGTATGTACATCTTTGTGTATGGGTATAGGCATGTTGATTTTTTTTTTTTTTTTAAAAAAAAAGCTTACTAGCAATGTGGGTCACACATTACTAGTAATCTTGTTAACCCCTCGTGCTAAGCTAAATGCTTGTGTTACGAGTGGGTTCACGTCGGTAGTGCAATGGGTGAGTTTCGAACCGGCAACCACATGATCGCAAGTCCGACGCCCTAGCCATTAGGCTACCGCCGCTTTTTAAATTAGGTTAAGTAATAACGACAAATATGGAAAGCATCACTTGACGAGACGACTTGACTTGAGGAGAGGTCCTGTTAACTGTGTATGTATATGTGGTTGACACATTGTTGTACGCCATGACAGCATCGACCATTATTATGTGGTATTTTTTCTTCAATTGTAGAACCAGTATTTAGTTAGCAAACTAGAGAAAGAAAGATGTCGCATTTGGTAGTAAAAAGACGTGAAACTCAATGTTCAATACATACGCGTCTTTCTCAGCAGCAGCAGTAGGGGGTGGCATTGGCAGTGGTGGTGTGAAGTTGACTCCCAAATCAGGACTGCAGCCTCGAGAACCAGTCGGCGTGCTGCGGCAGACGGCCTCTCTCACCTCTTGTAGGCGACGCCGTTCTTCAGCCACCTTCCGGTCCAATTCCGCAACTGCATTCAATGACACCTTTGAGGCTGGACGATTCTTGGGCGCCATTCATATTTGGTTTTGTGCAAATTGTTTATCGTTTGTTAGAATGTATATAATCGACGAACAATTTGCGAAAACCACAGATCAAATAAAAAGTTAAGCTGGAACTTTGAGAACAAAGAAGTGAGGCCGGTTAAAACTACGCCTTGCCGTGTACAAAACACAATTACACGCATGTGTTAGTTAACTACGCCTTATCTTGTCAGTCGAGCTTTCGATAGCTCGATAGCTCGACTGACAAGATAGGGCGTAGTTTCGGTATACGTGTATGCATGTAATTGTGTGTTGTACACGGCCTCGTGTAGTTTTAACCGGTCTCACTTCTTTGATCGCAAAGTTCCATCTTAACTTTTTATTTGACTAGCTTTTGCCCGCGACTTCGTTCGCGTGGAATAGTTTTTCCCCAATCCCGTGGGAATTTCCCAAAATATCGTTATGATTTAAAGCCTATATGTTATTCTGATGTATAAACAATAATACTGTAAAGTTTCATCAAAATCCGTTCTGTAGTTTTTGCGTGAAGGAGTAACAAACATCCATCCATCCATCCATCCTCACAAACTTTCACATTTATAATATTATATTAGTAGGATAGGATCTGAGGCGAAAACCAAAAATAAATATATCATGGTGTCTCATGGCAGTCAGAATTGCGATAGTACCTAACTAACTTATTGACATGTGAGTACTAAAGCTTTTGGCAAAATTTACAATTTACACTACGATTTCTACGCAAAAGTTTTAGTAATCAGTCGTGAATAGTCGATGTCTCAATTCTTACTACTCCAGAATGTGCATGTGTGTAATGTGGGTATTTTCCCATTATTAGTAGCTCAGAGTTTCGATTTGTGCCCGATTTGAAGCAATAGGCCCCCTTAGTGCATGGGACCATGAGTGTACACTCATATACAGAGTTAGTTTTTGTTTACTTTCACTGGCTAACTATGAGATTACTCCTTTGTGAATAACAGACATAATGGTATGTTAGGTGCAAGTTATAAGCTGGACAAAAGTCGAATGATAAATGCTGAATAAAGAAAGAGAGATAATAAAATTTTAGAGTAAGTCGACATGACTAGTATATAATTTTGTTTTGAGATTTTTTTAAGAACTATACTTAAGTTAATTAAGTCGTAAATTTATCTCGCCAAACAAATCGTCCACTTATTATACCGTTCGTTACAAATGTAGACATGATTTGACCCTTAAGGTTAAATTTAGTTTATTTCTGTGGACAAAGGAAGGAAAAACTGAATAAATAACTCACTGTGTTGCTGCGCATTTCGTTGCTTACTCATCAGTTCGTTTTCCAAAGAGTCTATCCTCTTTTGAAGAGCTTCTTCTTTGGACAGCTTCGACTTCCACGTACGACAAACTTTTAGATGGAGAAATGACAGTTCTTGGGCGTCTAAGGCTTGTAGACCGTCAAGCTTAAAAGGTCCCTGAACGTAAGAGAATAACTAAGCAATCCGATAAAAGGTAAAATAGGTTTAACCATAGCACACACGGCTACACATCAAGCTATACAAATTGATGTGTAGCCGTGCATACATTGCAGAAATGGAATACTAATAGGAACAATCTAAAAAATATTAAACGAAATGCTAGCAGGTACTGAGACAACGCTTAGGTAAAATACAGAAACATCCATGAGCTATGGGGCTTCAGCGTTCACCTATTACAGATTGACGGAAAATGAGTGACTGAAAATGAGAAAAAAGAGTCATTCTTACGTCTATATTCCCATTCAGAATCTTATTGGCTATGTATTTCATATATGTGTGTTCAGCCATTTTGCGCTGTTCGACGTCAACTTGCTCGAATATGTTGCGTATAGTATCCGATATGTTTACGTCTAGAGAGCACGTACAAGGACCATTCGAGCGACACTTTGGTTTTACGTTAAACGCTTCTACCGTCGTCTTTGTCAACATCTTCGTCTCCCCTCGACATTTTCTTCGTCTTTTCGTTTCAGGTGATGTTATTTTTATTGGTACCTTGACACAAAATTGATTTAAAATTATTAAATAGAATTATAATGTTTAATGTTCTTTATGTACTGCTCAATCAATATTTACTGTTAAACTACTGGTATGTTATTAAAATATGAATTAGCGAACAGGTCCGTCAAATAAATATATAAAATATTCTGGGGGCCTACCATGAACTTTTAAAATATCTGCCAAGTACAGGACAGGCCAACTATGCAGGTCAACCTGACAGGTTTTCTATTTGTACCATGAACAATTCAAACTGCCCTGCAATGCATCAACTTCAGACCTGCTACACTAAAGCTGTCCGGTTCGCTTTAATATAAATAAACGTTCTGAAATACGCTTTCGCATTATTATCGGTTTTACGGTTTTAAGGAAGTTATGATAATTATTTCAAAATACTGTTTTTATGAGAGTGATACTTCTACAGACACTAAGTTTTGTTGCAAAACATTTTAAGTTATCATGATTTAAATGTTAAAGACCCTTGTCAATACTTAAAACACTTAGCATACAAGCAACTAAAATAAGGGCTGTTTTCGAACGAAGCTTTAAGTACATACGAATCAAATAATTTCTTATGCACAATTTACGAGATCATAATATCTTCTTGTGTGGTGTGGTGGATTTTTTTTAAAATTTTTTGAACACTCGTAAGAAGGTAGTTTCTTCATAGCAGACAATTGTATCGTGTTCGTCGTTGTGAGTGGTAAAGGAAATATCAAATTAAGTTATTAGAAACGTTGTGTGAATTATAAATAATCACAAGAACATTGCAATGGGCTACAACTTATGTGGTGGATACGGAGATGGTGGAAATTTGGAATTCCATTGTTGGTGGTGCTATCAAATATTATAAAGGCTGGGCAGACAACAATTAATATATTATATTCTGGTAAGTACATCTTAATTAAGTACCAACTCCATTTTCTGGATTTTAGTGAAGAGTTTATCACTGATATTATCGATATCTTACTCAAGAAATCAAGTAAGTAATTCATCTTCATCACACATCGACAATGAAAGGAAAATATAATACTTTTATTCTGTCTAAAATTTTAAATAATGCTACAATAGTATGTAATGCACTAAGTCATTTTTACTTTAGGTTATTCTTACAAATTAAAGAAAACAGGTCAATAAAAGCTACTTTTATACGGCTGCTAAATATGACTGCAGGGCAGTTCAATTTCAAGTGCTCTAATGTCAAAAATGAGTTGATGGTAAAGCTCTTTGCAGGTCAGCCCGCTGAAATGTTGTCACGTGACCGCTCGCCGGCTTAAGTCACGTGACCGCTGGCTGGCCGGTTATTTGATGTGCTCATGGTACAAAATAACATGACAGTTCACTTTCCGTCTAAAATTGACCTGCTATAAGAGTTTATGGTAGGCCCCCTGTTTTATGTGCCAATAAATAAATAACTCTACCTCATCAAATGACACACTAATACAATCTTGAGCTTTCGTTTTCAGAGCTCTATTTTCTTTTTCTAATTTATCCGCCTTTCTCATTGCTTCGATACTCATCGTTCGTAAATTTTCTACTTCGTTCTCATGTAGTTTAATAATGTCTTGTAGAGTTTCTTCGTGTAGACCTTGTATGCTCTTTACGCCTTGGTTGTGTTCATTAATTATGCTTTTTATGTTGCTGTCGTATTGCACCTTGATAGCTTCAATTTTTTTCTTATAATCTTTTTCAATATTTTCGAGCGCCCTTGTAAGAGAGCTTATTTTATTTTCATAATCATCATTAATATCTAATTTAGCCATTATACTACGTTCAGTATAAGACTTAGGGTGACTTTTTTCACTCGATTTACTATTAGTTGAATTGGTTTTATATTCATTAGATGACATTTTAAATTCACTTAGTCTCGATGGGCTAGAATCTGTCTTCTCCCCTATCTTTACTAGATTAAATCTTTCATCACTTCTACTTTTTCTTAAATCTTTTGCAGTATAGTATTTTACCGCATCGGGATCGACCTCACCTTGCACGGTGCCCATGATATATTCCAGTCCAAAGTTTTGTCTTTTACCAGACCCGGGGATAATCTGATCTTGTTCAGCTTTAAGTAAGAGAACATCAGCCCCTACTCTGGATAATTTGTGATGAGATTCACTATCGAAAGGTGTGGAAAGAGTCGTTTTTTTTCTAGAAACTTGGGAATATTTTTGTTTTGATGTACCGCTATCAGTTTCAACAGCTTTTGTTTTCATGATTTCAGGTCTCACTGTATCCTCGTCGGAACCCACTGCTAAAGAATTATATGAGCCTAAGTACTGGTTATCATCGTTAGATAACGTCGGCAACGAAGGAGTGCCATGCTTTATAATCTTATTACCTGCCCCGTCATTAATTTTAGTATCTGAGTCAGAAAGTCGTTTAGGTGAAGAATAAATTGCAAGAGTATATGAATCTAATGATTTCTTATCACCATCTGAGGTCGTCACTATTGAAGGACTATCTATTCCAACTCTAGGTAAATTAATTTTCAACTTTTGTTTCACGCTGTCATCCTCAAGGTTTTCTTCATTTTCTTGATACGTAAATGAAACATTTTCAACATGACTTGTAGGATGGTTAATCTCAACATTTTTTCCTTTATTTGTAGGATGAACTGTTACCGCTTCAACTACAATCTCCGAATGGCCCTTGCCTGGCCATGTTCCTTTTGTCTGTACTTTATTAGTAGTATTATTATTATTATAACTGCTTTCACTATCTTTGTAAATAACAAAAAGATCCTTGTCTGTTGACTTATCTGATGTGGATCCACCGTAAGTTTTACTGTCTTTATACTTAGTGACTATATTACTATCTGTATCATAACTTTCCCGCGTTGCATATCCAGTTGACTTTTCTTGGCTCTGGGATGGCATTTTAGCACTAATGACATTTTCGGACCCATCATTTCCTTTTGAGGAATTTGTATGCATTGATTGTCTGTTGTAAATGTCAATTAAATTAGTGCTTTGAGTTTTTGCATTAGCAAATTTTTTTCCTGATTTACGTGACTTTTTATGGGGACGGTCGCTGGTAGTTGGTTTATGTTCAAGTTTTTCATCATCAGTGAAGCAAGAAATAGAATATTGTTCTAATCTGCCTGGACTTAGTCTTTTCATCTTGTAATCTACATAACTGCTTTTTACCACATCAAACTTTGGTTCTACACTTGCGGATAATACCTGAACCTCATTTAATAAGTGAGGGTTAAGTTTTATTTGTAGTTCAGTGTGTTTTTTATCTAGAGGTGGTTTGTTAATTTCCATCATGCTGTCAATATGATCGACATTTTTGTCTTTTGTATCAGTCGCTTCTGTTCTATACTTTTTTTCTGTTTGAGTAGGCAATAATTCCTTTTCCGTTTGACTTTCCGTATTTCGGTAAATATAATTTACTTGAGTCTGCGTTCCGATATTGTGGTTCGATAGTTTCTTCAGATCGTCTAATTGTTTTTGCAGTTCAGCTACTTCCTTAGACTTCTGCTGCAAATCTGCTTTTATATCTTCGGTTGTTTCCAAAAGTTTGTTCTTATCTTCAGTCATATTTTGCAACTTTTCTTGTAATTCACCTATCTTTTCTACAGAATTTTGATATAGACCTTGAAGAGTTTGAAGTTCGTCTTTTAATTTAGAAATGTAATCTTGAGTTGATTGATTAATTTTATCAATTATCAGTTTTTGATTTAATATTGTTGCTTCTAAATCTTTAATTATAACTTTGTCGTTAGCTATTTGCTTTTCAAGTTTGTCTTTAAAGTCAAGCAATTGTTTTTCCATATTTTGTCTATCTATGATTGCATCCTCTTTTTCACTTATAATTTTTTGTTTCTCCCTTTCAACTATTTTCTTCGCTTCATCGGCTTTACTTAAAAGCAGCTGAGAAGATGTTTGTACTTTATATAACGTCTGTTCTAGTGATGAACTCCTAGAAGTTCTGACATCGAGAGATTTTCTGATCCTATCCAATGAAGATAAAATTTCTTCAATATCACAATTATTTGGCGCTAAGGCACTATCACCAACAGCTTTTAGCTCTAGCTGCTTGATGTCAGTCACGATGATCTCTCTTTCATTTTGTAAGTGTTTTAATTGAGATACAAATTTATGTTTATCACGTGAGGTTTCTTCAGATTTTACTTTTGTTATTGATAATTGATCTGATAACATGGAATTTTCATGCTGGAGTTTTGCCAATTCCATCTTCATGTTATGTGTTGCTCTTGAATCTAAAAAATATTTTTATAAATTTATTTTATTTGTCAAGAAATACACATGTTTTATAATTAAAGTCTTAATGATAGAAACACCAACTGAAATAACAATAATATATTTAAAGAATATCTGCGTAGAGTGAAATCTAAAAGAAAATATTAGTAGCACTCACGGTGGGCTTCCATATTTTTCAAAGAATCGATCTTCTGAAAACTAAAGTCTTTCATTTGTTCACCGGTATCAATAACTTCATCTAAACTACCATGAAGTCTCCTTACTTCTTCTTCTAGTTCATTGATATAGTTTTGTAGAGTAGCTATTTTATCATCTCGAGCCATAACATCTTCACTTAGATTGGAGATAATATTCTCCTAAAATATAAACAATATGATAAATTAGATTTTTTATTAATTCATTCATCTTTCAACAGTCAACATTCTCCTCACATGGAGTTGTTATTTAGGCACTTTCCTAAGGAAATTCAAGCCGTAATGAGGTAAACTGTAATGATTGATGTGATGACGTTCATGGTATTATAAAATTAGAAATTGCAAAATGTAATTTTAATATTAACTTCTCATGAAAAGATAAGGTATAACTTGAGACGTGAGTAAAATCTCTTGAGAAAATTGGTGAACACACAAATATTTTTAAACATAATCATCGCCTTTTCGGGCAGCTTTTCTTAATAGTTGTTATGAATATTAAAAAATAAAAGGTCGTACATCAATAAACGAATATCAAGAACAAATTCAGGTCTGAAATCATTTAAAAATATTAAAGTTTTATTAAGTCTAGAATTAAATTAATATTCCTATTATAATAAAATTCCAAAAGAAATAAAATTGTTATTTAATATTAATTCCTTTAAAAACAAACTTTATAAATGGCTGAATGAACATAACTTTTATGACATTAAGGATTTTTTTGACATTAAACTATAATACTCAAATAATTAAAATGACATTCTGTATTTAACTTTATTAAACAACTTTATTATTTACGAATAGGACATTTTAATTTTGTAATTGTGCGTGAGGTTAATATTTTTATTTTCTTACATTATAATTATTATAATTATGTAATGAGTAATGACTTAGTGTATTGCGGAAAATGTTTTATAATTTTGACATTTTATGTTGTAACTGTTTTTTGCATTGGCCTGAATTCCATTACTCAGGTTACCTATTAGCTCTAAGTATTTTGCATGCAATTGATACAAACTTTGTATAGCTAAACATGTGGACTTATAATAATATCCAACTGTAACAACTTTATACCATGTTTAAGGCAAATAAAGACTTATCTTATCTTATCTTATACCAGATTAAAAAATATTTTTTTAAGGGACTAATACTAAAAATTTATATATATTATCACTTCAGTAAGCAAAGGATACAGATTGAAATTCATTATGCAAATATCCCTTAATTTTAAATTGCTCACAATTTTGTGTTTCTGGAATAGGTATATTAGATAGGTACTTACTGACTGCTCTAATCTATCAAGTAAATCCCTGATCTTTTTTTGGTTATTAAGCTTTTCTTGCCTCATCGTTTCGATTTCCATTAAAATATCTTGATAAGAATCTACAGGGACGTTGGATCTTTTGCTCAGCTGTAAAAAAAGATGAAGTTGTAAATTTTAAAAAGAATACTGTACATTTAAAGGTGAGGGCTAACGCAAATGATAAACAAATTTAGATTGTAATGAGCTGAGATGTCGTCCGTTCTATGTATCTCAATATATTATTTGTAAGAATGGTTGTTTTCATATTCTCTAATATATATTTTTTTAATAAGTTTTATATGCTTTAAAAATATATTGTATTTTTTAAGGTGTCTCACCTCAGCCCGTGCGCCTATCAAAGCATTCTCTAAGACCTCGCTATGTGACTGTAAGATTTGACTATGACTATGTAATTCACAGTTCTCTTGCTCCTTCTTCTTAAGATCAGCAATTTGTAAGCTCAGTTCGGTTTGTAACTTTTCTTTTTCTAATTTCATTTGGTCATGTGCACTTTTCAGTTTTTCGAATTCTGATTGTAATGTTTCATAATGTTTAATTTTATCCACTAAAATACCACTTTCTTTTTGTAATACATTTAGTTTGGCTTCACTGGAAAATTTCTCGTCTTGTAGAGATTTTATATCTTGGTTAGCTGAAGCTTGATTCAACTCTAAAGATCTTAATTGCTCAAATAACTCTCTATTTTCTTCAATTTTATTCTCCAAGGTATTGCACAAATTATTAATTTCTTCGGTTTTATCATCAAAATCGTTCTGCAGCAAATTCCTTTCGTGTGTTAATTCATCGTAAGCTTTTCTCAAATCTGCTAGTTCCTGTTCTAAAGTGTCTCCTAGACTGCATTTTTGTAATAATTCTGAATTTTGAAGTTTTAAATTATTTAAAGTCTTTAATAAGTTATCAATATTTCTATTTTTCTCCATGAGATCTTTTTGGACAGCAAGTTTATCATCAGACAGTTTTTGATAAGCTTGACTGATTCTAGCCAATTCGCTTTCTTTTGAGCCTTCAGATTGTTGTAATCTATCAATTAAATCATCGCTTTCCCTTTTAGTTAACTGAAGAGAATTAATCGTTTTATCGAGTTGAGAAGATTTTTCAAGCAATTCATTTTCGAGTCTTATCTTCTCATTAAATAGTTTTTCGTGTGAATCTTGTAAATGTTTCAGTTCAAGTGCTAAATTTTCAAAATGCATTATTTTATCTTTTAGCTCGCCACTTTCTTTTCTAGTTAAATCCAAAGATATTTTATATTCCTTCTTTTCATCTTGTAAACTAGTGATGCTTTCAACTACGTAACCGCGTAATCTTTCAAGCTCGTGTAATAGAATTGAGTTATTGTTTTCTAAGTTGGCTAAGTCCATTTTTAAATTTCTATTTTCTTCTATCGTGGCTTTTAACAAACCTTGAAGTTCTTTGTTATCTTCTAATTGTAATTCAAAGGATTTTGTTACATCAGCTTTTTTGTGGATAATTTGATCGTAATCTTTAACTTTCTCCAATAATTCTTGACTTTCTTGTCTAGCTACCTGTAGAGATTGCAGTGCTTGATACTTTTCATTTTCTAAAGATACTAGGCTGCTGTCATATCTGTCTCGAATTTCAGTAAGCTGTGATAACATATCTTTATTGTCATGTTTCCTATTTTCTAACTCAATCATTAATTTATTTATTTCTTGAGATTTATTATCAATAACATTTATCAAATTTTCTATTGCAGTTGTTTTTTCATCCACATCTTGTGATAAAAGTTTGGTTTCTTCTAACAAACTCTCAGTATACTTTTCCAAATACTCGTTTCTTTGTAGAGTTTTTTCATAGGTGCCTAAAATTATATAATTTGTAAAACTAACATTAATAGACTCTTATTTCCACTGAAAAATAAAGGTCATAAATTCCTAAACTTAACAAGATGTTATGAGAAGCAAAATATTTAGGGATAAACATAATTTTATAGAAAGGAACCAAAATTTTAATTAAGTAGGATAGCACGTTATGTTGCATGATAAAATTAAAATCAAAATTGAACTACAGGTATCACATTGGCTTAAAATAAATGGCCATATTTTTTCCAATACATTGTATACGATATTATTAAAAGATACGTTTACTTTTCCAGTCTTCCATTTCGAGTCTAAGCTCATTTATTAGTTCTAACTGATCTTGGTAGTGTTTTTGTAAGTTCTGCTTTTCCTCTTCGCTACAAAACAGAGCTTCCCTTAAATTCTTTATTTGCTCTTTTGAAGATTGAATTTCATCCATCAACGTTAATGAGTGATTTTCTGCTTCTCGTGAGTGAGCCTGAAAATATAAATATTTTTTGTATGTTGAGCAGCTATTTCTCAACATATTATCAGCAACTTGGAAATTATGTTTTTAGAACCATCGTTTAAAACATTTTTACAACATGTTTCTACCGTTCTAGGAACACTTAAACACGAGAGTAACAATATTGTTTTTAATATCTATATCTATGTTCTTATATATAAAATTCTCGTGTCACAATGTTAGTTACCATACTCCTGCGAAACCGCTTGACCGATTTTTTAAAAATTTTATATGCATATTCATTAGGTCTGAGAATCGACTACTATTTTAGGCGTTAGACGACGCGGAAGGCCCAGGCGGAGATGGCGGGACGAACTGGACTCCTACTTAAGAGATTGGGCCGTAAAAGCCTTAAACCGTGAGGAATGGCAGGAAGGTAGGGAGGCCTTTGCCCAGCAGTGGGATCAACCGGGCTGATAAAAAAAAAAAAATACTCCACGCGGGCGAAGCCGCGGATGGACAGCTAGTTTACCATAAAAATGTGACTCTTAATCAACGTAGTTTCTCATATAAATATGAAAAGAAATATTTAAGCCCGTTTTAATTATTTCTCTTCAGTTATAATACTAACTTTTCCGTGGTCTTGTTCGAGTAGCTTATCTATTTGTAGTGACAAACTTTTAATTTGCTGCCCTTGGCACATAACTCTACAGTCAGCTTCCTGTAACTTGCACAATAAAGCATTTTTTTCCTTTTCAAAAGCAATCGAAGCGTCGTTTAACTTCTTCTCTAACATAATATTTTCACTACGCAAGCCATCCATTGCTTTACATTTGATATTATTGATTTCTGATTCAGCTTTTAATTGTGTTTCTAAATTGGAAGTTTCATCAGTTAGAATAAGATATTGTTCTTTCAACGTGTCAAGATCAGCAGAGCGCTTTCGGTAATGTTCTTTTTCGTTCCACAGAGAATTATACTCTCTCATTTGAACTTTTAAACTTTCAAATTCTTTTTCTATTTCTTCATATTTATTACAACGTTTCTCCAAATTATCTTTATCATGTTTTAAAGTTTCATAACATGTCATTAAATCATCGTAATTCTCTTGTAGGGATTTCAAGCGTTTTAGATTTTCTGTGTTTATATTGTAATTATCAACTGTGAAAGCATCGTCATTCAGATCTTCATCTGGTTTAACTGTAGAACTTTCTTTACAGAGGATTTCTTTCATTTCTTCATTCTGTATGATATCAGCAACAAGTTGCGCTCTTTTGTTATCTAAACTAGGTTGTTTTGTTTCGGCTGCTGTTAGAGCATACGTTGGTTCAACGCGCGATATGACGTCAACACGATAACAAGCGCAATCATCATTACGTTGAGGTACATTAGACACAAAGTCTTGGGTGCAAGGAGCTATCAAAGCGCAACAAAATTTTTCCAATACCTTTAGTTTGAAGAGTATTTTACCTTTTATGTCAATGCAGCGAGTATCTTTACCAGCAATCTAAAATTTTATCAGAATGTATAGTTAAAATTGGCTTTACTGAATTATTATAGTATAGTACTTAGTCTTTAAAATAGGTGCTTGTAACATGCAATTTAAAGTAGTAGTTTAAAAAACAGACCATCAACTTCAAATACTGCCTATACTTGTCATTTTGGCAAAGAATACCAAATATTTTTTCCAATGCCGTGTATATGTGTGCATAGATGCAATAAGGCTCGCAAACATCGTTTTCCATAACCTGTCACAGAAAAATGTATTATATAGGGGACCCAACATACTATACATATTTTGTATGCGTAATAGTTAAGTACATGTATGATATATATTAGTAAACCTTTGTTACTTACAGCTATTGTATTTTTCATAGCGTTTAATTTTGCGTCTTTTGCAATTATTGTATCTTGCATTTCATCGATCCTTGGATCTTTGACGACTGCAACACAACAAAGATTAAGATGTATCAGATTAAATGAAACTCAATTAAATCAACTACTAGTAAACTAGTGTTCAAATTGTGATAAAAAACATGTCACGGGCGAGAGGCTGTTATAGTTTTTCCGATCAGAAATAAGACATATTTATAAATTTAATGGATATGGGTGTCAATACAAAAGATATACCGATTGAGAAAAAAATAGGAAGTTATTATGTTT
This sequence comes from Subacronicta megacephala, assembly GCA_958496365.1. NCBI lineage: Eukaryota > Metazoa > Arthropoda > Insecta > Lepidoptera > Noctuidae > Subacronicta > Subacronicta megacephala. Next base: position 13,122,957 of record OY292515.1, read on the forward strand.
ATTTTTTTTATTATAAATATTCTCAAACGACGACGAACCTGCGTCCCTCTGGTTAACTTAACCAGAGGGACGCAGGTTCAAACCCTGCCTGAGGCCGAATTTTTCTTTCCCAAGAAACTTATATCTTTGTGAAGTTATTAAGTTGTATTAAAAAAAGTAAATTTCCACCAAACTGACCAGTGTAAGTTCGGGCAAAGTAGTGGTAATAAGTGAAGGTTTTAGTTTCTTACATGTAGCAACTTCACAAGTGCACGACATTTCACTTTGAACGCCTTTTGTGTCCTTTCTGGGAGAGGGCTCCTGTTATAACAAATAAACTTATTATAATGACCATCAACCGGAGAGATATCAAAACCCCGGGCTGTTGCTGCGAAATTTCCTAATAGCCCAATCAGGGAAACCGCACCTCACTACAAGGCAGCATAAAATTTAATAATCTAATTCCTCTATTCTTTCTTCACGGATTCTCTACGTGAGTGTCATATTGGGAAGCTCTTAGTGAAAGTAAGAAGATACTATAAACAAGTGGTTAGGCAGCACCAGTGCTTTGATATGTAAGACAGGCAAAAAACAATATTATAAATATGTAGGTATCGTTTAACTTTGATATGCATTTAATAAAAACTGTTATTTTGGTAATACAAAGACACTTGAATTTTATTTTTTTGCATAGATCCGATGTTGATATGAATATTATGTTTTGAATTGATTGTAGTATTAGTTGATTTGAATATGTTTGTAGTCTCGGTGTACTTTGTGTCCGTTTATTGTATGTTTGTGAAGTCCCCTGTGACATAGGGCTTTATTCGACCTGACTTCGTTTGACCAGACAATGATAATAGTAGTAAGTATTTGTCTCACACCCGCCTTCGAGTAGTATGCGGGGCAAAGTCTCGCCTTTTGATGGAGTCCCGTGAACACTGGACCAGAGCCTGTCATGGTGACGGACGATCCATGCGGGTTTTCCGGACTAAGTATAAAGAAATTGCTTGTTTCCTCGTGCGGGAGGTGTTTTTTTTTAAGATTTTCCTTACCTGGTCGTTTGTTTTTGGTGTTGCCTGAAAATAAATTTCAAAATTAAGGTGAAAGGTAGAATAAGAAAGGAAAAGTTAGCATAACATTTTACTACAGACTGACGAGTAAAATATGATTTTTATGGAAACATACCTCATCGCCTCTCGATTTGCCCGTCTGAAAAAAAAACATTAATTTAGTTTACTTAGTATCTATTAAAAGCCATTTGTATGATCTTTGAGAACCAATTATATAATTACCGCAAAACCTTCAGAATCAATGCCCTGAAAAAAAAAATTCATTTTAAAATGCATAATTTAATTAGTTATCTGACACTATTGACGTAAGCATATTAAAATAAGAGTTACTAACCTCGGTATACCCGGATAAATCCAACTCTAGACACTAAAATAAAGCAGGAAAATTATTATGGAATCAAAATATATTGTATTGAATGTGGTGCGTAGATTAATGTTTTAAATAAGTAACACGAAATACCTAAAATAAGCCAAAAGATTTATTGGTTTTGTAAAAAGTAGGTATAACTGATTTGATTTCGAAAGTTCTATTTACAACCGGTAGCATCCAGTTTTCGTTAAATAATGCCTCTTTCTAGATCACATCCGTGTTATACCTACTTTTTCAAAATACATTTAAATCTTCTGGTTTAGTTTAGGTATTTCGTGTTTTTTTTTCTATGAGTTTGATGATGAGAATTATATGACCTAAGAGATGATACTACGCGTCTCCGATTTTTGAAGATCGCACATCATAAAAAGGTTCGTTATTGTATTAGGGTATTTAAAACTGATATACTATTTTCTCTTACCAACTCCTCAAGCTCTTTGTTAGCCGCTTTTATTGCTGCATGCTGAAAAATATGAATACCATTTTGATTCCTTCGGTTTTCCCTGTCTTACGTTTCAAATAATTTATTCTCGTTTTTTTTCCATGGTTAAATTACTTATATTAAGTATTCCAACAAAAATAATTTCTAATAAGTAGGACCTACATAATTTGCTGTTTTTTTTGGTATATTATATACTATACCTTGATTTGGGTTTATTAGCAATTATTTGCTTTAATGAGTAGCAGGCACTAAAGATAACGAAAGGAATTTAAATAAAATAAAACTAAGAGGACCGATTATAGTGCAAACACATCTTAAGGTTAATTTTTCAGTAACCGACTTGTGAATCAAGGCTTCGAATGGCAGTGTCTGGAGCTGAGGTGGTAAATGGACAACAACCATAACTAAGTCCTTATCATATTAGTCAAGACAATCATGTTATTTTTAATAAATAATTACAACCAGAAGTAAGTACTTACAGCATTAGCAATTTCACACTTCTGATCGCACGAAAGCTCGAGCTGATCGTAAGCGGCCAGCATTTGCTCGAACTCTTCAATTTTCTGCTTCAAACGTGCTATTTCAGCGTTCTTTGCTGCCATAAGTGTATCAACTATCACGTTTGTCGGCAGATACTTTGGGCGGACTGTTTCGTTGTTCCTCTTTATTATCTCCACCAAATGCTCGCTTTTATCCGAACAGAAGTGGGACCAGGCCCTCGCGTCCGTACATGACGCGTACGCCTTCAACTTCCCTTCATTTCTCGCCGGCAAATCGAATAGATCGTATTCGTTGAACACACGCTCCCTTTTCGTTATGAAAGACATCGCGATGCCAACTGTTTAGTCTACTTAGAATAATGTGATTTTTCTAAACATATACATGTATATAAATATATGCTACTTTTCTCCGCCATCCATTTTACGCATAACGATACGATTTGAAATGTTTTGTTTTGCAATAAACTAACGGCAAAATGTGTATAACGAAAATTATCAAATATTTTGAACTGTCAAAAGAAATCGAGACGGAACGCGGACTTCAAATAGAATGTCAAATTTAAAATTTTTTTCGTTGCGTTTCATACCAGTATTGAGTGTTTATTGTATCTGTATATTTTTGTTTATCAAATAACATATTTGAGTAATAACTGTTAAAAATTCACTTAAAAATAAGCGTTGGTTTAACCGAACAATGTACATTTCAAAAATCTCATCGATTCTCGTAATCCTAACCTCCAAAGACATTTAAATTATACTAATATATACGTGACTTTACCAACCTAGGGTCTTTTTGTTCTGTATTCCCATGAATTCCCATGTGACATACAGCAGGCATCATAAAATTAGGATCTCAAAATTTTACGTCAAAATGGAGGCAAGATCGAAAAACAGTTTGGCCAGTGTATGAATTCAATGAATTACATAGGTCATAGCAATTTACGACTTTGCTCACGCAACGAGGGTAAGATCAAATCATATGAGTCTTGCCGCGACGTCAGGGCATGGAGTCATGACGTACGGGAGCGCGATCGTTACCTCAGGGAATGGATAAAGTGCGATATGCCGATTTGCGTGTTACCCACTGGCACTTTAGCCAGATTTATGAGGACCATGACGTGCAGAAGTCGAGGCAGGGTGAGATCAATTATTTTGATTTCAATTTAATGTGTCCTTAGAGAATAAAGAGAGTAATAATGATAATTCTAACTTTTACACTTCACAGGCTACGCCCCGTTGTCACCCAGATTGCAAATCAAAAGTTGTGCTAGATAGCATCTGCACTTCATGCCACGCAATGAAAGAATGTTTAAAAAATGAAGAGGATTTCGATAAGTATTTTGATGACGTGGGTCCAATTTTCATTAGATACTATCACATTGTAATACCATACAGTCCTTTATCTAATCTTGTTATAATAATTCTCAGGAGGAATTTGAAACTAGCCACTGGCCCTGTGAGCGGTGCTTGGAAGCCTTAAAAAGCATCAAGATGTTTTGGAAAATTATAGTTGAAAAGATATTCAATGTGAATATTCCAAAAGATGAAGATCTGGAACAGGATGAATGCTGCCGTACTGACAGTGTGCGGTCTGTGTCAAAAGCATGGCAGACTGAAATGATGCAGCAAGCTATGTTCGTTAGAAATCTTTCACCATATTTAGGTCGCACTTCTGGTTTCCAAAATACATGCCTCTGGAAAAACTCGAACACAGTGAAACCTCCACCTTGTAATATTAAGTCTTGCGGTAACCGAAATCGTAATGACTTCAAAAAAGATATGGGTAAGATAGACTGTTTAAACAATTGCCCAGTGAAATCGTACAAAATCAAATCAACAGACACTGACTGTCTATCAAGTCCTACAGTAAATTCTTCAAAATCAAGTAAATCATGCTTGACAAATGGTACCCGAAAAAAAAATAGACATTGTTTAGCGAAAGTCAGAATGATTGAAACTGGTTGTGACACTAAATGTAAGGAAGTAAATGATGAAGTTAATGCATACAAAATAAACTTGGAGTATTTACAAGACAAATGTAACTGCCAGAAAAAAGAAATAGAAAAACTGAAAAGAGAAAATAGTTCTTTAAGAATTGAGCTACATAATATTTACAAAAACTCTTCATGGAAATCAACATTTTATACTCCATCATCTTGTACAAGCAATAATGACAATGTTGCTCTCCTGCCAAAACCGTTTGAATGTTGTCCTGAAGAGAATGTAGATGTAAATAAAGTCAAAGGTATCGACTCTGAAATGATTATAACGATGCAAAATTGCAAAAACGAGGTATGTAATTTGATCCTTGCGATGAGTCATTCTACTATGTTTGACTAAAATATAACGAATAATATAAATACGGTTACTTTCGCAGACTTACAGGCACATTTCATTATTACAAGTGCTTCATAAAACCAATGACCCATCTGTGAAAGATTTGGACCTTGGTAGCTCTTGTTGCGATAGAAGGGAAGATCCTATAGAACTATTAACTAAAGGTAACACTTTTATAAACACTACTACTAAAAAGTAGTGAATCATAGTTATTGAGAGAGTGATTATACAGAGATTTAGATTGTTTTTATCCAATTAACTATGATTAATAAAATACCGTTATTTTAGTACAAAATACGTTCGGCGCAATTGTGAAACGAGAAATGAGTATAGCAAATGACAAAAAACAGCGAGCAAGGCAATCGGAAATAGATGCAACATTCCATAAAGTTAACGCTAGCAAGTCAGCACCTTCATGTTCTACGATAACAGTGACTAGTTCCGATTCCCAATGCGTAAGGCTAATTTATTTATTATTTTATTTTATTAAACATTGTATAAACTAATACGATAAGGTATGCTACCAATGGCCTATGATTGACAAAGGTAACAAAGACTAGAAAAAAATGCGTGAAATGAAATTTTTAAAGCGTAACTAAGTCTATTTCCCCTAACAATGTGGACGTTTTTTTTAATGAAACGTACAGCACTATGTCCTAGATATTGGCCATCTAGTAGAAATAAGCTTTAACACTGTCTTGAGATTATCAGTTTATACTTGATAATTTAGTGTTACACACCTAGATTACACAGATTAAGTAGTCACCTTTAGTGTTAGATGTCTTATTATTTTTTTCTCAATGAGAGAATCTTAACGCTAAAGATATAAATACTATCTACATGATAGCCATAGTACAAGTCGCCAGCACATCAGGTTATACAAAACTGTCAAGTTTCTCAAAATTATTTCAAACCTTAAAGTATTGATGATTAGATTGAAAATCAATTAAGAAAATTTGACATTTTGTGGTGGCTTGATATTCTGGCCATCGTACAATTTAATGACATGGGCAGTGATGCATAGTGGTATGACCGTTGGACTGCTAAATAGTAGATCTCGACTTGGAAACCAAGACACATGACTCTTGCGATGATAAATATTTTATTTTAAGCACGTCCTATACATATTTTTAATTTGTGTAGAAGTGATTAGTAAATTGATATAACAGATGAATATGTTGTTGACAGATAACATCATAATAACGCAATCCCAAATATTAGCAAAATTATTAAGTTAGTAAGTACCCTTTAAATTTAGAATAGAATCTAGTTAGAGTATAAAATATGAATTATGAACTTTTTTAAATTGCAGGATTTGCAACTGCCGCATGAATCGTGATCTATTTGCACGTAAGTATATATTTATTACAAGCTTTTATTTTTCACTTAACAAATAATTATTACCATACACTATTACATTACACTGTCAACTCAAAGCTGCTATGGCATTTTCTTCAAAAGACCCGTACAAATTTTGCCACATATGGTAAAACTCGCATATCTAATATTCCACGCTCTGATAATATTACCACTACTTTTCTGGACTTTACAAGAAACCATAATTATCAGAATTTGTTGGGGGTTTTGCTCAGAGGTCGTAAGATAGGAAACGCCGGCGCTATCTAGTAAAACAAAAATTAAGTAAGTGTAGTAGTCTTTAAAATATCTATTTACAGAAATAAATATAATTTATCATTTTACCATAATTATGAATAGTACATTATTTTTTTAAATAAAACTAAAACTGATTTATAATTTTCATTTTCCAGATTTCCAAAAGGTGCAAATGAAAAGCTAGACCAAGAAAAAAATATGTATTTGTTTGTTTATGTGAAAAAATGTATTGTTAATTTTGTTTATAATAAGTCTTTGAATTGTGCCATTATATGCAGTAGCCGGCTGTATATTAATTCTGTCGCATTTATTGCGAAAACGAAATCCAAATGGTTAAACTTTGCTAGAGGCACTCTATAAATTCCAATAGCAGTTGGAATTTCTGTCGCTAACTTTTTCACATCACTTGGTGTCGACAGCCAATCGTTGTCAGCATAGTGGAGAAAAACGGGAGTTTTAATGGCACTTAGGTTATATGCTGGAGGTTTCATAGTTCCATAGAGTCGTTTGTTAGTAAGCCAACCATGGTTAAATTGTGCGAATCTTCCAGAATTATACAATTGACCATAATGAATAAGTTGTCTTGTAGAAGCCCCTGCAGGCGTATGACTCATTATTACTGGTAGCATTGTCTGAAATTCAGATAATCACATAAATACTTTGTCAACTTACAAGGAGAGTTATCAGTCAGCTAAAGATAACCAAGTCTGTTTGAAAATGTCATATTGGAATTGATCTATACGATATTTTGAAATTACATTACACAATTTAGGTTATCCTGAGTATAAGAGGCTATGAGCCTATTGCCCTTATCCGTGCAAGAATTCTAATTCTGAGCTGTTACGAAGAAAGACCAGGAGAAACTAGATAACATTACTCGACTTGTGAAGTAGCTGCCTTGGTACTAGCTATCCCTAATAGTTATAATTGAGAAGTTCTTACGGAGTTCAGCTGATCTGCATCATATCCACAAATCAGGAATAAAAGGTTCGAACAAACAATTTGAGTGACCGCTTCTTCCAAACACAGACGCTGTCCTGCAAGTTCATTTAATTTCCCATTCGGTAATATTTCGTTAGTTCCCAATACCTTTAATATTACCTAAAATGAAAAATAAATAAACAGTTATATGTAATTAAGAAAAATCAAATACATTAATGATAGGTAAAATAGTCACAAAGGTACGTACTTCAAGAGAGTCTGTGAAGGGTGCAATAGCGCGAATAAGAGGGCTTTTAATGTTTCCTAAATAAGCTATAGGAGCTAAAGCTTGCATGGCAGTAATTTTGTTACTGTATTCTGGCCTCGTGGACATCAGTACCCAGAAAACTGTAGTCCCTTGAGAGAAACCTATATACTGGATCTTTGGAGCACCAGTTTCTTCAATAATGTAGTCGATCATAGCAGGGAGGTCGTAGTAACCAATCTCGTGCCAACTGAATTTCCAGTAGGCAGCAGATGAGGGCTTGAGGGTTACGTGTCTATAAGAGTAGGTATTCCCTCGGGCGTTGCCCATCCACACGTCATAACCAGCGTCTGCTAAGAGGAACGCTGAAATTGAGGTGCTTTTTTATAAAATAATCATATGATTTTGATTCATACATAAATAGTCATTATCACGTTATTTTCTTAAGATGCAAGCATGCGGACCGCGCGATGAAGTTAACACACAGCATATATACGCTGCTACAGCGTACGCCAGCAACACCACTGGTATAACTGTCACGTTGCAATGTTTAGACCTCGGTTATTAGCCAGAGGTGTGCATTAGTACACCTTTGTTCACCGACATGATTTTGTCCCATGTAATAGGAGAAGAGTCCATTGCTATTAACTGGGTACGACTCCGAACTCTTACTAAGAATTTCGTATAAAATTTTAATACTTTATTTAACCTGGGAATCAAACTCAGGACCTACAGTATAGCAGTCGCGTTTAGGTCCACTAGACTAATGAGGCAGCATCAAAGAAAGATAAGTACCAATTAAACATCTTCGTACTTATGATTAACTTAATCATGATCTGTATGCCTGTCATCATTGCGATGAGAACTGGGGAGTTTTTTCGTCAGCTAGTGTTGTAGCTGGGGACAAGAAGTGATGCAACAAACATTTGTATCATCAGTTGCTATCTTGCTATAGTTGGCATCGCAATGATGACAGGCATACAGATCACCACTGGTTTAGTTATTCATAAGTACGAAGATATTAAATTATAGCGGTGAAGGGCGGGCGTTTGGGGGCTGTCTATAATGTAGTCTATCTTCGATAAATGATTTTTACTTGACATGATGGCCATAGCCTTGTGATATGACCGTCGGACTGCCAAGTCAAAGGTCTCAGGTTCGAATCCAAGGCACGCACCTCTGTCTTTTCGAAGTCATGTGCGTATTAATAATTAATTATCACGAGCTTAAACGGTGAAGGAAAACATCGTGAGGAAACCTGCATGCCTGAGAGATTTTCTTGACGGCATGTGAAGTCTGCCAACCCGCAGTAGGCTACCGTAGTGGACTATAGCCTAATTCCTTTCGTTCTGAGAGGAGACCCGTGTCCAGCAGTGGGACAATGTAATGGGTTGATGATGATGATCAACGCTTGTAATAAGAAGTGCTGGATGTCAATAAATTAAATTCATACCAAGTGCTTTGCCAGGTGCCATGAGCACCCACTCAGCGGAAGAAGACAACAGCCCATGCTGTAGCAGGACTACGGGTGCCGTCTTTGATTTGCCTGGTATCCGATGCATCTCCAATATATACTTATCTTCCGTGTAAACGCGATGAATTTCGCAAGTATATCCATATTTTCTTATCAACGAAAACTACGGAGAAGACAGTGAGTCAGCTGAAGTTGCGACTCGATAAATTTTGCTGGAGTTGCCAAATTGCTACGGAAGTTGAGTTTACAGCGCGTCTGACTAACTCCACTAACGACATGACGACGCGACGAGGGGAAAAGAAAAGTAAATAAAATAACTTAGGATTTACTCTGATAAAACGAATACCTTCTTTTTATTAGAAAATTGTTAGTAGTTTTAACACAATATTACAATATCCACTAAGACTATGGTTAACCATATCCATATGGGTCTCCATACAGTTTTAATATGAATTTCGGTGGCAAAACGATTACTTCATTTACATTGGTTTAAATACTGTTCTACTTTGTACCTACTGTGTACTGCTATGTAGGATAGTAATATATTAATATAATCATTTGAAAATACTTACAGTGTCTAAGCGTATATTATTTACTAAATCAGTAGGCGTGTACTCTTCGAACGTATAATAATCAAATGCTTGAACAATTTGAGATAAAAACACAAAAAACAACCAAGACACCATTTTTTATAAATCCAATAAGGATGCGAACAAGTACCTACTTTAAAGTAAATATTTATTGTAATGAACAGCCAATTACAACTGTTAGTGATAGACTGTTGAGTAGATATGGTTGAGACAACAGTTTCATAAGGGCTAGGTTATTTGATTAGCCACGATAAGCCGATTTTCAGGGCAATGCATTGCGTGGGTATGTTACTGTGACCTACATTATTGCTCATTACTAGCGTTAAAAGTAGCTACAACAGCTTTGATTTTATGATTTTTGTACAAGTTTAGGATTACTGTTGTTGATAATACCTAACCACCGTTTGTAATGACGCGAGACGGTTCAATTTAACGAAATAATTGGTTAAAAATTATTTGGAACGGCTAGCTCGAATTAATAGTTTACTAAAATGTGTATTTTCAAGTAAACAACAGCCTGACACGCGTTTCTGAAAATTAAAATTATGTAGTAATAAATTGAACAATGATGCAATTTAATATTCCAGTGCAAAATAACATCAACACATTAATTTCTACAGGCGTGTTTAAGCAACAGCTTAACGTTACTTACGTTTATAAATTCACTAAAACGTAACAAATCGAATAGTGCAGTCGCCAGCATATCAGGTTATACAAAACTGTCAAAATTCTCCAAATGATTTTAAGCCTAAAAATGTTAATGATTAAGTTCAAAATCGACTGAGAAAATTTTACTCTTTGTGGTCACCTGATGTGCAACCTACATTAATACATATATAATTTATCCTAAATCTTTTTATGTATAGGTAGTCTACTGTACACGCGTAATTACTAAAAAACAGCTGATTGAAAAATTGATAGAATAAGATAAAGTCTATAATTACGATAAAATATTTCGAAATGCAGTTACCAGTAACTGAGGATCAAGGGTAGATAATGAAAAATAGGCAGCACGATTACAACTTCTTGTGACAATGAATTGATAAAAGGTACCTACGAAGGTAGGTACCTAATCAATTAGTACGGTTATGTACTCTCCTCCGTGGTTAAGTTTATAGAAGGTAGGTAAGTATAATTATTATAAAATACCTTCCCAACGAAGAGCGTACGAAGATGTACAATTCTGAGTAGGTCGTATCCGCCGAAAGATGTAGGTATACTTGCAATAATCTAAGGATACAGACAGGGTGTTCCCCAAGGAAACAAATTTGGACCAACCATACTTCTCACTAACTGCCGAATAAAGTATGTATTTGAACCTATTGTCTAACAAGGTACGTATCTACGGTACCTACAGGTCTCCTGCCAAAATAAGGAAGAGTAGGTAATTTTACTGAAACGGCAAAGAATTTAATCAATTTTTTTATTAATATCTATGCACTTATTATTTTTATTTTACATAGGGAATGAATGAAAGACGATGAACGAATGGAATTTATAAGGCGAATGTTAGTGGCAGCGTCGGGAGAGGTCGCCCTAGAAGGTCGTACACCGACCTTATCGGCGAGGTTCTCCAAAAAGGTCAGATGCGTAGTACTCGCAACCGGCGCGTGTGTATGAAAAGATGTATGAATGTGGAAGAAGCGAAAGAGATATGCAAGAGTCGTAGCAAGTGGCAGTCCATAGTTTCTGCCTTCCCCTGTGGGAAAAAGGCGTGAGTGTATGTATGTATGTATGAACAAAAATATTCGAACGTGGGTTGAACAACATTGTAAGAATGTTGTAATATCAGTCACCGGTAACCACTCGGTATTATTATTATTTTATACTTACAGTTAAAATTGAGCTACGAAATATCTTTTGCTTTGATAATAATTAAAAAGCTCGCTTTTCGCCCCGTGAGAACTGCTGACGTTGTGACGTTGTGTATGGCGAGAATTACCACCGCTTTTAGTTAAATTTATTAAATTATACCTCATTTTGTTCCCACTAAAAACTAGTTCCCACTAAAACATTTCAATAGTCTTTTTTAAGCGCAGAAAAATGACAAAAAAATAAGTCGGGTGGATGAAGTCAATAGCTCTATAAATCTTAAGTTTAAAAAAATACTACTACTACGTACGTACGTACGTACGTACGTACTAAGTACAGTTTGTTCAATGAAGTAAGCCGATCGGAAGTTAGCCGTTCCGAACTACCGCGGTGATAAAATCGTTTAATTAAGTGTGTTAATACATAAATATCGAAATTAGTGATCAGAATAATTTGAAATGTGAAACATATACGACTCTAATTATCTTTACACCAACACTTTCCCTTAAAATTTACCACTTCTAAGCCACTTGCAGACAACTTCCTTATTGTTACTTATTTCGTACAAACTACTTATCGTCTATCATTTTGACCATCATCTAAATTTTGACCATACATTATTACTCTAGCAAAATTACTTGATTTATCTAGTTATCAGTTCAATTATGTAGTAAGTACGCTATCTAAAAAGATTTGAAGCACTCATGAAATAATTTCTAGGATTAAGTACTTACTGGTTTTATTACGTTACTTAGAATTACCTGCTTAAATTATTTTCTTCATTATTAGACAGGACAAACAACCGCTGTAATTTAAACAAACAAAATAGCACCTGTCCTACTTATTTTTTTAAAACTTTTACCGCCAAGCACAAACGACGGGTCGTACTTTTAGGATTGTTTATGATAAGTATGTGGTTTTTAATCCCATATTAAAAAAAAATTGTTTCCGTTTGGGGTTGAAGCGCTAAGACCATGGAGTCCGAGTGCACGTGACCCAATGACTGGTCTATACTTTGGCCAGAGAAAAATGTATTTCTGACGCTTTTTTAAATTTGCTATTATTAGTTTAGTTTTATTTTAGTAATTATGTATGTACTTATTAATTAGTTGATTAGGTTATTAATATTATTATGTAAATTTTAGTATAGGATGTTAGAATGTTATTCTAAAAATTATTGTATCTAAATTCCAAAGTTCCTTTCTGGTAGAAATTAAAGAATAAGTAGTAGAAAATCAATTATTACATACTGGTAACATCAGTTATTTTTTAATCTGTGGCATTGTTTTCTTTCAATCAAAGCAAAGCAGTTTTGCGTCGTTTCGTAGATTAAAATTTTCTTTATTTATTTTGCTTTGATATTGTAACAATTTATAATAATTTCTATGTTCACGTAGTGGCGCATTATGGCGAACCAGGAGATAAGTTTAAAATGGAATGGATATCAGAGCAACATACTGTTCAACGTGAAAGAATTATTCAAAGACGAGGGTTTGTCGGATGTGACTCTGGTTTCTGAGGGCCATAGTTTTAAGGCTCATAAAGTGATATTATCAGCGAATAGCTCCGTTTTCAGGACGATCTTTCAGGTAATTTAATCACTGCATTTCAAATTTGCCCTTTTATGGCTTCCGTACGTAGTTTTAGTCTAACACCCACGCGTTTTTTTCGTAGCAAAACCCCCACAAGGATCCAATTATAGTGCTTCATGACATCAGTACGGCCTCTCTGCAGACGCTACTGACATTCATGTATAATGGGGAAGTAAATGTAACTGAAGAATTCCTGCCAATACTGTTGAAGACTGCGGAAACATTGAGAATTTGTGGCTTATCTACGGGCAGTGAGGTTTCGCGGGAAGAAGATGTAAGTAATATTAACATTTTTTTAAAGAATTTCAAAATTATAGGGACAATGCCACCATTTATTTAAAACTTTAAGGGAGTGTAAAACAATTTATTCTATTGAAGAGTTTAAGATCAGGCTCTATGACATTCAGTGTTGAATACCTACTATTAACCCATTACAATGTCCTACTGCTGGGCACAAGTCCTCTAAGAAGATCTACATCCCAGGGGACAAATGATTATGATACATTCAATTGAAATAAACAAAAGGCATTCTAATATTTTTTTTTTCTTTTACTTGACTTTTAGAAAACTGCAGGGAGTGCTCTGCCAAAGAACCGTAAGAAAAGTGAACATGAGGATAGCAGCGGCAAATGTAAAAGATGTGTTTCCACCCAGGTTAAGCAGGATGCAGCTCAAAATGTAAGTTCTAAACCCTAAATGACTGCCTCGTTAGTCTAGTGGTCCCAGTCGCGACTGCTACGCTGGAGGTCTTGGGTTCGATCCCCAGGTCGAGCAAACTGTTATTTAAGTTATTCTATGAAATTCTCAGTAGCAGCTCGAAGTTTGGATTTGTGCCCGGTTAATGGCAATAGGCTCGCCACCTATTACATGGGACCTAAACATACCGGCAATCTGTGGGTGTACATTAACACACATGTACACCTCTACCTAACCCTTCGGGGAATACAGGCGTGATGGTATGTTATGTTATGTTATGTAAACCCTAAATTAATAAAAAAAAAAATGTTTATATTTATATAATGAGAGGGATTACAGTATAGTTTTCTATACTGCCTTATGCATGTTGTCAGACTTGATATGCCATTCAGAAAGTCTCTCAGGAATGCAGGTTTCCTCACAATGTTTTCCTTCACCACACATATGATAATTAAATATTAATACACAGATGACTGAAAAGTTAGAGATCATACAACTAGTTATTTACAATTTTCATAAGTTGTTGGTGTCCTTCATCAAATAATAATGAATATCTTATATGTAATACAGTCACAATGATGCAAAAAAGGCAGTCTTTAAAAGGATCTGCCTATATTTCTACCTACATATTTTTTGTTACAGAATCTTGTGCCAAAATTAGAACCTGTAGAATCACCATCGGCAGATTATTCAGGTGATAACACAAATGATACTGATATCGCTGTGTTGGATGAGTCGGCTGAAAAAAAGAATAGTGTAAGCCTTTTTTATTACATTATTTTACATAGAACAGAGATTAGATACTTTTTACGTTAAGGTATTAATATTTCAAACATTTTAACTATTTCGTGGTGATAAAGATTGCTATGTAACCAGTGGGGGTGTTACAAAAAAAACAATACTAATATTACCACTTGATTGGTTGAAATTTTAATCCACTAGTAGCCATTTTAATCCTAATGTATGCATGCCTACACATCAAGCTATACAAATCCAGTATAGGCTGGCCTTAAATTTTGCGGAACACCTCTACAATGGGAGATCAGTCTAATATACCAGCATAAAGAGTTCTGTTTCACAAAGTTTGATTATGCGTATTTTTTTTAGAAAACATCAGTGGCGCAGACAAAGAAGCGTAAGAGAGTTGAACATGACAACAATAATAAGTGTAAAAAGTGTATACCAAGTGTTGATTCTGGCACAGTACACAAAGTTAGCTCCGATAGTGGGAAACAATCTGTAAGTAAAATTTTCATAATAACCAACACAAAAATAATGCTGTCTGTCGTATTTAATCTTATTATATATTTTTAAAGGGTTTTTTTTTACTTGAATTACCCTTCAGGCCTCATATTATGGAAAACTAGCTTTCCGCCCACGGCTTCGCCCGCGTTTCTCGACTTTTCTGTACTGTAATGTGTATGTATTATTCATATAAACCTTCCTCTTGAATCACTCTATCCATTGGTGAAAACAGCATAAAAATCGGTGTAGTAGTGTTTGAGTTTATTTCGAACAGAGAGACGCGGCATAGAACTTGGATGTTTTATAATATGAAATTATAGTTAATCAGGGTCAGGGTTTCTCAATATTTTCACAACATATTAATAAATATTATTATGTTATTATTTTAGTGAAGGAAAAATTCGACCGCGGGCAGGATTCGAACCTGCGTCTTCTGGTTAAGTACACCAGACGCTATGACCGCTAAGCCACCGCGACCCCTACCCGCCATGTCGAAATTTGCCTTCACCTTTTTTTTTTAATTTTACGTCTTTAAGGCGACGTCCTTAAAGACGTAATAATCTTTGCATGGAAAATGCCTAAAAAATACAAAAAGACAAATATTATCATGTCATCAGTTTTAATGGTTTTCATATTACTTTATTTTAAATGATTTTGTTTTACAGAATATTGTACTGAAAATCGAGCCAATAGAATCGCCTCTAACTGACTATTCCGGAGACAATACTAACGATACAGACATTGCACTCCTAGAAGACTCAGACCGAAAGCAACTGAGCACAGATAACTGTCTCAACAAGAAGAATTATATGTTGAGGGACCGAATTGATAAAAGTGAAGTGAGCAGTACACAGCCATGTTTGAATGAAAAGATAAATAGTAGTGATGCATCCGATGAAATCATTGAAATTGACAAAGAAGTGGAAACAGTGTTGCAGAGTGGAACAAGAATTGAGTCATTGAGTATAAAAACTGAGAATTTGAATTTGGTATCCAGTGATGCACAGAATTGTAAAGGTATCTTACAATGTTTATATTGCAATGTTTTCTATTGTCCAATACATATACAGAACTTGGACTTTTGAAGAGGTCATCTATTATAAAACTACAGGAAAATTATATATTCTATATGGATGTAGGTTTATCGTATTTAAAATTTTCAATGAGTGAAGTCAGGTTTCGTGAGGTTCTGGGTTCGAGTCCCAGGTTGATTCTTTTGATTCTCAGGACCACCTCAGGGTTTGGATTTGTGAATGGTTGATAGCAATTTGCTCGCCCCCTATTACATAGAAGATATTTCCGGAAAACCAATGTATGTACTTATGTACCGTGTACACTGTGCATATCGCTGCCTAACCCATCAGGAACTACAGGCGTGGATGTTGTTATTAATTGAATCTTGTAGGATAATTCAATTCCTTGATATTATTATTTATATTTTTATTTTATTTACTTATAGATCCATCATTCCCGTGTCCATTCTGCCCTCGCGTGTATAACAGTTGGGGTTATAGGCGGAGACATGTGAAGTCTAGACATGTCACTAACAGGTAAATATGTTTTTAAATCGCTATTATGTACTAAGATGTCTGTGATCTGTCTCTCTTTAATCTTTGGCTATTTCTCGTATTTCTGGAACTATAAATCTCTTTAGGCATGTGCAATGTCCATACCATTAAAAATGTACGTGTCTCATTCATCATCATCATCATCATCATCATCATCAGCCCATACTCGTCCACTGCTGGTCCACGCGTCTCATTATTATGGCAAAATTATTTGCACAGCTTTTCAGATCTAGTGTTATATATGGATGACGGCAGTGTAGGACTTTGTTTTGATAAGTATAGGCAGCTCCAATCGTTTTCGGACGAGGCGATATTTGAGCCGCCCTTCTCACCGGAACGAGCGAGCGCTATCTGAAATCTGCCTATAGCGGCCTATAGGCCTATCAGCTAATAACAAACTCGATGTTAGCGGGGTTTTTCTAATAGAATTTTCGGATGAAAGTGGGCTTATTACTAATATAACCATTCTAGACTTTCCTGCAAGTGGTGTGTATCAGTGCTGCCATCTACCGGCGCGTGGTACACTCACGCGACTCGCACTCACGGAGTACCTCATGAGGAGGCGCGGAACTCCCTCGTCGTCATGGTCGAAGCTCACGCCGTACTCACACTCAACGAACCCAACGTTACACAGTTACTAGTCTAACGACAGTTAACAGTTGAATGAGGTCCAGGTATGATGGAAATAGAAGCATAACAATACTATAAGGACAAAGTATGAAATAAGTTAAGTGTTTGTCTGACCTTGCGTTTCCACTGACGACAAAACATGTTGCAAAGAGCTACTTAAAAAGGTAGCTCTTTGCAACATTAGGGGTTAGTTGATTGGTTTTAAAATGAATAATTAAATATTATTCATATACTGAATGAAAAAGAAATAGGCGGACCTTTGAAAGATATTTAGATTGACGGGGGATGCTTTGTCTCTTTCTCACAAAACGAGTTACTGTATAATTTGTCGTCATAAGTCACCGTAGTAAGCTCTCTGTAGCATGATAAATGCCTATTAATTAATGGTAAACATTTTTATTTAGCCGTAAAAATAATAATCGGTCAACTACCCTATTGCATGTCCACAAACTTTTTGTAGCTTGCATATTGAAAATAATCATTTAATATGCTGCCGATCTCATGACATCTCTGTCTAGCTGTACTGTACTGTTTACGGTGCGAGAGGGATAGCAGTTGTTGCATAAATCCCTTTTAATTGTTGCTCTCTGGTTTTCCATTAATTTTGTATGAACAGTGGCGCCCGCTTTTGTGAAGTGGGTGAATAACCATCCATTCAGCTAAGGTTTCACTTGTTTTTATTTATAATAATAACATTCTCTTGTGTAATATTCGGAGCGTATGGATAAGATTTGCATCGAATCGATTCAATTTAAACACTCTTTAAGGTTGGACGTCTAATGCGTTCCCACCGACGACAAAACATGTTGCAAACATCTAACTCTCTCAAAGAGTGAGTGGGACAGGTAGCTGTTTGCGGCATGTTTTATCGTTAGTGCGAATAGGGGTAAAAAAAGTGTGTTCTGTGACCGTCTATCAATGTTCACTCAGCCGTGACATTATCGATACTCGATAGTCGATGTAAAAACTATCCGTATGCTCTAAATAGCACTTGATATATAAGTAATTTAAGTTATTTTTTTTATAGCACAGTGAGATAACTTCTGGTCCTGTCTTTGTTATATTTTTATCGATATAATTATAATTCATATCGATTGTCGATGACATTTTATCGATAATATAAATTCACTATATTAACATAATATTAGTACCACATGGCCAGTCTAAGCATTATTTTGACAGTAACATGGTCAGTAATATACACTTGTTTTATTTTTGCACTTAATTTAAGTTACATAAAATAATAATTTTGAGAGTAATAGTTTCTTCAAAGGCATGGCAAAAAATCTAGCTAGGTATAGGTATATTGGGACTTGTAAGGCGATAATGACATAATAGTTTGTCGGAATTAACTGTTAGCGTCTGAAGTTTGCCGTAACGAACTACCGCTAAGGAAAAACCACTTAGTTAAGTGATACATACATTTCGTAATTACTAATGGAAATTAATACAAATGTAAAAAAAATACCATTGTAATTGTTTTTACACCGAATTTTTACCACCATTTGCCGACAACTTCTGACGCGCAGGCTAGATGGCGCTAAACAAGGAACCGACATTTTCTTTTGCTGAATTGCTGGCTAATATACAAAGTTCTGTTCTAAAAGGTTTTATCCCATTCAAAATAAATCATTAAATTTTGTAAACCATAAACCATGACATTTGTGTAAAGCTGGTACAGGCGATGATGTGACCGAAGAAATATAGCCAATTTTTATGAGGCTAAGAAACGAGATTCGAAAGTGGCTATCTCATTTTCGTTGGCTCACAATGGCGCCGTCTGTGCTAAGCAATACTACTAACGTTTTTTGAATTTAGAATATCATTTAGGGTAACTTTCTAGAATATAATTAGTTTGTTTGTTTGTATTTATTGTGTAAATTATATTTAGTTATGCGATGATCTCAAATGTATGAAGTCACGGTTTCTAGTAACATAAGCGCCATAATAATAGCTTCAGAATATTAAATAATTTACAATCAACTAAAACTTTGCCATTATCTACGCATTCTAAGTCACTTGCACTTAATTATTAAGGCAGCATTCAAGGATAATTCAAGCTGCTTGATCATTACACAAAATAGATAAATTGCTTAAAATTAGTAACTTTTCAATCATTCACAAATTAATAAGAGTCAAAATTAAATCGCCGATACCGCTCTGCCATAAATTTTCGTTAGCAATATCGCATCGATAGTGTAATATTTGCCAAGGATCTTGAATTGGTTATAATAAAACACATAATTTTATTGTGGATAAATTCAAATCTATGACGAGATATAAGCAACATTACGACATTTTACTTACAATGGCGTTGGCTACATCATATTTCATCGTTTTTTAATGGAATCATGGTGTTTCTTTTTTGTTTAGAGGGTAGTTCTATGCATCAGTCGGCAACTGTTATAAGATTATTGTTTTAATGTAAGCAAATCTTGCATATCTTAATTTTCATACTTGTCAGGGACTCGACATTTGACTACAATTTTGCTGTAGCAGTTCAACTGGCCCCCGTAGCGATTTCCACAGGAGAGAAGGAGATGTGGTTGTGGTACATCTTTTAAACTATGACATAATATGAAAAGCTATTTGCTGAACAAATATAGCCAATGCTTTTGAGGCTAAGAAACGAGATTCGGAATTGGCTATCTCATTTTCGTTGTAGTCGTAGTAGACGCTATACAAGATGTTTCCCTTAAGCGAGAGCTCTCTTTTCAAAGAAAAGAAATAAGGAAGCATATTGGTTTTATTACACACATCCTATAGTCCTACGATGATGGACGTTGATCAAATATCGACGAGACTTGATAAAGTTCGTTGATCTCATAGAACCCGCAATTTCTCTACAGTTCTGTACTACAATTCCCCGTAGCAAATTATTTAAGACCTTGTTTAAAATCTCCTAAATATCATTAGGTATTCTCTCTATAATAGATTTAGTTTCTGTTAAAAGTCCTTGTATAACGATTGCAGCCAAGTGTCAGCATTGATGTATCAGAGCGGTATCGGTAATAGACAATTTCAGGCAAATATTTTATCTTATCTAAACACTAACACATTGACTGAATTCATAGAGCTTAAGGTTAATATAAATGTAAATCATATTTTTGTAACGTACGATATATTTTTCTAATTTGAAACCTAGTTGTAAGTCAATTATTATTCGGCAATAATATTAGGATGTGATTTCTAGAGATTTATAAAATTAAATTTTGGAAATAGCTATTCGAATATAAATTAAGCGGGGCCTAAATTAGAGTGAAGGAAAATATATATGGAAAAGATATTAAAAAAAGTAAACTTATATTTTAGTACTTTATTATATAAACTATATTTTTCTAGTGATTTAGTATGTAAGGCAGTTGCATGTTTGTGATCGTAAACACATTCTTTACCTTATATTGTAGAACAGTGGGTGTGGTCCGAAAATTCCTTTGTTTCAAGCTCGAATGAAATTACCAGGCGGAAAGAACTCCTGATATAAAAAAAAAAACCTAAAAACGATAACATATTCTCAGATGTAACATAGAATTTAAATAAAATAACTCCCATTTGGCGGAATTAAAAACCATTCATACTGTCAGCTCTTCAGTCGACAAAACTGAATACGCATAAAAGACTACTACGAAAATTGAGGAAAAAAGTTTCCCGTGACGCATTGTATTATGATCGCCATTTCATTTAATGCCATACGATTTCGCTTTAACTGTCATTTGACTTAGGCTTCAAGAAAGAATTAATCGATTTATTCTTCGAGTCGAAACTTCGATGTTCGATTTTCGTAGTAGGACCACTGCATCCGAATCACTGAGCCTTGAGGCCGTGAGACCATATTATAAACACGATGCATTATTTTGAAATAATGTCGAAATTATTTCAATATCATTGGATTCAATATTAATCACTATACACATTATAAGCAAACTACGGGATGTATTATTAAGTAATACTTTAGAATAAATCATAGTAATAATAAACATATCAAACTGTACAAAATGATTCGATCGAGCTTTTTTAAATAACAGTGAGCTTATTATAAGCATTATGTAATGTATCCTATGGTATGTATTCATTTCCTAGACGTGAGCGATACATTTAGCTACGACATATTTACTTGACATCTTAATTCTTTCTTATTTTTTTCTCAAAAACATAATTGATAATATATAATAACTAATTTAAATAACTTACATGTATCGCTCATAAATAAATCCTATAAACTTTCATGGACCATACAATACTGTGTTTCGGTGGTAATATTAATCATATCACCACGATCTAGTTTTTAGGCAAATATAATAAGTTACCAAAGCATTCGGTTAAGGTATTCTAAGATTCAATATTAAACTTAATATATATTTTTTTACTATGTGAAGAAACTAAAAACGTGTTAAATAACACAACGTTTCGCCATATTTTGCTTTAAGATCTTTTTTGTATTTAATATACTTAACTCTATTGAGATATAAATTATATAGATTAGAACATAACAAAAAACTTATGAATTAACGTAAAACATATGGCTTTAAAAACTTAATTGTCAAAAAATATTAATATTGTAACGCCATAATATAAAGAGTAATGTATGCGGACTTCCAATGCAATGGAGATTAAATATATTTTTTACGAAATTTAATTTTGTCTTTTATAAATCTGTGACGGTACCCTCGACTGTGATTCCTGGCGCTAATTCAACCTTTTCGCTTTCCACTTTATTATCTTCGGAACAAATGAGATCGGTTTTTGAATCTCTTTTTTTCAATGCAGCTATTATGAGCTCTTTGGAATTTTGTCTTATGAATTCTCTGCTTGAAGACCGAGGTGGTGGAGTGACTCTGCTTGGCGGAGGAGTTTCTGACGCCATTCTGCAAGGCGGCGGCGTTGGCGCCGGTGGTTTACATGGTGGAGGTGTAGGGGCTGGCTTACTTGGCGGAGGAGTTGCTGGGGGGACTTTAGGAGCTGCCGGTGGCTTCGCCTTACTTGGTGAGATAATATGCTTCGACACAGTCTGTTTCTTCTCCAAATCATTGCCTAACTCATTAGATCTCTTCATTGACGCTCTGTTCCGCGGGGTTTTCTTTAACATAGCCTGGAAATTGAACGGAGGATCGTCCTCATTCATATCGTTGGTGGATTTGGCCATGGCTTGCAGTTCCATAATAGGATCTTGCGCTTCTGCGTCAATAGAGTACAGGCTCCTCGTATAACTTGACTTCCGTAGCTTCGGTGCTGTGTCTTCGAGGATGTCAGTGTCATCTCTGACTCCTGCCCAAGGTTCTGGAGGTTGGTAGTAAGTTTGAGGGCCGTGGGGTGCTTTCTTTTTGTAAACGGCAGGTCTGTTGGTAGGGCCGTCTTTGCGTGTTGTTTTCGGGGCCGGCGGTTTATCTGGTTCGTCGGGCGGTAGGACGGGGACCGGCTGCGTGGGGTCTCTGCAGAATGGCACTGTGATGAGCGTCTGTGTGCTAGCCGACGCTTTA
This sequence comes from Subacronicta megacephala, assembly GCA_958496365.1. Classification (NCBI taxonomy): domain Eukaryota; kingdom Metazoa; phylum Arthropoda; class Insecta; order Lepidoptera; family Noctuidae; genus Subacronicta; species Subacronicta megacephala. The sequence continues at coordinate 13,145,542 of OY292515.1, forward strand.
CTGGTGTCGGTTTGTGCTGAACTAAATCGACGTTTCAACGGTTCGTCCCACTGCTCGTGGTCGGAATCATATTGACTGGCAAATGTGTCGCTACAAGAAGAAATTGGATACGTCAATGATTAATAGTAATGCCAGCCTAAATTAATGAAATATCAAAAAGAGTTAAAAAGTTTTAATAAATTATTGATAATATTAATTACTAGTATTATTTATCAGTATAAATCTCATACTCACTTGCTCTTGGCGGAAGGGTCACACATATAAGAGGTGTCATAGTACTGCAGCTGATCGATCCTGAAGGGTAGTTTCCAAACAGTGGGGGGGCCGGAGCCGAGGAAATCGCCTTCTTTAGCTTGAGGGTCCACCCGGTCAAGGAGTATCGAAGTGCTGGTGTTTAGCAACGCTTCCAAAACTGATTGGTTGTAGATATGCACCTGGAATTAGGATGGTCGGTATTATTTTGATTGTTCAGCAAACTCAATTCATGAAATAAGTAAGAACCTACCTACTGTCCTACGTATTATTTATAGGATATCGCTGCATACGTCATTGTGCTATTTTCGCGATCAAGACGTCTACAGGCCTCTACGCGTCTACGTCGTGCCTACGCGTAGCCTACGGAGTGTCTACGTTATATTATGAGGGTAAGTATAGGTCTGACTAACGGAAGTCACCGCTAGACGAACGCCTTGTTCGAAAATAGGTACTTTAGTCTGATAATATGGTGCTATGTCAATAAAATATCGTATTTGTAGTCCAATTTCTAATTATACTGATGATGAATACAAAATAAATTAGTTGGTGATTACAATTCAAGGGCATTTCTGCACTCCGAATAATGGTGAAGGTAGATTCGAATACCACCTGCGAACTCTACGCGAGCCCAAGATAGTCAGCCTAGAAAAAATGTAGCTGACTCCACACTTGTCTACAGCGTTTATGATCGAACTATCATCATCTAATTCTTCGTACTTGACCCTGGGTTGTGACATATCAGTTTGATTTCTCATTATCTTTCTCAGGTATTGTTTAGGTATCTACAAATTCAGATAATATTGAGTTGTAAGTGTAATCTGAACCTACAAAAGTAAGCTTTCTATAATATTACTGTAAAAGATACATTTACTTTCTCGGGTAAAACTGTAGATTTTACTAGTGAATGATGGTAAAAGTCCAAAATAAACGATGAAAGGTTTTCTATCTTAACACTAACAAAGGAACACTAGAAAACAACCTGTATGTGACCTATCAGCCTTGTTCTTTAACAGAATATATGTCTAGTTTATAAGTTATTCTATAAAAATATAAAAATAATAAAGGTCCTCCTTGACTCCAAAGTGGGCTTTGCTGTTTTTATATCTATCAATGGGGATGTACTAAAAGAGATAGGTTTATTTAACTTTTACCTGCTGCGAAAAATGCACTAGATCCTGGTAACGAACCGCCCGATATTGCAGCAGAACTTGAAAGATGGACCGGCTTTTCCACCTCATGGCAAATCTCTTTAGGAATGACGCTGTCTCTTCGTCGATCTGTCCCGTACTTCTGTTAATGAGTGGTCCGTAAGCTTTACGAACTATATAGCCACGATAAGCTGGAATGCAAGTGTTGAACGAGATATTAATGCATTGAGAGGTAATTATCGATTGTTTGGGAATCACATCAATCGTCGAAACATGTGAATGTGGTACGTTGTATTGTATAGGTACCTGGTTGCCAGTGAAACTGAATTGCAAAGGGCGAATAATATTGATTGCTTACATTACGAAGATTGGTACAACTGTATGTAACCTTTGTGGTTTAAAAGAGTATTGAACAGGCGAGGTGGGGCACAACATGGTCAAATTTACCAATTATCCTGGAATCAATTTATATTTCCCAAAGAAACTAAGTCAAAATCATCCTGGTTTGGGAATCAAGGTCTATTATTTTATGTTGGTATACTTGGCTTAAAATGTATTGTGTAACATGGGTACATAGCTAATCAAATTTGCTGTGTCAATAAAGTACGGAAATAAGGTTTAGAACCATTACCGGCAATTTTATAACTTTGCATCAAAATTATTAATAAGTTTTGTTAGTTTCATTTAGGTACCTTTTTGTATCAACAACGCAGCTTCATCTTCTGTTACGTTCAAAGATTGTTGTTTCTTGAGTTCTTTAACTGAAAATAAGTTATACGATACAACATTTCATGACTATTTAAAATTTTCACCATTTCACCCATAACTACATATTTAGTATAGTATCTACTCACTGTGACGCATTTTGGCTTTGTCCTTATTAGCTTTTCTTCTAGCCAAAAAGGCCCGCATCATGCATTGGACTTTTACTATTTTTTTCACTTTTGTTTCGTAGAGCCTAAATAAATCATTTCAATAACATCATTATTAATTTTGAATCGAGTGATTTATCAAGTTCTAAAGTAAGTAAGCTATGAGTCTATTATTGATTTGAGTTACCTTGATAAGAATTCCTCGTTGTAATATTTCAAAAATACTTTTGTTTTTCCGAGCACCCATCCCTCCATCTTTAGGCGAATCATTAGCAACCTACAGTTTTCTTTCGTCACTTCCACATTTTCATCGAAATCAAATGCCAAGAAACGGTACCTATTCGAAAAGAAAGTTAAATTATAGATAATTTTATCTCTCTTATAATTTTGACAGAGTCTAAAGTTTGCACAAAGGACACAAACTACGCCATAATAAGTAATAATAATGAACTCTAAGAAGCAAAACTTTCGTATTAAGTATAATGAAGGGATAGCATGGAAAAGAGATTATTTACTGTGACCCAACTAACCTTCGTATAAACTCCGCAAATGGTATGCGACTGGAAAACCCACTCTGTCTTGCTTTTGCCGTGTCAAGTATTGCTAAGGCCCTTAGTTGCTGCCTCACGACCTCAGTTTGAAATCCTTTAGGGCTGTCGTTTAAGTCAGGCCTAATACAGCGAACGTAATTAGTGCCTCCACTGCCAGGACCTATCGAAAGCTGCTTCAGAATCTCTAAACTGGTGGCCCTGTAGGTCGCCGCAGCAGTCCTCATTCGATGTACTTGAGAATATTGGCCTTTGGATACCGTGTTGTACTTCTGAAAATTAAAACTTATAGTAGTGTAACGTCATGGGGTGTCCATGAAAAAGTTTTTGAAAATGGCTTACCCTAGCTTTCAGATTTTCCATTTCCTTTTCAGACTTCGACCTTACAACTATGACTTTCGGTTGGCTAGATGACACTGTCAAGTTTCCAGTTTTGGTTAGTTTATTTCTAAAAAGTTGTTGAACCGTCACATTGACTGAAGCTCTCATAGTTTCTATCATTTCGGGAGGAAGGAAATCCTTGTTTTTATCCGCCATTTCCCTGCAATCGTAGTTTACTTTTCCTGTGTAATGAGCTACGCTAAATTCGTGGCTGCCTGATAGTTTAATGTAGGGCCCTTTGCAGGTCGTTCTTATCGTACCTGGTATAAAAAAGTTAATTTTAAATATCCACATTCTCTCGTGTTGGTTGAAAGAAAGAAGAAAGAAAAAACGTTTATTTGGCCAGCACCAAAGACACAAATTACACATAATAAAAATAAAAAAAAGATATAAAAACGAGACGACATAGTGAAGTATACCTACTCTTGGAGGAATAGTGCTTTAACCATCATCTATAAATTATCCTACTTCAAAAAAGTTTAACATATAACATAACATACCATCACGCCTGTATTCCCCGAAGGGTTAGGCAGAGGTGTACTAATGTAAGTACCTACACCCACATTTCGCCGGTATGTTTAGGTCCCATGTAATAGGTGGCGAGCCTATTGCCATTCCCCGGGCACAAATTCAGACTCCGAGCTGCTACTGAGAATTTCATAGAAAAACCCAATAACACTTTGCTCGAACCCATGAACTCTAGCGTAACAGTCACGATTGGGACCACTAGACTAACGAGGCAGTCAAAAAAGTTTACTTACTCATAATAAATTCTTGACCACTTCCAGTGCGACTAGCCTCATCTAAAATATAAAATAGTCCGAGAGGTCTGCCCATGAGTTGATCAACAGAGTTCTTGTTATCATAAAAATGTAAGGACACTACTGGAACCTCCTCCTCTGCCGTTTCTTGCATCTCCCATGAAAACATCCTTTGGTTGTACAGAAACTGCATTTGTTCGTTTGTTGTATTAACAATTAGCTGTTCTAAACGATTTCTGTGGTAGCATTCAAAGCCAAACATGTCTAGCAGGCTCACTGAATATTTGTCACCACTGTAAAATCATTTCGTTTATTAATATTTCGCCTCGGTATAAAATCTGAATATACAACTAATATAGAATAGGTAGGTGTCATTGTAAGCTAAATCAGAAAGTCAGTCAAGTCAGTCCGTCACTGAAAGCTAAAGCAGAAGATATAACAAAGAAGACAACGTTTGTGGAATGTACTGAATGCTGATATAAGCAATGGGAGCCCTTTGCCCTTTATACTCAGAAATGAGTGGATAATGATGATGGAATATGTTAAAAATATACGTACAACACAGATCTCATGAATGAGAGCTTCGAGTTTATTAAATTGATCATCCAGTCTATTAGTCTTTTGTACAGCGCACTTGCTAATGTATCTCTTGCATCTCTCGCTTCGTCAGTAGAATGTCTCCTTTTTACAGCAGTTCCGCTTTCTATTAAACAATAGTTCAGTAATGCCCAAAGAAATTTCACTTCTTCAAGCGCTAACAATTTAGCGACTTTTTTTGCTTCATCGGGGTTTTCTATTTCTGCCGTGCCACTTTTTCCATCTTTGAATCTGACGTTGCCAAGTACAAGTATTGATGCTAAGATAGTTTCGAAAAATATTATGTCTTCTTCTTCCCAGTCAAGAGCTTTAAGATTTTCAATGAATTCTTTATAGAGTGCCACGTTATTTTCAAAATTTTCTCTAACTCCCTTTGCACCTTTGGTTGGTTCTTCTAATATTCTTAAATATCGGTGTTTCCTATTCTTTTCTAAACATAGTTCTTCTGTGCGATTTGCAGCTTCCATAGCGTCGTAGAAATAGTAAAGGAGATCGAAATTAGCTTGAGACCTGAAACACTTATTTAACTTTTATTTCTGCTGCTAAATATCGCATTTATTTGTCTCACATTATTGTACTTACATATCAGTGGATGAAACGCGCCATTTCTCTAGTTGGTAAAGCCAAAATATAGCGCCGCTTAATTTACCAGAACTGCCATAAGTAACTTGAATTTGGAAGATTCCTCTAGTAGAATGAGCATTTAGTGGTGTAGCTCCTGTTATTGCAGCTTGTATAACTTTTGTTGCCCTTTGTATTCTCTCAGCGGTATTATTCTTCATCGCGCCTAAAAAAGTGAGGTGGGATAGTGCATGTAACATGTTTGTTGTTTTCCCCGATTTACATTCACCAGAAAACACGACGTGTTGAGGTTCATTGTGATGTAGAGCATCTTGATAAGCACTATCTGCTACCGCAAATATGTGGGGTTCGTTATCAGATCTGGATTTGCATTCATATTTTTTATGATACTGAAATTGTAATGTCATACATTAATTATGAAATTTTATCATCTTACATAATTATTATTATGGATTGTTATTACTTACATCTTCGTTATAAATATCTTCGCTCACATTGGGATTAAGGATAAGAAGAACATCTCCAATGAATGAAGTAAAAGATCCCTTTGCCAATTTAGTTTGTAATTCATTCAGTATATTGTCTTCCGTTAGTATTTCTAATGCAGCTAAATCTTCCACTTGCATGGTCTCTGGTTCGTGTACTCCTTGAATTGTTAGTAGACCATTTTTTATTATTCTTTCTGGTGTTTTATCTGCCACAGTCATACCTCTCATATCTGCTGCTAATACTTTTAATTCCGTAGTAAGCTGTAAAAAGCCTCGTTCTTAATGTAAAGTGCGATAATAATATATTGTATAACGGATTACAAATTGATGGAATTACACTTACGTGAAAATCGTTTTCGGGAACAGATTGTATAAAAGGATGTTCTTCCAATTCTACCATGTAAGGTCTGTGTTCAGGATTTTTTTCGAGACATCTAAAATCATTGGGCTAATAAAGAAATGTTTGAACTTTTAAATTATATAATGCAATATAAACTTATGAAATCAATAAATACACTCACTCGGTGATAAAATCATTAATGTCGTTAGACCACATCGCAGGTTTTATCAATCCTGGTGGTGGGTTTCTCATAATCTGAAAAAGAGCTCTAGTCGGATGCATATCTTGAAACGGCGCTTTCCCGTCAGCCATTTCTATAGTGGTGATACCTAAAGCCCAAACATCTGCTCTATTTCCGTAACCTTCTTCACCACAAGTCACCACTTCCGGAGCCATCCAGCTCGGTGACCCGATATTTGTTTTACTCGTGTCTAAAGTCCCATTCAATTTGCAAGACAATCCAAAATCAGACAGTTTCACTTCACCGTCTTTCGTGATCAGAATGTTGCTGCATCTTATATTGCGGTGTATCACTTTGTTCTCGTGCAAGTAAACGAGCGCCTAGAATACAAATGAGTGAGGTAGAATTGATTGCACCAATCGAGGCAGTCAACACGGTAGTTTGACAGGGAGTGATGGAGTGACCGCCCCTAACGCGGAGGACTTGTGGATTGTTAAGACGGCTGGGCGATACTAACGTCAGCGTCAATCAAGTCCCCACGCCCCGGAGATTCATTGGGGCCTATTTGCATACGTATCGGGGCTTCAGTGCTGTCGCAGGCGGGCTGTCTGCGTCCTCTGCTGTCTGATATATCAGCTTGTTTAATGCGTTCATTACGAACGTTTAGTTGTTAGTGATGTACAAAAGCCGCAACTATCGATGAACGGGGACCGTTCATTCGTTCGTTTATATTTATTTTTATTTTTTTGCTTTGTGACAATTCTGGATATTTGAATTTGAAGGGAAAATGGCATTTAGCGTTTTGCATTAGGATTTTAGTAACGTGACGTCCCGTCTGTATATGTTTATTGTTATTAGGTATTATCCTAACAATTAAGTAGGTAGTTACCTAGATTCTTCCCTGAAATAATTTATAATTTTAAATCAATCCATTTTTAATAGAAAGTCTTACTATGGATAAAATATTGTCATGTCGTAGTTATAATCGATATAGTATTTCATCATAATATCGATAGAGATGACCTCACGAGCTCGACTTTGATCGTACTTTACGAGATGCAACATCGATAGATATGCGTGGAAGATCTGCCTTACGAAGAGGACAGAGCACCGGTATTGTGAACCAAGTGGCTTGCATAAAGATAATACGCATTTAACCCTCTCCGATAACTTGAGAGCTCGAAGGACGAACTTGCATCGCTGTTTGTGGACTTTATACACAGCGAGATAAGGTAGGATTTTCGATGACTGGTCCACGTTAGAGAGATCATCGGCTACTGCGCCGAAGATCCGTATATCTTGTGTGCGCGAGCATTATTTACGATAATTGAGCGATGCGCCGCGATGGGGGGCCATCATGGTGTTGTCGGGCGCGCACCGACATTCGCATCGACAAGTTCGACTGTTCCGTCGCGAATCACATCAAATAAAGCGGCGTGCATTTTAAGTAATGGCTCTAGATTGTATTTCAACGTACGTGGACATTCGCCCGGCAATATTTTATTCGACGTCACGCGAGCAACAGAAATAGCCGGGACACAGATCCGAGAACAATTGAGTTTGCATTCGAAGTACCTACCAATTGATTCAGCCGTTGAAAGGTGGACTGGCAGGCCCTTTGTTTTATAAACAGCCATCTCGACTCGGATGTGACGAGCGACATGTTTATAGTCAGTCGAATATGGTCTTACCTTGATCGTATATTTGAGGATGTAAGCGATGTGTTCCTCGGACATTTTTCTGTCTGCTGCTTTCAGTTTTCTGACAATATCGATGACAGATCCACATTCGCACAACTGCAAAATAGATGATTCATTGTATTTCGGAACATCACGAAGCTTTTGCAAAGATTTGCTACGAAGATATACATACATACCATGACGCCTGTATTCTTCGAGTTAGGCAGAGATGTACCTACTAATTTTCCACCCCCATAGTCACGTTTTTTTAGGTACCACGTGGGCCTATTGCCATTAACCGGGCACTATTAGAAACTCCGAGCTGCTACTAAGAATTGCACAGAAAAACCCAACAACACTGCTCGATCTAAGAATTGAACCCAATTTGGACTTTTATGAGGCAGTCTACGAAGATTATTTAAAGAGGGTCAGCTTAAACTGGAATCCGAAATCCGAAAGCCAAAAGTAGTTTGTTCAAAATCAGTACCAAAATCGATGTGTTGATGATGTTATATTTTTGTTCCAAAACATGTGAAAAATTATTCAAGTTTCCAGCACCCATTTTTATTACGAAAATCGGTGCAAGAATCACCGAACGGGGAGGTCAATCACTTTAAGTCACCGCCCGGCGCCCTTAGTTACTTCGTACCCACCAGCGAAAATTTGGTAAATTAGGACAAACTTTTGAGCTCGAAGCTCGAGCCACGTGAATCTTAATATTTTTTTTATTTCGTATTTTTTTCTTACTTTCCAAATCAAACTAAACTTAGGGTGTTTCGGCTTTAGGGTAGACAAAAATTAACGTTGTATAAGTTGACCTGTAGTTGTGTGTACACTCAAAAAGAATTTAGCTTACCTCAAGCACAAACCAAATTTTCTTTACACCTTCTGATTTTTCACAGAACACTCCATAGAAATCTATCAAGTTCGGATGCTTAGTCAAGTCTCGAAGAATTTTGTATTCTTCCTGAATGTGTTCTTCTTTTTCGTCCGTGTATGTTTGTATCTTGACTGCGACATTTTTGCCGGCTGCCTGGGTGTCGGAGGCGCGGTGCACCTCTCCGAAGATGCCAGATCCCAGCTTACCCTCGAGTTTATAACGGTCGAGGGGGCTCGGCAACGAGGACACGTTCAGCCCGTCCTTCATAATGGACGAATCTTAAAACTAGCGGATAAAGCCTGTTGAAGGTTGTAAAATTTTATGTAATTTTCATTTTGTACTTTCGAGATCATTTAAGCTTTGTTTGGTTGCCAATCTCATATCAATATATGCTGATTGTTACGTATGTTGTTTAACTTTTTATACATTTCCTGGCCTGGCAGATATACACTAAGGCTTTTTCTATATAACATCATATTTCCCGTCTCGTTTTTATTACCCGAAGGGTTAGACGGAGGTGTACATCCACAGTTTAGCACAAATCCGCGCACAAATCCAAACTCTGCATTACTGCTGAAATGAGAATTTCATAGAAAACCTAATAACACTTTGCTTGACCTGTAAATCGAATCCGCGAACTTTGGCGTCGTAGTGGCACTTACGACCACTAGACTAATGAGGCACAGCCGAGAATGGCCATTATCAGATCTAAAGCAACTTCACAATCATATCTTGAAATGGATACTTCACCAGTGCTATAAGAACTCCTTTATAACACAAACTTTTTAAACATACATTAATATTTTTTTAAATAACATTGACCATATTTTTAAATAAAGAACAGTTTACTCACCCTGCTTCCCGCCAGTCCTGCTACGACTCAACATGGACGACGGTGTACGGCCGAGTGGTTCGTTTACTATGGAGAGCTCACAAGTGCTACGGCTTCAGGTATTAAGAACACTGCTAATCCCCCTAATAGTATTAGATCATAATACCTGCCGACCTTCCTGCATGCCTTGGATACAATTTAATTGGGGACGCATTTAATTGTATGTTTATTTATTTATTTACTTGAAGACTCCGAAAGATTTCATAAAAAATAACAAATAAAAATACCTGTTCATTCTTACCCACATGAAATCAGCGTTCCAAACATGTGTAAAATCCTTGTTTAGGTAACAATCGGAATTAATTTGCAACACCCAATCCATTAGACGATCTATCTTTTCTTTAAAAAAAATCGATCCGTCATGCCTACAAGGCTTCGATCAAGCGCGATTAATACTAAAAGCGGAACATCAATGAATAGTTCCTTTACAAAAAAGGTTTTATACAGAATTGAAGTACCGTAAATCTGTCAAAAGTATTCACTCTTCAATCAACCCTGTCAATATACAGTTAGATGAAGATGTATGAATGAGGATGTGCCTTTATTAGGGGACGTACAAGGAAAGGGATGTAATTTCGAATAAGTAGTGGTTTTAATGTAAGTATTAGAGTTAGCCGAGTATAAAAACATATATATATATAGACATAGTTTGTAGCTAGATTTTCTATAGATAAATAATTGCTATCTTTAGGCGTAGAAGTAATGATATTTCCGTAATATATCTACATATTTCCTCTATCTATCTCTATATTCCCTGGAGAAACTGGAACAGTTGAAGAATGTCAAAGATATTTTTTCTGTGTACGTAGTTATATGTTATTAAAAAAATCGGGCTTATTCATCCCATTTTAACCCTCCGCAATCTTGTTTGCCTGCATAATTCATATTTATAACGTGTTTCGTTCTTCCAAAAAAATGTTTTTATCATATCTACTTCAAATAACATCTTGTATCCCATAAAAAGTTCTTATTATTCTGTTAAACATGATACCCATCGTCGAAGCGTCGAAGCACAAGAGCTCTTGAGTCGAGGGGTCAAATTAGCCGAAAGTAACACAATAATTGCGGCCCTTCCCGATGTTGCTTCTGTAGCTCTTGAGAGTATTGTAAGTGTAGAGCTTTGTGTAAGCGTTTCTTTTCATAACATCAGCTATTGTAGAAAAATGCATACGTAGATATTTGAAATTCAAAAAAATTTGTGAGGACTGGATGTGAAAAGTGTGTTGGGTCAACGTGATCTACACAACACGAGTATAGGCCGTTCTAAAACTGTGATTAAATCGAGATTAGCAATTCGATACCGAGGTTTAATGAAGAATAATTATTTAATGCTTCTATTTGAGAGGCCTATTCGACGTAATTATTTTTGCAATTAGGGTTAATATACATAAATTATAATATTTCAGGTATAAAAATACGTAAATAAGAATATATGTATGAAAAAGATTCAATTTTTCCTTGGCAATATTTAATTTTCTCAAATAAAAACCATGGGTTCAAACTTAAATCTACAATAAATAGTTAATTCAATAAATATCACTGACAGGAATGTTTAAGTATTGTACTTAAACATTCCTACATACATTATTACCTATGATGGTATTTATACAATGGAATGTAGGTAGGTACTATCTATAGTAAATACTTAAGTTAATACTGATTTTATTAACAACTTATAATTAGAGATGGAAAGTGTTATATCATAAGATATGATTACAAATATACAATATTGATACAGCTCAGAGTATAGGCCAATATTAGAATATTATTATTATATTTATATAAGAATATGAGGCCAGAATATAGGACGCAGGTTTGAACTCTGCCCGAGGCCGAAGTATTGTTTCGCTTTAAAGAAACTATAGGCCAATATATAAAATTACTAATCATTTAAAAAATATGAAATCAATTGTCTTACATTTTATGCCAGCTGATGCGACATTATGTCTTTTTCCAAATTTCAATAAAAAATAGAAAAAAGTATATAAGTTTCTCCGATTTTTTTAAATTTTACGAAAACAATTTCTTGCTCTAAAAACAATATTCATCATCAGTCTAGAAGTTCTTAAGTTATGCATATTACCAACAAACAGTATTTATGTAATTTAAAATTATTGTTAATAAAATTTATAAATACTGTTTTCCTTTTCTTTCGATTGCGCTACGCATAATAGAAGTACAAACAATAGTTACTTAAAAAATAATAATGTTATTTGGTAATTCATATTTGCTAATACCTTAGTAAATGGATTTTTACTCTAGTGAAATGTACATAGGAATGTTTAATTAATATAAATCGAGGTTCAACATCCTTAAGACTACTTACAAATGGCAACCCATTTATCATCACGGCATCTCTCGCAATCGACTCGGCAGCACCAATGGAAGGTGCAGTTGCATGGTTTAATACTGGACTTTCTTATTAGGGCATGTCCTCGGCCACAGCAGAGTAAGTCGCAGGAGCCTGATCTGGACGTCCGACCGATGCGACAGACGCGACCTGATGTGCCCGCGGAGTCGGTGCGAGGGTCTACCTCACAGAAACTTGGGGATCTGAAAGAAAGAAGGAATTTTTTTTTATGTGTACGTCTCAAATAATCTGTTTTTACGAAAGCGGACAGCGAAAGAAGTTTCTAATACGGCTTTTTAAAAAGTGTCGAAAAATCTAGCAATATTTGAAAGAGCTGTGTTATTTTTTTGCAAGAAGTAAACGGTTGATATGACAGGTCTGCTGAAACTTAGACAGTATCAAGAGTGCTCAATCTGATACCCTGGGAACATCACAGGAGGATACTCCGGGCAGGTAGATCCCAGGCCGCATGGTGTTCGGAAACCGTTGCATAAAACCGTTGAGTAAAATTACATTAATTGTTCTACTTATTTAAAAAAATATAAATATCTTTAATTCAATGACGTAGAGGTCTCATGAGGGTAAATCAATAGATTTTGTATTGTGTCTAAAATATGGCGCTTGCCGGGTTTAACATATTTAGTCAAAGATAACGATAAGAAATACGATTACATGAAGGATTCGAATCTTTTCTCCGATTACACCGGACTCTAAGCTACCGATACAAGTAACGAGACAATAGTGGGCGTCGTTTCTTTCGCTAAAGTTTATATTATTTGTTCTGCTTACCTCTCAAAGAATAGTAGGCTGGTCTTTGGTGCTGGTCGTGCTTTCCCTCGCCTCCTGCCTCTGGGTCGGCCTCTCAATACGAAAGGACTGTTATTTAGCTCTTCTTGAGCTACCATCAGTGCCTGTAGAAATGCAGAAGAAATAATCCATTATAGCGAAAGTAATCAGCTTTAATCTTTTTTGTTTATTTTCGATACCCCATGAGTATGTGAGTCCAACATTACTAGTATGCTTGTTAACCCATTGTGCTAAGCTATGCTTGTATTAGGAGTGGGATTACGTTGGTAGTGCAATGAGTGGGTTTCGAACTGGCAACTACATGGTCGCAAGTCCGACATCTCATATTCAAATTCAAATTCATTTATTTGTAGCGACGCCGACGCGCGACGCCCCGCTCTAGCTATCAGCTTATTGCCGTCCACTACTGAACGTAGGCCTCCCCCAAAGAGCGCAAATCATCCCGGTCTTGGACAGCTCCCATCCATCCGCTGCCTTCTTCAAATCGTCGGTACATCGTGTCGCAGGGCGTCCCACACTATGCCTCCCCAAACCCGCCGCTTCTTTACCTTTCTATATTGCCGTTTGATGGTAGACGCGACTACCCTGAAGTCTGGCGTGGCTCTCCAGCAAGTCCTGAGCTGACAGCTGCCAGACAGACCATGGCACTTGCACCGCACCTCCATGTGTGACGACAGGATCTGAAAGATACGGAGGCGGTTTAGAAAATCTAGACCTACCAAAACATTAAACGGTGTTTTAGAAAATAATAATATGCGATTTATTAGTTATTATGTATTTTTTGGAACCGTGCACAATTCATCAACACGTGCCGTGTTTGTATAAATGTATTTTCAGTCAAATCTTCGTACTTCAATTGAAAAACGGAATCAATTTAAATGAAATTAACATGGCACTCAACGAGAGCTTAGTTACGTTTTGTGTCGGTAATATTGAGAATATCTATATAATCGTATAGGGCTAAGTTCCAACAACGAAATCGATCCCAATTTCTTCATATCACGAACCAAATTACCCTCACACAATCGCGAGAACAACAGACTATTTGCAACTGAACACAAAAAACACAACAAACATAATATTATGATACAAAACCGCTCTCACATCGCGTCGAATCGTAAATCTGTTGTCTCTATACGTGACCGCATCGACACTCCGCACTGATTGTGCCACCCACCGCTAGAGCAGCATTTACATAATTAAACGCCTTGGTGCAATCAAACTGACGTCTTAATTTCGCAAGAGCCGCCGGCCGCACAATTTCCCAAATTGAGTCGGAGCAAAAATTCAAATAAATCGGCATTCTCCACGCCCCTTCGTGCCCCGGACCTTAATAGCGTAGTAATAAGAGCGTTCGCGATAGAATTCGCCACCCAAGACGTTTGTAATACGTAGTAATGAAGCTGGAATATTAAAAATGGTTCCGAACCGCTTATTATGTTCTCACCTCGACGGGGCGGCTGGCTCGTGAAATACGGCCGGCTAATATGGAGCCCCAGGGCTTCGCCACTACCGATAGTTTCTAATTGTGGCGCTATATGCATCGCGGTTCACTTCACTTCGCAGTTCACTTTTATAGCACTTGATCACGACTTGATACGTGATGGGGAATTTATACTTTGATTCTTCGGAACCTGTTCATTGTAGACCTACAAGGTCTTATACAGATTTCATTCCATATCAATGCAGTTAAGGGTTAACTTTGACTGACCGTACATACTTTGTATCAAGGTGTTGTCGATATATAGAAGCTTCATACTACCAATATTACAAAACCTGAAGCCAAGGCAGTGCAAGTACTTTAATGAAAATTCTGTTTAACCCTTAAGATGTTATAAGCGTGTATTTTAGCCACTTACGAGTATAAATCATTTAATTGAAGTGCTAAAAATAACCATAACACTTGTGAGAAACTGGCCGTTCTTCAATTAAACACCAGGGGCTTGAAAGGACTCAATCATCGCGTACCTATCATCAATCTAAATTACCTTTAAGCACTATAGTTGATTTATTTACTTAATGACGTCTGTACGGACCTTAAGTGCAGACTAAACATGTAATCATTAAGGTGCTGTAAAAATAATATCGTTTATTTATATGCTACTCAGAAATGAATGGCTTATTAAAGCTTATTTTTATATAACTGGAAATTAAAAGATTACATTGGGGATGGACGTATTTTTTTCTGTAATTGAAAAACTTTAAGTGCCATACTTAAAGTTTCTAGTCTAGTTTTAATTAAAGATAAATGTTTTTTGAATAAAAATAGGTACAATAATACAATTGCATTAAAGTAACATATTTTTAAAAATAATTTTAAATTGATGTTGGCCTCTAGACTACCTAATTAGTCTAGTTGTCCCAAGTACGACTGCTACGCTAGTCCTGGGTTCGGGACCGGGGTTGCAGTGGTATTGGATTTTTCTATGAAATTTTCTATAGCAGTCTCGGAGTTTGGTTTTTGTCCGGTTTACCCTTCAGGAAGAATATGGCGTGAAGTTTAACAATTTTATAAGTTTACGAGTTAATGTGTTCTACTTTCAATATTAAAGTAAAGCACATAACTAATTACGAATTTGGAATGGAAATTTTACATTAACTTCCAATAGATGGCAGCACTTACTATCTTGAACGCATTTATTCTAAATGTCACAAACCAGCTCACCCACTGAGCAAAGAAGCGTTAAGATAAACAAATCTCCTGACATTTCGTTAACGTTGTGAAATAGGAATCACAACATAATCTCGACTGACGATTAACACGACTAACGCTAATAGGTTTGGGATGACCGTGGTTAATCTGACGGGCAAATTAACCATTAGTTAAACCGCACACGGAGAAGCCGCAGCTTCTAACTTTGATAGGGTTGTCCGCAACTTTACTAGGATACGAATTATTTAACGCTAGTTGCTAATGCGTTGTGGCAAAACATAATATAAGAATTCTTCCGTTTTATACAAAGCTTCGGTGGCGGTGAAGGAATTTTAACGTGTATGTAAAAATCTTAATACACTTCTTGCACTCCACAATGTAAAAAGGTGCACGGGAATGTAGGAGAGAGGAGGAAGGCATTATGTTTTTATGTTATTTACTATTTATTTATTTCTGTTTTTACTTATTTATAAATTCAAATTCAAATTTTATTCACTTCATTTATATTATTATGGTTTTGCATTTGAGGAGGCTCTCAATTCGATGATGATTTTTTCTTGTGTTATGGAATGTAGGTACTTATTATTTTAAAAGAAAAAAGCAGTGACGCAGTGCAACACTATGATGTTATTGATTGTTATTTTTTAATCCTGTTTGACGTTACTTTTATTGTTAAGAGGAGTGTCCCTCGCGAACGTAACAATGTTGCACAGTTGTCGCTGTCTCTATCCCTCGCGATGCGAACGCGTGCCCGAGAGGAGAAACAACAACATTTTCACGCGTATTTCTTATGTTCGAATTTTGGAGATTACTCCTATAATATTGTTTATACGTAAAAAAAAATCTTGCAAAAATATATTCACTATATTATCTGGGTTTCTTTCGAATCAGAATGTTTCTGTATTGATACATTGCCGAGAAATACTAGCATAAAGTTGGGCCGTTTTTCAACGAAAATTGCCAATCTTTGAGCTCGTGTAACTTTTTAACCGTATATTGAAATGAAATTGTATACTACAGGAACACGTATTTTAATGATAAGATTGTTACTGCAAAATTCCAAAGACTTTCATTGGTTTATATTCAAGATAAGACCAAACTACGTTTGTATGGAGCGCGGAGCGGATACTATCCTCTTAACTATTAAACATTCTCTCTCACTCCTTTCTCCCGCGTGAATTTTTACGTGAACTTTTCATACTTGTGGCTGTCGCAATTTTCGAACATTTTAACAACCCTAATACTAAAGTTGGAATTTTGTTACGGAATGAAGTAAAGTTATTCCGAACCAAGACTACATTTATTTAGTTATTTAATTAGTCTGAAGCATACGAATTAATATTTACCCTAATTCGACTATATTAGCTGATAGGTGCTTATACTCGTATTTTAATGGCTATTGAGTAACTTCGAATCAATATTTGCTTAGATTTCTCGAAACTATGTTGGCATCGTATCATCACGCCTTTATTCGCGAAAGGAGTGTACTAATGTACAACCACATTTCGCAGGTATGTTTAGGTCCCATTAACCGGACGTAAATCCAAGCTACGACCTGTTACTGAGAATTTCATAGGAAAACTCAATAACATTGCTCGACCTCGGAATCGAACCCGGACCTCTAGCGTAGTATGGATATGTGCCCGGTGAATGGCAATAGGCTCGCCCCCTATTACATTGGACCTTAACATACCGACGAACTGTGGTCGTAAATTAAGTACACCTCTGCCTAACCCTGCAAATACATTAGTGATGGTATATTATTTAATTATAACTCTTAATTAATAAAATCCGTAAAGAATAGGTTTAATGAAAAAAACATTTCTCGTAAGTATAAAACGAGCCCACACAACAAAAAAGCTTACATAAGATTACATAACATACGTCAATACTAATTCAAATTCTTATGCGGCCAAAGAAAAACAAAACTAAGTATATTTAAATCGATATTTTCAACTCATCGAAACAACGAAATATTAACTCATCTTATAGATTTTTTATAACATAATTATCACCTCCGCTCTCTAATGTGGGACCTAATTTCTTGTGTGGGTCGACGCGAGATCTTTTATAGATCCCGCTGAGGGGCTCTAGAGGCTGCCTGTTACACCGTAACGTATCTATTGCTAAGGTGTGCTTCAAATCAAATCAAATTCTTTATTTGCATAAAACATGGTATAAAAAGTTGTTACAAATAAGTTTAGATCAATCATGTTTTGCTAATTATAGTATAGCATGCAAAATTAGGTCATTACCATTGATTTCCAAGGAATTGTTTTAGTGAGTAAAAATTTTTAGTATTTAGCCATGCGTACAATTTTTTCTTAAATAAATTAATGTTTAAGTCTTTAAGTTCACTGGGTATCCTATTATAAATTCGTACACACATCATTAAGCAACTTTAATCATATTATGTTGATCTAGGAATGTCATAGAAAACAAGTCTATTTGGGTTTCTCTGATTTCTTGGATTAATGTCACATGCTTTATTAAATAATTCTTTATGTCTACTCACAAACATACACACTTCGTAAATATACAGCGATGGTAGTGGTACTAAACCAAGTTTCTTGAATATTGGCTCACATGATGCTTGCGAGCAATAGTGGGGCACATAGAGACTGTTTGCGTACAAGCTCTGCTATGTGGCATCCACGACGTAGCTTAGCTTCACTCTGTTCAAATGCTCGTAGTCACGACGAGTGAAATCTCATACAACTGTGAAAACCTCATTCAATTTCGTGCAGTAGGTTTTGCGTGATGCGTATACAAACATACAGACGGACGGACAAAAATGATAAAAAAATTTTGCTCTAATAGAGAAAGTAAGACCCTTAATATTATTCTACAATATTTATAATGTCTTGGCATCGGCCTGTTACAATTTTATTAAAGGTATAATTAGATAAGATAGACAAACGATACAAAGTTCAATAAGTTGCTGCATTGGTTTACTTTCCAGATTCAATAGCACCTTTTTACCGAGTCTCTTTTTTGTTTAAAAATTACGAGGTCCATACAGCTGGCCCAAAGAACACCTGTTCTTAAACGGTGTGAGCGACTCCGACTTTATTTTGACATTAATAAAAATATCATCGCGGGGGTTATTATAAGCGAGCGTGTCTAACAGATCTCTGGGAGGCTGTTAATTATGTAGCCACAAAACAAAATGTCGGTTCTCTCCGGAACAATGGTCAAGTGTGGTCGGACCACCGGGTTGGCCCCCACATTAATGGGTCAATTTACCTTCACGGCTTGATGCGTAATATGTAATATTAAATATTTGATGTATATGGACAAAAAGCCGCTGAGCTGTGATGGTTGCAATTGATGGGATTTTCTTTGGATTGCTCGCTTCAGGTGTTTTTTTGAAGAATGAAGGGATAAGATAAGTAATAAGTTAGATCGGCTGTGGAGGGTATACGGATCTCTTCGATCTCTAATATTAATAATAAGAACTTACTTAATTTCTGTCTTTCTTTTCTTTGTCTGTAGCCTAATTTTTCTTTCACTCTAATTTGTATCTTTACATTATTACATTTTTATCTATTCAGGAAAGAACAGGCGTGTATTATTGTATGAAGATATGAACCAATGATCATTTTTGATATCATCATCATCATCATCAACATATCAGCCTATTGCCGTCCACTGCTAAACGTAGGTCTGATGATGATTTTGTAGAAACTATTGGTAGCTTCCATATATCATTAAAATTACCTAATCTCTCTCATTAAATTATTAAATTTATTAATATTTATATTTAAGTTTTAACTAATCAATAGTTTAACGAGATGAAGAAGTATTGCGACAATAAAAAATAATACAGCTGCCGTTTTAATATTTTTATAATAGCTTGTGGTAGATTTTAGTAATGGCAACATTGTAACAGCCGTTATTTTTAAAGATCATTCGATCGTTAATGTCAAATGAAATGGTTGTAAGTTATTTTTAATTAATACCGCTACCAGTCTGCCTTAGTCATATTTCTATCAATTTCTGTTATAAGTATTATATAACCATCACGCCTGTTTTTCCCGCACGGTTAGGCAGATTTGTAGGTACGGTATAAGGTGTATAAGGGTAGGACTATAATACAAAGTTCGATCTACTACTGTTACAATTTAATAGATTAACCCAATAACACTTTTCTCGGGTATTGTAGCCCCTAGCATAGCAGTTGCGCTAGATACAGATTACATTCGAATATCACTGCTTTGTCCACAGGTATAATACGGGCACATAAATTAAAAATAGTGTAGATACAGCCTTATTAGTAGCACGCTATAAATGTCACTAGACTCCGGTTGGTCCAAAATGAATTAAATGAACGTCTTCCACTATAATTAACAACTATAAACGCATTACAAATTAAACAATTTGTACCTAAGCGTCGTGTTTGTATTAAAAAAACTAATGTACAGACGTAAATTGTATTAAATCGTAAATCCCCTTAATAAGTAAGCACGGATCGTGGTATGCCGGTCTCTTGTCAGATTTGGTTACAGACATTAATATAATATTATATACCAACTTAATTGTACCGTTCCAAAAATCTAACAACAATCTTAGAACATTATCTTAAGGTACATTTTCGTGTCAATGAACAACGTTGTAACTGCAAATGTATGTTGGCCGAGTAGTATTTAACTTTGGTTTGACATGTTTATTATTAGACGGAAGAGGCCTATTAAATTATTTGTAGTAATCCTGCACGGTAGGTCCCGGTATTTTGGTTCAACTGTCAGACACTTGTGTCAGAATGCATGTAGTATTAGCTGGTGGTCACAAATCAGGGCTTACGGCATGTTTAGGTGACAGTGAGGAAATTATAATGATACTCTATAAGGAAATACGGAATTTGAATGCTAGATGTGTTCGGGGTCGGTATTTGCGTTTTGCACCCATTTTTGTCCCACTGCTGGGCACGGGTAACCTCTCAGAATGAGAGGTTATAGATAATCCTGAAAAAAAATATTAATAAAATAAAGCTGAAGATTTTGATTGTAGCTTTGAACACGCTGATAACTAGCAATCGGATTTGTTTTTTGTTTGCATTTGATAGCTCTCCTGAGGAAGGTCATAAGCTATTTAACATCACGATACGATTCTTAGAGGCCCAGCAATCTGCTGCAACCGTAAGGAACAGCTAATAGGAACTAAGTTTCTAAATAACTGATTTTATATAACATATTTTAACTTCTTGTTTGATGTAACTTGTCAAGACTGTCTTTATGCCACGTCCCTAAACCAATCTTACTATTTTTTTCAGACTTTCACCCGTTTTTAATACAAATCTGTGGATTTGCTTACTACCGATAGGATTACTTATATGGAGTTTATGTCAAAATTCTATCTCAAGTTTGCAGATTTCCCGTAAACATGAAAATGTGACAGATTAACATTTACGCATTTATTCTTTTCGTATTGATTGACCTGATATTTAAGCATGTTTTGTTATAACTGTCGCCAAGGTGACCCGATTTTTGATACCGATCTTAATAAAAACCGGAGGAGTCGAGGGAGTTGGGAGAAGCTGATGGATGTAGATTTAACTAGTACTTGATTAACTGAAGGTCACACAAAAGAATAATTATGATCACCTATTAAGGTATAATATAATAGAATATAATCTAGAAACGACCCCTCAAGACATAATTTCTATGCCAATTTTAATTTATCAACAACACAGCTTTAGTAACACATGTCGACTATAAAATAAAAGGCAGACAATTACACGACAACATGCATCTGAACATAATCGATTGAGTATAATGCCATATAAGGCACAGTTTATAGCACATAAAACGGGGTGTGATCACACAAAACGACCGGCCAATGCAATATAATACCATATTTTATAGGCATGTATCGCCATAACAGACCACCCACATAGGCGATTTACTAAAGCCACGCCCATTCACCGCTCTTCAATTTTGAGGAATTAAGCTGGTGTTGCCTTGACGCCTTTGCTCACTAATTTGGACACCTACGATATTATAGATATCGATTGTGATCGAGTTTTACTCGAATAGCGGAGGGATGGGAGTAGTCGATTGACGATTAGTGACTAATCGACTAATAATATATTGAAATATTTTGCCTTCACTGTCATTATTTTTTATATATTACGGGTATTAAGATTCTTATATGTCGAGCCAGCTGTGAATTTTAGAGCGGAAGTTCTTTTAAAAATTAAACTTGGTTCGAAATCGTTACATTTTTCGAAATAACAAATAAATTTAAAAAAAACTGGCTGTTATTTCGAAATGAAAGAATCTAGATGCGTATTTGCAAGTTAAGTCACGAGAATAGGTAGAACATTTTTGATTAATGATAATAGTTCGGGATTCAGTATGTTACTTTTTGAAATCGCCTAAACACAACGATGTTATAGCCCAATTTTCTTACTCGACTAATAATACGTAGACACTTCAAGTGTTCGAATACGAAGGGACCACACACGTAGGTCATTAAATTATTAAAGCCTCACCCATTCAGAGTCCAATTTGACATGAATAAAGTGGGTGCTATTTTGACGTCTTTTCTTAATAATTTGTACACTTACGTAATTTCGCTGTAGGGGCGCCAATGAAGTATTGACTAGAAAGTCATAATTATTTTTAGTCAATTTACTTATCGTTTCATGAAAACAAAATATTTAAGAAAACGCAATAATATTAATGACTAAATTGGTTTTGAAAAGATTATTGAGGGCATGACCCAAGCTTTCATTAACCTAACTTGTTTTAATAGACCGCCACAAAGCAATCGGTAAGTTGAAATAATCGATTATTCGAGTAATGACTTCATCGGTATTCCTATTCAAATCGAATCGAAAATTGAAGGTTGCTTCAGAGGCTAATTTTAGGTTGTCACGTCACATTCTTGGTGGTACGATTACGGCAGCTTTATATCAATAATTGAGTCATTTTAGGCATTATGTCTCTTTTTATGATAAAATCATTTTAAAAGAGGTTTTAAATTACACATAATACATATTATAATGATTTATGATAAGTACCTACGTACGCCATTTTTTATGTTGGAGCTAAAACCTAAGTGTTTTATTGCCCTTCTCTAAAGAAAAAAGGAAATTTGAAAAGGGTTGCCGATAATTTATGGTGAAAAAAGGTGAACGAAGTGGCGGTATTATGCCATTATTGACCATGAACCATTGCAGAAAAAAACCTTTCCTTTCTCTTGCAATTTCTTTCTGTTTGTTGGTGTTAAGGACTAGTCTTCCTGGAGCCAGTCCAGCTCATTTCTCCATCTTTGTCTGGGTCTGCTGCGTTGGCGTTTGTCCAATAGGGATGACCCAGTAGGTCCAGGAACTTCGTTTGGCCATAGTTTGTAAGCCTTTACCAAGATGGTCAATCGACCTGGTAAAGGATTTCAACTGCACTTTCAATTTTTTTCTTAAGATTGCTATCAAACTTTTTGCTGGGCTACTAGCACTTCATTAAAATCTGTCCAGCTTTTTTTGAGTCAACAGGAAATAAACAAACATGTATATATTTTTATATGTATGCAGTAGGTAATAACCGATCCTTGTTAAAAATTGAATATGGGCAGCCTTTGTCTAACTGTGGAGGTCCTTTAGCTGATGATGATTAATAGTTGTACCTACTTCTATCATTATGAGCAGCGTTATTGGGTTTTTCTATGCATTTTCAGTAATGTTCATGGAGTTTGAACCCCTATTACATGGTACCTGGGCCTCTAGACAATGTCACATCTTCATTATCGATGACGAAGATCGATGTCAAAAATGTATTGATTTGACATAATTTCATCACGTGACATATCGAAAGATTATGCCAATTCCATACATTTCTGATATCTAACTTCGTTACTGATGATAACGATGTGACATTGTCTAGGCCCCCTGAACATACCGGCGAAGTAGTTATAGGCGTTCCAATTGTCTTTGTACTATGTTGTTTAGTATTATGTATTATTCTATTAAGTCTAATTTGTAATTCACCCTTATATAAAGCTCCGTAGGGTTGCCTAACGAGGTAAATTGAAGGGTCATCAGGTCCCGGCGGTGTCTTTTGAATCTTCATATCTTGCTCTTGAATAAACATCAAAGTTAATTGGAATTTATTGTTTTAGTACTTACATGCATACTTGCGTAGTTTTTGTATGTTAATCACCTTTGCTTGTAATCGTATTTGCGATGACTTTAATAATTATCAAAGTTGTCTTGTCATGACCTCTCGAATAGGTTAGAAAAAAAAGTGGACTACTAACAAACAACATCAAATTCGTTTGTATTGAGTTTAAAACTGTATGCCATGTATGACACAGCGATTAGAACAGGACAGTACCTATTTTGTTTTTTTTATTACCAGTTTTTTTATGGGATAACTCTGCAAACTAGCAGGCGAGCCACCTGATATTAAGAAGTCATCGCCGCCCGTAAACATCTGCAATACCTACTAAAGTATGTAGTTGCAGATGCGTTGCCGAGCCTATTCAAGGGATAGGAAGGGGAATGAGAAAAGGAAAAAAAGAAAAGGAACTGATGCATATTGCTACTTAACGTCGATATTCTACGGGTGGGTAGTACCTACTTCCCCGGTCGTGCGACCCATACATACATGTAGATATACTACTAGTATAGCGTGACACTACTACTACTAAATAAATAAATAAATTGGCCTTATATTTTTAATTGTGGCTGAAACTGAAGGCTGTTGCTGATAAACATATATTTTCTCGTTCATTGATGAACCTGTTCCTACCTAACGTATTATTTTTACTTCTATTTTCTACATATTTCCATACACAAATGTTATCAATAAAAGAATATTCACAAAAAAACTCACCGATCTACCAGCATTGTTGTTGTGGACGTTAATCTTCGACTGCAGATCATCCACCTGTTCTCGAACATCGAGGAATTTCTTGGAGAACTCGATGCCATAGCCTAGGTTATGTGAGCAGCCGCTCCATTCCCATTTGTTAACCTTCGCCCTGCCGCGGGGATCATGAGAGGCCCGGTAGCCTAGGGGGTCGCAGCCGCAGGACAGCAAGCGGCCCTGTGCGCATGCGCGGGCCACGGAGTGCGCCACTCCTGCCGCTGTAAGAGCGTACAGGAATGAAGTTTCGCGGAAACCTGTAAAAGAAAAGCTTTGGTTACAAACAAAAAATTCAATTTCGATTCGGTCGAGCAAAATGTTATTGGGTTTTTCCATTAAATTCTCAGTAGCAGGTTTGAGTCTAGATTTGTGCGGTTAATAGCAATAGGCTGGCCCCCTATTACGTGGGACCTAAACATACCGGCGAATTGTGAGTGTAAATTAGTACACCTCTGCCTAATCTTTCGGGGAATACAGGCGTGATGGTATGTATATAATATTTTTTCATAATTAATTTCTATACTTAGCAGTATAGAAATTAATTATGAAAAATGCAATGAAATTATTATTAGTTTCTGGTTTGAATTAGAAAAATCTAGATTCTAATACTAGGCTTTAGTTTATTGATATAATTTTCCCGACGATTCAGATCCTTTACGGCTCAGTCTATCCCTGACGATGTGTTTGAATGATCCAAAAGTCAGGAATTAAATAATATCATAACGTGATAAAATCCGTAAAAAGCAGTTTTGTTTCAAATTCTAATATTGAAATAAATTAATCTCGAATATCCATGAAGCTTTCCGAAGCATATGAGTCAGTGGGATAGAAGTATCAGATAAGAAACTAAACCAAAAAGAAAACACCAAGTAAAATGTCAATAAAGATGGTGTATGTGTAAGGGCCACCCAAGGCAAAACCCGATTGCTCTCATTTGTATTTTGCAGGATAAAGTTAACTAATCCTGTTAAGCAAATCATTAGTACAGTCGACAACACGACAAGCTTCACAATTGCACTGACAAAATCGCCGCTATTGCAACGCAAACCGGTCCGACAAAAAAGGCTGCCTGCACAGCTTAATTTGTCGCCGCGTGTACTGGCTAGTTATGTGAAGCGGAGAAAATGAATAAATATTTGAATATTAAACAGAGTACTAGTTTGTACCGTGGTATAAAAGTTATGTGTTCGCGTCTGGTGGGTTAAAAACAAATAGCACGGATGTTGCTTGTCTAGATGTAATATCTGTGTATTTGCGTGATTGTGTTTTGTGATAATGACGATGATATGAGTTGCTTTATTATGCTTGTTCTTAAGAGGACAAGACTAAGATAGATAAGATTTTTACTTATCAAAATAATTTTAATACACCCAAAACCGTCACCATTCGATCAAACAAATATAAATTCGGGCGTCACCTGGTTTTTAAGTAGAAATTCGTACCCGCAATAATATTTAAGTATACCACATACGACTATACGTGACACTCTAAGCGTCATATACGTGAAAGGGTGTTGTTCGTTATATTCATTATTATGAATAATTTTCACTATAGGACCTACCCTGATATCGTGAAAAAACGTTAGTAGTTTCATAGAAAAGTGTTTTTCGACAAAATAAAATATAGGGAATAGCTGTTTTTTTCCGCTATTTTAGGGTTGGTCACACAGTAGAAATTGTTCAAAATAATCAGTATTAAAACAAGCTTTTCGTTGTCAGACGACTGACTATAATGTAACCTACAAATATGTACAAAATGTAAAAAAATATTCGTCGCATCCAGGGATCCTATCTCCGTGTCCGCAGATATATCTGGTTCTTTATTTCCCTTATTCGGTGTGTGGTCGGCTCGTCTCATGCGGAAGGCTTACGCAGCATTCCTTCACAATATGTAGGTACTTACTTGCAGACTTGGTTGAAATCTACGAGTATTTTTCTACAATATTGCAAAAAATACTTCAGAATAACTGTATAGGAATGACGTTGAAATTTTTTCTTATTTCTTGAGTTCTTTGCATTTTTTTTAAATCGATTGGTCTATTTGGTAACGATGAAAAGGGCATTGGCCAAATCAAAAATATTCCAAATTTATTTAAGGTCTAATTTCAGTGTCGTAAATGTACCTTTTGGATCAATTTTAAATTTCAATCAATCTAACTTTTAAGAATTTCAATGCCTTATATTTAGAGACTTGATAATAATTCAAGATCATAGACCATATACATTTAGAGGACACTTTTACAGTGTTTTTAGATTTCTTTTATAATTTTCCATCCTAATATGTTAAACAGTTTAATCTGTACTCTGCTTTACATTGTAAAATCGTATTTCTTTTTTCTCAATACGCTGTCCATTACCGCTTCAATAGATAGCTACTGCGTTTCCAATAAATCTAAAGCAACACGAGTATACGGTGCATTCCGATGATATCGCGATACGGTATTTATCATGCATAAACTAGTGGAGGCTTTGAGTCTATATTCGATTTATGCAACGTGACCAGAATATTTTTGATTAACAGGACCATTGAAAGACAAGTTTTATGTCATAAGCTAAGAGTTAAAATCGAATATTTGACATAGACATAAGTATAAATTATCACTCGTATAATGGTAGAGGAAAGTATCGCGAGGAAACTTGCATGCCTGAGACATTTTCTCAGGCATGAAGTTTGTCATTAAGAATGTGAGAGGGTCATAAATTATGTGTAGGTATGAGAAAAATATATTGAAGTTATACCTACCTATTTTTGAGACAGGAATATTTAACCTCAGGTATGATTCCGAGATCCTACCGAGATCTCTGGTTCTGGGGAGCTAAACAGTACTCCACTTTTAGTCAGTCACGAAATGATCTCCGGGTACACAACATGGCCTGTATGTACACCTCTTCCTACGATGAGAACTTACCTTATATAAGTACTACAGGTGTCAAATACGATGTGTCCCCCTGATTTCGAATATCAGTCCGTCATAACGGTGACGTCAACGACTACCTACTCATTTAAACCCGTCATCTACAACAATACAGACACAATAGAAACACCGTTTTTCTCGGACACTGATGTTATTTACAAAATTAATATTACACTGCCTCGTTAGTCTAGTGGTCCCAAGTGCTACTTCTACGCAAGAGGTCCTGGGATCGATTCCCAAGTCGAGCAAAGTGTTATTGGGTTTTTCTATGAAATTTCCAGTAGCAGCTCGGAGTCTGGATTTGTGCCCGGTTAATGGCAATAGGCTCGCCCTCTATTACATGGGACCTAAACATACCGGCGAAATGTGGATGTACATTAGTGCACCTCTCTCTTACCCTTCGTGAAATGTATGTTATGTAATATTACACTCTAATTTAAACACCATTAAGTTCCGATTCGAAGAATATCCCGGTTAAACACTGACACATGGCTCCAACAACCCTTAAGGAACGCGGAACGTTACAACTACCATTTATCTGTTTTATTGCAATAAATTAAATAGTGAATCTATTCGCGTGATGTCCAGATAAGCGAGAAGGCCCGCACAATGTAATCTTTTCACCATAAATAGCATGATGACCGATTTGCATTTGAGTTAGGTCGGTCTTTTAAATTAATTGTGCTATTCTTGCTATTTCATTGTGTTAACCTGAATAGGCTGTTTGGATTTAAGTGCCATCTTTAACCGTCGATTATGGTGGTACCACCTGCTTTTATTATGCAATAGAATATATGAGCTGTTAAGTCGCCTGTGCTTTTTATTACGCAATAAAGAGCATATTACGCATGAATTAACTGATGTCAATGTTGTGTCTGATGTATTGCTCTATTGTAGAGTTGTGGAAGACTCAAACATATACGTATACATACACGGATGGATAATTATTTAACCCCACCTTTCTCAGCGCACGAGGCAATTAAGCAAAGATCGAATTCGGATCAATCGATCAATCCGAGCAATTTAGAAGACAAATTAGGCAAAAACATTTTAGTACCTGCCTAAGTACCTAATGTTTAAGTTATCTCGTTCACATATCAGTTAAAAAATATCGATTTATAATTACTAATTAAGTGTCCCTGTAATTAGTCATTTTTATTTTAATCGTTGTTTTTCGTCGCTCCCACGAGTGCACCCGAATCGTTATCTCGATAAATTTGATCCGAACGAATCGAATAAATTAAAATGATTGTATCGAGTGATTAATTCGAGGATCCCGGTTATCTCTACGGATTAGTGGCCCCCTCTACAGTGAGCCTAATTGACACCCGGAGATATGGTTTATTAAAATAATGGGCGTTTTATTTTTGGGTATTTAAAGCTATCGTTTTTTTAATCTATGGAATCATATTTAATGTTATTACACCTCCTTTGTATCTTATAGTTAAAGTTATGATCTACGATACAACTTTAAGCGTAGTCTCATTCCTATCAATATCATATGAGCAAAAATAAGTTCAAAGACCTCCCACATAGGCGTCCACACATCCTACATCCAACGACTCCCAGCGACCTTTACCAGGATATCAATCTATCTCACTGGAGGACATCCGATGTCGCCTTTTCCGGTACATAACCTGCACTTTAGAACTTTTTCGCTTCAGCGGCCATAAATTTTACGAGCTATGCCATGTGTCCCACTATTATTTCAGCTTACTAATTGTTACAGACTACCCAATGTGGCCTTATCACACCCCTCCTCTCATGGTAGTAATGGAACTTAAAAGAAGAGAGTACAGAAGTCTATAGCCCACAGTGGGGACACAGGCCTCGTCTCGGTGAGAAGAATTGGGCCGTAATCCACCACACTGATCCAGTGCGGGTTGGTAGATGTAACTAGTCTTCGATTTTTTAGTTTTTGGACCTGCCGTTTCCTCACGATGTTTCCCTTCACCGTTTATGGGAGCAGAAGTGATGAAATAATTTACACAAAGTTACCTACGAACTATAATTGGTAAGTATGGGTCGTTACCTCTGGGTCACCACCGCTCCCTGAGAAGAGAGTAATCTTCCGTAAGTTTAAGTTCTGCTTAAGGTCAGACAGTCGCAAAAACATCTCGACATGATTTAGGATGAATCACGTTTAATATGATGATAATCATTATAAATCAGTCGTTATCTTCGTCAAGTGATCGTCCGCTCGATGAATTAATACTGTAGTCTGTTACTTTTACACCAAACGATTCTTTAGAGGTAAAAAATAGAGTCCATTTTAGTCGATGTCAAGATTTTTATAGAAATTTTTACCTACCTTCCTGTCCACGCTTATAAAACTTTTATTTATCTTATTTAATTAACACAATGTAACACAAAAAATATATAACTAAGTATATAGTAAGATTTAAGAAGAAGAAGGAATATCCTGGTAAGAATCCTCTAAAAAAGAAGAGTTACATTAAGTTTTGCATACATTGCATTTGGCACAATCTCTGAAATATAGTATCGTTTACTTACCTAATAATTTCGTGTTTATTTTTTTTAATAAGATTAAACTTATGAAAGTTCCTAAACTCAAGTCTAATCTTAATTGTTTGAAATCTCAATTTAGTTGTCGATCGAGTCTAGTCCACTGATTTGACAAGAAAGAAAGAATGACGTTACCCAGCGTTTCCACTGATGACAAAACATGTTGCAAACATCTATCTAACTCTCAAAGAGTGAGTGGGATAGGTAGTTGTTTGCAACATGTTTTGTCATCAGTGGAAACGCGGGGCAACAAAGACAAAATTCCCACAAATAGATTTTTCAGCTGTAGTGTTCAAAAAAATTCGAGATATAAAAATCGTGTCCTATAAAAGTATTCACTGCCCTTACTATGGTTATCACTCGAGATCGAATATAAACTCCTGATGTATGTTACGGTGTCCCATCCAAATAGGGTGATGTTATTGTTTATTTATAAACTGAAGCCATCCAGGACGTGCTTTTTCCGACTGGCCAGTGACAAATTTATATTTGTCGATCGGCCGAGACGCGATAGAATCGATACGTCGCGATTTATAGCACGCTCGATTGATCGATTTCGATGATTCCGAGTTATGTATCGGATTGGTTGTACTGTTATCGACGAATTATTGTATGCTTGCCAAAGTTTGTTTGTCTTGAAATGGGAACTCGGGTTATGGTCTTGAGCTTTCGTAACAGGTTGAAGAAAGCGGTGCTGTGGACCGAATAAGATTCGTTTAAAACCTTTTTCGCTTGTTAGTTACCTGTTGAAAGAAATTATTACGTAATAAATTCATCTTATTAATGCCATTTTCTGGTAATATATTTAACTTAATCAATGTGGGTTTTCGCCTAACGTATTAAGTAGGGTTTCCAAAATGATGATCTTTTTGCCTATATGTATTGGCTTTGATCTATTTCTGACTTGTTATGATCTTCTTTTATTTTCTTTGAGATCATAGTCAGTTAATATTATGTTGTACTTTAAATTCACTTCTTTAATGGATATCTATAATGAATTTCCATTTATAATCCATCTTTTTGCGACCAATGATCACCTACTTGAATCGGCGGTATTCGTATGAGAGTTAAATTTAGATATGATACGTATAATTTAACGAGTTTTTCTTTCATTCTGGGCAGTGTTGAGTTACCTTGTATGTAGTCACAATAAAACTGAAACAGTTCTGACTGGTCAGCTCAACTAAGTTAATGGGCAGTACTGTCCACAAGAATGTTCTCACACTTCAACAAATAATTAAGCATGCCTCGAAAATTAGTTTTATTGAATTCTAAGTAGACATAAACAATTATACGAGACGAGTTGTTCAAAAATCAAACAGGAACATATCTATATACGGGGTTAACTAACCCGCATTATACCACGGCTGTATTATAATTACCACCATCCCACGTTTTAGTGTCAATTTGCGCCAATTAGTCGGCCTTAAGGTCGTATATCGTCCAGACCGATACCCATGCCGAATTCTTTAATCGACTTTAATGAATTCCGATTATTCGTTTTCGACTTTTTCCAACGAAATGCTCTGAATTTCGAACGGGTGACAGATTTTAAATTCTTCCCTTACACTTGTACCATAGCTTTTTGAGCGTGTTTGTTTTAATAATGCATGATATGTAATTATTTTCCTTACGAGTTTGACATATAAAAAACGTTCGGCGATTTACGACACTCGATCTACAACGGGTTCTGTCCTCATATAATTTGTTGCTGTATAATTAATATGAGAGCGATATTTGCAATTTAAATATTAATTTATCCGTCCAATAGCGTTCGCGTTACCCATAAGTAGGTATACAATGTTGAAATCGAGGCTGTTTTATTCGCATTTGCGATTTAAAGTTGGTCGGTTGCTCAACGTAGCAAAAACAAGTAACGCTTCTGGACCTAATTACTTATACCTGTCCATCAGTAGGACAGTTGGACAGCTCACGTCGTCTGGTCGCGACCGCAGCGCCACCTCGATTCCTCGAACCATGGATTAAATTGGTAAATCTACATTCGTCCCGTATATGGCAACTCGGCGCCGACTTGCAAAAAACAAGCGGCCTAAGTAAATACAAATTTCAATTTTATCATTGAACGTTTTATTTCATTTCCGATTCTTAAGCGTATACAGACGCGGACGTTTTATTTAATCGAATGCGCATAATAATCGGTTTTTCCGAGCAGCGTCGGCGGTGGTCGTCTTTTTCCGTGTTGTGTAACATTGTTTTTGATGCGCGCGCGCTGCGCGGCCGACGCGCATGCTCGCGCATCATGCGTGATTTACGATTGTGCACTTTGTGATTTTTAAAACAGTTTTTACTGGAGGTTCTCGCTTCCAACTGGATAGCTTATAAATCTGGCGCCAAAATGAATGAACTCCATTGAGTTTTTCGCTTGTCAATTACTGGGAATACTCCGTATATATTCATACAATTACTGGTAATGATTACTTATGTTTTTGTCGTTATCTTAACATGAGTAGAGGGTGCTTGAAATTTGGATTTACGTATGAAATAACATTAAATGGTTATGTAATATCTAATAATTACATTAGGAAAATTAGGCTATACCTAAGTATTCTGCAATTCAACTAGCTTGGTCCATTGATAGCTTCTTTCTTTTTTATTGCCAAAGTATTTAATAGGTATATTCTTTTATGGTAGTAATGGACCTCTTTTGTTCGTTTGCATTATTGAATGATTTTAAAGAGTGTCATTATGTAAATTCGATTGCTACCATTGAGGTTTAATTTACTTAGTAAAGCGACTTTTTAGATTTAAGGAATGTGTAAATAGCCCTACGAACTCAATTTTATTACTGGATTCACTTGGACAAGATTTAGTAATATTAATTCAGTCTTTATTTTTTGTATGGTTTTGCAAATATAAAACACACCATCACGCCTGTAATCCCGAAAGGACAGGCAGAGGACCGTGTCGTATGTATTTACACCCGCATTTCGCTGTATGTTTAGGTCTCATGTAATAGGGGCTGAGCCTATTGTCATTAACTGGGCACAAATACAAACTCCAAGCTGTTACTAAAAATGTCATATAGCTTGTCTTTGCCACAGCTATAAATCAATAAATAATAAGCAAATCTAAATAAATTGAAAAGTGTTGAATTTTATAGCAATAGCAATGTCCCACTTTCAGGTTACAAAACTTATTCTATCAATTTATTTTGTAAGCAATGAAAAATCTGTTGAAATAATTTTTTTTTGATAAAAAAAATACAATTTGCATTGTATTGGAACTTGCAACTACAATCACATTAAATGGTTACCAATGAAATCCCCAAGCTTGTTCCTTGAAGTTTACAATAACATAACATACCATCACGCCTCTATTCCCCGAAGGGTTAAGCAATGTACATCCACATTTCGTCGGTATGTTTAGGTCCCATGAAATAGGGAGCGAGCCTATTGCCATTAACTGGGCACAAATCCAGACTCCCAGCTGCTACTGGGAATTTCATAGAAAATCCCAATAACACTTTGCTACCACTAGACTAATGAGGATTAGAGTCCATAGATCCAGCAATATAATACAATAACATAGATCCAATATCCCGCCGAAAAATGCAAATTTCGAAAATTTATATTACCGAAATAATACACAGCAGATACACGGCGTTGCAAGGGTTTCGAACCAATTAAGGCCCGCTCGTACCTTCGGTTTGTGTTGCGAATCGGTAATTACCGAAACCAGACGATAAGTCGGTTGTGACGTCAGCAAGACTAATTAACGATCCGTAGGGCTCGCACGTGCTGCAATTAGATTTGGTTTGAATATCGAAATTGGGAAGCTGTGACGTCATTGTTTGATAGGTGATTTGAAAATGGAATAGGTCAATAGGGCTGTGCTTTATGAACAAAAAAGCTGTTTGCCGTTTTACATAATTTATATTCCCATACGGGTGAAGCAGAGGTACACCTTCAGTTAAGCGGTAGGGGACACCAGGGACTTCTTGAATATTATGGGGGTGGTAGTCTTCCACCTACAGTTCCCCGGAACCTACGTCTATAGATACCATGTAATAAGGCGTAAGCTTATTACAATTATCTTGACGCGAACCCTGATTTTTATTTATGGAGAATACTTTTAATAGATATTTGAGAGTATTACCTATAAGTACCATTTACGAATTCTATTTTACTTTAAACGACAGTCGTCGCATCGTCATATTGTTGAAATGACTGCATTTTAGTATTATATTCATTAAATATGTAAGGTCCCATGTAATAGGGGGCGAACATATTTTGAAATAAATTTAGAAGGTTATTTGTCTAATGTTTTAAGGAATGGAATATGGATCGAAATGATACAATTTTGTAAATATTACTTACTTCAGTACCTGCTTTCTGAATTCCAGTCGATGTAAAATATAAACATTAAAATAAATAACTATAGGTAGTAGTATCCTTTTGGTTGAATCATCGTCATTCCATTAATATTATTCTTTAAATTTCCGCAAGATCACTAATACACTTCTTGACTTAATTAACCCTTAAAAGCGGACTCATAATCCGACAGGGAACAAAAAGGCCAAACAAAAAAGGCCACTCGATGTCACGTCCAAAACTGGGAACTTTGGACAAATTCATGTTTTTATGGATCTTTTGTGTGTTTTTTCTCACAGTTG
Organism: Subacronicta megacephala; assembly: GCA_958496365.1. Classification (NCBI taxonomy): domain Eukaryota; kingdom Metazoa; phylum Arthropoda; class Insecta; order Lepidoptera; family Noctuidae; genus Subacronicta; species Subacronicta megacephala. The sequence goes on from OY292515.1 coordinate 13,179,896, forward strand.
AGAGGCATCTGAAGAAGCACGATTCGGTAACGCACAGAGGAAGATGTTATCGCAGCCATTAGAGGGTTGAGCTACATCGCATTGAGACATTTCGACACGTCCAAGTTTTTGTTTAAATCCTTTTAAGTTGTTATTTTAGGTCAATGAATGCGCTTTTGTGGGTGATACGTCTTGACATTTTATCCGGCTCGTCCTAACCGCAAATTATAGCTGCGATAATTTTGACATCTCACTTGAAGCGCGATATTTAGTCCCAATATTATTAACATGACATACGTCACGTAAAAAATGTCCAATTCCTTTAAAATAAAGTCATCTCGTCTCGTCGGATAAGTTCCCACGACACGGCGTCAGATAAGACGTAACAACGCATCATGTTTTTGCAACATCATAACTACATTGTCGTCGGCACTCCGTCACCTGACGACATGTTGTTGATATAAAACGCCAATAAATGTCACTTTTTTATGACACATTCGCGTCGTGAATTCACGTCACGTGCGCTCGCGCCGTCAGATTTGTATCGACGCATGTTCGCCACCCTGTGTGCCCCGACGCGCGCCATTCTCTCACGCGACACCGCCGACATACGACGCGCCGACCCACACACATCTCGCGCTAATCTTGCCTACCATCCAACTATTAACGCCCCAGGTGAAAATCTTTTCCGACAATAGTCTCATTAGCCTCACAAAAGTCATTAAATCCTCGACAGTATATTGTTACAGCGTCACGTACAAGAGCGCTAACGACGTGTGGAGGATCTCGGGGAAGCGGAACAAATCCCGTGATCTATCCAGAATGCCATCCGTCCACAGCGCTCTTTCATCGATCCTACACGTTCGAGCAAAAAAACCAACGGTCCGGAATCATTATTATCTTTCTTCTTCGATCATCGATCGCTATTATCCTATTTAAAAGCATCTCGATTTGTTCTTCGCTTTTTTTGGTTTCACTCTCCCGTCGGCGTTTCAATTCAGGACCCCAACAATGGGCACGTTAAGAAAGATGTTTAAGTGTTTAGTTACGCTGTTTTTTTCACAATTTTTCAATTTAAACACAGTCGTGTCGCTGAAGGGCCGGAAGGTGTCGTTACGGGCATTACAAATACTAATAATGTCGACGACACAATGGACCGAATAACATTCTTAAGTTTGATCTCTCACTATTCGTAAGTCCAATGACGTTTCACATGTGTCTATATTAAAAGAGTAGTACACATTCAGCATTTATGAAGTTTAATGAGGAATTTCAAACTGTTATTAAAATGTGTAGCAATAAAAGGGCGTGGAGAAAATTGAGTAACGTTGCTGGTACGAGAGTCCAGGCAATTCCAGTTAAATTATTAATTGGTTGAGCGGATAGAGGGACGGCGAGGTGAGAGGGGGGTTCGGTGGACCCACACGTAGCGTGAAATCGCGGGGCGCGGGTGCGGGCCCCACCTGGCCACCACCAGCTTATTATTTGTTGTCTCCCATCGTCCATGCTCGTAAATTTCCACATCAACGTGTGCGATGATTGTGGAAAAAACGAGGTCGACAAAGCCTTTTCACACCCGAAGATAGACATAAAGACGGACGACTCAGTAAATACGTATATATTATGAACATAATACGAAGAGACGTCTGTCCACCGGTGGCCTCTTAAAGTGCGTGAATAATTTTTCGTCGTAATAAATTCGGATTGTAATGGTTGATCGCGATTGGTTCGAAATTTTAGTTGCGTTTATTTCAATATATATAAAAAGAGTATTATGGAATTACGATGCATTCGTATGGGACTGGTTTTGGCATTAATCGACGATGGTCGCTACCATCTACAATTTTGGAAGTAAATTTAAGATGTTATTGGTACTCAATTATGACAAAATCTTAATAAAATCACCTATATTTTTTTTTTAATGGATTATATCGGCAACCGAGCAGACGACCCATCTGATGATAAGTAGTCATCGTCGCCTGTGGATACCTGCACTATCACAGAAGATGCAGATATCAGAAAGGGGTTAACTAGCTTTCTCGCGGTATATTTGGAAAGCAAAAAAAAATGTAGGAATCCTCCTGTAGCAAAATAGGTTGACAACCACAGGAAAAATATGGATGATAAATTATATTTATTTCTGTAAATAGATACTTTAAATACACTTTTACAACACAATGGATTTTTTTTTTTAACTAGATGGCGCCGGCATTTCTTAACTGACGACCTCCGAAAAGAAATACCGAAAGAAACTAAGAGAATCATGCTCTCTATTAAAGTGCAGACATAGTTGTAGTAATATGAGTGTAGTCATGCAGGGCATAGGTAAATATCTGAGATAGGCTTTTGAAAGAAGAAAAGAAAGAGCCATGGCTAGTCTGAGTATACATGTGCCAGTTGACGCCATGCATGTAGCTCGACAATAATCTAAGGAGTTCAATAACCAATGATAATGCCTCTGCCTAACCCTTCGAGAATGTAGTGCGTGACGGTATGTTATGTAGCAAATAAGTATATCACACAGTATCTTATCACAAGTTACCTATTGTTCCTTAAGTGTAACATGGTATGGTCAATATGACATTCTCTCTTACAAATAAAGCTGTCATTAGACGACCCAATTGCCCAAATTTGGCACAACATGTCCGTTGAATATTGAATAATAAATTATGCAAGTTAACACATGTCTATGAATTAAAGCACGTAATAAGTCACGTCTCCAAAATAAGGTTTGTATTTAGAATGCAGGCGCAAATAGACACTAAACAGCGGTTAAAAATTGTCCATAACTGTGTCCATGCGATGTTTATCGTTATGGTGACTCCAAATTTGTTCATACATAATACTATGTACCTATTAGTATATAGGGCGCCTGGTGAAAGTTTGGACACATTGTTATGAATATTTGCCATCAAATAAATATAGATACATCTTTTGTTCAAGTTTGGAAAATGCTGATGTTTTTCGTAATAAAAAACGACGAACCGTTTGATAATTTTATTGCGAATTTCTAATTTCGAATATGTACTGTCTATACAAGAGGATCTGTACATTGTATTATGTGTCATGGAGCCTTCTTATAATTTTAATCTCGACTTAAGGCTTATTATTATGACATTGATAAAGGCCGCAATTAGCATTTCCTTTGGAATCAATTTACATTTAGAATCTAAGCAATTTTCTCATGTAAATCATTTTATGTTTCAATGATAATACAATCATAAATATAAAGTAAACAAAACTAACCTCTTTTCATAATAGAACTGGCATGTGGATTGCTGCTCTTAATCAGTAGACTGGAACAATTCCATCGGTGCCACCGAAACTGGTGCTGGCACTCCTTAACCGCTAGCTGTAGACCCTCGAATGCTATTGAGACCGTTTCTGGCGCCTCATGGCAGACGGCTCTTTGTTCTCTGGTCAGCCCACCGACCAGACGACAGGTAAGAGATGAGCTTAGCTTGACGTGTGATGGCAGCATATTGTCTCGGGAACTGCAAGGAAAAAATAGTATCAGAAATGACAATAGCTTTTCGTATGGACTGAGAATTTATTGAAGGTCCTTTTCTATAGGCAAGTGCGAAGAGAGTAAATTACTTATTTAAATTTCTATATATGCAAGTAGCACATAAGGTAAACATAAAATAATGGCGTATTTTACTTAGTCGCCAAATAAGACTAGATAAGGCAGACTGACGAAACTGTGGGAGGCGACACTATACAATTTTAAATTGTTCGTGTATAGAAACAACACATAACATTCGATATCATAAAAGTTAACTATACGCGCGTAACACACAAATAACTATTTATGTTTGAGTCGAATGTTTAGTAAATTTTGCAGTAGGTAATTGTGCCTACCTAAAGACCACCACAGAGAATGTCTTAACAAAAATTAATTTATTCCATATAAATAATTCAAATTATTTATTTAAATTATTAACACAATCACATTACCTCACAGCATGCAATACTAAATAAAATTTGTGTTTAATTTATTCATATCGATTGCTACCTCCAATAACAATAATTAATCCGACAATGTAAACAAAAAATAATTTAACGTTACAACACTAATGTCGCACTAATTGGGCTATTCTCATAATTAAAGTCACCATAATTAATTTATTCGTGAATTTATACAAGTTTCCGATGTTATCGCGTAGTTTGAATAGTTACGGAATAAAACAATTTGTTCGGACGGCTAGAAGCTAATATTCCGCCGGTATGTGAAAACGTTTCGAGCGATTTAATAATTAAGTCTCGATGGAAAAGTTATGAGCTCGGCGTCTGAATTGTTTTTGTTGGGGAACCGGGCAAAGGAATTTTATATATTATGAAATTAATTTTAAATTAAATTTCGCATATTTAGTTTAGTGATGGCTTGTGCTGACAAAGTTAAGCATAAAAATATCTTTTAGCTGTATTTTTCAGAGTTACATAAAATATGTTTTGACCAGAAATAAACGAGACATATTTTTGGTCAAAACATATTATTTTATAGAATATGAATTCACATTTTTATCGTGGCAGGTTTTAACCAATCACAACATTGGTTAAATTAGGTAAAAACAAGATAATATATAACTTTATTTTTTCTACATTTTCTCGATCGTTGCTAGTTTTTGGTTTTAATAGGAATTTCCTTAAATTACTAACAAATAATAAACTGCAGAAATTGTATATAGAGTTAGACATTGGATTCATAAAGACATTTAGAATAATATAAAATTCGTGACAATCGTGACTAGAAAAACCATGTCGAAAAACTTACTTCCAAAATTAAAATACATCATAGAACTAGATAGGACATGACAGGAAGTGTCACAGATTAAATAAAAAGTATTGCCGCACGTAGGTACTTGTGCTAAATCAGATCTACGCGACTGTCGTCCGATCGACACTGATAAACAACACACGTGTGTTTTATATTGTGTTAACGTTTCGGATTTACCCGTCTGTAGTATTTTTTGATCTTTGTATAGATTGATATTTAAAAATAGAATGTCATGTCTTAAAGTTATTTTTATTGCAACTTCCTGTACAGATACACCTATATTCTACATTTAATGCTAACAAATAATAAAAAAATATGCAGATACACCTATTTAAAACAAAATAATAATAAATTAACACGCTTTATTCGCAATTTCCTGTTCACTAGTCATTAACAACTTTTTAAAATGATAAACGAGGATTTCAATTGTAAGATCAGTACGTATGATAGTATTGGAAAACTCCAGATTAATCTTTAGGAGCTAGGTATATTAATGATGCAATGCATGCGATAGCTCGCCTGCTCGTTTGGCGAGTAAACCCATAAAAAAAACCTGTGTAATAGCAAAGTACGTGGCCTCGCTATTAGGCGTCTTAATTATTTGACTAATACCTGGTAACCTATTACTCTATATTCGCTTATCCTATACGAATATCCGTGGCTTGTATTATAAAACCTGTACCTATTACGAATATATTAGTCACATCTCTATCTTTAGTTTACATTATTTCTGTTGTTTTTCAGGACCAGATATAGTACGTATAGATAGTTGTACCTACGTCATAATTGGATATAGAACTTACTTATTATTTGGATTCCTTTGTTTGTTTGGTCCTAAGGGCGAGGCGATACAAGACTATTTAACTTCGTACAAACAGTTCTTATCACAATGCCGTATGTTCTTCATTTAGAATGGCCAAGTGTAAACGCTTGAAATAAAAATAATGTTCCGTACGGTTTTTTTTTTCTATTAATTGAGCCATTTTTAAGGAACTTTTAGAACTCATTGTAAAGGAAATCTTTTTATAACATTTTGCATAGCATGACTGGTTAATACATTGTCCCACTACTGACAAAACAGCTGGGCCTAGCCCTGTACAATGCAATGTACAGATGCTGGGCTCGGGTGTCCTCTTAGAACCAGAGAGATCAAGCTGTAGTCCATCACACTAGCCTACTGTGGATTAGCTGAATTCATACGCCGTCAAGAAGATCTACAAGGTATGGAGGTTTCCTTACAATGTTTTTTTTTTCACTGTTTAAGCGCCTGATAATTAAAAAAAAAAAAAAATTACTTCGAAAACAGAAGTACATGCCTTAGATGGTCATATCACTGCACTTTATAAATGATTCTAAAAGTTAATTAGAATTTCCCTTAAAAAAGGTATAATTGTTAGTTATAACTTTCCGCGCGTCAGTATAATTCACTGAGGAACACTAAAAACAATCGTAACTCAAGTTAAACACAGTTTTCCGTCTTTGCATAACTGTTATGAGTTATCTCGTCCCTTCCCACGGTGTATGGCGTATCATTACATACACAGGGCCGGACTAATGCGTGTTTTACGTATCTACAGATACGTCTTAAGGCGTATCTTGCATTGGTTGTATATAATTAGTTAGGCATTACATATTTAGATGGGTGTAAGACTTTAAGGCGTCTTTTAATTCTGTCGCATAGCATCATACGGCCCTTAGGTATATTTGTTATTTTATTTCTATATCAAAAAAGTTTTTGATGACTGTTATGTATTATTAGCTTTGAAAAGTTAATAGTTTTGTTGCATAACACACCATTTTGTACATAAGAGTTGGGGCACAATTTTCCAGGCAAATAAAAATGGGGTGAGCCAATTAAACTAAACTTCTAGCTGACAATGTTATCAAAATTTGCTCGACTTGTTGATAGAACTTAAGAATTAAGTTAGGTATGTAACTGGATGAATTAGACTGGATTATTTTCTTTTCAGTTTCGGTCCGTTGTCAGGCACTAGTTTGTTCAAACTTATTTTCTCTAATAAAAACAAAATCCTAAATTGAGCATAATTACATCCAATGCCAACGGCACGTAATAAAAGCATTTAAATCGTAATGTTTACATCCCAATAAACGTAAATGTTTGTAAAATAAGTTTGGGCCGTCAAAAAACCAGCCACACATCGGCAAAGGATTTTGCAAAACGCCTAACAGCTCTTACAAAGTCGTTAAACCCAACTGATCCAATTAAAACACGGCGCGATACTTAATAATTGCTTTAAAAATTCCACATGACGAGATAAAAACAATAATTTCGTTCTTTAATACCGTCGAAGGTAAAAAATAATAAATCCGTGGCCGTTGGCGGCCTGATGAAATGCTACGATACCCATTCAGAATGGTTATTTCTATACAAATTACAGCTACTTGCATTGCTCCTCTCGGCGTGCCGACAATTCTGCAAATACTTTTATCCTCTCTAACACTGAGATTCAAAACGCCTTAGGTATAAAACAACCCCTCAAAAGCCCACTCTAAATTGAAAAACACAAGCAACAAAATCGCATATCCGTCACTTGCAGTTACGACATTCTACGCCGGAGTCGTGCCAGTCTGATTGAAATTCCGTGTACTAACAATGTATATACTTACTATGTACCAACAGCAGGATTTATATTCTTCTATGAGATACACTTAATTTGTGGTACGTTGAAAAATGTTGGAACAGAAGCAATTAGTCCGATAAGTGTTAATATGTGCATAAATCGGATAATATCCCCGTATCTCGATTCTCGGATACTTCAACGCAAGGATTTGTATCGAAAAATCAGTGCTATTTATTGTTATTTTAAATGCATTAATTTGTCGTGCCCTTTGCGTGGTGTAATGATAAGATGTACTTTATTTCCTTTTATCTTTAGAAAGTGGGGTAATTTCTTCCTTTTTGAATATAATTTCACGTATTCAGACCACCGCTGCACCGGGCGGTTACGTCAGGTTTTGACTTTTCCTTGAGGAAGGTTGCACAATCATGTCAATAAAATGGTGAGGTGTATTTTGATGGATAAACATGACGTAATTGTGAGGGTTTCACACATTTCTCCCGATTTACTTTTAACTCTCATTTACTATGCCAGGATGTCAAGAAGACAGGTGTTATTGAAAGATCAATAAAGAAGATCAGTTCGCCGATATGTTTAGGTCCCATGTAATAGGGGGCGAGCCTGCCATTCACCGGGCACAAATCCAGACTCCGAGCTGCTACTGAGAATTTCATAGAAAAACCCAATAACACTTTGCTCGACCTGGGGATCGAACCCAAGACCTCTAGCGTCGCAGTCGCGATTGGGACCACTAGATTAACGAGGCAGTCGGCAAAGAAGAACTTTGTCGTGAACATAACACACCATTGAGCCTGTATTCCAGCAGCTAAGAAATATATAATGGGAAACTCTGTATGCCTAAGATGCAGTATCTGACATACAGTCAGTCTGTCATACAGATTTTCCCATTAGCTCAATCCTCATTGGGCCAGTGCGTTGAATCAAAGTCACTCTTATGGTTATTCTTCGGGTTACTTTTTTTATAGTTAACATTAAATAATGGCAATAGGCTCGCTAATATTACATAGGACCTAAACATTGTGTACATTAGAAAACCTCTGCATAACCCTTTGGGGAATAAACCGGTGATAGTATGTTATGTTATTAAATAATGCCAAACATTCACAAATATATGAATTTTCTAGTGAAAGAAAAATTCGGCCTCAGGCAGGATGCTTTGCCAACTTCAGATCTACAAACATACTATTGCACTCTGGGTCTACCTTAGAACAATTCTACCTATACCAGCGTTCCCACATTTATAGCAAAGAGCCGGTTTACACGTCCTGAAAATTCCCCACAAGAGGCAAAACCTGAATAGGCATAATAAGGCCCACTATTAAGCAAGAAGCGGAAATTCTCTACATGCCATCTCCCTTAAGTTTTCTAATGTGACAAAACATACTATCACGCTTGTATTCCCTGAAGCGTTGTCAGAGATGTATAAATCTGCAATGTTTGGGTCCCATGTCATTTGGAGTGAGCCTATTGTCATTAGTACAAATCCGGACTCCGAAATGCTACTGAGGATTTGCCAGAAATACAACTGGGAATCCCACCCAGGACCTCTAGCGTAGCATAGATAGCATAGCATAGCGTAGTCTTTTAATATATGTTTTTAAGTTTTTTATTGTAACATTAATTTAAATGAAGTTAAATTTTGCATTATTAAAAATTGCCTCATTAGTGTATTGGTCCCAAGGGCTACTGCTACGCTTAAGATTCAATTCCCAGGTCGAGCAGAGCGATTGGGTTTTCTATGACATTTTCCGTAGCAGCTCGGAGTTTGGATTTGTGCTTGGTTAATGGCAAGGCTCGTCCCCTATTAGATGGGACCTAAACATACCGGGGAAATGTTATTAAACCTTAAATTTATTTAATACTAATAATTTATAGATTTCCTTAGGGAAATACAGGCGTGATGGTATGTTATGTTAAATTATGAATTCCAGTAGTATCATAAATTTCCAATAAAATATTATGATTAATCGGCTAGTCTTTATTTTATGCTGTTAATGTAGGAGTAATAACCGTTTACGAGTACTAATAAATACCGATAACAAATGCCGCTTTTCATAGAACTTATAAGTCTAGGTATACTAATTCTTTTGTACTAAATAGTTCTTAATATATTCGTAAACGCTTTGCCGCCATTAGATACTCGCCGATTATGTACTTCGATTATGAATAATAAATTCGTACATGGATAAGATCTTGTTCTAGAAGCGTGTGCTTTGTTCTTATATTGATATACTAGATGGCAGCACTATTGTCTCGAAATCGACGCGCGCGCATGCTTTAGTTGGGAATCTGAAGATTTACTGTTTTCTATAAGTCACTTTCTCTTTTGTTTATGGTCGAATTAGATTTTGAAAGTTTTTTTAATATTCGGTACATACAAATAATACCTATAACATTACCCAATAAAAGATTAGACAGAGATGTACCTAATAAATATACAACTATAGATTCCCGATATGTTTTAGGTTCACGGTAATAAGGGGTGAGTCTATTAGCATTACAGTACACAAATAAAAACTTAGAAGTGTTATGAGGATATTTTGTAAATATATCTAAATACTAACACTTTTCTCGACTTGGGAATTGAACGCACGTAAATATACTCATCGGTTTCCTGACCTCTAATTCAAATAGAAATACACGGTGTGATTAGTGCACTGGTGTTGTTGCGGTTCAATTCCCGCACGGAACAAAATATTTGTACTTTTTTCGGGTCCAAATGCAGGGGTGGTAGCATGCTGTTTTTTTAAATTAACTGTGTCAGACCTGCAAGCGGTCCCCCTGACCATAGATAGGCTGAGATTTTTTATTTTGTCTTAACCATGTAAACAAAACACAACCGCTGTCTACCGTCAGGAAGAAGGGACAACGAGAAGGAAAACAACTGATGGAGTCCTCCGGTAGGTACTCCACAATCATAGAACGGAACGCAACGCAACAGACCGCGAATGCATACCGCTTACTTTGATATTCTGTTGGATATATCTTTAATTTTCAACAACACCATCAACATACACAACCATACATCACACCTAACACACAAACAAAACACTGTGCGCACTTCGCGTTCCTTAATATACAACTAATAATTGTATTATTAACTGAACTTTTTTACCTTTGGCTTGCTTTTAAAATTATATAAATTGTGTTTATTCTCTCAGAATATGTTTTGTTAATGAAAACTGGAAGAATTAAAAGGTGACTCCAACCAAATTAATGTAGCTAACATAAGTTGACGAAAACTTGAGGGGAATACAGGCATCACGTATCTGCACGCATTAAACTTCATCGATGAATTTTTGTTACTTCGGCTTGTGGAAATCGTCACATTATATATTTTATTTTATAGTTATTCCCTTCACATAAAAAAAAAATTAGCCACGCTTAAGAATGTCAAGATGACGTTTTTTTTTTACAACTTTGTAGCCCTCCCCTTTCTTTACGTCACCCTTTAATTGTCAGATTAGAGGAATATACACGTTTTAGCATGTAACTAACTTACCCTACCTTAATCTGACGCGCTCGAGAATTTCAAAATGGCGAATTTGTTTTGCACATTCTAATAATGGCTGCGAGTTTGCGTCACATCCAAAGCGTCAGATTATTATATAAGAGCTTTTTTTGGTTTACTTAACATCCCCCGAGATAATCTGACGCGCTAGATTAAATGTTTTTTTTCCATTTTCAACCCTTAGGTACGACCACCCCCATCATGGAAACAATCAAGGTATTATTATATGTCATTTTTTTCTTTTTATCATCTACGCTTCGCAACCCTATAGGTCTCATGGCGCTCGAGTAACTACCGATTTAGCACCTTGGGCTCCCCTACTACTACTTACGACCCAGGAGTGATCCTTGAATTATGGTACACAGCTAACTATAATATGAAAGTTTGTATAATACCTACCTATATATCACACAATACTTGTCAAAATGCTGATTTTGTTACCAGCCCTCATATGACATTTAATTATTTATAACAAAATTTATATCAAGACTGATGTTCGGTAGCTGCCTGCATACCTAACTCTTGTTGACTGTACTACATCTTTTTTTCTATGACTAAACCCTAGACAATTTTATCTGTCTCGAACAAGTAAAACCAATCCAAAAATGACTGATTTATAACAGACAATAAATATTTGAGAAAACTATTAACATCATAAAATTATAACGGGTATTTTATATTGAAATGACTATAAGTTATTGAGTTCTGAATTGAATCTTTTAAGCGATATGTATACGATTTTACTATAGCATTAGATATGTATAAAATATTTTGACTTATGAAGAATCATAAATGTATTAAGTATCTTAGTCTGTGAATAATATGAATAAATTGTATTGGCATTAATAAATATTGTATCTGCAATAAAATAAATGTCTCAAACTATAACATAAATGCACTTTTGGTTATGGCGAGAAGAAATTTAAAACCATACCAATATACAATAACGATACGGAAATTGCTTTATTTTTAAAGAATTCTGCATGTTTCCTTAATACCATGAAATTCAAAACAAACCATGGATAGCAAGAATATTCGAAATCCATTCAACCATTTAAAATCTAAACATATTCCTCTATTTATGATATTTGAACAGATAAAAGTGTACTAATTGCATGCTAGTAAGATTTTCGCACCTTTTACAACGGTCTATAAAACACCATTTTGACGAAGTTTCAAGTAAATTAGCAAGTTTGAGTGTGTGAAACGATATTCTGTGAATAGAATCGGATTGAACTAGAATGGATGGTTGGAGCATAAATCGAGCGTAGAGCCATTTAATTTTCGATGCTGGCAATGAAATTAAAACAAAAATTGTGTGTGTATCACCTGCTTGCTGTTTCATTGCCCGTCACTAATTGTACGTAATTGGTTGTTGACCTTTCAATTCAAATTGAAATTCGAATTGTGTCCGGGTCCGTAATATATATCTTGACAATTTATTATGGTAGGTAAGTAGAATGTAAGCATAATAACACAATTGTAGTACCAGAAGCGTTATTTAAATAGCTTTTAAAATCTTAAAAAAATATATATTGCAATGTTATAACTAAAATTGTAAGCCACAACCAATTGGTCGGAGCAAATCAAGCAAAAGTCGGAGCAAATTGTGCGATAGCTAATGAGCGAGTTTTGCTAAAGAGAATAAGAACTGCTTCAAACTCATTAGGTATTGGACTTTTTTATATCATAGTAATAGTGATAAAATCCGTAAAAAGTAGTAGTAATATTTTGATAAAAAACCGGTTCATTTGAATAAAAATAACTCTTCCAGTGCCGGCTAATTCCGCGGATCTGAATATCAATCACGAAGCAAACAGCCCTACGATTATGCGACCGCGTGCAGTGGCATATCGCTACATTTACATACTACGTAAATCTCGCCGCTATTGGGTGGGCCGACAAAATGATTGTCACCTTTTAAATTTACATTTATTACCATACATTACGCGACTTGGATCATTATTCATTAGTCGCCCGTGTTGTCTACTTAGGACCGTTTTGCATGATTAGGTGTCGTGATGTTTTAGTTTGGTATTCATTGCGCCCCTATTTGTTTGAAGCTTGTTGGCTTATTTTCTTTGTGCATGTGTGTGGCTATTGTGTCGTTTTAATGCCCCACGATATTTTATGAGCTATCATGCTTGTCCTTTGAATGTAATTGTTTTATTACTAAAATTTCATTTCGTTGAAACACATTCTACGTAATGTCGGGTCACGATAACGTAGGTTGCCTGAAAATCTTAAAATATTAAACTCAACAACTTACCTCGCTATATTTAACAAAAATACTAATAAGAAAAGTATTGCTGCATGAACTCTCCTGTGCATTCTGTTATTTCCAATAAAAACACGCAGTTTTTTCATGTTGGCAACACTAGTTCCTCATTTCGCGAGCTCATCGTTTCAACTTGTCACTTTTGCCGCGAAAACTGACACAACGCACTGGTTTCTTTCACTGAACGTCAAAATACCTCGGAAAATTGATCCAAACGTTATGGGTTCGCCCGAGAATTGGATTTCAAACGTGAGTTTTAGAATGATTTACGCGTAGTTCGGTGATATTTAAATTGTGTTCTAACTAGTGGTTGATGCGTCGCTTCTTGTAGTTCGTGTATGTTTAACCAACGTTTTTTATTCGCATTTTACTGTTTGTTTACGTATTTAGTCGGTGTACCGTCGGCGCGTTGCCGTCGGTTTGTATAGAGAGCGTGTTCGGTCGCGCATGTCGTCGGTGCGTTCGGGCGCGTGGGACGTGAGGCGTTCTCTTCGCGCCGCCCAGACGTCGAGAAAAAAAAGCTAGGGGGGCGTCTTCGGAACGGCCCCACCTACTCGCGTCATTATCCTCGTTTACGCGATTATTTCCTATATTTCGGCACGGAATAGATAATTTTTATGTGTTATAGCCGGTCGTGTGAACACAGTGAGCTCTCGTTTGACAGTGGGCCATTGGACGCAATCCCTGCGTATAAAATGCCGCCCCACGCACCATCCTGACTGTGGGAAACAATATCCCTTTGCTTATTGGTTTTAGGGTTTTTAGGTATTGATTTTTTACTATGCGATTGAATGATTGAAATGTAAACGAACTTACATTAAACTTATTCTAAAATAGTAGCGATCAATATCGCTTTAGAGAAAAACAATATTAGAATTTTGACCGTTAGATATTAACATTTGTAAACATTACATATTTGTCTGACATCACCTTTAAATATATATTTTTTATTAAGTATTTTATACATGTTCTTGACTTACCAACTAGATATTGCAGCAACAACACTGTTTAATTTTGGAAACATTGACTTGGTAACTAACTTAAAAAAAAAAGGAATATGACGTAATGACCAGACCATCGTCCGAACTCGATGACAAATTGTTTAATAATCGAAAGGGTTGCGATAATCGTACGTCACAACAGCCCTTAACGTAAGGGCAATGTCAACCCCTTAGTTAGGGCGGTTTTGTCGCGTGCGCAATAACAATCAATTACCAACAACGTTACATTTACTCTCAATGTCAACCTTATAGCAATAATATAAAGTTATAAATTACTTACACCGAGATTTAGGATAGATGTGGAGGGTGATTTAAAAAACCCCAGAGTAGAAAAAGTACCCGTATGTTGGTTGTCACGCTCCAGATTTGAAAATTATTTTATATGATTCATATTTTGTTTAGTTATCATTTGTCTTGCTGGTATTTAATAGACTTCTCTATGTCAGGGTTGACATGAGTGAGGGTCGCACTATTATTTATTTTTTAGGGTATCATGAATACAAAATGTTTGGTAGACAAGTATTTCGCTTTATATGACGGATGTTTGATTAATTGCACTTATGAAAAAATATTGGGACTTAGCGATGAACTACAGTGCCACTTGATATTTTTTTTAAATACGTTTAATCTACCTGTATCCTTGAAGGGTTAGGAGTTAGTGGACACACCTATAAATGCCTCTGCGTTTAAGTTCCATGTAGTGGGATACGAGAGAAACTCAAAGCTGCCACAGAAGGTTTTATCTAGTAAAAAACAAGAACACTTATTTGGCCCAACGAATGCAGCAATATTGATAATAAATCAGACTAAAAACGTTGTATATTAGTAGGATATAATTCTATCATACACTTATCTGACACTTACTCGAATATTAAACATTTAAATAAAACTAAGTACTTTTTTTGTTAGGAAATTAATAATATCAATATTAAGTACTTGATAAAATCCGTAATAAGTATGTAGTTTTATTGTAACGTAATCCTATCTATGTAGACATAAAATATGATTAAAAAAGCATTTTATTCTTCAAATCACTTTCCATTCTTAACTCATACAAAATCCACACATCTATCAAAATCCATATTTAATGTATAAACATCTGCTAGCGCTGTCTAGCTATTTTTACGTTACTTTATGCGCAGTCAGGGAATGCAAATGCGAGCTTTGATGTCTGAGCCTCGCGTCGCCACTTCGAAGACTGCGCCAAAACATTTCTAATATTGTCGGTTCCTTTTATATCAGACTTATTATTAATATTTGGAGTACTCATTGATGGGAAGTGTTTGTCTGTATGTATGCAATTTAGTTTATTGTGAGGTTGTAATTCTGAGTTTTCGAAGTAATTATTAGTAAAGGTAAAGCACAGCGAAGTTGTTATGTGCGTATTAATAATGAATAATCACCCGCTTAAAACGGTGAAGGAAACGACATTTTCCTTCACGAGGAAACTTGCGTGCTAGAGAGACTTTCTCGACAGCGTGTGAAGCCTGCGAACCCGCAGTAGGTTAGTGTGGTAGATTATAAAAGCCTTACACCTCTCACTCTGACTGAAGACCAGTCAGAGTGAGAGGTCATGTCCAGCATTGGGACAGTACTCTGAGCTGCTACTGAGGATTCCCCGTTCGACCTGGGACCGTGGGACTGTGGGAGTGGAGTCGTATCTAGAGGTCGAACAACACAGAGAATAGAGAACAGTGGTGCTTGCTCCACCAACATGAGCCGAGCTTTTAAATAAGAAGAAAAGATAAGACCTGGGAAAAGACCATTAGACTAAAGAGGTAGTTATTTATTTGTATGTGTAGAAAACCATATGGCAGTCAATTGAGGAACTAACGTTAGTAGAAACTAGGAACAGTAGCGTCCATATTACCTACCTAAATCTCTCCATATAAAATATAGCTTTTCGCCCGCAGCTTCACCAGTTCACAGTTTCTTTTCATTTTATGAGGTAGGTAATATTATATATATAGCCTTTGTCACTCGGGAATAATGTAGCTTTCTATTGGAGAAACAATTTTTAAAATCGGTTCAATAGATTCAGAGATTACCCCCGACACAAACTCATAAACTCACATAATTTACCTCTTTATAATATTAATATAGATTATTTTTGACGAGAGAAGCCGAGAGCAACACTAGTACATTCAAAATCATGACGTCAGTCTACATCCAGGCTGTTTGTTTAATGTCTTAATTCAAATTGAGAATAACAATTTAGTCTAACAATTGCGAGCTGAAATATTTCAGGTTTTATTAACAGAGACTAAACTGTTGTGTACATTTTATTTATCTTTATTTCATTTTGTAAACTGTTTTGTTATTTTACTTTATTAAATTGCATTGTAAGTTACCATGAAACGTGAAGAAAAAGGATGTTTAAATTACCTAACTGAAGTTTTTTTTGAAATTACAACAAATATTAGACTGAACTATGATATTAAGTAGTTTGTTTATACAAAACTTGTTAAAAAGACTTGAAGGTTTTTTATTGAAAAACTTAACAAAGCAAAATTAAAAAAGAACACGGATCAGCTTCTTTTTCTCTAAAAAAGGGTCCATTATTTAGCCTTTGAGGTTTTAGAGTAATTTGTGGCCAGTAGTGCCTTATCATAGACAAGTGACTTTCCGTTGGTGTAAAGACGTCACGATATGAAAAATAATAATAAAAAAGTTGATTTGGAAACTTCTTACGGGATTGGAAAACCGGGATCCATCCGGTTTTCAAGTTATATTAATAAATTTTAAATAAAGTAAAATTTCTAATAACGAGTAACCACTGCTCTCATGCTAGTGTCCAAAGAATACCATACTTAGAATAATGCTACACAGTACACAGATGCAAATTTATGTAATACGTTTCCTTACATAGTGTTTACACCTACTCCAGCACCTAATTTTAACATCAAACCGTCAAGCACATAACTAGCACGTTTACCCTACGCAGTACAAAGCTGTTATTTCCACATGCGTAGGTATCTAATAATGTATGAGGTGGCACGCCTCATTGTCGGCAATTGCCGGCTCTCGACCATCATTAGAACGTAAACACTCATATTTAAATATATATCCAGAGACGATTACGTGGATAGGTTACCGCGTTTATTGTGGGGTTGCTAGCGAAGAAAATGTTTAAATTGTAAGGGAAATCAGTTTTTTACCCTAAATTAGCAGGCAATGAGGAGACTTTTGCTTTTAAAATGATAACTTACGTTTTTACTTTTAATTATTTTTTTGCCTACTTACCTATCTGGCGTAAGGATATGACAATAGTCAACCACACCTTTCTTGCCTTGCCTGGTGGTATGGTGGGGCCATGAGATTTGTGGCAAAAATCGTTTAGACCCCGACAAGATCGGCTAAGGTGGTTGGACCCCTTGAAGCCCTACCTCGCACTCTACTCAAAAGCACGGATGTGGTAGACATTAAATACCAACTTTTGCTGTGTGCTATTGGGATAAAATAATAACGCCGTCCTTCTTCCAACCTAACCTACTCATATCTGATCAACTTCTTGCCAATTATGGCAATGGCCTCAATTATCTCACAGTTCTAGGCCACTAGGAACTTGACCTGTTATCTAACATCTCATAAAGCAATCTTGATTTGAATTACAACATACCATTACCATTCAAAACTAAAGCAAGTAAAATTTTTGTTACCCATAAAAAAACTAAGTTATTATTGCACATATTTTAAATAACCTGAAATACTGTAAACCATTTTGATTCTGGCAACATTAAACCGCACTTACAAGCGATTAAGTGTTACATACAACACATCGCTTGCAGCTACTGTCATGCATCATTTTCTGTCATTATCAATTACCCCGCGAACGAATCGCGACACCACAATATTGGCTGGGAAATGTTTGCGGCTTGCAGTGTTGCCAGCCGCATTTTGAAATTACCAACTGCACGAGTAGAATTTCTTTTATGTTTGCGGTTTTGTAAATGTTTTATTATAGGATATTAAAGAAAGGTGATATTGAGTGTAGTAAATTTTTATGTATATTTATGTCTTTTATATAAGCGGTGTTCATTGCGTCATTACTGAGCTTCTTTCTTCAATGTGTTTTAGTAATTTATATTAATTTTAAACCTTCTTTTTATAGTAAAGAAAAACTCATGCATCGTCTGCCACTTGAGGGAGGGAGCAGGGTATGTCGGAGTCTTATCGACTCAAAAACTGCATATCCTCCTATAACTCCTTATTCTACATAAAATTTGCTATAATTGCCACGACCATAAAAGTTCGGCAGTGCATTCATGGTTGACCGGTGTTGTAGATTTTCATGGTTGGTGATGATCAATGGCTCACTGGTGAGTTCTGACGTCATCGCCTTTCAGTAGACAGTCTAATCATTTACCTTAAAAGACAGTTCTTGCACTAGGCAATAAGCCGTGTCGCGAAGGGCTTAACGAATGAATATCTGTGGATTACGTGAAGTATCGTCCTGGGGTGGGAATGGACTATAAGCCGCTTCACCAAACAGGCACCCAAATAGCGCATCTAATCTTTTTCAAAATTGACAGACGATTTGAATTGTATTCTGAATGCTCTCGACATTTATAACAGGAAGACAACCCACAGGTTCTAAAGCTAATAAAAATAAACTTTAATACTTTTCAACTTACACATGTATTCATCAAAAGAATATTTTTATAAAGTACGCTAATTATTTTAACTAAAGATTGTAGAGACGCTTCACAGACACAATTAGATAACTTTAGGGGGCTATATAAAAGGGCTATAAATCAGCAGAGGGTCGAACGCGATATTTTAGGCTGTTTGCATACGTTAGCGTTGTTGGTCCGACAGATGCTCCGACAAAAAAAACGCAATTGTTCAAACAGAGCTAGATATTGACCGAGAATTAATAAATATTGCTTAATTAAATATTTGTGGTTACTTATTATTTGTGTTGTAACTTGTAAGTAACTAATCTTTATACAATATTTATAAGCAAACCAGATCACGCAAGTTAGTAATTGGTTATAATTTGCTTTCAAATATTTTAGTGAATTCGCTCAGTAAGTATAGTCATCATTAAAAATAGATAAATAAAATATTTGCAAATACCGTTTCGGGCCCGTCAACCAAAAACAATACATTTTGCATTGTGACTTGTCATTTGATATTTGACGGTTTGAAAACATCATTCATAATTCGAATGCTAACACTGGTCATAGGGCTGACAGGTGACAGTACCTATCTAAGAAATAAAATATTTATATACTTGCGACTAATTAGTCGCGAAATCATAGCTGGCCTATCTGAGATAGCCAGGCAATCGGTACGGCGTGCGTCCGGGCTAAGCCGGCCGGTGCGTACGGCTCGAGGCGGGATCTCGTTAGCATGCTTATGCGACATTTCACATGAACTAATTGCGAGCATTTAGCCATCTTGATAAACTGCTCCGGCTGCCCTACACGCATCGCGATCGTGTAGATTATACTGTTTGTAATTTGTGCAGACGCGTTGTTAGTGGCCACAAATAAATACAAATAAATGCTGCGAAAGGTTAAACGGAATAGTGGGAAAAACAAGTATCTTGATTGCAGACATTTATGTGCGGAAATATGTATTTTAAATAATTTATATATACATTAAAGTATTTTAATTAACCATTTATCAATCAATCGAAGCATTTATTCATTTATTATATATTAAAAACACAACTTCTTATTGTTTGGCAGTTTAAATGGGAAGAGGAAAAGTTATAAGAGTATATTTGACCCTCCAGATATAATATAAAATTATATTGCAGTAATATAATTTTATAAGTGTTTTTTACCAGTTATTTAACATGTCATTTATCATTTATTATTATAAATGTTTTTCCCACCCCTATTTTTAACGAACCTATAGATACCTTCTCGATATCAGCTTGTTGCCTATTTCAAAGTCTCCTTGTGCATAATCTGTGACATCCAGTATCTCTCCCATCGATTTCCTTCCATTAGCATTCAAAACACTCTCCCTAGCCAACTTGAATGATAATTGAAACACGGCACTAAACATTCTTAGGCATAGAGTAAGATAAAAATGGAGACGCCGCTTTTTTATTTGCGGTAAACATTCTAGCATAGCGAGACTGTGAAGATCAATATGTAGGTAGGTAGATTTTGAGCTTAATTGTCAACACTTTAAGGTTTAAAATCATTTGGAGAAATTTGACAGTTTTGTATAACTTGATGGGCTGGCGACTGTACTTTCAACAACAGTACCTATTTTGAAATAAGAATGCTTAATTAAATGCAAATATCATTAAAACATTAGGAATTATATGGGTGAATATCAAACGACGTCCATTTTTTGTCAATTTTAGTGGCGAATATTTTTCTTCAGTTTTCGTGCAAAATAAGGTCCTGGTATAGGAATAGAAAGTACAAAGCTAGAAGCTTCTATTCTTGTACCACCATTCTTATATGCACGAAAACTGAAGAAAAATATTCGCCACCAAAATTGACAAAAAATGGACGTCGTTGATATTCACCCATATAAAAATTGCGATTTGCGGAAGGCGGCTGGCAGCAAGTGGATGACAGGAGCTGAAGATCGGGCTCTGTGGCGTTCCCTGAAAGAGGCCTACGTCAACCAATGGAGGAATAAGGTTTGATGATGATAGATAAATTGTCGTTGTTTTGGATTTGACTTCATTGACAGCTCGGGCTATAAGCTTGAATTTTGTGAAGGGTAGGTATACATTGAGGTTAAACTAACTGTGTCTGTAGTCAACATAGTCAGGGACAGATTAACCTAGTTTCGGGCTCGAGACAGGTCTTTTTGTAGGAAGGTAGAATTCGTGAGGCAAACCCCAAGGTTTGCTTAATGGTTCTGCCTGGCTTAAATCGGCCCAGCAGCGAATAGTTTCGTGTAAACACCTTTATTTCGACAAAGCGTTTACATAAACGCTCGTCGAAATAAAGCACTAACATTAGCGCGCTTCATTTGTTTTATAATCTGTGATCTTAAGTATGAGCCAAGTATACAGATATTTTTATTATTCTGTCTTCTTGCTGATTATGCGATAATTTATTCACGTTTTAGAATAAATTAATGATTGTAAAATATCTGTATCTTGAATTTGTTTGCATTCAATTATCTTAGTTAATTGTTGCGATAAACCTATAGTTTGTAACGTTTGGTTTATTAAATGATTGTCTATTAATTGCTTGATAACATTATACTTTTATAGTTATTTATGTATTTGTAAATAGGCTAGAATTATGTATGCAATTCTTATGTATAATTTTTAAGTTAAGTTATTTATAAAGATATAATGCCGAAATGACTAAGATATTTCAGACATTTTTAAGTTTTTTAAATGTAGACGACGCCAACGGTGCAAGGAGGTAGGTAGTATTAGGTACTATAATATCGGTGGGTAGACGATGGAATAAACAATAATTTCAAATCAGTGACTGCCTCATTAGTCTAGTGGTCCTAAGCGCGACTGCTACGCTTGAGGTCCTGGGTTCGATCCCCGGGTCGAGCAAAGTGTTATTGGGTTTTTCTATGAAATTCCCAGTAGCAGCTCGGAGTCTGGATTTGTGCCCGGTTAATGGCAATAGGCTCGCCCCCTATTACATGGGACCTAAACATACCGGTGAAATGTGGGTGTACATTGGTATTGCTACACCTCTGCCTAACCCTTCGGGGAATACAGGCGTGATGGTATGTTATGTTCAAATCAGTATAAGACATATAGTACTTATGTAGTTCATGGCAGAGCCCTTGACAGAGATTCTGTTATACTAGTGCTTCGCCCCCGAATATAAAAATGTTCCATAAAATAAAGATCTATTTACATAGTTTATAATGTTAGTCCGGTCCCCTACATTACCGACACAACAGGATATGACGAAACCAAAATTAAAAACCATAATAACATATCATCATAATTAAATCAAAATTCGAAGCAGCTTCTACGCGAAAAATTCTTCATTTTTATAGGACATTCTTCTCTTCGTTCCCACACTATTCTAGGCAGCAATTTTCCATTCATACACTGAACATAGGTACAGTCAGCGACAAAAATGTTATTTTATTGAAACTTGATAAGTACGACCATGATTTTTGGCAGAAGTTGAGTGCGAAAAGGGGAGGACAGGGTGAAATGGCGCACACAAGGGGAGGCCTATGTCCAGCAGTGGACTAGTATAGGCTGATGATGAAGAGGATACAAGCATAACTCATGCTTGTACCCTCTTCTAATGAAAAATACCTACGTCTGTTTTGAGAAATAATCATATTGGCATTATGTTTCAATTAATGAGACGTGAAAGCCTACAGAGACAGATTCCGTTTCGTATTTATTAATATATAATACTTAATAATAATTTTGATTGATATAAATTTTATCGACCGATAAAAAAGTGTTCATTCATTATATTTTTGCAGAGCCGGATTTGGTTTTATTTGATTATTAAACCTATTGGCATACCTTTAGGTATGCAAATACTTACATGTTGCAATTGGTGAACCAAAACAGCCGTTTTTGGATATACATGAACGGGCTTTAAACGATGTAAAAAACAGTCAAAATATACAGGTTTCTTGGAGTCAATTAGATAGTTATTCGTCAGTGCACGGCGAATGCCTGGCTCTGATTCATTACCCTTGCTCACATCGCTCGCGTGCCTTTGTGATTATATGTATGTTTGTATGTATGTGCATGTTGGAATATAAAACTAATGGTTTATTCACTGGTATAATGTTTTATTTTTATAACTAAGTTAAACTTTGTGATTGCGTGGTGTAGTGTACTTACGTGCCGCTGTTGAACTAGATATAGTAGAGGTTTTTCTATAGAAATTTTCTCTTCAACAGCCAAGGGTTACGGAAATAAAAGTCTGATGAAAGAAGGCTATCATCATCAATATACATAAAAAAAATAGGGTGTTTATTTTCTTTTGTTGATTTGAATTGTAATTAATAACAAAAGAAAATAAACAAAAGCAGTGAATGGAAAACGTCATGAGGAAACATAAATTTCGAAAACATGTGACATCTACCAACCCGCACCCACTCCCTCTCACCGAGAGGAGGCCTGTGTCCCAGTAATGGGAACATTATAGACCGATTATGTTATCAAATGGAAATATTTTTAATAGATGGAATATATATTTTGTTGTATGTAAAGGTTTATATCACGACTGAGTCAACAGAGTAATCTATAAACTCTTAAACATGTTGATTGTGCCTTGTAGACGAAAAATCATTAATCATACTACTAAAGGTAAATCTACGAAATAATATATATACCTAGACTATATTTTCCATTTAAATTTACTCATCAAACAAAAATCATAAAAACGGAATACCACACAAAACATACCAAATCAAACTGACGAACTAAGATCAACATCCGTGCAGACGGGACACAGCGTAATTTGTCAGTCGCATATCGATTATATCGGTCTTACAATCGATAGATTTATCATGTTAATCGATCTAATTTCATCAGTTCGCCCGGTGAGCGATGGCGGTCGTTGTGGGAACGCCAATGCTATGCCAGTCATGCCATAGAATAGTGGTAGGTTTAATCGATCTGTAGATGCGACAAATGAATGCAATGATTTATTGTAAACAATGCGACAAATTGTTGATTTGTAGTGATTTATTCATGACTATTGTATACAGTTGAATTCTAATTACACTGCAGTGTTAATAGGTAGAATGTTTGCCTCAAGTTGATAGGTCTATAAATTATTTATTTTATGTACCTATCTATAAAGCAAATCTGTGTTATCTTCAGTACCACCTACAGACTCTACTTTATATCCTGGATTACTCGCTTCTATATTGGTTAAATGATATCTAATTAAGTTTAGTTTCTGTTTTTGAATTCTATTTGAACTTTTGAGTACGTAAGTATATAATAAAGAACTTTATAAGTAGTAAGTTTTATTGCCTGCAGATATCACATTCCGTCGTAGAAGAAACTTGCTCAAGCAATTTTATTATTCCTTATTTAAAATGTTAAAACGTGTAAGCTTTTAGAAAATCACTGTTAGAGAAAATCCATCCGGCAGGGAAATATTATCCGGCAATATTTACAAAATGTGTTGTAGTACAAAATGTTTACACGATTCGGCATCCATCGACGATTTTATCTGCGATGTGTTAAGAAATGTGAGGTCATTCGAGTGAATAATTAATTCGAGATTCCTCTACGAGGGTTTCGAGTTGTAGGTAAAAATCTTGTCTTTTACATTAAAACAATCTTTATTAATATTTTACTATTGCGACCACCAGCGTTCATTCTGCGTAGACATGAGAATATTTGGATTGTGGTTTAATTACCACCCATTGTGGTTAGGCCCGAACCTATTGGTCTATTGTGCCTGCATCTATTGCAGCTTGTGGTTATTGTTTGAATAGCCTTGTACTGATTGATACTTCATTAATTTGGGTGAATGACTTTGAGTGTAAGACCTTGCATTGAGGCGGATTTAAGAGTTCATGACGTAATGGAGCTTTACCTACCAAAGAAGGTGTTAAGCACGTAGTCAGCGGCGTCAGTAAGTGGCGAAATACATGTACAATAGAAATAAGAAAAGATATAGATAGGTATATAAATAGATTGATATATAATAAAGATCATTAACAAAGACAAATGACAAACATCTGCGCTCTGCTTACCGTTGAGCATTTACTTAATTAGTTAATAATGCACACACTAAATATTATTTTAAAAAATATTTATAATTTACACTTACTTAAGCTTTATTTTATACTGTTTTGAAGTCCGTTCGCATGATGATATACTTACACAAATTAAGTTAAACAGGGAAACCTATTATTAGTCATACAAAACTATTTTAAGTATATTCTGTAACGCATTATATGTATCGCTGTTGGTTTTCTAAATAAATAAAATAAAATAAAATAAAAAATATCTCAGTTTAAGTTACATACGGAAAATGCAGGTTTTTTTAACAGGACAGTAAATTTATTCTAGAATTAAATCCTAAAGACATCTGCTCTGAATATAAGCTTCAGATTACGATAATGTATGTTACGCGATAACTATTTGAAAAAATAGTTTTGTTTAAGTATGATAGCCCAAATCTTCAGTAAAGTTACAGGTTAACTTCACGCTACGACTCTTAGAAGCGGGGAAAAGCGGTCGAAACCGCGGGGCACAGTTGACATAGTCATACTTTTTTTATCAAGATCACTGCTTGATATCTAAGCAGGTAAAGGAAGTGGAGAGTCCGCGTTTCAATAGTATAGGTACTTACTCGCCGTACAAAAGCTTAATGGTCTGTATGACTAATCAATTTATGAGCTAGTTCTTAGGAAGCTTAGACACAGAATGGATAATAATGTTTTATATCTACCGTAAGTACCTACCTATATAATTTACGGCTGTATTGTTCGTATTTATTTTTTGTTGCAGCAACTCTAAATTAAAATAATAGATTAGATTTTAACTGCAGTAATTATTAAACACGTTTTGACAGTTTCATTCTCCATGTTCAATAATAAATTATTCAATTAATTTATAAGTTATTAAAAATATTGGTTCTGGTGACGTTAGCTCAGTGAAATTACAATGATACAGTCAATAGCAGGGGAGCCCATGAGGGGATTTCGGGATTTACTCGAGCGCGGCAGATTAATATATAGGGGGATACCTTGTACCCGGTTAAGTACTTCCACCAAATATGAGCCTCATATATATGGCCGCCAGTCAAGGATAAAGGATCAGATTAGTAAAAAAAATTTTTTCATTTGACATTCTCGAGCGCGTCAGATTAAGGTAGGGTGAGTT
Organism: Subacronicta megacephala; assembly: GCA_958496365.1. Classification (NCBI taxonomy): domain Eukaryota; kingdom Metazoa; phylum Arthropoda; class Insecta; order Lepidoptera; family Noctuidae; genus Subacronicta; species Subacronicta megacephala. Next base: position 13,205,824 of record OY292515.1, read on the forward strand.
AGTTACATGATAAAACATGTAGGGTAAAGTACCCTATTACTGACACCCCCCCAATTTATTGACACTCTATTTTTATTATCAAAATATAAGGAAACTTGGTAACCTAAGTGTATTATTTATTAAAATCATTTTTGATAGTTTATTTTTGTATACCACTGGCAAAACTAATCTGTTAAAAGAACTAAGACGGCGCCAAATAGCTGATTCAAATAGAGCAATCAGTGTTTTAGAAGGAGAAAGTTGGTTTCCTTAAAGTTTCGATAAGGTAAGCGTTCATTTTAATCGTGTTAAAGTATTCAGAAATTCGAAAACCTTTCTTTGAATGTTGTGTTATTCTAATTTTGAAGGTTTATATAGCAGATTTCAATGGTTATTTCTCACTTTACTGTATTAGTTTAATTTTTACAGGGTGTCGATTTTTGGTATGTCGAAAATAGTGAAATTCCAATTTATTGACACCCATGTCAATAATTGGAATTTTCAAATTAATTTTAGAAGAGGCTAATTTAATTGTATATACCTAGATTATGACTTGATATATGACTACAAATTAGATTAAAGTCAAAATACACCTTTATTCCAAATTCCGACATGGGTGTCAAATCAATATTCTCTATACAAACATCAGTGTTGATAATTGGGCAAGGCTATGTCAATAATTGGAATACAATGAAGACATAAGAACTCTCTTCCATAAGTTACATGTTTGGATACTTCTGCATCCTTTACACTCATAAAATAAGGATTATGCAAGTTATGATCAGATAATAATGCGGTTATCATCAGACGAACATTATGCTTGTGTCGCATGATCGCTTTCATTAGTGCATAGGTATGTGTTTTGTAGTTAGACAATTCCTAACATAAAACTTCGAACAACATTGATTAAAAGACTTCAGAACCCTCAACATGAAGCCTGTCCGGGTCCTGTTACTCTCCTGACCGAAGCCGAAGAAAATTACTTAGTGGAGTGGATCAAGAATCATTAAAGATAGAGAAAATCCTCCTATGATATTAGAAACCTCAATATCATTTTTAAAGACCTATCCATAGATACCTCACACATATGGGTACAAAATTTTTGAGTTTCAGTTCTAAGTATGGGGAACCCCATTTTTTTTATATTTTTCTATTTTTGTGTAAAAATCTTAATGCGGTTCACAGAATACATCTACTTACCAAGTTTCAACAGCATAGCTCGTATAGTTTCAGAGAAAACATGCTGTGACATACGGACGGACAGACAGAAAGACAGACAGACATGACGAATCTATAAGGGTTCCGTTCTTTGCCATTTGGCTACGGAACCCTAAAAATGAAGCATTGACTGTAGAAGAAATTGAAAGATTTTAAACAAAGATAATACCCAAGTAGGTACCTATTTAGAAGTTCCTCATAAAATTACCTCATTATTTCCAGTGATTTCAAGTATAAACAAAAATACGATTTATTTGTTAAGTTGACTGATTATACTCAAGTTTTTCTATTCGTAAATACAATTTCATAATAAAATAGGTTAATACTAACCATTAAGATTAGTTTGATTTAAAAAAAAACGGTATGTAATTTTTATTAATAGGTAAACCTACTAAGGAAATTGCAGTGTCAATAAATTGGTTCAACACGTGACGATAATAGGGCAAAATGTGTCAATAATTGGGTAAATCATAGTAAATCAATAAAACTTGAAAAAATAATACCAATTATCATCTAAATATGTTTTTTGGTAATTATCAAGGAAATACAATACTTGCTCTATTATTATATACCGGATATCCAACGGGCAATACCATAAAATGGCAGATATTAAACTATTTTGTCACGACAGCCCTTAAAGTGTCAATAATTGGGTATCTTACCCTATATTCCTCTAATCTGACAATTTAAGGGTGACGTAAAGAAACGGGAGGGCTACAAAGTTGTAAAAAAAAAACGTCATCTTGACATTCTCGAGCGTGGCTAATTTTTTTTTATTTTGTAGGGAATAACTTAAGGATTACGAAAAATATATAATCTGACGATTTCCACTAGCCGAAGTAACAAAAAATCATCGATAAAGTTTAATGCTTGCATATACGTTATGCCTGTTTTCCTTCCCCTCTCCGCGTTTCTATTCCTTTCTCACTCTTTCTCTATATATTACTCTCTCATTCCGTCCCCACTTTGAAGATGATTATTAAAAAAAACACAAAAGAAATTTTTTTTTTATAATTATTTTCATATAAATACAAGTATTTTACTGAAAAAAACCTACAGATTTTTATTTGCATGCTATTTCCTGAGCTTTTCAATTAAAGCATAACATACCATCACGCCTGTATTCCCCGAAGGGTTAGGTAGAGGTGTACTTAATCTACACCCACAGTTCGCCGGTAGGTTTGGGTCCCATGTAATAGGGGGCGAGCCTACTGCCATTCACCGGGCACAAATTCAGACTCCGAGCTGCTACTGAGAATTTCATAGAAATACTCAAGTACACTTTGCTCGACCTGGGGATCGAACCCAAGACCTCTAGCGTAGCAGTTGCGATTGGGACCACTAGACCAACGAGGCAGTCAAGGCAAGGCAGTCTTTTCAATTAATTAAGTTCAATGATTTAAGAAAATTAAAAATTAAAAATTTTAATTGTCAGATTAGGCGAATTCCTCCAGTTAATCGTCAGATTATGAAACAGCACGTCTAGGGCATAAAGATAAACCATATATATCTTAATCTGACGCGCTTGAGTATTTCAAAATGGCGAATTTTTTTTGCACATTCTAATAATGGCTGCGAGTTTGCGTCACATCCAAATCGTCAGATTATTATATAAGAGCTTTTTTTTAGGTTTACTTAACGTCCCCTGAGAAATTCTGACGCGCTCGATTAAATGTTTTTTTTCCATTTTCAACCCTTACGTACGACCACCCCCATCATGGAAACAATCAGATTAACATACGTACATTTTTTTAAATACGTAGGACATGGATGCTATAAATATCTGACGCGCTCGAGTATGTCCAGGCCACAGATTTTTTTAACATTTTTGAAAATCTATAGCCGCTCCCCCCACCGATGTAAAGGTATTGTTATATGACATTTTTTTCTTCTTATCATCTAAGCTTCGCAACCCTATAGGTCTCTATGACGCTCGAGTAACTACCGATTTAGCACCTTGGGCTCCCCTACTACAAACTCTTAATTCGAAATATAAAAAAAATAACAATACAAAATACAGATTCGAGTTGCATTGTTTCGAAGTCTGGTCCCGCTCAGCGAATTGTTTCGCGGCCAGAAATTTCAAAATTTGAAACTATGGAATTCGAAATTGAAAAAGCTGGAAATGCGTGGGTGCGGGGTGCGGGGTGCGGGGGGCGGTGGGCGTGTCGGAGGCGTGGCCGTCCCTAGCCGGCTGATGCATAGGTGCTATATTGCGTCGCCCTGATAATACCTATCAGTTTAATTTCGCGCATACTCGATGTAGACAAGTTTTTTGTTTGTCAAAAGTTAAATATAAGGCTTTTGGAACAGTTATACACGCAAGCAATACAATTTCAAAGTCACTTTGCAATATCTTGCTTTATACTTATATAACATTGACTTTATGAAAAAGCTACGACTACGCAATCCGCACCCATTACTGAAAGAAAAGCCCTAAAAAATGCTACAGCCACATTGAAATTGATTCGATTTAGTTAAAAGTATTTTCATAATCCTATTAGATTTTTCAGCATCACAGTACTTATATGAGCGTGATCCTACATCCGAATGAATTGGTAAAGGAATGACGAAATACATACTTATTTATGTGTAAGTAGTTTAATAATTCTAGTCCTTTGGTTCATTTTAAAATTACCCATCACATCATTAATATTGACGCATTACGTCAAAATTAATCAACACATCAGCTCCATTTAAATTTTTTTTCGAGCCGAACCCTAAAATTTAAAATTATAGACAATGATACGCAAATAATTACCTTAAGATACGGCGTCAAAATCACTTTGTCTCAAACGTCACTGCACAGACGACGAAGATATCTTATGGAGTGGTCTACTGATAACCATCGCTTAGCCCAACAACAAACTTGCCCTCGTTAATCAATATGACCCTTACCCCCATTGCAATAAAAATCATTTTTACCCTCCCCAGCTTTACTCGTAAGTTTGTATACGGTATATTAACGTGTCAATCGCTCCTCCTTTTGAGTCGTTATTAATAATCATGTCAATCCGCTCTCCGTGAGAAATATTCTAAATGTAGAGAGGTAACCAATAATTTTGACGATGAGCATTACGATCATTGAGTAATATCGGTTTGTTGTATAATTAATTCTTGTGTAATTTTTATATTATTGTGGGACTTAGCTGAGTCATGGGTTCTTTTAATGGATTTTTGTTTTTGTTTTGATATCAATGTTTAGTAGGCGCTTTGAATGCGGTGTTAATATTGTACTCGCAATAATTTTATAATATAATAAATGACGTGTAAATTGTATCAATTGTGTGTTAATTTAATGTGGTTTTTATACTGCAATTAACTTCAAGTAGTCTCTAGAATGAGTAATTTATTGTATATTTCAACTTAACAAGTTCCTGCTGTATTTCTAAGGAACTAGTGAGTATCGAAGATCAGGTAACTGTGAAGTTGGTTTGGTTTAAATTCCGATTTTAAGACTCAGTAGAGAGAGAGTAGAGAGATTTTTTTTACGTAGAAAAATAAAAATGGTAGGGTGAAATAGCGCTAATTAGGAGAGGCTAATGTCCAGCAGTGGACATATATAGGCTGATGATAATGATGATGATGATGAAATACTTAAAGATGGTACTTATCAGTCCAGAATTAACAATTAAATCCTCAAATATAACATATCTATACCCAAACAAAAAGCTCTACATTTCAAAAGCCATGAAAATAAAGATGATCAAGCAATAGAACCCAATTGAAATACTACAAATGGGAAAAAAATAGTACCTACCTATACATTTCATGAAAATCATCGTACCTTCTAATCGTTAACGCAGTAGGCAGGTACCTAATAACACGGATGAGAATGACTAATAATGTGATTTCACACTGAACGTGTAGCGCATAGACAAAGCTTTAAAATGACGCTTTTGAGGAGACATTATAGCACAATTATATACAAAATACATAGGTTTTGAGTTCGATTTTAGCAAATTCTTACGTATAGACTAGTTAATAAAGACTAATATTCAACGTTGAAGTATTTTAAGGACATTTCAAGCCAATACGAAGAAGAAGAAGAAGTCCTTAAGATATAAAGTTTCACAATCCATGGAATTTTTGTGCAAATATGGGGTTCCTCTACAACTTTTTGAATTATAGTTAACCGTTCTAATCAATCTTGTATCGTATCTGTAATTGAAAGGTTAATTATTTAACTATTATTCAATCATTTATTAGTCTATATAGACACAATTTAAAATCTATTATCTTGTACACCGAGGTCCTTATGGGTTTTGTTGGATTAAAAACCAAAAAATATTCTTCTAGAAAATCACTCAATCCTTGCAAAAAACGCGGCGGTATTTTAGCCTCACAGTAAGTATAGGTTCGCTAATACAGCTCCATTAGGGTGGGAACTGTATCGATATTGCTGCGATCGCATTCCGATGAAATTGGTAATCAGATAAAGATCTGGGGTACACTCGACGTGATGACAATGAGCCTTTGTTCTCTGGATGAGGCACTTGGCAGTGATGTGTGAAGTGTGGTCAAGTATAGGTTAGTGTTGTGATACGTTTGATTGGCCCATTAAATTGAGGTCTCTTTTGTTTACTTTATGGCGGCGGGTTTCAATTGCCCCGTCATAATCTGAGAGGGTAAAATTTTGCAGTTAATATTATTATGAGAGGAATTCACGATGGGTAAATAATTATTATACTGGGTTGACATCGTAAATATGCCGTCGATTCGTTCAATTCATATTATACACATTTAGAGATGGGTTTAAATGCCCGGACTCGGACATTAATTTATTATGCCCAAAATGCCTTGGCAGAATCTACAAGATGGATTTGTGCCAAGGCACTTATTTTTTCTATACACATGGTACACATACAAGCTACAATATTCCAGTGTAAAATTGACCTCGTAATGTATGGACTTTCTGTGCAATGAGAGGTCAGTTTATCATCCTCATATTGTCCATGACAAAGTAAATGCTGCAAATAACTGCTCTTTTACGAACTAAGTAGCTACTGATTGATACTACTTAAATAATCATAGACACCATTAGACAAGCGCTTAAACGGTGAAGGTTTCGTGAGGAAACCTGTAGATACCTATGCCTTATAAATTTTGTTTACGGGGCGTGTCAATTCTGCCAACCCGTAGTAGGTTAGCGTGTTTCTCTATAGCTCAATCCTTTTCGTCCTGAAGATCCGTAGAATCATTCATTTGTTTTAATTTAATGTCGTTTGTATGTTTTTATGCGATTTATCTACAAAGATAATTTTCATTTGATATTGGTGCTAGTATCATCTGCAATAGCTTTTCCAACAACTATGAATACACAACAAGTCACTCAACTGAGCAGATTTGATGTGTACCCATCACGCTGTCCTCAAAAATTAACCCCATTTACGACCACGAGATGACAGAAAGAAATTTGGATTTGTCAAAACTGACACATCCAAATTTCTTCTTACTTTGAGTAGAAGCGAATCAGAAAATGACGCGGCCTCCTTGATTAAAGGCCGCGTCCAGTAATTTGCACCCAAAATTAATTTATTTAACATCATTCTGTGTCGGGTGCGTTTCGATGCGCTTGCGACGCTCAGCTACTCTCTCGCAAGGTTGCAAGATTGGAAATAAACTGAGATTTTCACGATTAATTCGGTCGGGTATGTTTTGCAATTTACTGATGAATATTACAGATTGCAATATTTATATGAATGTACCCGTTCCCTTTTGTATGACTAGTTTTCAGTGGTTTCATTAACTTATCGGCTGATGATAAGAATACGACACCAACAACTTCAATAGATCTATTAAATAGGAGTGATGGCTAATCTGCGTTTATAAGTAGCATACCATTATGCATGTATTCCTCAAAGGGTTAGGCAGAGATGTAATAATGTATACCCACAGTTCACCAGTAGGTATGTTTACTTCCAATGTGTTAGGGGGAGCGTTTATTACTATTATCGAAGCTAATGAACACTGTTTCATTCATAAAAAAATTAAACATCCAAGAAATATTCTGTAGCAATATTGTATTTTTTCTTTTTCCCTGACAAAACAAGACAGCAAAACCCATTATAGGAAATGTTTAAGAGGCTTATTAGATTTGATTTTTTGTGAATAAAACGGTTTGATTGGAAACAATACATATATTATTATAGGAAATTGAAGAATTAATAGGTCTTCGTCGTCTGTATACATATCGGAAAATGAAATGAAAGCCCAAATTACTGAAGAACTATCGATAAAAATGTGGAAATAATAGACACGCCTTTCATTCGTTTGAAATCGTTATGTTAAATGTTTATTTGAACATTATCGGTTCAAAGATCAAAGTTCTCAAACTACAGGCAAAGATAAATAAAATACGTGCGTTCTATCGTTTTATCATTTGTAACTATGTTATAATTTCACATGCAAGCCGTCCTATAAACGATGAAAACTAGCACCATTTATTAATTTTATCACTTGACACCTCATTCACGTGCTACTTATCACGCACTAAACCTACACGATTTACTTTCAAAATCACATAAATGTCAGCCTCAGTTCGAGTCTTCTGCTTTGTGTAAAGTGCATTGATAATAATCTGAACCATTCTCAAGCACAGAGTGGGATAGAGATATGAAAACGCGCGAGTGCGAGCGAGACGGCGGGTCTTGAATAGAAACATCAAAATTTTACAGCGTTTTTATTGCGCTCGCGCTGATCCGAGTGTTTACATGTCGGCGTCCGGTTCGTTTTCGGTGTTCGACAGTAGGTTGCATGCTCTGAATATGTTGTAAAACTACTTTTTTTCCAGTTTCTATGAAGTTTTTGGAATATTTAACGGAGATTGAAGCGGTAATTAGCGTGTGAAAATAGTTTAAAATGTTGTTAAAAAAATAACTGTCGTTATAATTTGGCTTCGTAAATGTCACAGACGATAGTAACAGACAACGTAACTATCCAGATAAAAAAAACATACCTAATACCGATATGATCACGCTTGTGTATCTATTCCTGAAGAGTCAGGCAGAGTTATGCTTAAAACTTTGTTGAAGAATGATCTTTTCCAGTATCTAATACCTAAAACTGAATATGAAGCCTTCACTGAATGCACAGTAGTAATCTATAGAATCATTGTGAATTGTACACACCTGCATATCCCTAAGGGTTAGGCATAAAATTTTCTAAATTTAAGTAACCCAAACTTCGCCGATATGCTTACGTCTCATAAGACATGTAATACGGGGCGAGATTATTTCCATTAACCGGACACAAATTTAAACTCCGAGCTGCTACTGAAAATTTCACAAAATAACCCAATAACACTTTGCTCAACCTGGGAATCGAATCCAAGACCACTAGCCTGATAAGGCAGTAATAATATTTTAGTTAGTATTTATATCTTGGGTGGGCCAAAACCGTCAAACCGAGCTAAATGAAATCATTAAACGAACAACAAAAGGGCAGAAAAAATTAAAATCCAAATAAAGTTATGAATTTATCACTTGTAACTTGTCCTTTAATCTTATAAAGCGACGTTAGGGGCCAGCCAGATAAATTAAAATGTTAATGCCAGTTAAATATTGTACAAACACGGGTTAGTCTACAGGCGAGACGAATTCGGCATGCAGCGACGACAGTGTGAGAAAAGGTAGTAGGGACTGGAATCGAATATCATATTTTTTTTGCTTTATTATTGAAACTATGTTATTGTTAAATATAAGCACTGGTATTCTACCCTGTGTGGACGGTTAAGAATACAATTTCTCACTGTCATTATTCTTATGAGACGAGAGAATTATCTTATTTGCTCGGTGGTACATATGGCTACAGGTCAAGCGTGATTCTCACTACCAGGTCCAGTTGAAAACCAGCGCCAGTAGCCTGATTCACGTAATAAAACCGTAGCGATGCCGCAGCGACTTAATCGTTGAAACAGTTTTCCTATTCACGAATCCGTCGATCGGACCGATTTAGAAGTCGTCCTATTGAAAAATCGTTTAACCGTATTCTCTAATGTTCGTTGGTCAAGAATCATTCAAAACGTTGGCTTCACAGTATTCAAAAAACACTGGAAAACTGTTTCAACGATTGAGTCGCTGCGACATCGCTATGGTTTTAATTACGTGAATCTGGCTACAGGTAGCTTACCAGTGTCTGGCTTTAAGCTGAACTGGGCCATTTGGCACAGCCGTGCGGCACACAATGAGTTTGTTTATTGTCAAATTTTATTTTCTTTATAGGTACTCTTTAATAATTGTTTTCTTTTAAGTTATTGTGTGCATTATCCGTGACTGTGTCAATAAATATTTTTTCTTTCTTTTAGGTCTACCATACACAAATCCAATTTAAGCTGATCTCCCATTAGGCTATATAGGCTTCCCGTAAGAGGCCAGTGTAAACTGGATTTGTATAGGTCAACGTGTAGCCGTAAGTACGTTACAACATCGAAGTCCATTGTAGAGCACTTTGGTGTGTGTTTCGACTTTTACGCTGCTCCTCGATTGCTGCGGCTCTGATAGTGTGTAGTTCGTAAGTGCCCTTAAGGCTCGGCAATGCATCAGCAATTCCTTTGGTGTTGCAGGTGTTCATGAGCAACAATAGTTAATCTGCTTGTTTGCTGACTTAAGAACTATTTTTTTTTCACAAACAGAAATGCAACTAAGGAAGAGTTAGGTTATTGCAGTTCTCCGAGTTTTTGATCTTTTACTTTCTCACTCTGTGGGAACAAAATTTAGATACTACAAAATGTATTTAAATGTACATAATATTAGGTACCCGAACTGCACTACAGAATTAAGTTCACTATTTCGCGCCTCAAGGCCGAGCACTGCTGGTGTAGTGGTATCATGCAAGATTCCCATTCTTGCGACCCGGGTTCGATTCCCGGGCAGTGCAATACCTTTTTGTATTTTATTTCTTATATTTTGGTTCATTATTAGCATTTTATTGAACAAAACTAACGTTTTTACAATATTTATATAACTTTGTACAGTTTATAATATATTTATTTCATCGTTTATAAGTTACAAAAAATTATCTTGAGAAGGATCATTTCCAGTTTTGAAACCGAACCATCCCGTGAGACGTTTTATTTTAATTAAAAAAATACTAAAATACCGGTCATTCCACGCCACTCAGATGCGGTAGGTTGACATGGGAATCGTCGTCGCCCACTAAGCGCTAAAATTCCCATGCAAAAATATGCCTGTAAGCATTTCATGGGAATGAAGCGAATTAAGTATATTCCCCATGATATTTCACCATGGCATTTGTGAGTCATTGATGAAATCGCTAGACGGAAATGACTCAAAGTGATTGACAGCGTCTCGATTCGTGTTCCAATTTTAATTTCGTGGAACTCATTTTTTGTTCGTGTAAGTAGGTGTGAATTATTCGCGTGGTTATTATAATAAATGCGAAAGGGAATCCGTCTGTCTGTTGTATGTTACGGCTAAACTACTGAATTAGGTTTTTTTGACGTACCGAGGAAGGAAAGGAAGGAGGAAGCCTTGGAAGGATCCTAGGAAGGATTGGAAAAAAGACATACAAAATACACGAAAATATAATTATAAGAATACTAAAAAAAATTACAATAGAGAGACTGCTACGCTAGAGGTCCTGGGTTCGATCCCCAGGTCGTACAAAGTGTTATTAGGTTTTTCTATGAAATTCCCAGTAGCAGCTCGGAGTCTGGATTTATACCCGGTTAATGGCAATAGGCTCGCTCCCTATTACATGGGACCTAAACATACCGACGAAATGTGGGTGTACATTAGTACACCTCTGCCCAACCCTTCGGGGAATACAGGCGTGACGGTATGTTCAGCAAAATGTATGTTATGAAAAATATAATAGTACTAGCCTAAGCCTAGCCTAACTAAATGGATTTAATTTCTGTAACTCGGCTTCTAGGTGGCGTATCAACATGAAACATGTGCCAGATTATAAGTTAAACCTCCAACAATACAATTGTGATAGCCTCATTCAATTTGATATACTTACTAGTTTTTGCATGATGCGTGAACAAAGATACAAACAGACAGATTAAAAATAAAAATAAAATAGTTTTGGTTTCTGTGTATCTAATACAGACCACCCATCTGTAATCAAAGTCTTAGTTACTTCTGAAAATGTCATGCAAAAACCCAATACTTAACACTTTCTCGATCTGGGAATCAAACAAGAACCTCTCCTCAGCAGCCGTTTTTGTGATCGCTAGACTAATGAGGCCTCATGACCGTAACTCTACAATTTTTGCATTAAGATCCGTTTAGTCATAATTAAGTTCAAAATCTGAATCACGCACTTCGTAAAACCAGAACGAATTGCAATCGTTTGGAAAATACCTAATATGGTACAGAAATTCTTTGAAAATTAAAAGGATCCGTGTTTCTTCGTATATACGTCATTGTCCCTAATAAAACTATTAGGGGAAGAGGGTGATTCAGAAAATAATTGTTACCTTATTGAAGTGAATCATGAGTAATGAATAGGTGATGACGGGAAAACCCGGGAACAGGTAAACTTATACTAATATCCTGAATTAGGTTAATATTTAGGACCTTAGTTCTGAAAACTGTGATAGTTTTAAATAGAGCCAGGGATGTAGTTTTTTTTGTACTTAATGAGAAGTGCAGTTATATGTATGTATGTAGTCGTAGGGCCACGCTGTTGGCGGCAGGAATGAGCCGGCTTGACCGGGGAAGTTCCACATTCTCGCAGAAGACAGACCTCCGAGTAGTAGCGTTTCGCTACGTGAACTCCCTCAATCCCCTTCCTTCTCCTTTTTTCCTTTCACTAAATAGGCTTGGTAACGAATCTGAAACTCCTTTGGTTTTGCAAATGTCCATGGGCGGCGATGACTAATTACCATCACGTAGCTCGCCTGCTCGTTTGCCGAGTTATCCCCTAAAAAAATGACCATTAGACTGCCAAATAAAAAGGTCTCAAATCACATACACGCACCTTTGACTTTTCGAAGTCAAAGGTGCTATACTGCTATGTGCTATGGTGGCTCGTCTGCTTGTTTGCAAACTTAATAATAAAAAGACAATCGGAGTTAGGATTTGTGTCCAGTTAATGGCATACCTGGGACCTAAAATAGAACGGCAAATTGTTGGTGTACATGAGTAAAAATTTGCGTAACTTCGGGAAATACAAGCGTGATAATATGTATGTAAGTACGTACGCAACGTATCGGTCAGCACTATTGTTTAAATAAAAGCTTGTAAATACAACTAATTAACTAACTCATTACACCGCGAACTGGGGCTAATAAAATATTATGTTATGTTATTAAGAAATTACTGTTAACGTTTGTTATTCCGCTGTTAAACGTGTGTTGTGGGTGGAGTTAGAATTGTGTGGATAAGACTATGTGCGTGCACAACATTATAAAGTTTGTGAACGAATACTGTTTTGTCATTATCAATCTTTTCCCACCTGTTTTAGGTCAGCTTCCAATCTAACAAGATGTCGCTGAATATCCGTGTTTTACTCTAAGCCTCGGCCACAGACTTCCTCAACCCATCTTCTGGGCCCTACTATCCTAAAGACTAATTGGTTTTGAGTCATTATGGACTTCTGAATACCAATAACTATTTTGATAGGTCTACCGGGAGCAACTGTTTGATGTGCTCTCAAAGATACAAAATTAGTCGCCCATCCGTCATCACAGCTTAACATATGGACCTTTTTGAAATGACACTGGGGCGTTAGGGTATTTTGTAATGTATCTCGATACGAATAGTATAAAAAATGCCGTTAGGCCTCAATGTTCTTCACATCCTTTGAAACTCTATGACTCGAAGTTTATGCTAAAAAATACTAATCCAGGCATGTCAACACAATTCTTTCGCTCCATCAAAGAACAATAACTCGTAAATATTTATCACGCGTTGTAAATGACTATTTTTCAAGGGGCACTAATTATTTCCACAATCTGACTGGCAGGAACACGGCAAACAATTGATTTGAGTCAGGTTTTTCACTTTGAAACCTCTAACGTAAGTTAATGGTCATTAACTTGAAAAATGCCACCTCTTATTTTATTATAAAGGGGATTTTTATGATTTAGTGCGTCATGCTTTTATTACTGATGCTTTCACACGATTTTGACGGATGTTTCAAGCTTATTGGTATGATGTTTGGTTTTCCTGATGTTGATGAAGCAGTGAGTAGTGAATTAAGGCTATGAAGACATTTTTACCGTCGTAGATCTCCTGCCTAGGGCCTGAAAATGAGATAAAATATATCGCACGACGTAGGTATGTTATCGGCCCCAAACGCAGAAGATCCGTCACAAAGAAATCTATTTTGATAGATGATATATATGTATAATTTAATTATTCTATAAATAGATTATACCCTCATACACGGATCTATCCTATCCACACTCTATCCTTTTACGCTATCAACAACATCCTTTCCACATGCGTCATTATAAGTCACAATTCATTAAAATTATCGTCAAACTGACTTCAATAGGGATGTCGAGTGACTGCTATTGCAAGACATATCGACATTATAATCTCTGATCACTATCGACATTCCTGCACAGTCACTTGACTGGGGTGGCTCCGTCGCTTTGTGTTACTAGTACCATATTAAGCGTCTAATGTATGGAATTTAATTTCTAAAACTCATCCAATACTGTAAAGACAGTTTGTAGAATGATCGTAATGGCGTTTAAGACGTTTCGTTTAGATCGTATCTTATGACATTGGTCGTAAGTTGAAAGCTAATCAAAATGTTTTAATCGATGACGCGATAACATTAGTGATGCGCTTGTCCTGTTTTTGTGATGGTTTTTGCTATCGATGCTTTTTGATATCGATTATTTTATGTGTTGAATGAATGCATTGGGCATTAATATTTTATGAGTGGAGCTTGGAAGTTATGTTTAAGTTATTTCTGTTACATCAACGATAAGCAAGAAAACGTTGTTGGTTTTCGTTATTATTTGTTGTCACCCTTTGCATCACGTTTATTATAATAAATTACATAATTATCATATTACGAAAAAAAAAAGTTTTAATATCCCGCTCCCCTTATTAACATTAATAGCTTTTTGCATTCTACGGACTCATTTAAAAAACATGTTAGGAAATATTGGAGTATTGTAAAATCATGATCAATACACAAATCGATATCGATGATGCACAATCACTATCATCCCAAACACAACACTAAAGGTGAATGAATTCTTTGCATTACTTAATTGATTTGTTAGATATCTCTCGTTGAGTGAGCCGTATTTAATTGAGATTCTAAAACATTATATCGTTCTTTTGGCTGTGGCGAGACCACCTAAATTGATTTCAATTTGTTAAAAAAAACATGACCTGACCCGTGGTCTGAATTAATTCGGAATATTAATTGCCTGTTAAAATAAGTAGTAGTATAAAATGTTTTGCTTAGATTATTCATTTGTCGTGTGATTATTATAATATTTAGCATTTAATGGATCCTTCTGATTCAGAATAACAAGGGGCCTAGACAATCTCACATTTTCATTATCGATAACGAAGCTAGATATCCGAAATGTATGGAATTGGCGTAACTTTCATTATCTAACTTCGTTATCGACATGAAAATGCGACATTGTATAGGCTCCAAGGACTATTCCACAAAGCGTACGGGTTTACACGCGTCACATTATTAACGAAGTCATCTTACATCTCGATTACTATGGACTTCCCTTTTGAAATAGTAAGATCAAGTATATCTTGCTCTGGCTTGGTGGAAAACAGGTCAGTTGTGATAAGAGGAAACTCGTACCTTTCGCCACTACGTCACGCACTTTACTTAGATACTTATGGCGATTTTCTCAGTAATTTGAAAAAAAAATTACTCTGCACTCTATACTTTTTTTTCCCAAAAAAGCGATTAGGTTGGTAAGAGATGGACAGGAGAAAAAAAGTTAATTTTTAAACGATGATTTTTAAATAAAGATGGTTATATTTGTAAAGAGGATACGATTAAAAAGAAATCAAAACAGTCAATTCAAAAAGACTTACTTGAGACCTCCAATTCGTCCCACAACACATGTGTGAAAACTATAGGACTAGGTACTTATATTCAAATTGTTCATGTGTAATTACTGGTAGATCTTACTTATCAACTACCGAATGAAATTAAAACAACGGGTGGTATACTTTGAAAGCATTTAAGACAACTTTTTAAACAGTAATTATAGACTAGTTATTAAATTAACGTTTTCACTGAGTTCCATAAATAGAAATTTTATTGATACTTCACTAGTATTTTATTGCGTAGTTATATCAATTAACTCTTGAACTAAGTAGGTAGTTAAACTTTGCAATTATGACTACGTTTAAGTGTAACGGTAAAATAATTAAATTTTATTATTATGCATTTTTTGTCTAATAAAGTAAGAAGAATAAGTTTATGGAGGCTGTTTAATAAAGATAACGTAATATACCATCACGCTTTCCTTAAGGGGCTTGGCAGAGTTGCAGGTATGTATTGCTGCACCCATAGTTCGATGATGTTTAGGCCTCATGTAATAGCATTGCCCAAACAGGTACAATACTTTAAGCTGCTATTGAGCATTGCCGAATAAAACCTAAACACTTTTTTTATATCCTCATGCATTGCCTGCTTTCTGGTGAAGCGGCAGGGTAAATCAGACTCCTACCAAATAAAAACCTCAATAGCCTTCCTTTCTTTTTTTTTATCACAGATAGGCTTACGTTTGTCAACAACTTGCGTGATGTTAAGCATCGAAGTGGTCTACGATGGAGCGCGCTTGCCTAGAATATACCTATTCACTCTATTCCTCTTCCCTAAAGTCATGGCCATAGGATTTTGACATTTGCCACGATCATGATAGAACTCAGTAACACTTGCCCCTCCTGGAAATCTAACCTAGGACGCTTAGTGGTTGCACTTACGTCCATAAGATTGAAAACGCAGTTCATTACTCCTTTGATAGAGTTCGAGATTCAATGCGACCACTCCTGAAGAACTTTTACATCGGAGTCCTACAACAACTGACTACAAGATTTTTCCTATTTTTTATTTATTTGATTTCGGAGCTTTTTTCCTTCTAGGAAACATAAGCTCCATCATACTTATATTAGGAGAGGTTACAAAATTACTATTGGGAGAGTTGCTGCTGATTCGGTGGCACCGATAGACAAGACAAAAGATTTATTTCCCAATCGTAAAACAATTCGTACCGTGGGAGTAATATCTCCATTACAACACATAACCAAATATAAGGGTTTATTCCAACTTCTCAAGCTCAAACCAATTATACGTCTAGTTAGTCTACCGGAGTAGGACATCGGAATCGTTTTAAGTCGAGTACACACTCGAGTTGTTTGTGTTATGAGAGGGCTAGTTGCCGTGACGAGTGGGCCCTGTCGTGTGAAACACCGTGAAGATACGCGCGTGTGTTTATGCCTTTGAAAGTATGGCGATTGGATTATACTTGGATGCTTTATCTAGAAGTATTTTTACTTCTTTTTTCTATATATTTACGTTGAAGTCAATAACGGACTGCCTTGTTGATTTTGGTATTACTTATGTTTTTTGATTTGTGCCCGGTTAATGGTACCTCTGCACCTCTGCGTAATCCTTCGGGGAATACAGGCGTGATGGTATGTTTATGTTTTTTTTTATTACCATTAACTGTGGCTGATAAGCCACGATGATGGTAGGTGGTACCGTCGCCCATAAATAGGCTGTGTTCTCTTAGTATTGATTAAACAATGCGAAGGGAGGAGAAAAAGAAGAAAACAGAAATGGAGAAGAAAGAAGACTGAGAGAAGAATAGGCCTCCGGCGCTCCACATTCACCAAACAAAACATAACAGTATACATACTGCTACTTAACGTCTATGTTATGTAGGAGGGTCGTATGCCCGGTCATGCAGACCCATTCATGCTGGCATAGGATATGCCAGCTTGATAGGTTATACTATCTACGCTACGCTACAAAATTGTTTTATTTGTAAGTAAATTCAGCAATGCTCATTAAAAAGTTACTCTACGAACTCCGCTAGGTGGCGCTGCAATCGAGTTCAAATATATTCAACCCGGACAAAGTTGGAGCGGGCCGGGTGGATTTCCATTTTATGATTAAACTAGCTTTCCGCCCCCGGCTTCGCCCGCGTGGTTTCTCGGCTTTTCTGAACTACAATATTCATGTTTTATACATATAAACATTCCTCTTGAATCACTCGTATCTATTAAAAAAAACCGCATCAAAATCCGTTGCGTAGTTTCAAAGATTTAAGCATACAAAGGGACATAGGGACAGAGAAAGCGACTTTGTTTTATACTATGTAGTGATATGACAGATTTTGCGATTCTTCTTGTTTTAAAAATTTAATTATAGCTACTAAATTACGAATTTGTTTGCATTTGGTAAGGCTGTTGCATATTTAAACTGTGAATTAATTATTATATTTATGGGAAAATCAATAAAATAGAAAATCGCGTTGAAGTGAATGATGAAATTCTTGTGACAAAATTTGAAATGGTTAATTAATAATGTTAGAGGTGAATTTTGGTTAAAGAAAAAATATAATTATTTAGTTTAGACTTTAATTATTACATTCGGAATAAAATCAAAGAAAATTAAATTCAAAATTTTTGACTTTTTGTGAGATGAATGAACATAGTATAAAAATAACGAAGAAGTAAATGACTTTCGCGTCACTATTTTTAACATTTTATCATTTCAGCTTAATATTTTTTTTATTTTGTATCTTACAATATCTTATAAAGTAATGTAAATAGAACACTCAAAGTAAGTATGTTGTGCGCAATGGAGGTTCTACTCTGATTAAAAAAAACGATAAACACTCAAAATTAATATTTTGGAAATCCACCCGGCCGCTAGTTATACCTATTTATAAAGTTACATTTTCCTAAAAACACTGATATCTGCAAAAGATGTATGCGTATGCCTAAAAAATGTAGTCTGCATAAACAAAATTGTCTCATCACTGTCTATGCTTGTAAATATGAAAGACGAAATAATCTGTTTACCGTGCTATGCTTCACAGATTGCCATAAAATCAAACAATTATAGCTATTTTGAATTTTTACTGTGCTTACTGTTAATATTGTGCTTTGTTGCAAACATCTACAGTATTTCCATAAATATTTACCTCCATAATCACATCACTTGCATAACAAGGATCTCATCATATAGGATCGGTATTTTAGCAAAGTACAGGGTGAAAATAAATATTACACACCATCACGCCTGTATTTCCCGAAGGGTTAGGCAGAGATGTGCTAATGTACACCCACATTTCGCCGGTATGTTTAGGTCCTATGTAATATGAGCCTATAACCACTAACCGGGCACAAATCCAGACTCCAAGTTGCTGCTGGGAATTTCATAGAAAATCCCAATAAAACTTCGCTCGACCTGGTGATCGAACCCAGTACCTCTAGCGTAGCAGTCGAGCTAAGGACCACTAGACTAATGAAGCAGTCAAAATTTACGTATTGAAAATAAATATTATCTCTCTAAATTGATAACATAACATACTATCGCCTATGCTCCTCAAAGGGCTTAGGCAGAAGTGTACTAATATACACTTACAATATGGTATGTTTAGGTGCCATGTAATACAAAATGTATATAGCGGCGGTAGTCTAACGGCTAGGGCGTCGGACTTGCGATCATGTGGTTGCCGGTTTGAACCCCACCCATTGCCCTACCGACGTGAACCCACTCGTAACAGAAGCATTTAGCTTAGCACGAGGGGTTAACAAGCATACCAGTAATGTGTGACCCACATTGCTAGTAAGCATTTTTTTTTTAAATACAGGGTAAGGTGCCCGAAATTTCAGTGAGTGGGTAAGTCAATCTTACATAACAGCGCGTGTACGACGAAATAAAAGAAGTAGGTATGTAAAATGTTAAAAAAAGCGTATGCAAATTTCTATTCCAAACCAAACTTAATGAAGACATTTTGTCCGTAATTTGTATTAGAATAAGCATTTCTCTTTGACATTTATCCTCCCTTAACATCATGTATAAGCGCATAAGATTACACTACTAATTGCAGCTTGTTTCACTAATTAGTTAAATCCTGTCTTAATCGATATGACGATAGTCTGTTAGATTGCAATAATGAAACGATATGAATACTGGATTTCGAAACAACAATATTATTCTCACAGCTTGAAGCATGCACGGTGATTTTCAATTAAGTACTTACTGTTCAACTTTCAGGGGCGTAAAAGTACTTATACAACTTTCACTTCGTGTCAACCCTGATATATCGAGAAAAATATCAACATTTTTTTTAAAGCTACAAGG
This sequence comes from Subacronicta megacephala, assembly GCA_958496365.1. NCBI lineage: Eukaryota > Metazoa > Arthropoda > Insecta > Lepidoptera > Noctuidae > Subacronicta > Subacronicta megacephala. The sequence continues at coordinate 13,225,312 of OY292515.1, forward strand.
AATGTGAGTCGCACATTACTAGTATTTTTATTAACCCCTCGTGCTAAGCTAAATGCTTGTGTTACGAGTAGGTTCACGTAGGTAGTGCAATGGGTGGGGTTCGAACCGGCAACCGCCGATCGCAAGTCTGACGCCATAAGGCTACCGCCGCTTTATATATACGAAAATGAAATTATTGACATTAAAATGACAAAATAAATATAAGAACATTATTACAGGTACTTTTAAAATGTCAAAAAACTAGTCCCACAAGACTGTCTCATTAGTCTAGTGGTCTTAGCGCGACTGCTACGCTAGAGGTCCTGGGTTTGATCCCCAGGTCGAGCAAAGTGTTATTGGGTTTTTATATGAAATTCTTACTAGCAGCTCGGAGTTAATAACAGTTGCCGGTTAATGGCAATAGGCTCGCCCCCTACTACATGGGACCCAAACATACCGGCGAAATATGGGTGTACTTTATTACACCTCTGCCCAACCTTTCGGGGATTACAGGCGTGATGGTATGTTATGTAATGTGATAGGTAAAACTAATCACCGTTTGCAATAGTGGTTTTTATGGAGAATGCTTACAATGTTTTTCTTCCATTTACAAAATTTTGTTCTATCCATGTATAAGAATTATATAGGATGATGTGAAAAGATCGACATGTATCTAATTTAAATATCAAGTGATATCTAAGCGCTTTGCAATAAAGCCTAACTTAGTAAAACTTTTCAAGTCATTGCTTACTTCAGCAAAGCCCGTATCGATCCCCGGTTCCTATAGAACAATGCATTGTATCTAAAATATACTTACGAATAGTACTTGAAGGGTTAATGATGATGAGTAGACGTGTCGAGTATTTGCACTCAAAATACTACCAATTTGTCAAGGAACAATTACCAGGTGAACGGCCCTTTAAACTCATCGTTCTTTTATGAATCGTCACTGATTGTGAATGTTATCACCATCAGTTCTTCGAGATATGAATTCAGATAGAAGATCCATTCCATATCGTGCCGAAAATCGATGAAGAAGAGATATAGCCCCAAATCTGATGGATAAATATTATTTACTACTGCCGCTTTCTCATTAGTCTAACTCTATTGGTTCTAATTGCAACTGCTAAGTTAAAGGTCCTGGGTTCGATTTCCAGGTCGATCAAAGTGTTATTGAGTTTTTCTATAAAAATCACACGATTCATGGAGTCTGAATTTGTGTTCGGTTAATGGCAATACGCCCGCCGCTATAACATGGGACCTAAACATATCGGTGAAGCGTGGGTGTACACATGTACACCTCTGACTAACCTTTCGGGGAATACAGGCGTGATGGTATGTTTACCGCTGATTTTCTATCAAATAAACATACAGAACCCATAACAATTAAATCAAGTTTGTAAATAGTACATTTTTTTGTTCCACGGCTGAGCTCGTTGTCGCTAAAATATTACGCGAAACGCTTCTAACAGCTTGTAATTACCGTAGCTATTAACGCTATAAGCTGTCAGCCAGCGGTACTCAACATGTTAGCATGAAGAAACATGTTAAAAGAGAAAGTTGGAGAAAGGGGTGTTTATTTCCTGACAGTGTAATGTATCTCTCATTTACAATGTAGAGCAATTTATGGCTATATTTCGAAGTTGACATTATTTATACGGATGTTAATGTTTAAATAATACGGTCACGAATGCACTATTCTTGCAGTGGGCGCAAGCATGGCTGCTGAATGCGTCTATGTTCGATTCCTACGTCGACAAAATGTAAAAAAAAATCTACATTGAAACTTGGTTTCGTAATAAAATCACGCCTGTATTCTCCAAAGGGTTAGGCAGAGGTGTACCTTTTTAATATATACCCACAGTTCGCCGGTATGTTTAGTAGGTCCCATGTTATATGGGGCGAGTCTATTTGTCATTCACCAATACACTTATTATCAAAGCTCCGAGCCTCTGTGAATTTCAAAGAAAAACCCAGACGAATGTTCTGAGGATTTAACGCAAGACTTCTAGAGTAGCGGTCGCGCTTGGGACTCCTAGACTGATGTCGCAGTTAATTATATTAAAATAAAAAATCACCCTTTATATTAGTATGTTTACTTCCAACCGCAGATAAATACAACACACTGTGTATCTATATTATTAAAACCATAAACCATATAAAGCTACTACACAGTATCAAATAACGCTAAACAAATTTACTATTTTATATAGCAAACATATTAATCACTTTGACCTGTGCACACGGAGACATTAAATATTTATTCAACAAAAAGGTGTGAATTGAAAAAGTTTGAGACACACTATATATAGGAGGCATACGCCTACCGTTCGGTACAAGTATGACCATGATAATTGACCACTATTTACATAATTGGCTTATTTGTATTCGTGGGTACGGGTATTAAGTTGCCAGACGAATATGACAGTTAGTACTCTTGTAATATTTAACCTGTCAAGCGGCAGATTGTAGACACAATGCAAAATCTATTGTTATGTGCTCAAAAGAGGAACTGTACCGCTTGCCAGGTTAATTTATATTGGCTGTAGAATAATGATGTATGTATCTACATGTTACTTTAAAAACCGAACTACAGTAAAACCTAAGATTTACCAACTCTGAATGGTAAAAGTTCAAAAAATATAATACAGACTCGGATGCTTTCGGTTAATCTGTGGTTCTTTTTATTGACACCTACAAATAACGAGTTTTCCCGCATGTCTATTTTCCGACATTTACCGTATCGGGTAACTAAGATTGACCGATGGAATAGTGGTAAAAGTTCGATATAAACGATGGTCACAAAAAAATGATACTATTCAGAGTCGGTAAATGTTAGGTTTTACTGGTAAATCCTAGCATTTGCCAGTAAAACCTAAATTTAGCCAGTAAATTTAGGTGTAATAAGAGTGAGCCAATTTAAAAGATATTATCTAAATTAGGTAATAGGTACGCATGCACATGGAGTAAGTTATCTAGTGTTCTTAGTAAAAAAAGTGATATTCTAAAATAATTACAAAATATATTCATCATTCATACTTAGTATATTTAAACAACAAGAAAAACAAAACCAAACTTCCTATTCGTGACTAAATGAATGAAACCATACCTCTTTAAACAATATTTACTTCAGCATATTGAATAACTACTCTGCTCTCTCTCGCTCTCTGCTAAGAAATTCCTCTGGAATTAATTTATATCAGCTCCTTAACAATTTTCTAATATGAATCATTCAATAATTGATAAAAAATGACTCTTTTTAAATTTTCCTTCAATATCTGTTATTGATATTAAGATACTAAAATAATCACAAAAGTTGGCCAACGATTTCTTACAATCGCGAAAACCGGAAGCGATAGTTATATATATAGTACTTTAAGCAATTAGTTACCTAAACAAAGTCTATTAGATACGTGAAGTGTTTACTTTAAATCTTCTCTTCAAAAGAATTATTCCACAAAGTGTCAGTGAATCCGAACTTCAAAGTGTAAGAAAATTCAATCTCTCGTGGTTACAAAGCACAGGATTTTTGTTTGACACCATTACAAAAGGATATTTTTGTTCTGCGATGTAAATTATTACGGTACTAAGCTTTGATATTTGCTTTGTTTAATTATCTTAGATGAAGCACCCCAGCCGGCATTAGAAAACCGATTAAGTTATAATAGTCTTGAGAAACTATATTTGTTTACCGATTAGAAATAAGGAAAACGATGCAACTAACATTGTCTTTCACATAGTACAGTCGAGAACAATGTGCATTTTACATTTAAAGTTAGAACATAATTTGCGTTTTACTGTTAGGTGCACAATTAAGCTTTTTACTTAATAATATTTCAAATTAAAATTAAAATATGCCACAGAGAAGCTTTTACGGTGGTTTATTAACGTTTAAAATGTTTATATCATATAAAACAACGTTTTAATATCTTTTTAATAATACAATCTCGGTGAAAACACTTTAAAATTTAACGCAAAGTCAATAAAACGCCGCGATGCGAAATGTGAGTACCGTAATAAATACACAATTGTTTATAATTAGGTGCGCTTCTTACTTTAATGGGCTAATAAAAGGCGCAAATTACGCTCCGATTGTTTTTCTAGTATAAACTTCTCGATGATCTACTACTTATGACGTAACATGTACATTGGAAAAAGCTTTCAAGCTTGCTTGGAATATGAGACATGTAATAACTTCGATTTAAGGACATTCCGTCACATTATATTAAAATTAAATTTTATGATGACAGTTTACGCTAAATTTTCCGCGTTAAACGAAATGTATGTCACGGCAGTAAAATTAGTTGAATTTTATTAATGTCATATCACGAAGACGTTCAGAAACGCCAGGTGTAGGTACACGAGATTGTTTGTTTAACACAATTAGAGTTTCGCACGTGTATTCTAATTATAGAATGTGTTCCGAACGCTTCTCACTGTCTATCACTCGGAATCAGGCAATGTCTGGTTCGTATTAGTGCTGCCCTATGGAAAGTTAAACAGCTGTGCAGTGCTGTGAAAAATATGCACTTCTTTCAAACTTATTTATTTTTAAATGCAACTTTAAAATCTATAAATATACCCATCAAGAGTCGACTGCATAAATAACTGGATTATTAAAAGGTTAATAATTTAATTATTGTGGCAAAAGATATAATGTAGTGGCTCGCCCACACGCATTGTGAATGCAACAAATTCATATCCCCACCTTCATGTCTCTAATCACGCGAAGCCTAATCTGCTAAAATCTTAGCCAAAATAGCGCGAAAATCGTTTGGCGGTGCGCGTGCGGCGGGGTGGGCTCAGGTGAGCGTCAGTCCGCGCCGCGATCTCCCACCGACAGGGATCCACGCACGCCACGCCGCGAAATTTCGGAACTGTTTAGAGAAATCGAACGCATTTCGTTCTCTACACTAAAAAATAACATAAAAACAAATCGAGACGTTTAGAGAATAGAAATGGGGCGAGTTTCGGAGTAAAGGGATTTTTTGGGTGTTTTTTTTGGTTGAGGAGACATGGTTACAGCCAAGGTGTTGGGGCAGTGATGTCCGTCGAGAGATGCGGCCTGTTGTCATCGCCGCCTGTTTGCTGCTGCTCGCGCCCATCACCGATTCTTGGTGGTGAGTACTTGAAAGCTCTACAAAAAAAACAAAAAAAAACATTTTAACCGTGTGAACGCTACAAAACTACCAGCACAACAGAATCTAATAAGAATCGTGAGCCTAAACAGCTGATTTGTGTTTATTTAGAAGTTTTTGTCGATTCTCGATTCGATTATTGAGCGTTTCCGTCGCAAAGTTTTCGATAAAATAAACTTTCGCGGTAGCTTTTGTATTTATTTTAAATTTATTTATATAAATAGTAATATATTATGAATATGATTTAAAATTAAACATTATAGTGTATAAGTGCTTTATTTTTTATTTAAACTTGATCAGTAAGTACCTTATTTTCGGAAGGTTTTTCGAAAGCATTCAAATTATAACAAATGCATACAAGACCTAGTTGGGTTGAGTTAATTAAATAATGTAATTTGATTTTATTAGTTTCAAAAGACGAACACGACTTTTTAGTAAGTTTTCACTTTTTTCCATTATTCTTAAACTTTCTTGATTCTTTTGTAGTAAGAAACGATGACAAACTACCATATGTTCACAGAAATAATAAAATAACCTAATGAATACCTGTTACTACATTACATATCTTGTATATTAATTAATGTGTATGTATGTGAAGCAATAATAGTCACATTTACATCAAAGTAATGTGCTTAATGGCTTTCTTTAATAATGGCCGCTGATAATATTATAATGATAGTGAAACCACTTACACTTTTGTTGGTAACTGTACTGGAATGTTATTTTTGTGTAAAGTATGAGTTAAAATTAATTAAATAAATAAATATCTCATTTTATTCTTAGGTGGATTCAATTGATTGAAGATTGAACACGAAATTATTATAATATTACCTTATATTATAATAATTTATTAAACAATCTTGCTTGAATTATATACTTGTGTGTACTTGCTGAATGTTTTGAAAAATATCAAAAATAATTAGGTAACTGAACGTTTTTCAGCAGCAATTGCCTTCTGTTTTCTACACTACAAAGGATACCCATTTTACCAAGACTTCCTCAAGGAAGAAGTCATCATTACCCTGCCATTGACTGTTTCGTTAGCTGGTATAGAAAATAGTTAACAACAAGCAGTTCTAGAACATATTAATGAAACGATTTATCTGTAAAAGGCCCTGAAAATAAGGAACCTTACATCGCAGACACACAGACGCACAAACAGATACTTTGAATTAATAGCAAAATGTTATAACAAAGGGGAGGACGTTTCTGCAGCGCAGTCTTGACTTGAACAAGAGTTAGAGAAATATTTTAACATATCATCACGCCTGTTTTCCTCGAAGGTTGAGACAGAGGTGTACTAATATACACCTCAGTTCGCCGGTCTTTTTAGGTCTCACGTAATAGGGGCGACCCTATTGCCATTTACCAGTGACATACCTATCCAAACTCTGAGCTACCACTGAGTATAACATTACATACCATCACGCCTGTATTCTCCGGTTAGACAGAGGTGTACTTAAGGTACACCCACAGTTTTCCGGTGTGGTTAAGTCCCATGTAATAGGGGGGCGAGCCTATTGATTGGCCACTGAGAATTTCATAATAAAACCCAATAACAATAACACTTGTTACTAATAACACTTTACTCGACCTGGAAATCGAACCTAAGACCTTGAGCGTAGCAGTCGCTAGACTAGTAGTCCAACTGATTATTATTTTCTTTTTGAATAGACTGAAATGTTTGTTTCTAAAATCAAATAAGTACCTACTGCCTTTTTGTTTATGGTACTCCTTACAATTTATGATCAAAAGGTCGAGATGGTTAACGTATATTGCTTATGGACAACTTTCTTAAATAGCGTATGTCATATTAATAAATAATAACGTCTTTTAAAGCTCAAGCTTGAAGCATTGTCTACTTATTCTACAAGATTAATAGCGAAAATATTTGTTGTTGTTGATGGATACGATGCAATAAACATGTCATAGCTTTGAATCTAATACTGCAATTTTGGACCCTCTTAAAAAATTGCATAATTAAGATGTAATTAAGGTTGAACTTTACCGCTGCATTTGGAGGCGAACGAGAACTTTGCCCGACCTGGGAATTGAACACAGCGTCTCACGCTCAGAAGACATTTCCAACCAACTAGTCCAATGAGTAAGCATACACTGCTGCTTCTGGGGTTAAACTAAACTCCTTTACTACTTTTTGTCAACGCTGCAGATAACATACTATCACGCCTGTATTCCCTGAAGGGTTAGTCAGAGGCGTACTAATGTACACACACAGTTCACCAGCATGTTTAGGTCCCATGTAGTGGTTACAAATCCAGGCTCCGAGCTGCTACTTCATTTAATAAGAAAACCCAATAACACTGCTCGACCTGGGAATCGAACCCATCCTGGGTTCGATTCTCTAGCGTAGCACTAATGACTAATGGGGGCATTGAGGTAGTAACGATGTAGAGTAATAACCTAATCAGATTTGTTGCTAGGAAGCGCAATAAAGATGATTTTCAACGGTCCGATACAGGTGTCAAATAAATATTGTAAGATGTTAATATGACTTATTATTATTTACGTTGTGATCGGTAGACATCTATTAATTATAATACCTCAAGTCATGGCTTCAGTAAATTAAACCTTAATTTTCAAAGTGTAGAGTTCAGAATTGTTTGCTAATGACAACCTTCTAAAAAAAATTGAGATGAGCCGGTTGATGTTTAAAATGTATTGGTATAAATAAATAAAAATTTAGGTGTCATTAAGGGTCTATAAAGTGTTAATCAAGTTATGTTTTTAATTGACGTTAACCTTCATAAATGTGTTCTATTACCATATTGTTGCCAGATGTCTTCAGATAATATTTTATACCAAATGTCAATCAACAAAAGCAAGCAATTTTCCATCTTATAGTATGCCTCGTAAGTGTGAAAACAGAAATAACGAAGCCAATTCACACTTTTGCTTTCATTTAATATCTTTGACATATAAAACGATTTCTGCTTTATAAATTCTAATTTTCGGAAAAAATACTTAATTGAATAACTATATGAAAAATACTGACTGCCTTAGAAAGCCTGCATTAGAAATGTTGGTGATTAACCACATTTGCATCTTATTACAGTGTACAAATAAATAATCCCAATTTTCTTCAAAGTAATTCAATATGTCTAGTACATTACTAAAGGTTGGCAACGCGTTAGCAGCTCCGTTGTTTTTGATATCCATATAGATTTTCAAAGAATTTTCTTTTAAAATGAAAACAAAAGTTGGTCCTATTGAAAACCAGAGACCACACGGCGAAAGTCCGTTTCAACAATAACATTCAATAACAAATCTTTATCGCCATAATAATAATTTAGTTATTGGCATCATTAATCACAGGCCATGAAATTCAATAAAGTCATATTCGACAGGCACCACCGCGCTGGGGACTTTAATTTGCAATTAATCAAGTCGAGTCTTTAAATTAGGAGTTTCGTGCACGTTCAACAAAAATGGATGCGCGTACGCAACGGTGCGTCCATAATGTTGCGAGCTGCATATTATTATTTGTTGGCATTATTCGGGTAATAAATGTTCGAATAATAATTTATTTATTGGGCGTAATAACATGTTGGAGGACTAATAAAGTCATAGTTGGTGCGAAGAATATTAGATTTATGATTTTAATGTGTTTTACTTTTAGTAGACTCTAGTTTTTTTTTTAAGTATTGACAGGATATTAAATTATATAAATATTTTACTAACTCAATTAATTATAAATAAGTATAGCTTAGAGAGTCAGATCTAGAGGCAGAAATATGATTTATTTCGCGCATATAAGTATTCTGCCTAACGCTCCATCCATCGACTCACGCGCATTATACACACAAGTTTACCATACTTTATGGTGGATACTAAGTCAATGGGCTACGATGGGACGTTCGAACCTGATGGTCACTGAACGCGCCATAATTGAGAAGAATGACTCAATTTTAGCAATTTGAAAGTCCCCCTGGCAGATTGATGGATTCATGCTAATGTTCCATTGGAGAAAGATTGACTTCATAAATGATTTTTTGCTGCCATGAACATCGATTATTTTCAAATAAATTGGTAGGTAGCGATAATTCAAGTTTCAAAGTTATAAATGGATTTTGCACGGGATTAACTTAATTAACGTTATTGAGTGCAGTTGATGCATTTTGCAGTGGTGAACGGGTGCAGTTCGTTTCGAAATTAATTGATATTATACATTTTTTAGACATGATTATTTTTTAATTAGGAATTAACTTTTAAGAGTCATTTTTTGTGGCAAAAGCTCCATGTAACTCGATTTCAAATGATTTACAATTATATACTTTTCTATGTCTAAGCAGTTTTTTGCTTCGGTTGCCAAAGATGGGTTTAACTCATTGGAAACATTTTCATTCAAAAACTTCGATCCTGTTTTCCTTTGTTTTAGGCTTACGTATGAAACTAGACTAGAAGTGAAACGAATATCCGGCAACCATCGATACCGGATATTTGGTCAGTATCCGGCCAGATAAGTACCGGTTTTTTTTTAAATTATGAACTTATATAAAAATCAATGTGCACCTACTCTACCAATTTCGGTGAAATTTTCAGGCAATCTTTAGATCAGCCCACAGATTCAGTTTGGTAGCGATCAAACAAAATGAGAAGTAGAAGTAAGTAATGTCCCAAGTACCTATTATATACTCTGGGTAAACTTATTTAACCCGTAAGAAGGCCCGCAAGCCGGTGAAGCGTAATAACTTAAACACTAGTAGATAATTATTGGCATTACGGTAGCGAGTGTTATGTATGCCTAATGGCAATAAATCTGGACATACTGTCCGCCAGCCGCACTCTATTAAATATAGATAAGACTACAAACTGTTTCTTATACAAATTATCTTGTTGGCTATAATTCCTGCGCCATTTTGTACTGGGAGGAGCAAACGGTGAGTTTATGTGAGATAAATTATATTTATTTTTGTAAATAAGTAGCCAAAGTTATATTAAAAAAAAGGCAGTATTTCCTATTTGACGTTCCTGAAAGAAATGCCGAAAAACACTCAGAGAATCATGGTCTCTTTTAAAGTCTTTTAAAGTCCAGAGAGAAGTAGTATTATCAGAAATGCGAGTTTTACAATGAAGGGTAATATCTGGACAGAACTTTTGAAGGTTTCTCAAAAGATTTTAACTCAAAGCTGATATAGTCCTTTAGTTATAGCAGCTTTGAGTTGACCTGTCATAATTGACGGCACTCATTGTGTAGCTCAAACATTTAGGGAGCTCAACGAAGTGAAAGTACTCGTAAGCTTCTTCCTACTGAAGTAAGATTTATTTAGCCATCATAATCTATATTCGGGGTTACTATCAACTATGGAGAGACGAATAAATTTGATTTCTGCGGAATACTAGAGATTACTGCATTTTGAGTGGGTAAAAATAAAACGACTGCTTAAACCTTGTAGACGTTTTTAAAATACAGATAAAGTCAGAATGACTGTTCACAAAATTTGCATAACCTTGATTAATATCACGCCTGAATTTCCCGAAGGGTAAGGCAGAGGTGTACTTAATGAACACCCACAGTTCGCCGGTATTGTTTAGGTCTCAAGTAATAGGGGGCAAACCTATTGCCATTATCTGGGCATAAACCCACATTCCGAGTTGCTAATGAGAATTTCATAGAACGCATTGCATTTTCAATACTCAATATCTTTATTGCACTGCCTAATCATGTTATTTTATTTGATATCACAAAAGGTTTTTAACCCCGCATTTTAACAGCGAGTAATATATAAAGATCGGCTCACAATTTATTAATAGAAACGATCTTCAAGTTACGTTAGATTTGATAGTCATTCATTCAACTTACAAAGTAAGTTTGAAGCTTGTCCAAAAATCCGGAAGTCAAGAGACACCGTGGGTTAAACCTGGTTTCACAACCGCCACAATTTACTTAATGATGCGTTAAATTAGATATACTACTTAACTATAAAAGTCGATATCTATTAGTTTCCTATGTAGGTGCCGGCGATCATTCGCCCACGGATTTCTCACTGAAGGCGGGTATCGTTAATTGCATTTTTTGTCTGTGTTGATCAATGTGTTTCGAGATAAAAATAGGTGTTATTACATCTACTTAGTGTATCTTAGTTTGCATAATTGCACATGGACAACGGGTTAAGTGATAGTTTGTATACTGAGGTCGTAACGTGCAATCATTTTTACCTTGTTAAAGAGAGATGCTTGATACGGGTCAAATATCGCCATCTCTCTCTCTTATCGTCTAAAAATGATTGCGTTTACACGTAGTACGACCTCGTCTCTCTGGTCCGGTACCTATAAGGAAGCTATAAGACTTTGAATGTAAGCTTTTATCTTCTTACCTCGCTTTGCTAATACCTATGAGCAAATTTATTGCAATCGCAAGCTTAATGCTTGTTGATTATAGGGCTTATTAGTAATACCAGCTGTTGATTTGTGAAAGTTCTTATGAAACTGAACATGAACCAATAAAAAACAAATTTATATTAGTAAACATAAAAATTCTATCGTTAAGGAAGACCATGTGAAACAACTAACAAAATAGCCTTTTGACAATCCTGATAACTTTTTAGTTCTACCAATAGTTTAGTGTATAACAGGACTTATATTCACCATACGTCCGCTAATATTTTAGGTTATTTTAAAGTATAATGTTTATACTAATTTTATATTTTAAAACTGCCTCATTAGTCTGTCCCAAGCGATACTGCTACGTTAGAGGGTCCTGGGTTCGATTCCTGGGTCGAGCAGTGTTATTGGATTTTCTATGATATTCTCAGTAACAGCTCGGAGTTTGAGTTTGTACCTGTTTAATGGCAATAGACTCGCCCAATATTACCTACATGGGACCTAAACATGCCCCCTATAATCGGCATCTATAAGTTTTGCGACAAAACTTTAAATGTCTTGCTTGCAGTACACTAGAAGTATTGCTTTGAAAACAATTGCTGTGTGAAATGTCTGCTTTCACAGAACTAACATTTGCAAGTATTACTCCTAATTATAGACTGCCTCGTTGGTCTAGTGGTCCCAATCGCGACTGCTACGCTAGAGGTCTTGGGTTCGATCCCCAGGTCGAGCAAAGTGTTATTGAGTTTTTCTATGAAATTCTCAGTAGCAGCTCGGAGTCTGGATTCGTGCCCGGTGAATGGCAATAGGCTCGCCCCCTATTACATGGGACCCAAACATACCGGCGAACTGTGGGTGTACATTAAGTGCACCTCTGCCTAACCCTTCGGGGAATACAGGCGTGATGGTATGTTACTCCTAATTATACCTCTACAAACTTGGTATCTTATTATAGTGGCTTATCTATCAAGTTTTATTGTCGTTATCTAACCAGTATCCGAATGTTTTGACCGCACCGCGGTTACAAAAGCGGATATTGGCGTGTTTATTATATCACTTAAGGGTAAGTGTACACTATTTTCGTTTATTTGCGGTAAAATTATTTTGTAGCTCGGATTTAAGGCGTAACACTCAAAACTAAAAACATATTTTATTGCAGATGTCCATGGGCGGCGGCGACTACTTACCATAAGGTAGCTCTCCTGCTCGTTTACAGAGCAGGAGAGCTACCATTGGTACCATTGGTAGGTTAAGAAACCTACCATTTTTTTAATGGTTGGTTTCTTAACCTACCATTAAAAAAAGTTGTTAATTATTTAACGTTACTAAAGCTACCTATGCCTAATTTTAATTTTTAGGCCGTATAGAGGTAACTGAATTTTTTTTACAACTTCTCCTTAAATAAAGCATCATTGAGTAAACCTGGCTGTGACACTTTTAATGAACGACATTCTTCCCCTTAACATCGTTGATAGTAGCCAGTTTAATGCGAAGTAAATAAATTAATTACGTTATAAATCTAAGCACGATGTCGGATAAAACCACCTGTCAGCTAACCGTTCACAGTTACTGTAATCATAACTAAACTGTATTAGTTTAATGTTTTAATCGATTTTAATTGTTTATTTATAGCCATTATATTGCTTTCTGGAGTAAATAGTACATGATAAATAGATTAAATGTCACAAACGGGTAGTGCTTAATTTAACTACATACCTTCACGCTTGTATTTCCGGAAGGGTTAGGCAGAGCTGTTCTAATGTACACATATACATACCTACTGGTTTCTAACACTTACGCGAATATCAGACATTGAAATAAAACTACTTTTTACGGATTTTATCGCGTTATATTGATTATTTTAAATTCCCGACGTTTCGGATCCTTTACAGCATCCATGGTCACGGGTGGACTGAGGTGTTGGTCGTCCTAATGTCAAAATTATCAACAGCTACCCTACATTTTGTTGATTATTATTTATGCCGGTCACGCAGAATGAGCTCACCGTATCCTTAGGTCTCGCAGTCGCGGTCTAGCTTGGATTTAATGGATTAATTATAATTATTATTTATTATTATAATTATTATTATTAATATATTAAATGGATAGATTCCATTAAATCCAAGCACAAGACTGCGAGACCTAAGGATACGGTGAGCTCATTCTGCGTGACCGGCATAAATAATAATCAACAAAATGTAGGGTAGCTGTTGATAATTTTGACATTAGGACGACCAACACCTCAGTCCACCCGTGACCATGGATGCTGTAAAGGATCCGAAACGTCGGGAATTTAAAATAATCAATATAACGCGATAAAATCCGTAAAAAGTAGTTTTATTTCAATATACATACCTAGTTTGCTGGTTCCATATATTGATACGGAAGGCTGGTATATATAGTTCCATTCCATGTTGTTTTTTTGAGAATCGAAATAATAACTTAATTAATAGCCAGAGGCCAATTCTAGACGAATGTACGAATTTTTTTCCATTTTTTCGTATTATCTGAGGAACAATCGATTCTAAAAATTAATCGAATGCCCGAGAACGATAACTTTACGAGTCTCGATGAGTCAAGATTTCAAGAAACGTCAGTAATCTCTAGACAGACCGCGGCAGACATAGTATGACCTTGAATATTTACTAATACCAACCATGCCATCGTTATTAGACTAGAAGAAACTCCAAAATTCACTTCAAAAGAGGCTTCATTGGTCAACTGTCTGCAAGCATGGCTATAGAGTACTGAAAATTTAGTTTTTTCTGTAAGTCAACTCTCAGTAGCAGCATGGAGTAGGTACCTATGATTGGTGGCATGGAATCTAAAATATCACGTTTTTTTCACAGGTAGAAGGTAGAGTGCAGTTAATTTTACTTAAACAAGATACAAAAAAAAGCTAACTAGCAATGTGGGTCGCACATTACTAGTATTCTTGTTAACCCCTCGTACAAAGCTAAATGCTTGTATAACGAGTGGGTTCCATCGGTAGTGCAGAGGCTGGGTTTTGAACCGGCAACCACATGATCGCAAGTCCGACGCTACCGCCGCTTAAAGTACATACATATTCATAGAATACAACTTAGTTTATATACTTATAGCTTCAATTTGGGATTTCTGTAAAAGTGTTTTTTATAAAACAATAATCCACTTATTTAATATTATTTCCTCTATCTATACGATTTCATAAGAAATTGTCTGACGTAACTGCACAGTGGTGCGAACAATGTAGATATTAAACAGATTTACTCATCATACTCGGTATGAAGATAGTTTTAATTGGCGTCGTGTTTATTATTTAGCTTTCAATCAAGTATTGAACCTAGACCGAGGATAGGTAGAGACGAGACTGTTATACATTATTTTAGACTAGATTTTTGTGGATGAAAATACTAACAATGTGTTGCAAGCTATTAATATGTTCGGTATTTACTCTATTCCTTAGTGAACTCATGGAAAATAAAGAGATCAAACATTGTTCAATAACTGAGCACAGATTTGATTATATAATTGCAAACTAATGCGCTGAATCATGCAGTTAGGTTCTTCAGGGGCATTCGAAAATACGACAAGCACATTTTCTTATATTTAATACACAACATAATCCAGAAGCGAATTGTGACATTCTTATTCATAATGAACCAATTTACTCTCTCAAAGAGTTTTATCCCAAAAGTTTGAATATTAATTTATTCATTTAGAGCAAATAGGACAAAAAAAAATGTTTCTCTCAATACGAAATTCACTGACACTGTGTAGTACCAAAGATTTCGTTTTGTTCCTGTTACCAGAACTAACCTCTACCGTATGGAGTTATATTAATATGAGCGAAGCTTTATCCAATCTTAAATAGAATAGACCAAAATATTATATAAATAAAAGACAGGACAGATGATTTAAACCTCTACCAAATTTTACCTACACGTTAAAAAACGACGCGGCATACCGCTGTGTATGGAACTAGTTCATTTAGCACTCGGTGCGATGCCCTGTCGCACTGCCACCCGCACACGTTTGCAGTCCGCTTAGCGGCCCATCGCTAACTATCTGTTTCTCGTGTAGCTTATGCATGACGAACAGATGTGGACGTAGGCAGAAACGGTTGTTGAAACTGGTTATAGGGATGCTGGTTTATTTGTAGAATAAAGTGCATTCTCTTCTGTGCTTTTCTCGTCTTGAGGGTGAAAATGGTGAGTGTTTTATTCCTAATGTCTAGTGGAAAATGATCTTGATTGTTACAATTAAGTAGATTTAGTTAATTAGGTAGTTTTCAGTTTTGAGTCACGAATACCTACTTGTTGAATTGTAATAATTATTATTATTAATAATTATTATGAATTGTAATAATTTAATTGAGTGTGTTGTATTTACAACACACTCAATTAAAAGGGCATAGGGCAGGCATTTTGGGCGATGATTGTAATGTAGAAATGACGTTCAAGAAATACTACTTAGTAATCTATCTCGACTAAATTATTTTAATTCTGTCTATACCTAGTCAATTTCAATGCATAGGTCAAGGTCAAAAATAGTGCCTTACATGGGTCTCACCATATCTTTGTATGAAGGTAGTTAAAACTATGCTACTACTCAAAAAAAAACTGATTTTGTTTACAACATTTTTTGATATGTTGCACAAGTTAATGTACTACAAATGTGATGCACAACACTAGTCATCTTTAAAGTAGATACTTATCTTGCAATTGACAGGGTATCCAAATATCTCTCTTTTAAGAAAAGAGATCTTTATTTGATATTTCGGTATCAAGAATTAAATGATTTAAAGTATACAGGAAAACAATACTATAAAAATACCATCCCTACCACTCTCAAAATAAGGTCACATCTGTGCACATTTCTTAATCTATTCCGCTGTAACATTGAGAGGCGTGCGTCATTGTGCGTAGTATTTCACCAATTATCGCGTGCAGCCCATTATGGATTTACACAAACTACTGTGGCGCTAAAACCCACAGGGATGACAAATTTACGATATCAGGATAATGAACTTGGACAACGTATTGGAAAAGATGATACTTTATTGTATTTGACTGCATTTTAAGAGTGCGCGTGAATCATTAGAATTTTGTTTTACTCACTCGATACTATCAAAAATACACGTTTTCTCATACACACAGAACTGGAACAAATTATCAGATAAAAAACAATGAAAGTGAAAGGACACTTTCAACTGAATAGGTTAGTACTTACATGCCCCCGCGTATCAAACAAACGTTGCGTGAATTGCTGGATACTTTTCTAATAAATATATTAAGAGTGACCCCTAAATTGTCTGGAATCCACTATAAGGAACCCTGGTCAAAGGGATCAAGTTCAGTGTTTGTTTAATATGAGGTCGATATATACCACTTGATGGAAAGGGGACCAACCATGAACAAAGAGAAAAACTAAAGATGCCGATTGAAATAATTGTTCTTCGGAAAATATAATTAATCCTCTTGAATATTTTTATGATCGAAAATCTTGGAGACACAAGTATATTTTCGATATATTTATTTAATTTGATTTTCACCAAACCGAAGCAAATTGACAGCAGTGGACTTCATTTGGCTGATATGATGATGATGATGAAGCAAATTGAACCCATTAAAGAGTGAAACTTTATAAACACATCAAAAAAGTTCAAATCATAAAATATCGTCTGCTAACATACGTCTCAACACTTTCGAAAGCGTAAAACGGCCAACAATGACATACGGGACGGTGTCAGACCCAATTTTAACGACATAACAAACAGTGTTACATGCCATAGCCGCCATGAGAGTCCATGATGCACGCGCTAAAATCTTGCGACAACACTGCTTATAACTTTTAAAAGTGTTTGCTCGCATACAGTGACAAAACGATCTAGTATGACGATTGCAGACTGTTGACTAATATAAACACTCTAGTTACACCTTATCGCCTTGATGTTAGAGTTCAATTTGTTATCTAAAGTTGGAGTAAATGTATTTGTGTATAGTGATGGTAATAATGTTTACAGTTAAGTCGTCATGCAGCCGCTAATCGCGCCGAAGTCGCGCGTTAGCGCCTCGCCCGGTGTCCGCAAACACTGTCATTCATTGTCACCCTAGTTGAATAGAGGCTTTTCCTGATGGACGCTTAAAAGGCTTTCAGTTCAGTATTAATGTAGCGTGTGGATGTGACAAATTGTATCACGCGTGGTTAGAATATTGGTAGAACATTCATTATATACTAGACTGCTTTATTAGTCTAGTGGTCCTAAGCGCGACTGCTACGCTAGATCTATCCCCAGGTCGAGCAAAGTGTTAGTGGGTTTTTCTATGAAGTTCTCAGCAGCAGCTCGGAGTCTGGATTTGTGCCCGGTTAACGGCAATAGGCTCGCCCCCTATTACATAGGACCTAAACATACTGGCGAAATGTGGATGAACATTTAGTACACCTCTGCCTAACTCTTCGGGGAATACACGTGTGATGGTATGTTATGTCATTCATTATCTATATTCCGGGGAACTGTTCAATTTATTCATACCAGCTGCTCATTTTCACCATCGTCAAACCTCGATACTTCAAAATCCAATACTAGAGTCTTAAACAATATACCTTATACACATGCAGTGTTGTATACTTTGTCCATTATGTGAACCGTTTTTTGACAGATGCCTTAGACTGCCTTAGAGCGTAGCTGTTCCAGATTACGTAAAAGTTAACTTTGAAATGCGTAACAAAATAAATGTATTATCTACCTTATGTTATTCAATTAAGTATCTTAATTATGAATCCTTGCAGACATTATAATACCATTAATGTAACGGAATTTTCAAAAAAAATGATTATTGTTAAGCGTATTAAATTTAGTTACATTCTACCTCATTCTTCCGTGTCTAGTGATGCAATCGAATGTATTCGCTAGAATCATTTTGAACAATGACATTAAATCAGTATCGGAAAATGGCATCCACTCTAATAACAATAAAATATAAATTAAACAATCTTTTTGAAAAGAAATGTATGGAAAATGAATATTATACAAAAATTAATACAATCAGATGAATATTAAACATATTTATTTATTATTGGTCGTCGTTGCACCATTTTCGATTCGATAACCTAACAATCGATAATCACTACTAGACAGTAATCAAAGTGTCAATAATCGCATTGTTACGTTCCTGCAATCACTAGTTCCATCTGTCAAAAAACGGTTCTCATAATGGACAAGGTATAAGTGTCTGTAAATAGTTAGGGTTGTCGTCGTACGCACGGCTACACATGAAGTTATACGACACCAGTATCGACTGACCTCAGATTGTAAACGCTTTCCGCACAATGCGAGGCCAGTCTATACTGGATTTCTTTAGCTTGATGTGTAGCCGTGTGTACAGTTGCCAGCAGGTCAAGGTATACAAAACTGTCAAATTTCTCCAAATGATTTTAAACCTTAAATTGTTGAAGAGAAAGTTCAAAATCAACTGAGAAAATTTGAAATTTTGTGGTTACTTGATGGGGTGGCCACCGTACAATACGTGCATACGATTTGATATTGTCTACCTTACCATTTAATTTGTGTAAGACTTACAGCTATTAATTATTACAAAATAAAAACAGTAAGTTAAACTGTCAGTCAATTACAGACCGGTCTTAACGGGTAAACATTCAGTACAGTGGGTTATAGCTATTACCTGACCCACTTAGACGCCGCCGGCTCACTTAGGGTGGGTCAGGTAACACCTATAACTCACTGTACCTAATACAAAAAGTATCTGATGGAAACGAAGACCGCAGAGACGCTTGTGACCCATAGATCAATGAGACAGTCAGACAGAGTGAAAACTGTTGTAGTTGTAGTAGTAGTCTACTACAACTGAAATCTAATCTTACTTTCTAGAGCTAGTTCAGTTAGAATAGCGCAAATAATTACATATAAATCTCGGGCACGTTAGCCGCAAATATCTTGTTCTTAATGACAAGACTGCGTGCCAACTCCATTGTTGACATAGGTCAGGGTTAGTTGATGCTCCGTCACCACATCAACGCTTCATTTCTGTGACAAATGACGAGTATTACATCTTTATGACGTAACGGTAGTACTTATCTCTGCATCATCCTAAGGTTGACTGACAGAAAATGCCTAATGGCATTAAGACCGCCTTTGTACCAACGGTGCATAAAGAATTAATAAAACAAAACATAACATCACGCCTGTATTCCCCGAAGGGTTAGGCAGAGGTGTACTAATGTAAGTACACCCACATTTCGCCGGTATGTTTAGGTCCCGCGTAATAAAGGGCGAGCCTTTTGCCATTAACCGGGCACAAATCCAGACTCCGACCTGCTACTGGGAATTTCGTAGAAAAACCCAATAACATTTTACTCGACCTGGGGATTGAATCCAGGACCTCTAGTGTAGCAGTCGCACTGAGGACCACTAGACTAATGAGGCAGTCAAATGTGAAAGAATAAATAAATAAATAAAATATAATATATATGGCTGGGTTTTGATTTTATTTGTGACGTCTGACAACTCCCAGAATTCTAGAAAAACATAGTTATTCTTTACATAATGGTTTCATAGGGAAAGAGGATCAGTATGACGGGTAGAATCATCGCTCTAACAGATGCAAACGTGCATCTATGAAAGATGGAGTCCGTTATCATCTAAAGACATTTTAAATATTACGAGGGATGAACTAAATTGCAACTGACTACAGCATAATCGGTCATTAATATACATACTGAATGTCCACTGCTGGGACTCAGGCCTCCTCTCGGTGAGAGGGAGTGGGCCGACTAGCCCCTCTGTCTCGTGTCATACATCAGCCCGATTAAGAAACAAATAAATTAAAGCTTTATAACCGTTTTAAGTCTCTTTGATGCCATCAATATCGAACATTTGCATCTTACTGGTACACATTCGTTTGTTTATTAATTTCGTAGCCCAATTCTAGGCGACACCTACCGTTCGTATTGGTGTCAATATATCTAACCACTTCCTCACCAGATGGGTCTTTGAAGAATAATTAATTGACATACAACTTATCACAGCTAATTTATTGGTCTGAGTATACGGAGGTGTGTCGCCATTTTGGCAATATTCCATTTTTTAACACTCCATTCAAAATGAAACTCTAATTTGTTATGTGTGAAGTTGATATTTGGTTACGTGGTTTGTAGGTTTTGAAGACAGAATCCTGGTGTTAGAAACACCTAAATTCTGGCCAAAATAAATTCGAAACCGTTCAATGACGTAATAGTAACTGTATTCGTTAGCTATGTTGACAGATGAATTATATAGTAAATATTGATGCTACTAAAAGTGGACTCTGTGACCATGTGCTAAATGTATTGAATGACTTTTAATTTGTAGTTTTAACGAGGCTATTGCAATATTTTACATACTTTTATTTATATTTAAAACAAGGCTATTGTCACTTTTTTGCAATTCACACCTGCCAAGAAGTTTGGATACGTTAATACTTCAAAACGAAGCTACATTTATAAATACCTCACAGACACAGATTACCTATTCTGAGCTCACAGACATATTTTTTAACAATTTTAATATATATGATAATTAACTTGAACTAAGTTAAAACTAACTCATTTTTTATAATCTGGCTTTAACTATAGGAAAGCAGATCAGACGAGAGATTTTAGAAAGACAGAAAGAAAATATATTTATTGAGACAGTCACACGTTAAGCACAATAGCATAATAAAAAACTTAGTATACAAAAAAATATATAGGTATTTAAAAGTGATGAAGAAAACAAATAAAGTTTTTTTTTACGATAGCGGTATTCAAGAAACTATCCATACGATAATATAACTACTGACTGAACTTTAAGAGAAACCATGATTTCTTTGTATTGTTTCGGCGTTTCTTCTCAGAGGTAGATAGGAAATTCTAGTGCTTACTAGTAAAGAACAATGTAAAACATTGACTTATATTATTCGTGTCTGTCTGTTTGTATATAGATTTGTACACACATCAGCAAAATCCGCTGCATGAATTTTGATAGTATCTTTAAAAGGTCTTTTAGTTGTCCCCATATTGGGCTCTTATTCAATTGATTTTGCCTCAATAATGTATGTACTCGCCTCAAAATCATTTTATAAAACCATATTAGAACCATCCGCTTTACTTTTATTTGTCTTAAGCTAAGCAGTTACACCTATCTTCACTAAGTTCTTGATTCTCTGCCTATCTCACAAGACATAAAGCGCGTTTCTCCAGTGGACATACATCACCGCGTGTCAGCGCTCGCGCATTGTAACGCCACTCGCGCGCAGCGATTGATTCAGCTAATATAAGCGTACGTAATGATGATTTTCTAACTTGAAATGGGTTAAGTAGTTTGATACGAATCAAAAAGTTGAATTTCTCCTGTCGATTCAAAAGAAATGGCTCTGTTCTCTCCCTTAGTGCAATCAATATCATCTACAGCAAGGCCGTAGCCAGAAAATAAACACAGAAACGAAAATATTGCCAAATCGGGATAGCTGGTATTTTAGGGGTTTGAAAAAAAAACATAAGATAGATTGAAAACAGTTGTCAGACCTCCTTGTTTCACTGGGTGCGTAATAGGGCAACATTGAATTGGTATTGCCAGATAATAATTTATTCGTCGTACAGAATATTATTCTTCTTGATGATGTTAAAACGATTTGATATCCAATAGACAGGAATTATCGATAACTTCCGATAAAAAGCGTTATCATAAATATCGCCGACATCATCAGAATTATATGAGTGGGCAGGTTTCGGGAACCAATCAGTTAACGTAAGCTTTGTTAATGATTGCGCAGCATGTGACGCAGATCATGCGCCTGATCTATTTTCATCTTTCAACGGATACTTCGCTGTAAGTAACTGACAATTTCACAACATCTTATCGTCTATGAAGATTAGCAAGTTTAATAATCTGTGAAGCAAAATTACCTGTGATTAACAATAATAAGAGTAATGAGGATAAGTAACAATGGGAATCTTTCTCTAGGTTTAAGCAACTTGTCTTATGGTGTGGAAAAATAGTGAGCCGTATACTTAGTATTACCAAACTTCCTTAACGTCAGTTTTCCTTTTAATGCAACTTTTTTTTTTTAAATTCAGAGGGACAGACATGCAAGCGGCCCACCTGATGGTAAAACTGGTTGTGTTCTCTTACACATTCTCTTACACGCTAGTAAATGAGTAGAAAGCTCAACTAAGCCGTTATCTGCAGTTAGGAAGAAGAGAGAGAAAGAAGAGAAGGAGAATGAAGGAAGAGATTATGATCTGTCCATTAAAATCTATGAATAGTAACCAAAAGCCTTATTGAATGGGTTGCTCCATTCTTTCGTTTGTGGGTCAAATAAAGACAAACTCGCACTGTTTAGAAAATCAACGACATAGGTACAACTTAACCCAGTGCTGGGTATATAAGTCTTTTCTAGGATAGCTCCTTAACGGTATTAAGCTATTCTAATTCAATTACGCCCTCCGACTTTAATAATCTCGACCACACATCTTGCTATTGATTGACACTCCTCTTGCCGTCCATTTTTCTTCTTGTCCATTCAGTCGTTGCCTTTGAAGTAGTTGGAGCAGTAAGGGTATTTCGGTATTCGTATTTAACGTCACATGCACATGACGGTTCCGCCAGACCACCAAATCTATCAATACGAAAATCACCAAAGTATCGTCCCACGCTCAGAAAAACATCCAATACAAATTCTAAATTCCTAACAGACATTACGTTCACCGCTATCATCGTTGTATGAAGTATTATGAAACACCAGTTCAACCAATGTAAACACATCTAACCCATAGGGGTTAATAAAATCATTTTGTAAACTCCCAAACTGTAATTCAACCATGTGTTGTGGTCGTATTTTACCCACCTCTTGACTTTTACTGTTGTACTTCGCGTTCATTTTTACTGTAGTTGTAACAAGGCCGTCTAGTATACCATGAATTGGAATACAGAATCATCTCTGCTAATCTGGAATGTTCTCTTGAATAGAATTTGGAATGGAAATATTTCCTGTTTTCCCGCTATTTGTGTTGGGTTTTCGTAATATGTAGTTCTAATTTCTATGTATTTATCGTGAAATAAAAATCTCTCTCTTATCAAGCGGTGCTCGTGCCGCACCATGTTCTCGTGTTTTCATTCCCATGGGATTTTCTCAAGTCTCATTTTTAGTATGCCTGCATCGTCTAAGCTAGAAAGATTAATAACTTTTTTCAATATATGTAAAAAAACTACCGAGTTCGTTAACTTTTCATGGAATAGGGCATTGATTAAAAAATGCCTTGAATGAAGAAGCACGTGCTGTATATTCGTGTAAACTTGAATGAAGTGAAAAAAATGCATTAAACTTACTATTTAACGTGAAATGTTCGCAAGAAACTATGAGAAAAATGTACAACATAAACAATTGTACGCTGAAATAATGAAGAGCTATTGCTATCAAATCGCAGATCGAATACTGTCAGATAGACGAATGATATTGTAACTAGCTGTTACCGATAACTTTTAACGGGATCGACTTTCTACGAGAATCGATTCCGGGAAGCAGACAAGTCTAAATTTATTCGAACTAGCTTCGCACTCGATACTCTGACAATGAACTCTAATCGAGTAAACAATGGATCTGTCAGCGCGACCTGGCGCTCGCCTGTCGACGCTCACCGTGGCGGATCGTAAATCGATACAGAGTTAGAAGAACAACACTAGTCGTATTGAGTGAGTTGAGTTTTATGACTATTTCATTATGAAACTTGTTGACTCGGATATGTTTAAATAGGAATGCACATTTGGAATTAGTGTATACACTGACACTATATGTTTTGACTTACATATTGCCCTGAGTAACAAAAAACGCGATTAGAAACAATAAACTAATATCAGTTTGGTAGAAAAAGTGAAGTTTAGTTTATAATTAATTAACAATGGTATTCGAATACTAAGGAAGATTTCTTTGGATAAGTTATTCGAGATGAACAAACCCATAGATGTAGTCTGGGAAGTGATTTAAATTTCTTAGGCAATGCAATTCCTGTCAGATAAATTTGATAGTTCTATTACCACATTGGTCTTGCAAGCGATAATTAACCTTGTAGATGCACAGACGATATATATATATATATTTATAAAACATTGTCTGATTTCAAATATTTGTATTTTGAGGTTCTCATTCAAAATTACGTTTTTAATTGTATACATTACGGTACCAATTTAAGTTTTTAATTCTTTATGCAAGCAGTACCTACAATTCATAATATTTTCAATTGTGCCACTATGGCATTAATTCATTGAAATGATCTCACTGTTACTTCGCGTCGATATGCTGCGGGACACACGGCTACACATCAAGCTATACAAATCCATTTTAGACTGACCTCCCATCATAAAGGCTCCCCGTACAATTCAAGGCCAGCCTATACTGTTTTGTATAGCGTAATGTGTAGTCGTGAGTACTTCACAGGTGGTGCCGACCCATTCATGCTGGCACGCAGACATTCCAGCGCAACACTACTACTAAACCTTCACAAATTTCTTATGATCTTTATTTCCTTGTCTCAGGGCGTCTGGCAGCGCAGTGATATTAGACCCTCGCATGATCTGCAAGAAGAATCGGCGGACGCGAGGCCGTCTGGCTCAGATCTGCAGGAACGAGACGGGACTGCTGAAGGAGATCACCAGGGGAGTGACCCTGGGCGCCACAGAGTGCGCACACCAGTTCAGGAACAGGCGGTGGAACTGTACCACGCAGAGGCGAAGCATGAGGAAGATACTCATGAGAGGTGAGTGACAAAGGGACAGTTTTGGAAGCTGGTGTCAGAATTGCTTACTGTTCAACAGGGAGGTCGGTAGAAATAGGGTTGTATTATTTGAATAATTAATGAGGGGCTTAAGTTATAACTAAATGCACTATAAAGTAAGGCATGGAGAGCACGTCAAGCCGTCGGTCCCAGTAGTCATACGAACGCCTATGACAATCGTTAGTGGTCAATCGTTAATCAGAAGCCTAAAAAGCCTGACAACCAATCTAACCTTCGAATATCCGGCTTGCCCAGAAATTGGGTTGCGAAGTTCAGATCGTATCGTGTAAAATACTGATATTCAGCCTATCTTGTTAGTCTGGAAACCGACCAAACAAAATTGGGAAAAGGCTAGGAGGATGATAAATCGAATAATTAATCGAGTTGAATGTTGCTAAGCCATATAAAATTACAGGGTGACCTAATTCATTAGCAGAACTTCACACAACCGATGGGTATTGTCTCATCAAGTATATAAAATGTAGTCATAATACAAATTTAAAACTGAAAGAAGAAGAGTAGCTAGGTAATGTTTTCAATACGTTGATATCTGACAGAGGGCGTTGACGCTGGAACCAGCTGTAGTAACTACAAATGATAAGCCATATTTTTAATTAGAATTATACTATAATCACTGCTTCATTGGTCTAGGGGTGACAGATGCTGAGAGGGATTTTGGGTTCGATTTCGAAGTCAGGCATTCGGGATTTCCTCTAATGTTGGATGTGTGGGTCCTCCCTTAAAACATAGGACCAAAATGAGAGATGTTATGCGCGTGAGTGCTGAGCGAGAGGTCCCGGGTCGATTTCCAGGCTTTCCTTAAACTTCACTATATAAGTTAAACAAAGTTTTTCTAATAAACTTTCAACAGCAGCTCGGAGTTTTGATTTTTGTCCGATCAATAGCATTAGGAACTCTCTATTACAAGAAACCAAAAAAATCGGGGAACTGTGGAAACAAATACCTCTGCCTTACTTACCCTTCGAAGGATACAGGTGTGATGGTATGAGTAATAAATCTTGTTAATACGTTGTTTAAAATAAGTCGTGAATGTTAAAGTTGTTGAAATTTATAACTGTTTCGAAAGATATTTCCCATCACCATTTACTTTCACATCAGAAAGGTTAAGGCTTAAGGAGTTACTATAAAATGTCGCTTTGCTCCTCACGTTTTGTCAATAAATATCTTGTTATAATCTACTGCTTTATGCACGAATACATGCCATGAAAAATTGAGTCCTAATCTGTTAGTCATGGTATCTTCCATAGTATAGGTCCAAGTAAGTACTTACTACTATGGAAGATCCAGTCAATTAGAAACCTATTTCAACTATTCCTATATAAACGATACCATGACTATCGACTATTATTTCTACTTAGAAATAATATAATTATGTATGAGGGACGGGGCCTAAGATAAACTGCAGATACTGTAGAAGTGTTGTATCTGTACCATAGGTATCTATTAAATCCATTTCATGAATTGAATCATTAATTTTTCTCCCTAAATCATTAAAGAATAATGACATTCCAAACGGCCTTTTGACACTACTTATTCTTCCTTACAAAGTAAATTTTGTAAACTTTTCGTTATAAACAATTTTTCTACAGTATAAAAAGAACATTGAATAAAATACTCATTTATGGTATCAGCTATTTATTATTATTATTATCATGAGCCTGTAGTGTCCCACTGCAGGGCAAAGGCCTCCCCACTCTTTTTCCACTTCTCTCTGTCTGTTGCTGTAGAGGACCAATCTTTTTTATATAAGTCCAGCTCATCCCGCCATCTCCGCCTGGGCCTGCCGCGTTGTCGTCTGCCATTAAGTGGGACCCATTGGGTGGTCAGTTTGGCCCTATCAGCTATATCCGGCGAATATTTTACTAACTTTAGTATTAAGCATTTAGTATGAATTTTAGTCTTTATGACAGAGTTAAATGATATTAAAACAATTACGAACAAAATCCTCGGTCCAAATCGATGCAAAAGCATCGTCAATCGATAGATAAATTATCCGATATCGTCGGCGATGAGTTCATCAACATTTAAGATATCGCACGATGTATGCTGGGGATTGCTACCTGCTACCTTTATTAGTCGATGGACAAAAGAATGCAAAACGTGTTAAATCGTACAGATGAATATCGGGCCCTAATTCGATTAGGCCAAAGGAGTTGATTTTTATGCGACCGGTCGTTTATCTATACGAACGTTTTAGTGATGCGCCCCTAAGTAGTCGATGTCGATTATTGTCTTTAGAAACCTTTTTAGGAGAGACGTGATTTATTTCGGTAGCGTTTTGTGGTAGCATTTACATTAGCACATTTTGAGATTTATGTAGACGGTTTTAGATATATCTAGTTACAAAAAAGAGATTGAAAAAAAAAAATGTGTGACGCGTGAATGCCGAAGCAGGAGTGTAAAAAATATAATGTAACATTTGAAATATTTCGGAAATCAACATCTATTCAGAATAATAGCTTTATTAAGACTTATCAAATTCATGGACGTTGTTAAATCGAATCATTCCGTCCCAATTTGTTTAAATTTACTCATAATTTAGTAATGAATTCTAGTTAGCAGGCAATTATGTAAAAAGACAGTTAGAAACGTTATCGGGAACATTAATTCCACACCTACACATATCGATATAGCGACAACACTATGGCCCGACCATTCGTCGTCAACATGCATTCATTTCGGATTCATTAGCGTAAATTAAGTGGTATTTGTCAAAATTTTGGGTGCACACAAAATATTTATAAAATATACCACCCCGAGGCTTTTGTAACATTCTTCCATAACTTATCTGGCATTGTGCCCACACTTTTTTGGGCAGATTAACCAAAAAAAAACTATACTCCCAAATTGTTTATTGCTTATAGGTTGCCTATAAAATATAAAATACGCGTGGATATTAAAAGTCAACGCTTGTTTTTACGACTTTGTTGGGTATCGACAGCCATTTTGCTAATGTAAAATACATTAATTAGATACTTTATTGCTGGGCATGATAGCTTAATTTGGTGCTTTTGTTTCTCATAAAAGTTCACTTTTTTAGCGAAACGAAATCATCGTTATCTTTTTAATGAATCCTCGAGCTTCTAAATCCAGGATTAAAATCCATTTTGAAGATAAGGTGGAAACGTCATCAATACTAAATTAATTATTTAAAAAGTAAAACAAAGATGGCAGTCGCGTGGGCGGTGGGTCCGGCTGGGTGTTGAGGGGAGGGGGGTGTACGGTCAACAAATTAGGTTAAAAGCCTATAAATTGATGCGAACAGCGATGGGTGGCGCAGGCGCAGCGGTCTACAGAGCTGAATTAGTCCCGGATTTTTTATCACTTGGTGACAAGAAAAAATACCGTACACAGGTTGATGTGATACTTGATACTTAACTACTTTGAACCTTCTTTTAATTTTAATTATCCCGACTTCAGGCCAATTATGAATGACATTTACCTTCAATGTCCTCGAATACTGTTATTGCAGTAATGTACTTACCAGTGAATAATGTAACACCTTTCATTTTAGTGTTCATCGAGTTTCTTGCCGGATTCTCGACCTCTCTTATTCTTCTCAACTTTTTGCAACCGCTTATAATGTTTCATAAACAAAGTTTGTCAAAACTTACTTACTAGAAATAAAAACATTTGGAACTTTGCTTCAGTTTAAGTACGATTAGTTAAGTTGGTAACGCGGAAAATTCATGTTAAGTTGAGAGTATCTTTAATGCGTAATCTAATAATTTTTAATGGGATCACTAACTGCTGATTCCAAACAATAATTAAGAACATTAGATAAATCAAATATTTTCTATATTAATCGGATCTGCTAGGCTAAGTAAGATATGCCTGCCGCGGTCAGTTTGTGGATAAGTGACATTTTCATTCATTCACTTCATGTTCATTCTTAACACATCAAGAGCCTTCCGTCCATCGGTTGTCGTACGAATATATAACAATAATTAGTGTCAATCAGAAGCCAGAAAAGCTTGTAACTTTCTAATATCGGTGTTGCCCAGGAATTGGTTTGCGAAGGTCTGATGACAGTAGCTTTGGGTAACATACTGATACCTATTCAACCTATGTGGTTAGATTGAAAGGCGTCTCCAATATAATTCGGATAAGGCTAGGAGGATGATAAAGAAGTATAGATTTATATAGAATTGTATATAGAATCTTAGTATACTTAGTTCTCTTTATCAGGTATACGATTAGGCACTCAAAAATAAAACAGCCTGTGCCTATTATGCGTCTATTGCAAATCAGGCTCAAATCCAAACTCCGAGTTGCTACTGAGAATTTCACAGAAAGACCTAATAACAAATTTGCTCGACTTGGAAATCGAACCCAGGACCATTCGCGCTTAGGACTACTCGACTAATGAGACCCATAAGAAACCAGAATTAATGCAACATTCCTAAAAGAAATGTCTTCACACTTTAAACGGTACGATGATCAGAAATTCGAAACCTCCTGTATAAGCACCAGTACTCATGAGAAAAAATAATCATCGTTAATTGGTTCCTTTCATTAGTAAGTCCGTGGTCGTTGCATTCCCGACACACTTCTTTTTTCCGTGTCAAATCTTTATCAATGAAAAAAGGATTTCATTCTTATTTAAATTTCTTTATCAGTTCACTGATGACCGGTGAACGTTTAAATAATATTTCACTTACCCACTTAATATCGGTACCGTTATTATAATTTATATTTAATCAGTTTTAAAGGTTAATTTTCGGTTTTGAAAGTTGTAGGTAGTCCTCTTAAATTGGGTAAGTCTATTTAGAAACTGAAATCTATAACTATTTAATGAGTAATTTGTACGAGAATATATTAATTAACATTTTGAGACACTAAAATGTCAACAGAGAAATAACGACAATTAACTACAACTTATACGATCTACAATTACTTGAACATGGCAATCTAAGGTGAAGTATTGTTAGATAAGTAGCCCATATTCAACAGCAAGATATTATCCACTCAAAACAACGTAGGTAGGTAAAATATAAAACGGCAGCGCGATATCAAATCGTAAATACCGCGACACCTTATCTCGCTAGAGCCGACGCCAGTTTGATTCCCACTCAAACAAAATAGCCTAATTAAGTTATAAACAAAGCCACAACACGGATCGAAATATCGAGGACGAAGCTATACGGGCTAATCTCATGCGACCATTAACTGTCGACAGCTCCCAGCGAGGAGTCCCCACAGGCTCGTAAAGATTACCACATGATAACCTGACTACTGAACCCTTAAGACCTCACACATACCCCGAGAACCCAACATAAATACTCAAGAATGACTTCATATCGACAAAAAAAAAGGCAGCGATAAATTTGGCGCTCTCTAACACGTAAATGTTCTTAATTATAGTGTAATATCCGTGCTGCATTTCGTATCTAATCTTGACTCTTATGCGCATACGATCCGGGCGGCTGTCGTTAGTTTTATCGATATCGATTATTGGCTTAAGCGCAGCACTTACGCGATCATAAACCGTCTTATTTATAAAAATCATTTGCTCTTTGTGTGAAAGAAGCAATTTAAACAATTGTGGTCACTTGAGTTGAATGATAAAAACTTTTATAGAGAAACATAAAAGAAGAGCTAATTACAAATTTTATACTGGTGTCAATCTATATAAATGATCATTCTCTCACTAAAAATTAACCATTAATGAGAACAAACTCGAAAAAGGCTACAAGAATGTTACTTTCAAAAGCCTATAAACTAAAACTCTCCATTTTATTAGAGGCCTTAACGTGTCTGACAAACGATAGCAGATCTCCAAATAAAGCTCGACTAAATATTTATAAGTGGTCAATACAACGGATGTCAGGCTGTTGCCTCGTGGTGGAATAAACAATAGCCTCACCGAGCTATTTGAAAGTCAAACATCGACTCGCGACCAGTAATCGACGTCTCAAGCACAAAATTGTCGGTAGACTCAACCCCATCACTACTGACCAAGGAACTCACAGAAATCGAGGCACTTGACATGCCGACCTCTCTTTCCAACTTTGCCAAACATAAATATGGCTATCTCTCTTATAACTTAATGCTGAGTAGCACTTTATTTTTTTCTTCACAGCGACGACCTGTCCGTCACTCTGACAGGCCGCACTTGTCACCATCGCCCGTTGCCAAATTAAATGAAATACCCAACTACGACATAGGCGCTGGAAACCACGGCGATTACTTACTTTTTTCAAAACGTTACCTTTAAGGAATTATAATACCGTTTCCGAGAAAACTTTGTGTTAAAGTGTTCTTTCGCTCGATTTTAATGAGGGAAAATGAGGGAAGTCGTTTGTTGTGGCGGTATTCAGGTTCGTCGATGTCCACTCGTCAACGTGAGAAATGCGTTTACGGTCCGCTATATGACGCGTAACAAGTTGACTGATTGCGAAGTGTCGCCGCCTGCGCTTGTTACACGATACGGACCGTTCTGTGCGTGCCCCCGCATATCACCCACAATAGTAATGCTCCTTCAGTGTGACGCAACGTCGGCTAGAGCATCCACTGCGTTAATTAAGCGTTAACTGGTAAAACAAAAGTTAACAGAGATATTCCAGCGACCGACCGGCGCGCGCATTAACAGAGCTAATTATTCCCATTAAACGGGCACAATCCATTCAAATTAGCCATCGGACGTCGTTGAATAAAGTATTCGCGTTTTGTGCGCGGCTGAATGACGCTCGGCCCCTTCCGGTGGGTGGTTGCTGTCACAACACGCAATGCGCGTCGCGGACGCACCGCACCGCATAATGAGACGCTTACTCGCATTAGCTAAAGAAATTGACAAGTGAACAATAGCGGGCCAAGGGAAAAAACGAACGCGAAACTGCAGAAAGAGCCGGACAGTGTCGTATCGTATTACCCGACGTAAAATATCTGGGGGAAAGGAATGAGAAACGATCGTTCCATTTAAATACGGGGTACGAGACGGGTGAGTTCGCGTGCGTTCAGTAGCGTGAGAATGCGCTTTATTCGGCGGCGACAGCGCGTCCCTGGCCGGGCCAGCGCGGGACGTCGATAAATCAGGTGCGCGGCCGCAGCGGGCGCGCCACGCTCGTATATCGGCCACAGCGGCCACAATGGCCCGCCGGTGACACGCTGACACTGACGCAATTGCTCGCATGCGCCGTCCGCCGTCACGCCGACAGCCGCGGACGTCACCAGCCGCCCCGCAACCCCTCGCCACACCCCCGCCAACCCGTATTTATTGCGCTAAATATTTGAATTAATCAGATGAGATAAAATGGTCGCGTTCGTTTAAACATTCCGATGCGGTCGCGGTGACAACTCGATGTATTGTCTTCGCATTAAGCTGATCCGCGCTTATACAAGCTATCGGGCTCTTTTTATGCGGACGATTTACTTTGTCCGCTCAAGTCTCTGTGAATTTATAGAAAGTGAAATCCCTGAGAATCCCGGCTAATCAATTTACAGTATTAATCTGGGCTTTCCATCTTTGTAAGGTACTAAATGGTAATAAAGGTTGTTATGATCGTTTTACGAGCGGGCCGCGGTTGGCGCACGTAGGTAGTAAGTATGACATACATGTTTACGACACCAGAGTTCGCCCGACACCCGATACTTGACATCTCGGCAAGGAAACATCGTGCCGCGCGACGCATGTTTCTCTCGCGCCCATAAGAAATGGGGATGAAGATGTTACGTGGAGGAATTTTGCAAGGAATGAACCTGTGATATTATTAATCATAGTAAATTATTAAACGAAACTAACGAAGCGATTTTATCTGAGGTGTAAACTGATCAGAACAGTCAACACGTTTAGAGATGCTACAATGAGATACATTTCCTTCCCGGGTTCAAGAACGGTACATACAGTTAAGAAATCTCAAGAAATGTAGCTCTCTATTCTAAATGTACCATAAGTCACCAATAAAAACAGCATTCAACAGCAAGCAGAAGTAATCTAATCCATAAAACGATAAGTATGTGATCATTATTTATTTGAGAAAATTAATTCATTGTATTATAATCTCCAGAAAGCCTTAAGCGCACCTACATCTCGCCTTTTTTCGTTAAACGGTAAGGCAGAGTTGTAAAACGGTATGTTGTAGCTAATAACATTGAAGTGATTTACCATAAATCAGGGACAATCAAAGTCTGAGCTGGTCCTAAAATTAACACCAAAAAACACATATAATATTCCGGGCAGATGCTATTTAATGTTAACCTATTCAATATTAAATTATCTGCTCACACATTTTATCAATAAATAAACCACAAATAAATTATTCACATAGCGTCTCGCGCGTAATATAATCAGCTGTTTATTAACCCTCGGATGCGAGCAACAAGTGTCCCGATCTCCGCTTGCATCCATCTCAAATCTAAAATTCCTGAACGGGAGTGCGTGGACGGTTAATTTAAAGTGGCCTGTGAGCGAATGCGAGTCCAGCGATCTGTATCGGGGAGCGAGTTTCAGTTTATCAGTTTCTAGCGGGAACGTCCGGCCGATTTGCCCAACGGTCCCGGGAGTGGGCTGTAGCGAGTGGAGGGTTGAATTAGACTCTTCTAAACAATTTAACGAACTATACGATAACCATTAAGCTTACGGTTAGAATGCCTTTTTCCAGCTTTTTAGTTGGAAGGCATAATAATAGATAAGAAACTAACATAGTTAATAGAGATATTATTATATTTTTTTTACTTTTTCATTGTACTTATTTTATGAACTAAATTTTATGAACCTATTTAGAAACAAAACAGGATAAGAACAATCAAACCGTCCATTTCGAAATGGAAAAGCAGACAAAAATGTTTTAAACAATATTAATAACATCTGAATTGAAATCTAACGCAATCGAAGGTATAGAAATGACTAAGTTTTCGATCAATAAGGCGATCATAAATAATTATATTTTCAATTCGATGGCTACTTTAAAATTTGTCGACTGGCCAAGGGTTAAAACAGAAAGCCCTCTAAAATCAATCTTCACCATTTTAATGTTTTTCACGTAGCAAATGAACGCTTTTATCTCATCACATCCACTCCCTCGTTATAAATAAAATTAAAATTGCAAAATTCTCAGCAATTTCACATATGGGCCGAGTTCGAGATCATCTTGAGACGTCTTTCCTCGCGTTATCTGCTCAATTTGACGTTACCCCAAGGCATTCAATGTTCTATATCAACATAATTTATGTTGTTATTACCAGTGATTAATGTTGTAATTTGCGATTTATTATATACAGCAGATTATATGTTAGGTTTGTAATTATCCGTTTGAACAAAATGTGGTAAAAAACCTTGCGTTTTCTGAACAACCAAATGCCAAAGTTCGTGCTACAAAGTTAGGTCATTGATTATAGGTTCTTTGACTAAAACAACAAAATGCTTACAGATTAGTTTTATTTGTTTAGTATGTAAATATGGTTCGTTTTAGTATTTTTTCCGGTTTATCTTATTTTCGGTTCCTTCTTGTCACCTTGTTTATACAATGTCGCGTACACGATTATTGCACACGTTATGTAATGGACCACCATAACTACATCCATTACTCCTCAATGGATTCATTGCAGTGTAATTAATTCTAGTAATGTTATTGAAATTTAGTCAGTGGAGATGTCAAACGTCATATCATGTTGACAGCCCTGACAACCATTAGTGATCTATGGCCACTAACTAGCAAAAAGGACTCATGCTGCCGCTAAAACAAGTTCCAAGTCATATTAATTACACATTTCCTACTAGAACTGGTTGTACACCTGTGTTTATAGTAGACTTACATACATACATACATACCATCACGCCTGTATTCCCCGAAGGGTTAGGCAGAGGTGCACTTAATGTACACCCACAGTTCGCCGGTATGTTTGGGTCCCATGTAATAGGGGGCGAGCCTATTGCCATTCACCGGGCACAAATCCAGACTCCGAGCTGCTACTGAAAATTTCATAGAAAAACTCAATAACACTTTGCTCGACCTGGGGATCGAACCCAAGACCTCTAGCGTAGCAGTCGCGATAGGGACCACTAGACCAACGAGGCAGTCTAGTAGACTTGCTCGTACAAAGTCGCTTCCCAATTATCCAGGACCAGAAAACTCATTGCAGCATTATCTGTGCGACCAGGATCGCTCACCGCTTACGCACGTGCGACTGATTGACTCGATGTGAATGGCGGAACGACTTCCAAGTATTTTGAAGTTGCAAAAACACTCCTGATATTGAAGCCATACAACCTTCAAGTGTGAATCAATTTGATTCCATCGGTTTTATTGATCGATCGACAATTTCACTGAATAATTCAGTGGACACAAATACCGACATTCCACGGCCGCTCGTGGCAGACCAAGCAAAAACGCACCTCACGAGGCACCCGAATATAATCGGCAGCGGACGTCGTGGGAGTGGTTCAGCGCTGGACATATTTTGGAGCCGGAGACGCTTGAAAAAAGGCAGCATTTGGTGATGAGAATGTCATGTCCCCCGTTCCCAACGACATATTTGCGAGTCGGGCCTGCGTTTTGTGATAATTACAGCGCATAACGCGGGCGGTGCGCGTGGAATGCGCAGCTCTGAGCTCACCGCCACGGATTTATAATGACGAGCGAGTGTCGCGACCGCGCTGTCCTATCGACAGCGCAGCGAGCACCAGAAAAACCGTGGCGTCCACGGCATCTGCGCGGGGCGGACCAGTTCCCAGGCCGCCGTGCACCCGCCCCGCGCGCCGCACCGGATCGGCGCACCGTTTTTTACCCTGTGCTAAACGACTAGCGAAATATCTGGAAATTGACATTCCTCTCATAATTCCAGAGGACGCATCCTTGGTCCTTCGAAATTTAATCGAGAATGCCTATGAAAATCAAGCGTCGACGGGGAGTGACGGGGCGTAATTACGCTTCGAATTCTGCATCGGATGGGTGTACACTCTCGCTTTTTTGTCGCACGTCAATTATATAAATTGTTGGTGCAATAAATTTTGCTGTATCTCTGGGGACGGGTGGCGGGACGGGAATGCGGCGACGATACGGCTCGTCCCGCACTGGGCCCAATTAGCATGGGATCGATAGGCGCGGCTGATGCCGATCTCCTGTCAACTGCACCGCATTGCGCAAGCACCGCGGTTATCTAATCTGAACTTAATGAATGCCACAATACTATCGCCGAACTAAAACCTAGCGGTGAAATCAGGTGAATGTTCTTATTGGCTGGTGCTTGCAGTATTTATTCTGAAAGTATTAATTTGCATATTGTTAATTCATATCATCTTCAGTTACGTTCAACCCTGGATACCTTTGCTATTAAGAATGATATGTGGTGACTGATAAATATTCCTCAAAATATAATTCCTGACACAGTATCATAAGAAATAATGCAGTACATACACATAATGTCTGGAGATAAGAAGAAATGAAAAGTTCATTCTGGCATTTCTTATTAAAGCTGTCTACAAAAGCCAGGAAATGCCGGGCGTCACTCTCTAGAACTAACATTTTGACAAAAGACTTATTGCCGTAACAAGCTGAAGCTTAACTCATTTCATGACTAAAGTAAAACTAATTTCAAAAATAAACTCCAATGTAATTAACTATTCATCTCATACTAAATCATCTCATCAAACTGATTGCGGAATGACAATAAAGCGCGGCAAAGTACGCTATAGAAACTGACACTTTGTTCGCTAATAGCTAATGGCTTTTAGCTATTCTATGGCGATTGTATTGCCGATGCGGTTTGCAATTATCATTGCTGCCGTACCGTGAAGCGACAACAATTGGAACTAGATTATTAACATGTTGTCAGGGCTGAAGGCAATCATATGTTAGATAGGATTGAGATTAAGTTGTATGATTTCTATTACTGGTACAAATTGCATTTGCATTAAACATTAAATTAGAAGCTTGCGTATATAAACACATTTGTGATAAAACGTGGAAACGTACCGTCACGCCTGTATTCCCCGAAGGGTTAGGAAGAAGTACACAAATGTAAACTCACATTTCGCCGGTATGTTTAGGTCCCATGTAATAGGGGGCGAGCCTATTGCCATTAACCGGGCACAAATCCAGACTCCGAGCTGCTACTGAGAATTTTATAGATAAACCAAATAACACTTTGCTCGACCCGGGGATCGAACCCAGGACCTCAAGCATAGCAGTCGGGCTTAGGACTACTAGACTAATGAGGCAGTCTGTAAAATAAAACGTGGAAATTCCTTAAAAGTGAAATTGAAGTTAAAATAAGAAAAGAACGAATTTACATATAAGGCGAATGTCAGTATAAACGGCAGAAAATGCCGGATTAGGAAGATTTACACCAACCTTACTTGTTGTAAGGAGGTCCGGTGCGTTATTAAGAAAAGAAGGAGTACCTTTGAAAAAGATTCCCTCATCACCGCTTCTTCATCTTCAACTAAAATTGTTAGTGGAATTAGAATTAAACTTCCCACTACGCTGTCCTACTGCGCCGCTATTGCCAGACAGCACACCGCGCCGCGGCCGTCGATAAAGCATGCAGGTTTCATTCGGATGAACTACAAGAAAATGTTGATGGGATTTTTTATTGATATATGATCCAAGTAAGCTTCACCTTCTTTTTCTCTTCGTAGAACTAAAGTATCACTAGAGATGTGACCTTAATCACAATGAGGATAAATACATAAAACAGTAAATTTCAAAATAGTTAATTTAACGTCAGAGCATTAATCCTCTTGAACTTCTCATCAAAGTTAAATGTTAACTACGATAAATTTTAATAACTATCCGTCAATTTATTACTTAACACAATAATAAAACACCAAGAATATCTATATTGTTATTCATTGAATTTCATTACATAACACGGTACAATGAAATTACATCCATTACTAAGTCTATCAAAAGGACCCAATAATCTTATTGTGAGTTCTGCTGAACAAAAACATTGCGCATTCAGTTGATGTCCTACGAATATTCAATGGATGTCTGCCGCAGCGATTTTCACATTATTCATGCCGACTGAATATTCATCCAACATAGGTTGACCTGCCATTAATTGTTATAGCCGAGCCTGTTAGTATGTGACACACAGGTGATTAAATTGACAAACAGGTGTTGGATGTATGAAACAACAGCGTTTGATGAACTCAAATAAAAATAAATATTATTTTGAATAATTTGTGATGTGTACGCGAATATTAGATGTTACAAATGTCAGATATCAAAAGCAAAATCTGTATAAAGTTATATTTTAATGTTATCAGATTTATTTTATTTATAAACTCTAAGATAATTGAAACATCTGAAACGTTCAACAACGTTAGATCCATTTTCAAATTCAATCTGCAATTAAGCAGGATCAGTAATTGCATTTCACTATCTAACTACTTTACTTGTTATATTGATACTGCCTTCTACTTATGGCAAGCCTTAAGTTTAGCCATGTTTTGTCATATTTACCTAAGACCAATTGATCATATTTACGAAAATGATTTCAAGTCACTCAATCACAGTCACAATATAGTTTACACTGATTACGTTGACATTAAAATAGCCTTCTCTAATTATCCAGGTACGCAGACAATGTTTGTACTTTTAAAAAAATCCGAAAATTTGCTAGCATTGGTTTTCTTTTTTAAAATTTTTCGCTCCCTTCATTTCTTCCTGCACTTTCAACCCAGCAAGTTGGTTCAACAAACCGCTGAACAGACCCTCATTGTTTCACAGCCCAATGTTTAATGGATGGGACCTTCGATTTGTGAAGCTCATCGCCTTTTATTACATGACTCGTGTGAATATTGATTTTTGGGTCAACAGCTTCACTTTGTATCATTTGTTCGCCTTTATGTCGCTTAGCATTTTATTTCTATGCCCTACGATGTCCGAGACTAATGTAGGTATACGGTGATAAAACGCCGGCCAGCGCGAAAATGACTAGTATTGTTTCGCAATGTGTGTGTCATATTAAATATGCATTGTTTATGTTGATAAAGTCAGTTATGACAATGGTGTGTTTGTTTTCATTATTGTATGTGAATTAGGAAAGAATCCTTTTCTTTACTTACATGGCAAAGGTTTATTGATGTCTAGCTGTAAGTATTTCGTATCAGCTTCATCATAAGCTCCCCTTAGTTTGGAGAGGCTCTTACTGTAAGGTTCGTTCCGGGTATTATGATGATATAAACATTCAGTATTTATATACTGTTATTATCCGCAACAGCCAATCGAGTCCGCTGAATTGGGTTTCTAGTTTTTGGATGCTTTTTTTTCGTAAGGATCAGTCAGACCAAAAACTTTGCGTTATTTTTTTTAATAAGATGACAGACAAGTAGCCGGCCACGTAAGGGGGTACATGTACGGGGCATGTACGGCAGTAAAATTAAGCAGTAACTAAAACTTATATCATTAGGTCACTTCTCTCTTTTTCAACAATGAACGAATGGAAGGTTGTCTACTGACCTCCAAAATGTATTATGAAGATGGTGGTACCAGATGATAATGATACTTGATAGACCTAATAATGTTTTTGTTTTACCACAGACACTAGAGAGACGGGGTTCGTGAACGCCATCACGGCGGCAGGTGTCACTTACTCCATCACTAGAGCGTGCACGGCAGGGTCTCTCCTTGAATGTTCTTGCGAAAAGGTTTGTTATATCGAACTCATCACATCCCGTCCATATTGCTCCTGTAAAATTCGTTTTTTAATCATCCATTCTTACACACTCAGAAACAATAGCTGTCATATTGTGTTTTCAATTTGTCATGCAAATGTGACGATATATTAAAGTGCTCTTGGTAAATACTTAGCTTCATTACAGAGCCTTAGATTTTTTAAAAATCTGAATAATGAGCTCATAACGGTTATTCTGACACGGGATTCAAATATTTTGGGTAATTAATGCTGTGTTTGAGCTCTGGCCTCTACACAGGTCTAACGTAAGAATTTAGCTTCAGGAGTAACATTAAACACTGCATGTGCGCTCTCCTTTGCCATAGATTCATGTATATCCTATAATGATAGGTATGTAACAATGTAAATAAAATTAAAATTGACCGTTGACCGTATTTCTTTTATAAATAAGTTCAATAAAATTAATAAATTATTTTTTTCGCAGGGAGCACCAAAACCGCGTCGCGGGCGCGAATCAGTCACGCTCCCCCCCTCGCAAGTGCCAACCGAGAGGTGGCAATGGGGGGGATGCAGTGACAACGTACGCTTTGGTCTCAAAAAGTCCAGGGAATTCATGGACAGTCGATACAGGAAGCGGAGTGACATCAAAACACTGATAAAGCTCCATAACCATAATGCTGGGAGGTTGGTTAGTAAGAATTCACTTTTAGACGAATAATTCTTGTACTTCTATTTTTGTAATTGGGAACGGCAAAAACTAGGCCTTTTAGTATATCACTAAGTTAAAGGTCATTCAGAAATAGGATACTTTAAATTTTGAAAAAATAAGTCATATTATTTAAAAAAAAATTGAATTTCAGGTCAAATTATAAACGGATTTATGAAACTATATACCTGCATACCTTCCATTTTTAATCAGAAAATTAAACTAAGTGAACAATTTTGATAAGTATTATCAAAATTGTTCACTTAGTTAAATTTTCAGTATTATTTCATATCCACCACAGTAGAAGGGCTAAAGCATCAAAGTATATTACTGTTCCTAGGCAATCAAGAATAACATGAAGATGGAATGCAAGTGCCACGGGTTGTCAGGCTCATGCACACTCAGGACTTGCTGGTGGAGGATGCCGACCTTCAGGGAAATCGGTGATAAACTACGAGATAGATTCGAAGGTGCTGCTAAGGTGAGTTATATTTCTAAATTTATTTTGGAAACAATGGATTTTTCTTACAAAATATTAAACATAGGTCCGAAACTTATACTTATGTGACAAAACTATGTAAGGACAAAAATGAAGTTTCAAAAGTAGTAGAGTTCGAACTAAATAAATTAGTGTCCAAAAGTAAACATTTATTGCCAATTAACAGTGTACAAGTCTTTTTGTGGAAGTGGAAGAAACTTTTATAGTTAATATACCTACATATTTTTTTTTTGCCAGGTGATCGCCAGCAATGACGGCGACAGTTTTATGCCAGAAAGTCCAAATATCAAAAAACCAGGCAAGAAAGACATCATTTACTCCGAGGAGTCGCCGGATTTCTGCTCCGCAAACATGAAAACTGGATCCTTGGGAACCCTAGGACGACAGTGTAATGTCAGCTCAGCAGGAACTGATAGTTGTGATCAATTATGCTGCAGAAGAGGTTACAAAGAATCCTCCATTAGAGAAACGGAGAATTGCAATTGTCAATTCAAATGGTGTTGCGAGGTAATATGTGAAACATGCTACGTCAAACGAAATATACAAACATGCTTATAATGTGATAGATGATATAATAAATGTTTAATATTAAAAAAAAACTTGGGAATTCATTTATTTAACTTTAGTATTTTTCTTATTTCTTCCAACTCGTCTTCTCTCGTCACCGGTTTGATAATCTGATAAATATGTGAGCGGGTCATGTATTTTTCTTATTTTTGCATGTCTCCCTTCCATATTTGGACTAGACTTCAGGTTTGATTTGGCCGTAGTTATCTCCTGTTCCTCAGAACTGGGAACAAGTTCTGAGGATCCTTCAGTGTTATCCTTTTCATCATTACCATCACTTTTTATTTTGCTATCTGCATTGAGTTCAATACTTTCTTTTTCTGGTAAACCCAGATAT
The DNA here is from genome assembly GCA_958496365.1 of Subacronicta megacephala. Lineage (NCBI taxonomy): Eukaryota > Metazoa > Arthropoda > Insecta > Lepidoptera > Noctuidae > Subacronicta > Subacronicta megacephala. The sequence goes on from OY292515.1 coordinate 13,267,269, forward strand.
TGGTGGGGCTTTTTTCTAGGTTTAGGTTCCGGTATATTAGATGATATTTGCTTATTGAAATTGTAGCCTTTTCGAAAGAGTTTGTCACATTCTGGAATGTTCTCTCTTTTATTAACTATATAATTGTAAACCATTCTTAGTTTTTTAATGTCGTTGCTAGAGAACCCGTTAGTCTCGCCAAGTGAAATGTCAGAATGAGGTGGCTATAATAAAATATTATATTTATATACATTAGTCTAGTGGTCGTAAGTGTGACTGCTGCAAAGCAGTCGAGTAGAGTTATTGGGTTAATTTTCAGGAACAGTAGCGTTGCAGAAGCATAATGGCAGTTGTTTTGTTTAATCAGCTGCATTTGGTTCGATTGTATCCGAACATAGTTGAGAAAAGCCAGGATAAATACAATAATATTTACCAGAACTTCGATGGTTGCATGGCCATTTCTTGAATATCTGTGATGGTGAAAGTGTCCTCCACTTGAGAAATCATACTTGATGTCATAAAACAACCATTGATTTGATTCCAGTTTTTCGAATAGGTACCTTTTTTCTGAAATATAAATGAAATGAGTTTATTTAGTATCCAGCTAGATAATGTTACTTATCCTTCTACTATTTTTGTTCACTTGAATGTAATTGGCCTAAGATTTGATCATATCTTGTCAGACGGTAAAGAGAATAAATTTATAATAAATGCCCTTTCGGGTTTTGTTTCACGATAAAACTGTTTGCCACTGGTCTTATATGTAAGGTGTTTACTAGCCCGGTGGATCATTAGATCCAACTAGGACCTTTCTGAGATAAATTGAATTTTATAACGTCCTCCCACTAGTTTTTTGGAAAAGAAGGTAGGACTCGACTATTGGAGTACATCTGGGGTGGTACCACCTCATTGCCAAATACTCCGCCGCTAAATAATAATGTTGTGCACTGTTGTACAATATCATGTTCAGGTTTGAAGGGCCAATGAAATTACTGGGCACCAATTTTCTAGTCCCACGATTACATGGCGCGAGTGATACCACTGTTGTTGCTGGCGTCTATAGCTTGCAGTTGCGTACCATCAAGTAGCCCATTTGCTTGTTTTTCACCTTATAATAATAACAAAAAGGCTTCTATTTGCAAACAAAGAAATATTTTACCTGGAATGATATTTTCTACTGAAACCTTTATATGTTGGTCTCTATCTGGTGAATTGTGTTGCGGTGGTATTCCTGCTATTGATAGAACAGCTTCGGCTAGTTCCCCGCCGATGGACATACAATCATATCCCAGTACTACTCGCTAGAAATATACAGGAGGAGCATTTGGTTTCCATAATTTATGCGTTCACGAGTAACCGAATTGAACCCAAATAAAAGATATAATAAAATAAAGGATAAAAGTAATTAATATATCAGGGAAAAAAAATATTTAATTCTTAGTTGCGTAATTAGTTAATAAATAAACAATATATATACTTACACCCACGCCGTTTTTTCATAGGTTTCTTGCATACATCATTTGCTTTGTCCACATTCATACATCTTGACATACACACGCGCAGGTTGCGGGTACTCTCTGACCTTTCTGAAGGATCTTACCAATAAGGTCGGTGTATGTCTTTCTAGGTCGTCCCCTCCCAACGGCTCCACTGACATTCGCTTTAAAAATCCCTTTCGTTAGTCGTCTTTCATACATTCTCTCGACAAGCCCAAACCATCTCAGCATACCCCATTCACTTCAGTCACTGAATTATCTTTTAAACCGCAACGGTAAATAAAATACTATTTTCAAAATAACACTGACGTATAAAATAGAACACAGAACAGTAGATGTATTATTACCATTTAGAAAAGATGCATAAATTACTTTGAAAATAATAATTGTCACCTGAACTCCTTCATTGGTATAATTCCTAATGGAATGATCAGCGCAGTCGAGTTGACCTTGACGGTTTATAAAAAACACCCATCGGAACTTAGACTTTCGAGGAGGTGTCGCCATCTCCAAGAATCTGATCTTAGTTAATGTGTTGACCTCTCTGAGGTACCAACGGATTCTGTCGCGAAGGACTTTGTCTGTAGAATAAAACACCAAGAAGTAGAAACAAAATTATTTCATAGGTTTTGATATTCCTAAACTGAAATACATCTCTATTATCTTTATGCCTATCTTCTGGGCATTAGGTGTTTTAGATTCAGGTTTTTAGAGATAAGTTTTGCAATAGTGATCTATTTTTTAAGTTTTGTTTACTTCTCGTTATCTTGTGCAGTATTCATTTCACTATGGTTGTAGTTTTAAAAATGATGGTTGGTAAAGGTTTCCTTCGTTGGCGCTTCCTAAATCTAGCTAATATATCAAATAGTAAGTAGGTATCAATATAATGGCTATACCTACCACCAAAAGAAAGAGTGTCAATGTAGTAAGGAATAATCCCTTTAGGCCACAGCTTGAAGTTTCTAATTTCATCGTCACTGAGATCAAACCCTGGTTCGGTATCGACCCCAATAATTGATACATCATCTTTCTGTTTTATTATGTCAGTTGACCATGAAGTAGGTAGTAATTTAATTGATTCACTATCGGCGACTTCGTTTAGTGATTTTCTGACAGCTTGATAGTACTCTTGATGTTTTCCCAGAGGAGCACTGAGACGAGAACCTGAAATGAAGGTTTTGGTAAATGAAACTGGACTTTTTGGAAACCTGCCATCAGGCGTGTATTCCTCTAAGGATTCAGCGACGGTTCTTTCTAAAAAATACTGACTGGATAGGCAAGAGGAGCAAGGTGAGTACTCGGATATGACTGAGACTAAAATTAGTTTCTTATATAACTAATGAACATTTCAAATCATAATTATGCTCAAATTCCTTAAAATCGCCATATTTTATTCCAAAAAGATTGACTCACGTTTTGGGCACATCAGAAAAATAATAAAAGATATACTTAAACATTTTACTAAGCCTCGCAAAACCATCTTTTATGTGTGAAAAATAAAATTTACAACCATTGGTTTTACTGTTGAATTCAATAAGGCTGATCGATAAGGGTCGTATTATTTTTATGAGTAATCCTGCAATATTGTTTCCTCTTTATGTTATTACTTACGGCTTACGTAATTGTATAAAGGGTGTAGTTTACTTATTTGCACCCGTTAACGGGGTGATTCTACTCCTTACATTCAACAATTTCTCCAAAGAAACGTAAAACCCCGTTCATGAAAAATAAATACCCCTTCCCTTATGGGGTAACTTAATGTGGGGAACACAGTTACTAAATATTTTCTAAACCATTTTATAGAGTAAATACATTAATTTTCATACAAAAGCAGACAAACGATACAACGAACACACATGATACAACAAACCATACGTTTCATAGGGAAAGTCTGTCAATATGGCGGATAGAATGAGAATTTTTAATGGGTGCAGGAGACTTAATCGACACCCACAATTTAGTACCTAATTCATCATAGTTTAGGTCTGGTTACAACCGTTGAGTGACTTCGCATTGGGTGTTAGTCACGAAGCTGCACACCGTTGGCTTCACGTCGGCAACGTTGCAACGCATACGCCGTGACTTCAAATATAATTATGCTGCGCAGACGCGTTGCGATCGCCACACTAGACCGCCGCTAACGTGAAGAGGCAGACAGACTTTATAAAGTTATTTTTCATAGAATAGAATATGGGTTTATACAGTAAACACTGGTTGAAAAAGATAATGAATAATACTGATGTTATCATCAAACCATTACCTACATTGTTCCTCTGCTGGGCACGGGTCTGCCTCTTCGATTGAGACTAATAGTCCACCACGCTAGCCCACTGCGGGCTGGCAGATTTCACAAGCTATCAAGAATTTTTTTGAAGCGGCGGTAGCCTAATGAGTAGGTCGTCGGACTTGTGATCATATGGTTGCCGGTTCGAAACCCACCCATTGCACTACCGACGTGAACCCACTCGTAATACAAGCATTTAACTTAGCACGAGGGGTTAACAAGATTACTAGTAATGTGTGACCCACATTGCCAGTAAACTATAAAAAAAAAACAGGCGTGCGGATTTCCTCACGATTTTTCCTTCACCGTTTAAGCGTGTGATAATTAATTATTAATATGCACATGACTTCGAAGTCAGTGGTTTGACTTGGCAGTCCAATGATTACATCACTAGGTTATCACTGCACTTCTCCACAACACTGATGTACGCAAATGGCAAATGTCTCAAGGGCTATTAACTGCTTTGGCAGTTGGAAGCGCTGCTTTCAAGCAAGTTCTGGGTGCTGTTCCCAGGTTGAGCAAAGTGCTATTAGGTTTTTCTATTATGATATTCTCAGTAGCAGCCCGGTGTTTGACATTAGGGCCACCTGTTAAATTGACCTTAAAACATAGGTTAAACACAGTTCGCACGGCTACACATCAAGCTATACAAAACCAGTTTACGCTGGCCTCTTATTGTATGGCAAGTCTATACAATGCGAGATCAGCTTTAACTGGATGTTGATAGGTTGAACTGTAGTCGTATGTCCTCCCAATTTCTCTAAAAACTCACCACCTGATTTTAAGTATGTATTATGTAAGGTAAGTAAGTAGGTACCTATGAAAAGTGAAGACAGAGAGTATAATTTGTCTGCATATCACTAAGAACCATAAAGAAAAAACGATTTTATAAGTTCCTATGCTTTTCAACATTGAAATAAAAATCACACAAAGATCCTTTAGCATGAAAAATTATTCATGGTATTTCAGATTCAGGCACGCTGTCCGTATCTCTTATGACAGATTTCTCAGTTCATAAACATAAATTTTCCAGCGGGGCCGATACTCGTGGGAACCCACCTCGGGGCGCTCTCGACCACCAACACTCAACGACTTTTCACTTTCTTAACCTAAAACCAGCCGAAAATATACTTTAACCACCAGATGTAGAGTGCAAATTTGGTATAGCAAGATTTGCTAGAAAATAAAGTTGTTTCAGAAAATTGCACGCTATCAAAACTACAACGGTTGCGTTCGCAATAAAACAAAATGGCGATAGCGCTGCAGGGTTGCCAATTGTCATTTCTTTTGTGTACTGTTAGAAGATCTTTTTTCAAAAATCACTTTAATTTTAAGTTTTACAGTCTCAAATAGGTGCCTCCTCTTTAGCTTACCTAAATTTAGTTTCAATACTATATCATGTGTGCCTTTCAAATGGAAAGGCCAGTCGGAACGAATAACTTCGTTTTCTCATAAATCAGATCATATGTATGGCAGAGGAATTACTGGTACAAATCCTCGCCATTAGTACCAAAGGAATGAGGAACATAGACAGCCCTGTGTGACAGTTGCATAAATAAATGCGCGCACATAAATTTCAAAATAAGAACATCGTTTATCGAGGAGACATCTTCGGGGATGTATTATGCTATATATCGAAATTAATGCGTTTAACATCGTCTTACTTTATAATAAGAGGGAGAGAGATGCAATATGGATGAAGCGAGGTAACGATGATAATAAACGTCTAATGGAGATGTTCTTGTCTTGTACATTTTGTAACTGTATTGTATAATACGCTTCATATCGTGGAAGTATAATAGTTATTTCTGGAGGAAAGCAATGAAAGGAGAATATATTCATAGACCATGGGCCTTATTATATGTTATCCTTTATGATGCATAATTCAAAACTATAATTATCTATGATGGCATTAAACTAAAGCCATATTTCGTATTGTGTCGTAGGATTTGAATTATGAATGACATAAAAAGTCATAATAATTATGAATTGTGTCAATTGATGCATGGTGAAATAAAAACAGAATAATACAAGGTGTTCATGTTTTTTTGATCAATTTAATATTTTTAGTAACAACTAATCAATATTTAATTATAAATAGATACTGCTAATGTACAACCAATATTACAATAAACTGTGTCAACCCCCCAAAAGCGGTCACTGGACGAAATATATTTCAAAAAGGTACATTGTATCATACATATAATGAGATATGAGATTCAGATTAGCTGATTTCAATTGTATTTTACCTAATATTAACAATTTAAAATGCTACATTCACATAAATAACTTAAAATAATGATTGAAGACAATATTTACATGCGTAAAAAATAATTTCACAATGACAATTCGATTAGGCAGAATTATAATTTTGATTAAAACCGGCAAAGCTGTCAGGTGTAAAAAAGGATAAAAATGGCACCAATTCGAATTTCGATTCGGTTTTTAAATTACATTAAAATACTTTTTTTTATCACAATAGCTATCATGCTAAAATTCAAAACAATGGCTTTAATAAATCCAGTCATGGATATTATAACTACGAAAATTATAAAAAAACTTCAGTCTTTTAAATCCGATGCGGTATCAGTTCCTCAGAATCTGTCATTGAATTCCGAAACATTTTTAAAAAGTTACCTATGTACGGAGATCCGAATTTTAAGCGTTTTTTTTTACAATACATTGATAAGTACTCAAATACCTGTTTTAAATAATACCGATTGTTTTAACATCGGATTTTTTTCACTAAAACTAACACGTTATTTCACTTTAAAATATTACGTAATTTTAAAGTAAAATAAAATAAATTAAAACAAGTTTTTAATAAATATTTTTATATAAAAACATACTTGACGAGTGTGTATGTTCAATGCGTTATTATACACAATAAATAAGCTCAGTAGGATTAGACTATCTATATATACTTACTGGCTATACTATGTTTATATCACATATGAAATATCATTCAAGTTGATATATTTACTTGCATGATAAACTTCCACATTTACTGGCAAACTATCGAATTTGGAATGTCAATTTTTTGTCATCGAAAATTTTCGAAAAATAACTTAGATTTTGTCAAAAGAGGGTCAATGTTAATTGCAAAAAATAGTTAGTTATGTTTAGTCCAAAGGGTTATGGTTTTATGAAGCTTCAAATGTAAACTCGCCAAGTGAATAGTTTGCGATTACAATAACATAGTTATGTATAAAATCGTTGAAATACAACGTTACTATTGTAGTAACTCATGCATTTAACTACACTAAGATCGGTTTAAAGAGACGAGCACGTATAGAATGTGTAACGAGTGTCAGCCAGGTTCGCGTGCAACACAATCTCGCCTGTATCAGACGCAACACGCATACAATATTATACGTATAATACTGATTATTTAATTCGTTTAATATTTAATTAAAATTCTCCAGAGCGTTTATCTCGTAATGTGGGACACTTTTACGATGGCGCTACTTACTGACTGATAAGCCCAACGCTACCTCCGCCTCTGAACACCCAAGAAGACACTTTATGCAAATGCCATTAAGCCACAAATTCCATTAGCCGGTTTAATTATAATATGAAATTATAATTACAAGATAATTTCGCTGTTGAATCTCAAAACAGTTATGCGAGCATGCACCCAACGCGGACGTCCATAAAATAGAAAGTATTTATAAAACTCAAATGATTATTGCCGCTGTTATAATAATTGCAAATAACTTCTTTGAAAAACTTGAGAATTAACTTTGGAATGATATTAAAAAATATCACTTAAAGTCTTGCGTTTCATTTCGCTTTGGTGTCTCCTTGGGATGTTCAGTCGAGTATGTACGATGCCTACGAATAAATAAATTACACAGCTGACCGCGTAAGGAAACCAATAAGTCCAGTTTAGAATAAATACAAAATGAGGCGATGATAGAAATAAATCGTCCGTAAACTGGTATCATTAATTTCCAAACGACAGTGTCCAAAAAAATAAAGTTACTAGATCACATGTTCGCACTTAATAGTCAAATAAATTAACCGAACGAGTAGCTTACTTTAATTTTACGCCGGATCAATTATCATGTATAAAAGAAGAAATAAACAGTGATAGAGAAACTATTTACATATGTCAACATGATATACGATTTCGACGACTTGGATAGATGAAAAAGTGAAGTGATTATATACAAGGTCCGTTATCTGCCTCCGAATAAGAAAACAGGTCCACTCTCGTGTCTGAGTCACAATCACATCTGTCCGCACTAAAGTTTCTCCCATTGATCACTTCATCATAAGCGTCCGCGAGTCTATAAACACGTGTGCACCACTTTTTCTGTGCGACAGAGTTTGCACTTGACCTCACAGCACCAGTGGAAGGTGCAGTTACACCGTTCTACTACGAACATGGTCTCCGTCCGGTACCCTCGGCCGCAGCACATGAGGTCGCAGCCGTCCACGCCGATGCTCGTGTCATTGCAAGCGCGCCCGTGTGTACCGGGGATACCCAGTCTAGGGTTCTTTTCGCAGAAACCCGGCGATGATTCCAGGTAAACTAAGTCTTTCGCCCCCGGCGATTTGTGGTCTGGATTGTGAGGCCGCAGTTGGAATCGGTATCGGTCTCTCCGTGGCACTCTGTGTGGCGCAGCTTCGTTCCGTTGCGCAGGCGCTTCCAGGTCAGTGTTAGGCATCATGACCCGCGATGCGCCGTCGAAGCGGTCCTTCAAAGCGTCACCAACAGAGCGGAAGCTCGGCAGCCTCATCCAGCAAGTCTTCACTGTGCACGACCCCGACATGCCGTGACACTTACATTCTTGCCGCATCTCCGATTGCACATGCTGCGAACAAAACAACGCAATCAACATCTCTTACTTTAATTTATTCTATCATGGGGAGGTCTATAATGATGTCCAAATATCTTTAAATTCCACCGATAAAGTTCGATACGTGTGATCGATGATCTTTTAAGCGTACTCCATCGATCGCATCTCACGATCGAGCAAATTGTTACAAATCGTGAAGAGGTGGGCCGGTCGTCACCGCGCGTGGACCGATCATAAATCATACTCTAGGGACATTCATCATTCTTAGAAGGTAGATAAATGACGCGAGGATGGGAGACAGTAAATATTTTCCTATCTCGGAGCGCAGGCGCTTCGTAGAACGTCGTCGACGGTATTTATTCATTGACATGTAGATGGCCGAGTATGTTATACAGTCTAGTGTCCAAATATGTGTTAAACAATCGATGGAATGCTGTGAATATTCATCAGGTGGACACCCAGTGCGTCTGTCGTGACAGGAATTAAGCGCTTCGGTTAATGACGCGTCTGGGTGGCTCGGGGCGCCCGACGTCCCATTTTGATGAATTTTGGGAAGGAGCGGACAGTGGATATGCAAATGTGGGTGTGCGGTGGGAGGGAGATGCGCGAGCGCAACGAATGAGTGCCTGTTGCGCAGTCGTCGCGCGCTGCCCCGCGCCGCCCGACGCATAATTAATATTACACAACGCGACATGTCAAGTGGCCGACGATCGATCGTCATCCATAATGGTAATGTAAACACGGCGCGATGACAATGGCCGTCATTGGCGATAACTGATTGTTTTATGATGTTTATAAGGTGCTACTGTCGAGTGGTGATTGGATAAGCATATTGACAGAAGTAGTCGACACTTACCGCTCGGCCGGCCTCGTTGTTGTGTAGGTTCATTTTTTCTCTGAGCGTTTTGCCTCTTTCGCCTGTGTCGACGAATTCTCGGCTGAATCGGAAGCCGAAGCCTATGTTGTCGCTGCAACCGCCCCATTTCCAGACTCGGACGTTAGCTGCAGCAGCGGCGCGGGTTCGGTGCGGCACGCGGTCTATGTGCGAATAGTCGCACGTGCACGATTCTATGGAGCCCTCTGCGCACGCGCGCGCCACCGAGTGCGTCACTCCCGCGCTTGTTATGGCGTAAATAAACGCTGTTTCGCGGCAACCTGGTGACAATAGAAATGTTCGATTAATTTATGCTAATTCTTAACAAAAGGAAAAGTGGTTTAACAACTTGCTTGAACTATGTTTGAGATTGGAATTTCTTTAAACGATTTGGATCAAAAAAGTCAGGTAGTAGGTATAACGGTTATCTGTTAATTGTATAGATTAGAAACCGTTGATTAAAAACAGCTTATTACCTACGTTATTAAGTTAGCCAGTTACACATATTTCACTTTGGCATGTTTGGTATTCGTATAATTAATTCATCCCAACAGAGGGGTCCATATTTTAATCAAATTTTATTATTGCTCCGGGTACAGGGATAAAAAATCTCGACATTTTAAAATATTTTAGGTATTATAATTTAAACACGCAAAACATTTGGGCTCATCAGCAACTGCAATCCGGAGGATTGAATTGGCTTTGGTTTTTTTAATCTTGTTATTTTATTGACATTTTTAATTTGTTGACAGTATAAAATCCTTTTCGAGAGCAATGGGCACATTAGTTTTTTAATTTCCTTCGTATAATTCTTTCCTCAAGTTTTGACCTGTCTGCCTGATTAGGTATATGCTTAATAATATATAATTAATATAAGAATATAATATGTGGGTCTGCACTTTTCAATTCTTAATGACAAGTCCTAAACGGAACGAGAGAATTAATCACAGCAAACTGAACATTTTAGGTAATCACTGTGTTAAAGTTATCGAGTAAGGTAATAATCGTTTAAAAGCAACAAGATCATTAAGTTTATATTCACACAATAAAGACTTGAGCAATGATTGCATCGCGTTCATTCATCCCATACGGACGAATACATAAATCGATGCTCGCATCCCGTATCGAATACTATAAATAAATAATGGCCCAGCATTAGAATCAAATACTCATAAAATACAATTAAAAGAGAGAGAGGGTATATCTCCGAGATTGAAAATAAAAGAATCGCCTCTTACCTACCCGAGAGATTATAAATTTGATCATTACAAGTGGTACGGCGCGCGCATCGAATTCTCTCTCTTAATATCGATTTAATAGCCCTTGTACTTTTAACGATTAATACCATACCGAGCCTTTGTCTACGCGAGCTCGGCTCCACAATGAGACGATATTACTAAACAAATCGGGACCCTAGTGAGGTAACCCGGTCACCACACGATATAATTAAAATAATCGATTACAACTTTTTTAATAAGCCAGAAAATGATTTTGTTGAAGGTATTAATTTCTCGTGGAAAATTTATCTCGTAGACATTGTAATTTTACAGCTTAATGTGCATTAACACGGCTATTGTTGAGCCTCATTAAATGCTCTTGCATCGATCGCATGCAGCTTTATGATTATATTCTTCAAAAGCTATTTAAGGCCCGATCTGTATCGCTAAATACCCGAATGAAAATAAAACTGACAATTAACGCCGTTCTAACACAAGTGTAATCGCGTGTCACCTCACTGGTAAATGCCATTCATTTAGTAATATAGTGAGGCTCGCGAGCTCCTTAGGTGGGCTTCCGGCCACCGACGCATGAACTCCCTTCGGAAAAAACTAACCGGCCCCGTATGGATGTAAAAATAATAAGGAACGCGTATTTGTTGTTATTTATAATAATAATATGTGGAACGGGCCCGGAGCAGCCCGCGCCAGCTTTATTAAGGACTCAATAAGCAAATGAAATCATTTTTTTATTGAGTTGTCATCGTGCACCGATATAAATTACGGCGCGCACACACTGCCGTGGACCGCTCTCCGATTCGCTTTTTGTGCTTCCCTTTGCGATGTTATACAAAAGTATTTTATTCAGCAATTACTTGAGACGTTCGACCGGGAATTTTAATGTCAATTTCGCCATCATTCAATGCTCGGACGAAATTAATTCAACGTAGGGATACATACATACAAGCGGTCGCGGAGTCGCGCATTTATCTTCAATAATGACTTGGAAACGTTCGGTCGCATTAACTATAACGTATAGGTGAGGGCCAATTAAATATGGCACATGTAAATAACGCTCGCGAAATAATAGCTTTCGGCTAATCAGGCATAGGTAACATTTAGAGGTTATGTGTGATGGTCAAGAGAGATGCAGCTGTGGCGGCTCGAACTTCACAAGGTAATGTTTGTGTTTTATCGTCAGGTTATAAATCGGATACTTCACGGATATCTGTTTTAGTGCGTTACGAGTGAGCGAAGTCGGAGGTCGTGCGGCGGGGAGCCGCGCCCGCGCCGCCGCCGTCGCCGCCAGGTGCTCGCACCACGTGCTGCGCCTGCGACGTCTTCATAACCCGTAGATAAATGTCGCCACATCTGGCCACCGCAGATGTGAATCAATGCCCGCTGTGATTTTATATGCTACTTTTACTTTATCTCCAACATGATCTAACGGTACGCGGCTACCCGACCAATTAGATGTATAAACGACAACTGGAAATAATTTTTAATTGGTCTGTGAGAATTTTAAGGCTCGTCTATTGATGATTCACGGCCGTGCCCCGACCCGTTTGACATCGTTCGGTAGTGATGCTTTGTTCTGCATTAAACATAACTATATATTTATAACTATAAATAAATTGTTTCAATATATCATCGTGGTCGATGCGACGAGCAACAAAGCCGATTGTCGCGTTATGCGAATAAATCGCGACGTAGAAAAATTATGACAGATGTAAAGAGGCTCCGTCTGCGTGAGCGCATTAGTCACGGCATTAAATAAAATGTAAATTCCCGACACGAGCCTAATTAAACGGCCAAACAACGCTAATCCGACACCAGCGCTGTGTAACTTCTAATGCAAATAGCCATTAGTTACCAGCTCGTATGGGCCTACGCAATAAAATATTCATAATTAAAGTGCGTTATTATTTTATTGAGGAAATTTCGCCCCATCAAAACGCAGTCAAATAAGAACAAACATGAGTAATGTGGATCTATAAAAGTAAATTATTATTATAACTGATAATAAAGTGCTGTCCGTGGATTATCTGTGCAGATAATAAATGGTCCCGTGGTGGGTTTACAGCGCGAGCACCGAGCGATAATTCCGTCCCGACGGATTGGCAGTTAAGGCGAGGCGTTGAGAATTTATAAAAGTCAAAAACTCGTAAATCCGAGCGCGCGTCCGCCGCATCGCACTGTTAAAATAAAACTTAATCACTGTTGACATTTGACGAACACCTGGCCCCGCGGCCACTACCATTAAATAATTCAAAATTAATGTACTAATTAAATATGTTCCTGTCTGCATTGAGTCATCACGCTGGGGTGTTTCCATAAGATTAATTTGAAAGATTGACTTATGGAGGTTTCGCGTCGCGCCTCGCGTGCCTTATTTATGACGACTTGCATTATTCAAATTTGATGAGACGTAATTACTCAAAACATCCATAAATCACTCGTTTTATAATACGGTGCTTGGCCGGTTTAGAAATCGTTCCGGCTCGAAGCGCTTTATCAGACTACGATGAAGTCATTGACGCCGTGTTTTGTGTCTAAACATGGCTTTTACGAGTACATAATGTCATTTTATTTACTGAAAGACGGATCGCAGAGATGATAAAAGGCGAGATTCTCCCGTTAATGAAATAAGAATGGAATTCGATGCATAGTGAGAGAGGAATAGAAGCAAAGAAGGCAATTTCGCCGTAAATGCACTTGGAGGATGGGGCAATAAAAAGCAATAATTCATTTTCGTTATGCCATGTATGGGTGATAATTTCACATTGAGTCCGCGTCCCGAGACTCCGGTGCGACAATTCAAAATTACGTCGGTCGTATATCACTCATTGTGAGTGGCACAAAGCGCTGCCAGCTACCACTAGCTACCAGCCAACAGTCCAACAACGCGACACCCATTCACACAATGGACAAAGACATTTGTTTCCAAACTCCAGAAAAAGCACCGAAAATAATTTCGTTTTAAGTGAGCTGTCCATAAACAATAAAGGGCGATCGGAGAGTTCGAAACTGGGAATCCAACGATAAATATGATTTCGGTCGTCGCCGCACTGTCGACGTCCACCTTAATCGTCTCATTTCAGTTTCACAAAACGCATCTTATCTCAAAAACAATTCAAACGCCACAAAACCTATAACGCTTATCTAATTGAGCATTAAATATTTCGTCGAGGGCATTTTATATCGGCTTTATTTTCGGTGTCGATCGTTTTATACGTTTTCTCCACCCACGACGACGGCATCTCGGGTGCACGTATGATACACACCAAAACAGGAAATATTGGAAAAAAGGTCGGGTTTTATTGGCCGAGTTACCTGCCATTAGGAGCTGCGTTAGGTGTAAACGTGGCTTCCGTGGGGCTTGTACGAGTGCAGTGGAATCGCTAAACTACACCGCAGGGGGCTCGCCGCGGGATCTCGGACCATATATTTTCTATTCTCGTCTCGACAATGACGCGACGAATAAAGGCCTTACTATTGTGTCGTTGTCATCATTTGTGTTAATACGATCCTTGAGGTTTACACCACAATGAGATGAAGTTGTCGCGTCCGAGTGTCAATGGTGTGACAACGTGTAAATTAGTAATTATTGGTGTCGCGTCCGGGGGGGCTTTGTGTGCTCGCGTCGTAATTATGCTGAACTATTTGGGATTGATGAGTTTCGGGTATCACATTTGCGAGTTTATTTTATTGAGTAGCGTTGTGACGGGCTCCCGCGGGGTCGACTCGTTTTTATGCTTCTCAAATGAATGTAATTGCAATGTATTAAAAAAGTTTTATCGTGCGTATTTGCGTCGGCATTTAATATCGCCGTGCATTGCGCCCGCCCTGCATGCCCTTAATAAAGTAATATGCTCTAAATGCACACGCATATAACATAAATTTTGCAATCTGGTTGCTCTTTTTACCATGTGAAATTATTGCGATGGTGGTCCGAAGCCCGTGCTATATCTGGCTTTTAATTTAGAAAAATGGTATTCTGCTTTTATAGTTTGTATGCTCGCATACAATATCAATATTTATTTTTTGCTCTAGGCGTTCAGTTTAGTTTTATGATTGTCGATGGTAAATGCTTTACTGTGTGCGTAAGAGCTGTATATCATTTGGATGCGAGGACTAGGATCAAATGATTTAATGCTTAAAATTAATATTGAGGCTTTGTGTCTAGGTGAGATATACGATTATTCATTGCAGTTAAAGCTGACTTGTAAGTGATGGGTATTTGAGTTTCATTTGGAGAACTTTCAGTGGCTCCCCCTACCGCCTGACGACGACATTTGAATTTAGAAATCGGCAAATGTTAATTGGTTTTAAAATATATTTTATTTGTTCGAATGTGTCCGCTTGTTTCCATTTGATAACCGCCCAAGGCAAAAACCGAACCTCACTTTTTCTTTACGATTAACATTAATGTTGTGTAAACATATACCTAATTGCGATTTGTTACCAATTATGTTTTTCATGAATATTTTATAAGTTTGGTTTATGACATCTCGTTTTATAATGAGAAATCCCAATTTGAATCAACAATAGATTTTTTAATGGTTTTATTATATTTGATTATTTATTGAGGTGGGTTTAGAATCATTCGATAGGTTTATGTAAAAAAAAAATTGAATCTCGCGAAAAATTTTTGTTCCTCCCACAGAAAAGCACTACCTACTGGTTGATGGATTTTATGTATATCTAATTAAAATGCAATTAATTATGATTTTAAAGTCACTCCGTATCGCCACTAAAGAGAAAAACTTTTTTTATTATAATAAACTGATAAGAATAAAGCTTCTTATAATAACTCAAATAAATGGAAAAATTACTTTGGCCTACTACCAACTAGAATAGTAGGTACCTACTTTAATACTCATAAAAAGAGATTTGCCTATAAAATTAGACAAAAATTTCAACGTCAAGGTATAGACAAAACAAGGATCCTATTATGAAGACTTCAAATTTCGACTCCGGTACTAAGTGATACATTTACTGAAACAGTTTGTACTAGTCATTAGTGTTTGAGACTTTAAAGCGGGGTTCAATAACCGGAGCACACAACACATATAACAGATATATCTTACCGAATCCGAAATGAGATCGAATTAGCTCGAGATACTACAGCCGATGCTCTTAATTTTGAAGATAACCCCCCTAATGCTTGCCCTGAACTCTGATCCCCAAAAGCTTTTCCATATAACTCATTTTTACTGACAGAATTAATGTAAAACATTGTTTATTAATTCTCTTATTTATATCATGTTTACTTACACGCACACTAAAAAGTTTTGTTGCAAAAAGTTATTAACAAACGCAAAAAAATAATGCAAACGACAGAATTGAATCACAAAACTGCCTTTTTTTGCTATTATAGCGAATAATTCTTGTTGTGCCGAACAGATGTTCGCAGACTCATAATAAGGCGTATCGAGTACAAAGCATCGAAATCGGACACCGGAGATAGGGCAGCCCCGATCTTACGACAATATAATAACTTACTGCCTTAAAACTTGATTGCCAAAGAGTTTTCGACTTTACTTGCATGAAATTAGAGATGCAGTAGCATTTAAGCATAAGCAAAACAAAATAAAGCAATGCGTTTTAAAACATTTTAATTTCGAAGTGTACCTTTATAAATATAGGTTATTATTTTAAATTGAAAACTAAGTCTTTATACTGTATAAAATACTTATTGCGATGTATAAACTAAGTAAACCTTTTATAAGGGATTATTGCTCGCTTTATCCCTAAGCTATTGAATTTAGTTGTGTAACCAGTATTGTGAGGCTAATGGGTATCTATTTGCTGATTTATATCTATTGATAATAATCTGCTTCCATTCAAATCAACTAAATGGATTCGACGCTCGCGCAATTGTGGACCGGTGTTTATGGGGGTATAAAAACACGTTTTTTTACAACACTACAGAGGAATCGATGTGGAATTAAAATCGGATTATGATCTCATTCATAAAAAAAGTTAGTAAAATTATGTGTTTAACTATAGTGAAATATTAAAACTACGTTCACGGAACGGAATTAAAAAACGAAAAAGGAGTTATCGACAAACGGGAACTCGACGTCACTCGTCCTCATGTAATTGATCCAGGATGTTTTATCTTGATGAGTCCTTTATATGTGCCCCCGACTCGCTACCCTCCCGTTGAATACAGATAAAATCTCTTAAAAGGGTTGCCAACTAAAGATATCACTTAATTTGTAGCCTCTCTTTGTAACTGGAATTGGGGATTTATACAAAACACAACTTTTTGTCCACCGTTGATCTTTGCAGGGTTAAATTTAAAACTGTATACAAGTCGAGATTCTCGATTGAGTTTTTTAAAGATTAGCTTCTTAAACGTCTCAATGCCGTGTAATCTGTTTCCTTAGTATTTTAGAAGGGTATTGAGGGCTTATCTTAAGATATTTTTTAATGTTTTGTTCGTTTTGTTTCGCGGTATCAAAATTGAGACAAATGAATGACGCGTGTACCCAAAAACGTTTTTGCATTTATTGTTCACTTTTTGTTCGTAAAGGCGACGATAAAAACGTGATTCGAATCTTAACTCGTCAACCTTTGTCAGTCTGTTGTTTTGATTTAATTAATCTTATAACAGCTTACCTCTGTCCACGATTTTGCCAAATAAGTTTTTCCCTCTGAGGAAGTTTCTCGTTGAACAGTTCCATCTTCTGTATTTGAACTGGTGTTGGCATTCTGCGACAGCCATGCTGGCGCCTTTGGCAACTGCTGATAAGACTCCAAGGTTCTCTCGGGCGAGTCTTCTCTGTTTTCGCCTGAGGGTGGCGTGAACGGCTGGGTCCATGTACAGAACCCCTGGTGAAATCGGTGACAGATTATTTGGCTCCCCCGCCTTGGCTATACCCCTACAACAAAATAGGATTTGTTACAAAGGTATCCTCAAGAATAACTAATGAAGCGTATATAAAAAACAAAACCCATTGTCCAAAAGCGATAGGATTGACTTTCGTCACTGTAAAAGACAATGCCTGGCGTTCGAAAAAGTCGATAAAGAAAAAAACGAAAATAAACACAACCCGAACGCCACTTAAGGCAATGGGTGCAACTCGAAATGAAATGCTCATTTGAAAAGGTAAAGACAACAAACAATTGACGACCGAACTGTCAATCCGCAGACGTTTAGATAAATATTTGCGTCGCGCATTAATCCTTGAGGGCCGAGCGGGTAAACACAGCCTGAGAGCGATCGAGATCACGGCCTGTTGACTCGGCCTCGCTTGACGAACATATTCGGCCTACAGTAAAAAAAGGCCTCGGTGCACTCTCGCGCGCGGTGCCTCGCGTTTGGAACGCTGGAAATCGTATTACTTTTCTATTTGCTTTTCTTTGTAGTCGAGTGTTACGTAAATATGAACGTGTTCGTCGGAAATTCTCGTTTCCTTCGAGAATTCATGGAGATGTGATGGTTTTAAAATTTTTGTTCTACTTTTAAAAATAATAGACAAAGAGATGAAACGGATATTGGGATGATAGTTTACGCCGCCGCCGGTTGGTGCGTAACTATGATGAGTTCTTAGTTTCCACACACCCGTGGGAGAATGTTTGGTAACAGACGTCGTGAGTGTCACATATGAATAAATAAATTAGCACTTGCGATGTCTATACACAGCAAAGATTTGGGCGTCGATACGTCATATTATTACACATCTTATTAGCAAGTTCTAATTTGATTACCCGTGTCGCAGTAGTTTTATCACCAATAATCCAGTTTTTTTTACGTTTCATTGAAATAAATGGATATTGACGTAACTATTAACAGCCAATAAGACATCATATATAAACTGCTTCATTTATACATTTGTCAAAATGACACTTTATATTTTATATTACCTAGTATGTATTGAGAATTTTTGATAAAAAAACTTAATGGACTTGCCGTTTTTGTGGCATACATTTATTAGTCGTAATAAGTTAAACAGAGTCAATGGACAGTGGAAACGAATTTAGATTATTCAGGACATAAATCAATCCAATTTAAAGTGCACTAGCAATCAAGTGGAAAATATAAATCCGTATGTAGGTGCAATAAATTGGTGCCCGGTTATATTGACACCCACGAGCGCCTTAAAACAAAAACGAGGGATAAGCATATTTGCCTGTCCATAATATAAGGTCCTTTGCACTTGTCACGTTGGTAGAAAATCAAATAGTGGTACAACACAAAGTCCTCGGGGAAAAAAATCTGAATGGTTTTCACGAACAAACGCAATGTGTGCACAGCGATAAAGCCTGTGTGAATGTGTCAAAATATTGTCTTTTGGAGGCTTGTGTCTTCATGTTTGAGTAATTAAAAGTGTTCCTGTACCGTTTTTGTAGTATTTTTTGGACTAAAATAATTGAAATTGTATTTTGACGTCGAATTTGTTTCGATTAGTTTGCGATACGTAGCATGTACAGCTATGATGTCGAAACGGCAACTTCGTAAATATGGAGAAATTTCGTAAAAGCAAATTTAACACTGGCAATATAATATAGTGCATTTTTTTTCGTAAATGGCCATCAGACCATATCATTTGGCAATTCTTTAGGCACACATTCAATCCGAACGGATCGAGCTACGTTTAAGAATATTTGTTAAAGCTCTGATTGATCTGAATCTAGGAATCGAACCCAGGACGCCATGAGCAGCAGAGCCAATAGCGACCACCAGACCAATGATAAACAAACAGCTGCATTTTGAAACAAAAAAATAACAAGATCGGTGTCAACCGCACATTTCCTTAATACAAGTTGCTCGCAATTTAGATCTACCAACACATGTATTTAAAATGGAAGACTTCATTCTCCGCACACGCCCTGCATACGAATCAGCACTTTATTATTTAATTTGTTAGCGACTTGCGAGGCGTCAAAATATCAAAGATTATAAACCAATTAAACTAAATCCTTCTGTACGAAGTAAAGTGTTAAATGCACAACGCGTACAATGTGTCTTAGTAAAATGGTCGTTGTTATCAGACATATCGTGACGCCGGCACGCGATTTCGAGCGTAATGTAATATGGGCTACGAGTGATGAATACGAATGAAGTGAGGTGTGGCGATTTCTTTTTTGCTCGAGGCAGTGTAAGACGATTTTATGTGCTCCAGTTGGATATTAGTGCCTGAGGGTTCAATCGATCGAACCACTGGGCACATTTTAAATGGCCTAGTAATTAAAAGTAAGAGAGGGAATCAATTATGTTGATTATTTTCTTCTACATAACGTTGTTTATTTGATTACCTTTTTCTGGTTTAATTGGTCTTGTTTTGTTAATTCGTTCGAAACTCGAAATCAAAACTTGAAGATTTCAATGTTTATTAATGGTTAAAAATCATTAAACAGATGCATAAATACTTCATTAAACGTTTTAAATAAAGAACGATGACAGCGTTCACTGTGCGCTCGTTTTATTTTATATTTAACTCATTTTTGCATGTCTCAAGTAGTCTGCAAGTTTATTTTTAAATCTGTCCACTTTAATAGTGTGGGCCTGAGAGGAATGGGACCGATATACCATCTTCCGGCAGCTGCTTAAAGAGCCAAGTGCTCGCCTTTATATTTCATATTGTCATGATAAAATTTATTGTTGAATTTATTTTATTTCCTTGTAAGAATTAAATTTAAAGACAAAATAGTAGTAAGTTAATTGAGGGGCCTATTAACGTCGTGAATATCATTATGGTATCTGTATTCGATGATTAATGTTCAAAACATCAAAATTGAGGAGTGTTGCATGTTTTTTGTATTCATGTCCGGTTACCGAATTCATAATAAGAGTTATTAGTTATATTAATCTTTATAAAGCTATTATGTTTGACGTTATATTGATTAATAATAAACCTGAGGAATGAAAAGAAAATGAGATAAATATTTAACAAATGTGAAAACGTTTATTTTTATTGAAGTTATTTATTTCATCATTGATTAAATCGTACTTAATGAAATTATTTAACCAAAAATTTTTAAACCTTGATGATTATAAATCATGGTGATGGATTAAGAATACTTTTTTTTAAATAAAGTACCACTATTAACACGGTTCACGTAACATTTACGACTGTTTCTGTAGAAAGTGGGTAAAAATTCCGTTCAAAGAATTCACGCCTCCGTCGGGCCGCGAGACCGATTGTATCGCGAGCTTTTGATTGCTCTTATACGTGTTTATACTCGTATGTTAAAATAGAAAGCCTTTTTGTATTAAAAAAAGGATATACTTAAAATTGTTTTATTTTATAAATTGTTTCCTTAAAATAAACTCATATCTCGTAGCGAGATTTCTAAATATTGATGAAATCGGATATTTGAATGGTTATTTTTGGTTAACTATTTTAAACAATTAAAGTTTTTTTAGTAATTCAAATTTAATTGTAAAATAATAATGGTAGTTGTTTAAGTATACATGTTATACAAAGCATGTTAATATAATCAATTTAATATATATTCTATTAAATTAAATAGTTTCATAACAATACATTTATATCCGCCGCCGTCGGCAGGTGAACTGTAAAATATATGTATCAGAAAGGTACCTATAATATATTACAATAATTTTAATATAAATATTTGGCATTTATTAATGAGAAAATAATATAAGTAATGGAATTTACTTTTTTATAATTTTCAACAAATGATTTTTTGTGTTAATAACTAGATAATGTAAATGTAATAAGCATATAAACTGTATAGACGCGGTCTTATATCCAAAATTAACGATTATGTAACTATCATAATTTAGTTTCACATTTAAATAAAAAATAAATATGTATATGTTTAATTAAATTAATAAATAATTGTTTCAGTTATTAAATATAGCCAACACTCTAACAGGATAAATATAAAAAACATAATAAATGGTACAGGTATAGGTAGTCTATACCTTGTAGACTAAACTAATTTGCCTATAGACAAGTTTTAAATAAACAGTATGTCTGCTGTCTGTCTGTAGGTATAATAAAGGGGAATCCCTGAACATAACAATGAATTCAGTTTTTGTTAAAATAATAAATTAAGCAGTATGCTTCCTGCATGATCAATAAAATTTTGTAGTTTGTTTATAATTACATAGTTGTTAATAACAATAACTTAATACATTGAAGCTAATGTACCTATATGCGAAATCATTATTTGTAATATAAACTTCAAAATGAAAGTTAATAATAATTCCATTAAATAGTTTTTTAACATACTTATAAAAAATAGGAGTCACCGACCCGAGGTCCGGGTGACCACTATTTTCCCGACTGCAATATTTTTCTGCACTCCTTCATAAGTTAAATGAACTTAAATGATGCCAAATCTTACTCGTCTCCGTGCACGCAATATGCTTAAAAAGGGGAAAAAGGATTTTTCTCCACGTATTAATAGGTATATTGATTTTAAATGTCTCAATAGATCTTCAGTTAGCATTTAAATACATTCCAAATTATTTTGTAAATAGGTATATAAGATAATCACAAACACAATATTATGTAAAATGTATGGCTAAACATCCAACCATTTTATTGGTATCGTAAATAAGCATTTAAATTCTCTGCGCGGATGCGTTTGCGCATTTCCAATATCAACATAATTAATGCTGCGCTTGATACATTGCTAATTGGCGCAGTATTTATGTGATGTTGCTTTTATAATGTTTACACTTAATTAATGAGTTGCGACAGTCTTTAAAATTTTGGAGAAATATAGCAATTTAAAGTATCTTTTGTTAAGTGTGTTTATTTTATAACATATAAGTATATCTACTTTAATTTATTTGTTATTTGCTGTTTTAACCATTTGTGTAGTTTCAGAGACATCCAAATGTGTCTTCTTTTAGGTTAATAGATACTGTTATATGTATTAAAATATTCAGTATTAAATATCGGCAGTCGTAAATGATGAATGACTTAAGAAGTAGGTGTAAAATAATACGACCTTTGAGCTGAAGTTGTTAGATTGACAAATTCAATATGAAGAAAAATAATGTCATCACTGTCTGAAATATAAAATATTGGATATTTGACTAATATAAACTAATATATTCATTTAAGTCTGTGGGCTTTGACGCGACTTCATATTTTAATCATCATTGTCATAACTTTTATCACATTTTGACTTTAAACATTTGCATATTTAAGCGACTTTAGCGACCGCGACACTCAGTGAGTACTTTAAAAATTAAGGTAGGTACTCATATAAAATGATTTATTATTAAAATAAAAAAAAAAAATTCAATTGAATTTATTTTTATTATTCATTGATTCAAATTATTATTTAAATGTTTATTCTAATAGATTTGAAAGTCTACTTGAAGGGATTACGTGGGTCGCATACCAGAAGCTGTATGATAGTGTATGCAAATAAGACTTGATGCCCCTGTCAGTCACTTAGAACTCAACGGGAGGTGACGGGAGACATACTAAGAACGTAATTTTGATAAAACTGACTATATAATTTTACGCCAATATTTTTTTTCTCCTTAGATATTTCGATCTGACGTTCTCTAAACTTAATGCTCATAATATTCAAGTTATGAGTCGTTTGTAAGACATGTCTTGCATGTCAACGAGTTGGTTAAGTAGGAAACATTAGTCACTAGTTATTAAATATACTTAAGTTTGTACGTAACGTGTCATATTTAATCTTGCGCGTCAACTTATTATAATTTATCACCTAAAGTATTCAGTTTCATGTAAAATATTTACCACAGTGAATTTATAATTTACCTACATAGATTTTATTTCCAAATAGATTTAGTACAATTACAGTTTATTTTCTTTCTCAGTTATGGAACCCATTAAATTGATTTCATTTTACGACCAACCCGTTACAAACAGAACAGCCAATTTGACGTAGTACACAGTATTAAAATTTACTACGCTATTATCGATTTCACACTGGTACGCAAGTTTTATACCTCGTTTAATACTCCGCTAATTATTTTGAGCCCAATTTATGTTGAACATCTGGTAACGCCAGAACATTTTAGATACAATGTTGTGAGTGTTATGCGGAAGGTATACGACAACAGTAAATTGCTCGCACTGTCGTATTGTTTACGACACCGAGAGTTATTATCAAATAGTAAACGTTTTAGCGTTTTATAGTCATGTTTTCAGTGATAATGATCAAGTAGAATTTGATGTTTTGGACATTTAACATAGAGTATTCCTAGCTTCGAATTCAGATACACTATTATGTAAACTAGTTTTAGGACATTCTCGTGACACTTATTACCGACATCATACAGAACTCATTCGTTATGATGTCGGTATCTTTGACATTAGAAATGTCAACATTGCATACCCACATGAGCACTAGGGTGAATCAAAGAGTAAAACAAACAGACACGACACTCACCACCACATGCTGCCGCGTCCTCTCCGAGGTTTGTTGGCGGCTTCGCACGTAAAACACAGAATGATCACAAATAACCACAGGCACTTCATTGCGATGGGCGGACCCCGCGATACATGAGCGCGGCGCTTCGAGTCACGTTTACGTCTGGCGAGAGCACTACAGCCGCGGACATCGAGGCGGGGTCGCGTCAAGAATTGGTGGGAGGTATCTACCTGTCACACCGCCCGATTGGTCTCACACTTCTGTTATTTTTTTTTTGGTGTTACAAGTAATCTTTGTCGTGTTTAGGTTATTAGGTTATATGAGATAATTTGTGTTATTGGATTGCGTTAAGCACATAGTTTGAGGGTGCGGCGGTTCGCTTAATTAATAAGTTTTTATGGTCTAAATACTTTAACGTGAATTAATAGCTATATTTTTTCTGTTTGGTATTCTTAAAAGCTTCTTACGACACAGCATATTAAACGCTGATTAATTAGTAAATAGGTACTATGGCATACAGCAAATATATTTATATACGTACAAAAAATCTAGATTGATCCTTAACGCACTTATCTCATGAAGACAATTTGATTACGCGATTTTGACCCTTATTACTGAAGTTTTTAGACTGTAAATGTCAATGATCTACTCATGAAGGGCATTAACAGACGTCTAAGATGTCTAGGTACATTTTTGTATCAAAGACTTCTACGAATCATGCGCAACTTTGTTATATTTTGCAGCTTAAGTTATGATTGCACTTGTTTCTTTGAACCTTTCGGCTAAGTTTAAGTAAGTATACATATTTACGGTTACATAACTTTATGTTAAAATTTAATGCCTAAATCAAAGTTTGTTATGTTATGTCATTTTTTTTTTAATTCAATTTACGTCACAATGTTGGTTACTTAGATAGTAATGTTAGTTATGTATGCGAATTGCTTTTAATCTATAGTTACCTATATCATAATAGCTTGTTACCTATATCATGTATAAAACATTGTTATATTAATGTTATATTTCTTTCTTTCTTTTCTTTAAAAAAAATTAAGAATTTCCAATAAATTAGATTATTCAGCGACATGTTTAAATACTTCATTGATAGTCAATTTATGGTAAGAATAATTTCATCTAAAAATTAATAAAATCCTCTGATCACTTCACACTTGTCAGTGCGCGTGAGTCAGCGTTTCGCGCGCCGCGGTGGGAGGGGCGAGGCGCGACTGCGGCCAATCAGCGTTCGCGGCCGTTGCGCCCGCGCATACAGACCGCGACCACGTGCGGCTGAGGCCGTGCGCCCACGCGCCTTTAGTATGAGCTACGAAAAATCAGGATTTAATTATTTTCTTTATTTATATAGAGCTTTTTGTAAAATAACGATGGAGTTGCATTACAAAATGAAATCAGAACATTGTATTCTTGTTGAAATACATTAGGTATTAATGCAATATTATGTAAGAGTTTAGTAATCCTGATTAGTTTAACATTTACTAATATACTCGTAGTTGGGGGAGTACTTACCTGTAGGTAAGTGAACCAAATTTAAACGAAACGAAAATCAAATAAAAATAAATGGCAAAAGTTTTCATGATACTCCGACTGATATAAACTTTAAAGTTCAAATCGGATATTCCAATTTTATACCTATAAGTAAACAAACAGCCTTCTTTTACTACAAGAGAAAGCTACGCTTTAAAATAACTACATTGTTAAATTTCGATTTTCGTCAAAATGTTTTAATTTTCGTAGCAAGCGTAGGCATTACGTAGCACATCATTTCATGAATAAAATACTTACATTGCATAAAAAAATATCCCATTCCATAAAATGGTAATATAAAAATATCACTGTAATTAAAAAGATTATTAAAGAAATATTTAAATTAAAATACCCTTTGCTACACGTCAAACGATCTCGCTTGCTACGGATCTACGCATCGAGCTCGTCCTTACAAAGACATCAACGCGGGCGGTCTACGGTATGTAAACACAATTTGTACTCATATGTATAGTCCATTATCAAACTCTTTGGTGGATTATTGTGTCTACTTAAATATTTGAATATGGAATAGAAGTATTGTTTTAATTAAGTGGGAAATCTAGTTAAGGGTTAGAAGCATTTTAAATTAAAATTGGTAATGAAAATGTACAGAGACGTTGGGAAAAACAAAATTTTATAATTCAAGTTGTTTATTGATAACATTGAGATATACGACTGCTACGCTAGAGGTCCTAGGTGCGATTCCCAGATCGAGCAGTGTTATAAAGGTTTTTCTATGAAATTCTCAGTAGCAGCTCTGAGTCTGAATTTGTGATTGCGTGATGGTATGTTATGTTATGTTATGTTATGTGATAGTATTTATTGCAAACATCGAGATACATGGGTACTTTATGTAGTTATAGGTAAGTACTCAATACTGCCTCAATAGTCTACTGGCCATAAGCGTCACTGCTGCGTTAGAGGTCCTGGTTTCAATTCCCAGGTCGATCAAAGATAAAAGGGTTTTTCTATAAAATTATCAGTAGCACCTCGGAGTCTGGATTTATGTCGGGTAATGGCAAGCTCGCCCCTATTATATGGGATCTAAACATACCGGTGAAGTATGGGTAGATACATAAGTACGCTTATGCCTAACCTTTCTGGAATTACAGTCGAGATGGTATGTTATGTTGAGATATACTTTATATATGTTACTTAGTCAGTACATACCGTTAAACAAAACTATATAGGCACCGTAAACCCATTTCAGCCATTATCGTCCCACTGCAGGGCAAATGCCTCCCTACTCTCCTTCCACTCCTCTCGGTTCAGAGCTTTTTGCGACCAATCCATCCAATAAACGTCTAGTTCGTCCCGCCATCACCTTCTGGGCCTGCCGCAATGTCGTCTGGCGTTGTGTGGGCTCGACACAAAAAAAAAACTAATTTCAGACCTATTTAAAAGCCAATTGACTCAAACCACTTGAAATAAAAATGAAAACGAAAGTAAAACAAATTTTTTGCTCATAAAACAATATGACAACACTTCTCAAGTCAACGACAAAAACTTGGCACGTGTCCCACGAGTCACACATGTTGCATGTGTCGACAGAATTTGTGGCTAATTGAATATCTGTGTATAGTTCAAAAGGTTGAAATGTTTCTGCCGAGGGTTGAAATGAAACCAGATGTTAAAGGTCGCGACTAATTGCCTTTGGCTGTATTTTAAATAAATACATATAATATATATAAAGATATGTACGACTGCTACGCTTGAGGTCCTGGGTTCGATCCCCAGGTCGAGCATAATATTGTTGGGTTTTTCTGTGAAATTCTCAGTAGCAGCTCGGAGTCTGAATTTTGTGCCCGATTAATTGCAATAGACTCGCCTCCTATTACATGGGACCTAAATATACCAGGCGAAATGTGGGTGTTTATTAGTATACCTCTACCCAACCCTTTGGGGAATACATGCGTGATGGTATGTTATGTTATGTAAAGATATGAACGTTCTAGTGGAAGAAAAATTCGGCTTCCTGCATGCATCCCAATGGTTAAGTACACCAGACGCTTTACCAACTAAGCTACCGAGACCATTGACTGTGATGTCGAATTTATCTTCCACATTTTTACGTCTTCAGGTGACGTCATATAATATACTTAGTTATACCTAAAGGTTTTTTTAAGAATGACTTGGCTTAACAATAAGTAAGATAGTGATTTCTAATACACGAATACTTATTAGGTATAAGGTTTTCAGATACTTACTACTAGTTTTTACTGATTTTATTGCGTTTAATTGATATTATTTTAACTCAACCTCTTGCATTTTTCAGCATCAGGTTCACTATATACTTACATATAGTAGTATATCCATCTATACCTACCGTGGTCTCAGTAAAAAAACCTGTAAAATATGGTATGCAAATATTGCAGAAGTACCTACGTAGTTTAGTTTAAAACTACTAAGTTAAGTTTTGAAGTGACAGTAATATAAAATGTTTTTGCTTCCTGTGTTTGCCGCCTAATATTGTACACTCGGTTATAACTATAGCCTGTATTATTAGTATGTATTAGTGTAACAATTGTAGGTAAACCAATAAATAAAATAAATAAATAAACCATTAGAAACCCGCGATCATGGCTTCGTCAGGGCTTCGGCCCACGGCTATGCTATGTTGTAGACTATTATAGTCTTGTCTAGTATACCTAAATAAAACATTATTTTCAAATTAAATACATCCATAGGTTTCACATTGATTTATTTTCGGCAACTAGTACTTAATAAAAATAATAATAAAATTAAATAATTCAAATAATTAAGCGACTAAAATACATAAACATACCATCACGCCTGTATTCCCCGAAGGATGAGGTAGAGGTGTACTTAATGTACACCCACAGTTCGCCGGTATGTTTGGGTCCCATGTAATAGGGGGCGAGCCTATTGCTATTAACCGGGCACAAATCCAGACTCCGAGCTGCTACTAAGAATTTCCTAGAAAAACTTAATAACACTTTGCTCGACCTGGGGATCGAACTCAGGACCTCTAGCGTAGCAGTCGCGATTGGGACCACTAGACCAACGAGGCAGTAAAAAAATAAATGCAGTAATATAATAATAATCATTAAACTAGATACTTCTGTTCTATTCAATATAAATAATGAAGCTGTAGTTACAGTCCCACCTAATTTTAACGGTAACTTGTAATTAAAACATACAAAATTAAACATTCACATTGTTACAAATCAATGGAATTCCTTCACGCTGACAGAATCACGCCATAATTTTTGGTAGTCACGGTAAATTCCGTTAATTTGCCAATTGAAAAATACATACACCTTAACTTTAAGATATAAGGTTCAGAATCGTGTGTGGAATTTCATGAAGCGTTAAGAACTTCATTCAGTGAAACAGAAGTGTGTTGGACAATGGTTACCGTGAAATTACGACTAGTGGAAATGAATAAACGCTCATTATGAGCAGTTGAGCATTGTTGGGTAATTTTGTAAAAAAATGTTGACCATATAAATTTGCTTCTTGAATTTTTGTGATTAGAGTTGAAATTACTGTGGCAAATCTTTAAGGTAGCACTTCACGGGTGACCGAATCTCGTAAATAATTAACAATGGGGGTGGTGAACATAAATTCAGTGTATTTTTTTATAGATGGCGTTGTTCGTGTGTTTTATGGTGCACATTGTGATAAGTGAGCTGAATTGATTAGCTTTGTGAATGAAATGGTGTCTCGATATATGGGGCATCAGCTGCTTTGCGCATGCGTCATAGTTGTCATCTGTTTGGAGGCGTAGACTGTAGAAATTGAAAGACGAACTTATTCTTCTAAAATTTAGCGCTTCATCTCATGGGATTGTCTTATTAGTCTTGTGGTCCTAAGCGCGACTGCTACGCTAGAGGTCCTGGATTCGATCCCCGGGTCGAGCAAAGTGTTATTGGGTTTTTATATGAAATACCCAGTAGCAGCTCGGAGTCTGGATTTGTGCCCGGTTAATGGCAATAGGCTCGCCACCTATTACATGGGACCAAAACATACCGGCGAAATGAGGGTATACATTAGAACACCTGTGCCTAACCTATCGGGGAATACAGGCGTGATGGTATGTATGTATGTATCTCATAGGAGTTATTAAGCTGCCATTTCTTTAACAATAAATAACACAATTGGCAGATAAGCAAGCGGCCCACCTGATGCTAAGTGGCAACCGCCGCCCATAGCTGTTTTTCTTACATTTTTCACATGCGAAGAAAACACAATCAAGTCGCTGACTACTCAACTCAACTTTACAGCTGAACTCATCAGCGTATTTCTATTCTACTTAGTTCGTCTGACATCGTAAACATAGTATCCGAAATAAAATAACCGGAAAATCTAATTATATACGCAAAGATTTAAAAAAATCATCCTGACTCCAAGACACGGACAAATAACATAATGTAGAATCTAATATTTTTCACAAACATTTTTTTCCGCTTTAGCAAACTCTGTATTTCAAACAACTACCAACACCGACAGCTTACTGCCGAAAACAAACACGGAATAAAAACGTGTCTATGATTCACGGCGCTTTCCCATCCCTCGCTTATCTCTTACGAAACACAAACATCATCTCTCTAAGACAATGCGCTAGCGCAACTTTACAAATAAGTTCTATAAACCGACAATGAGCATCCCCTTAAACACTTTAATGCCACATTGGAAACCGAACTTTATTGTTACGCAAATTAAGATTGAAATCAGAACGCCACGCTCCGGAAAAGCGGGCAGATTTTTACTGGGTACTCGCTTATTGTAACTTTATTGCTTAGAGTGTTCGTAAATATTAAGGTTTTATTGTATTTACGGATGGTCGATCCATTGAAACGAGTCAGTGTGGTCGCCTCCCGGAGCGTGAGAGGAAAAAAAAGGCTATCGGCCTTACAATAGTTTTATGGTGATGACAACTGTATTAAGGAGTAGCCATAGCCCACTCGCCTCTCTGGAATTGTTAAGATACCGCCAAATTTAACACTAGATGTAAAGTAGCTGATGACTTATGTATGACTGAGCGTATTCTCCAGTTAATGGTTTCGGTGGCTGTTATGAAAAATATACAATGTCATCGTTTTAATCCGTTCGTTATTTCATGGTTGAGTGTGCGGTCCGGGTTCTAATTTCGACGACTCTATTTGGAAACGTTTGTATCCAATATTTATGTAGTGATGGGAATAACATAATGAATATATATTGGGACTGTTGTACTTGTTATACATAATGTGATGATAAAGTATATAGTAGGTATACACTATGATATACATGGTGTACACTAGGCAATGTTTTATCAACCAGAAAAAAATCGAATAATATAAAAATTAGGTAAAATATTGGGTATGTGGACCGTATATTCCGTCATTGGAACAGATGATGTATATACACGACGATAATACATATGGTACTTACTTAATCCTATGAAATAATAAGAATCAATACTGTATCAATTTTACTTGTATTTTACATTTATTATAACAAGGGAATATGTTCGTCGATGGAATTTTAGTCTCTTGAAAAGCAATAAGTTCGTAGGTTACATATGATCTAAACATACCAACGAACGAACGAGTGTTTATTAATGCATCACAACTTAACACTTTGGAGAATATAAGCTTGATGTGTTGTTATGTTAATCTATAAAGTCGATTTTCTCAGAATTACAGCAATAGGAAATTAGTTCCAATCCTTCATCAGAATAAACATTTGAACTAATCATGATTATTATCAGACCTAATCAAAGCTCAATTCTGCAATTAAAATCACCGAAAAAACAAGTCAGAATAAATCCAATCAAGATCCATAAAGAAAAACAAACTAGACGACACCTACCACGGAGTCGAACCGCGGAGGTCCAATTCAGACGAGAAGCATAAACAATCATAAAGAAACAAACTCATTTCGCATTAACACCACATCCTTGCTAATGGCACACAAGAACAATGTTTCGCAAAAACTCCAGAAAAAAAAATTTAAGACATCGAAATTCTTGGGCGCATTTAGTCGACGATATGGCCGCCCCCGAATGATATATCGACTGCTCATATAGACTAATAGCGTTTTAATATCACGTCTTAGTCATTGAGAACACGGCACATAAAAAAAGGTGTGAGTGATCCTCTATAAAAAGATGTCGGAATTATATTCAATGAAATTCCTGTAGATATATAAAAACTTGTGGTGGTTGTGTGAAATAATTTAATTAGAGGTTTAAATTTAATTGATGTAAATCCTGGATCAATGAGTTTCATCGAAGGTTCCTTAGATGAGATAAATTGGTCAGCAGTTTATTTACCAGTTCTTAATTTGTAAAGTGACCCCTCTAATTCTCTATGGAGACCAGTGACCAACAATGGACACTAAATGGGTTAATTATTATGATCAAGATGATGAAATTGTAAAGTGAAAGAGGACCAGTTTTTTAAGAACTGACGCGTTGCAACTTGTTCAAGGCTTTATTATAAAGATTAATGTATTTTTTTAATACAATGACTCATAAAACATCATAAGAAATAGGTCTGAAAACACATAATCAACAATTTAATGTCGAGTCTACATTTAAATTGATGCTATTTTCTTTAAGGTAATACATAAAAGTGCCACAGAGATTAAAGTAGCTGAGAATAACGATGACTATTAGTAACAAAGAAGAACTAAAGATGACCATATATTAGTTCATTATCTTTAAAATATCAATAATCGTTATACTATTCAAGAGATCAGATTTCCGATACATACCAAATGAACACCTGGCAGCATTTTTTCCAATAAACAATCATAATTAGAAACTTAATCTGCTATCCAATTTCAAACCAGATCCCTCCAGATCCACTTAATTATGACAACGTTGTATTTACTCGCTAAACTATGAATAAATACCGCAATATGATTCACAACTCACGCGCACGGCAACTTATGCAAATTAATACAACAAAAATAAAAAAGTAAAATGGAGGTGTCAGTAATTTCGTTGGGAGCGAACGGAGCTCTTTATTTTGTTGCGTCGAACTGTCTAAATTATGACATATGCATGCGTGCACGCACGCGGCACCTTTGCCACGGCTCCCTTGCCACACGCAGTTTTCGGGATTTCTCGGCAAATTAAAATGTTCTTACATAATTTTTTCTACACTCGGTATTGGCATACTAACATTAAGGTACACCTTTGTACCCTCGTAAGGCTGTCAACGAATTCTTGTTCTATACAAGGTGAGGTCTCTGAATGTTAATAGCATAAGCAAAGTTTTTTTTGTAGTTGACTCCTGCTGTGTCACCATTCGCCAATGGACCTATTAATTATTTTGACTATATCAAGTGATCTATAGTCTTATTAAAATTCATTTCTCCTAAATCCACTTGGTTCAAATTCCCCTCGGAAAGTAAGAGTTATTACTGCTCCATAGGCGAGGCGCTTTATTTCTTAAAAAAAACGTTGCTATGCTATGTAGATACTAGTAGGTATGCTTCTATACAGTGTTCCGCATGGCAGATTCTGGGTCCTTTTAAAATCGTAATATCTAAGAAAACACATAGACAAAATGACTAGACTATGGCCATGCTCAAAATGTACTGCATAAGTAGTGAGAGTAAGTTAAATACGCCTAAACTATAGACAAACTTCATCGAAAATCCAAATCCAAGTCTCTTACGTTACATTATGAAATAATAAAACAAACTCAACCAACATCTGTAACACTTAAATATTCCGTTTGACATTAAGAGTGTACATTATGCCTGAGGGCATCAAATAGGTTTCCCTTTCATTTGTTCATCACGCGATGCAAAAACTAAAAGAACTAGTTCTCATATAATTGCCCCGACATCATCTAGCAATTGTCAAGGTCGTGACCTTGAACGGGTTCGGACGAGACGGAACATCAGCGCTAAAATCGCGCTTGGTGTTGATTTGGCTTACCGTGTTCCTTTAAGTGGTAGAAATAATGAAACAGAATGTAATAGATTTCAATATTTTGAATTGTATAACAATGTCTTTAGAAGATAATAAACTTTTTTTTCTAAACGATAAGACGTTTCGATAAGCATTTAATTTCTCTTCCGTTTCCAGCCATTGCAGCCTGTTAGGTACCCGCTTTCAAGTAAAATACTTATGTGAGATTGTTTCCTTTACATTGTTTTATGCTTCAGAAACACTTTTTCTATTCACATATTAAATAAATATTTTAAAGCGTTATTGTGTTCATTTAGTTCTAATATCTAACTTTAAAGTCAATCCACCATTAACCACTGAGAAGCAGCATTTTAGGCTTACCAGGATTCGTATATTAAAATTGTATAACCCCCAGGCGAAGTCAGGTTGGGTGCTATTAAATACATTTCTTGAATTTTTCAACAGGTAGGTATTGAAATAAAAATTTGGTTTGTTTAATGATCCCCCAACATATAATTTATCATGTTTTTTCATAATATTTTGACTTATTTTTTGTGTAGTTTTGTTTCATACAGATAAAATTACTTTGTAGACATGGTAAATAAAGTTCTGCAAAATACAGCCGTAGAATTATATGTATTAAGCGTATTATTTATATGTTTAAAGCGTATTTATTTATAAAGTAATTTCCGAATGTGGGTAAATTGTACATCTAGGCGTTAACCTATTCGGTAATTCGATAGCCGCAGTAGTATATGTTCGAGTAACAAACTCGCAAATTCGAGTAGCATTACAAAGTTGAATGGTAATGCCAATGATATATTATTATTAGATGCGCCATGCTCCCAGTAAATGACATTTAAATTGAGTCGCGTATCACAACTTTTAGCGCATCTATTTGTCAATGCACATAATTTTTATGGGCAATGCTAATTCTTTCGGGCTACACATAAAGCCCTACTATTCTAGTAGAAGCAAACCCCGCATTGTACAGACTTTCTATAAAATGAGAGTGTTGACTTGTTGCCGTGCGTATATGAAGCCATTATCGTTGTATAATATTACTTCTGACTTGGCCAAGTTATGAAGGAAATACATAACTCTAGTACCTATACCTATTGTTTAAAAAATAAACCAAAAAAGGATAATTTTTAATGTTTATTTTTTTCAAGTGAACTTAGTACGGAAAATTCTTATGTAGAGGCGTCAGGGTATATATTTCTATGTAAAAACTACTCAGCATTTGCCTTCTTTTACCCTATAGTCAAGGCCATGTGATTTGTAACATTTAAACCTTGACTCAATGCACATTATCCTAAAAAATTTCTGAAATGTAAAAAAATAAAAATTATTTCGACACAAAACATAATAAATAGTTCGTTTTTTCTTTGCAAGGTACTTTTTATCATCCACAAACAATCGCTACTAGCACATGAAAATATATTTCTAAAAAAAGGAAGCCAAACAGCTGTTTCTTTACAATAAATAGAATAGGTACTTCTAGACAATTTTAAAGGCTAACAATAAGTCATAACACCTATTTCATCCACGCGTCGTGTAAAAATTTCCGCGCCTCGCAACCGGAGGCGGTGTGAGGAATCTCTGAGCGTCACGGGAGGGCACGCTGAGGTCTCGGCTAGTGTTGGCAAGGTTATCCCGGGATCATAAATGTAAAAACCCTACAAACCATTAGAAATTATCTATTTATAAATAAAAACTTTATTTTCAGACCATAATCCAGGCTATTTTATTATGGAATGCTCTCGCGCCTGAAATCAGGTTGGCAAACACTCGGCTTTCTTTAAAAAAAAAACTACGAAGACACCTTCACGACTGTACTTTGGCTGATTCATCGTCTTGATGTTGATTTATCTGCTTATCAAATATATGTATCTTATTTATATATATTTATAAGTTATCTTATTATTTTATGTATTAGGTGTAATTTATTTAAGTTTACAATTTATTAATTTCTCTTTGATCTACGAGTGCACTACTGTATTATTTATCTCTGCATCACCTCAAGGTTGTCTGGCAGAAAATGTCTTATGGCATTAAGACCGCCTTTGTACCAACGGTGCATAAAGAATGAATAAATAAAAAATAAATATATCCTTATTTTAGTACCATCACAAACTCTAGATAAATACAACAAGACATATAAATTATATAATTTAAGCTGCGACTGCAGCGGTCTGTGAATGGTCTGGGGACCATTTTGGAAACATCAAGACTCCACCCGTGCTTCGAAAAGCACGTAAAGCCGTTGGTCCCGCTTTTCAAACTAACACCTATGACAATCGTTTGTGGTAGTCAGACGCCCAAAAAGCCTGATCACCAGTCTGTCCTTCAAGTATCGGCGTTGCCAAGAAACTGGGTTGTCGAGGTCTGATGGCAGTCGCTTCATGTGAAATACTGATATTCAGCCGCACGTGGTCAGATTGGATGTCGACCCCAATATAACTAATTGAGAGAAGGCTATGATTATGATATCGCCGATCATATTTATAATTATCAAGTTTTCTTTACCCATTAAAACACATCAAGGTTTCCTATGACTTATGAAATTTTCGGAAAAGGTATAAAACTCACTTTTTTTTATGGTATACTCGAAGCGAGAGGGCGAGCTATCTGATGGTAAGTAGTCATCGCCGCCCATGGACATCTGTAAAACCTAACAAAGGATTTACCATAAGGAAACGGGAGGGGAAGGAGAAAAGGAGAAGGAAATGGACTGAGGGAGAAATTGGGCCTCCGGCGCTCCACACTCACCGTACGAAACTCATGAAGATCACCACCAGCATTTACAGGTGAACAATGTCAAGTACCTTCAAAATATTGACAGCCCTAACCGTTCAATTATTAGTCCGGGATTTGTTCTTCTGTCTTTGAACAGAACAACACTAGTGCAGAAAGCAGAGAGCCACAGGGTGGCAATAATAAAGCAATTGATTCGTCAAGCGCCGAGCCTGCGGCCAGACCACACAGCTCCGTAGTACAACACTATATTTTGCGAACCATGGCAGTATACCTGGTATAGCTTCGCGAATCACTATTAGATCTTCCTACAATGTTCTGAAGATGTAAATTGTTAAACATTTTTAAACATTTAACAAATGCGGCATATCCAGTATTTTATACGAAGCGCTACCAACGCATGTTACTATAGCTCACTAAAGTCCTGGGGGGATAACATGGGTCCGTCGCATTATCTCGTCTTTTGCCATAATTTTGGCACAACATATCTAATTTTTGCCATACTTTTGGCACAAGAAATGAGATGACAAAATTATTTCGTGGTGTCTATGTCAGCCTAGCTCTTTGACAATGAAGCGGCGGTAGCCTAATGGCTAGGGTGTCGGACTTACGATCATGTGGTTGCCGGTTCGAACCCCACCCATTGCACTACCAACGTGAACCCACTCGTAACACAAGCATTCAGCTTAGCACGAGGGGTTAACAAGAATACTAGTAATGTGTGGCGGACATTGCTTAAGATTAAAAAAAAAAAATGGATATTTTAAAGATATTCGGGGGATCAATTACTTGACATTCCACGATGAAACATAGGTTTAATAATAAATATGTTCACAGACAGACAGGCTGACGCTGACCGCTCATAATAGAGGTTTTTCGTGCAATGACAGGTCAGCTTATACTGGCAAAGTATAGCTCAATGTCTAGTGTGTTCGGGAATCGTTTTCATAAAAAATATACATTTAAGCCCACCACCTTGAATCATAGTAAACTCTACATAATTAAGACGCGTTAAGTTTCACTCCGTTGGCGGCCTCCTAATTTATACATTCCTATACCTGCTGACTTTTATGTACCTTCTGATGGCGCTAAAATGTTGCTAAATTAGTTCTGTGATAAGTTCCGAAAAAGTAAATCTTGCAAAGTTGTCATTAATGATGTGATTTTAAATTTAACTGCCTTGTTTGGCTAATGACAATGACATTTCAAATTATATCGTTATCATTTCTGATCGGGAGCCAAAAATATATCATCTATTCATTGTGTAAGGACATACAAACTTTGTTTTAGTGAAATATGTCCTCAGTTAATATGAAAAATAAGTAATAAATAAGTAGCTGTTTTCGTGAAAACAAAATAATCACTCAAATTGAAGTAACTAACTTCTCAAACTGCTTTAGACATAAATTATTTTATTATTTTTTGAAAATACAAATGTCAATTAGATTTTATTTAAAAAGGGTTCGACATATTGTGTCTTTTCACTTATGACTCTCTCGTAATGGTCGAAAATTACCTATAATAATATAGTAACTGGCCGATGAATGTAAAAAAAAAATATTTTTTAATAAAAAAGGGATACCAGAGTTGCTCTTAAAATTAATATGCGTATAAATATTTCGACAGGGACATAAAATATATATGCAAACGGGCTTCTAAATTGACACGACTCTATTAAAGATTACATTTTAACTTAAATTTCGCCACCCATAAGCAAAAACTGACATTTGTGTTATTTCCGATTACCAAAATTCATTGAACATTACGACCGCAAACTTTGTCCAGATATATGAATAAATTACGGTTTTATCGGCAACCGAAACCAAAATTAGGTAGGCTTTAATTGCGTGTGGTCAAACTCAGTTTAAAAAAAAACAAGACATTCGATAATGCAAGTTTTTCGATCGACGGTTTTGCTACATGTCAACACACGTCAATACTTTTTTTTAACTCTGTCTTAGATAGCACAGACTTGTTTTAAAATAATCATGGTAAAAACCACTCACCGAAATAAGGCCTTACCTAATTTGCAGCAATAGACTGATGAGCGCAGGTATTGTTCTAGTATATATCTATATACAATATTGTTGATTTAGGTTGTCTTAAAACATCTATCCAATCATCATCTTCTCGCCGGGGTCTCGGCGCAGTGTGTCTATTTATTTCCTTCATCCCTTTTAGTCCTTGTCTCACCATTAAATCCTTATTCCATCATATCTGACTTAAAAACATATATCAAATGCTACTTGAAAAATTTACTTGTAATAACTAAATACACGATATTATTTGTAATAGCTAAAGGCTTTAGGACCCCCAGAAAACCAACTCTGAACATTTACCCATTTCTCCGACTCATCGACATTATCTTCCCGCCCTACCCTACGGTTGGTGCACCATTTCATTTTCTTCTATACATCCCTGTCAACGGTCAATACCTTCTCAAACATTTCTGCCTTCTTCTTATCGAGTCATGGGTCAAAAGATTTTGGCTTTGTCACAATCTTTTTCTTCTATGTATCTTTTCTTGGTCTTCATTTACAAATGGGAACTTTCATCCCATAACTCATATTATATAATTAAAAACTCATATAGTTACTCCTATTTGGCGCCACAAAAATGGCCTCTAAATTCCATTGCATTTTAGAGAGAGTAGTAGTAGTGTATGAATCCGCCAATATGAGCTCATAGCTCGATTACACGTATTAAATATTGCTTACGTCAATGACAATCTCTCACTTTTGAGCGTGTGAATCGATCCCAGTTGAAGAAAAAAAGGATCAAATGCCATTGAAGAAATGTATCCGAAAAGTATAGTAGTGTGGGAGCCAACGAATAATGAGTATGCTTCATAATGGTGTACGGTCGGCAGCTGAAGTTTTGTATGTAATTGATAGAGATTTGGGTGATGTTTGTGAGTGGAATGGGGATGGGATACTGGGTGAGTCCGTTGTCTAAAGTAGAAACTGATAAATACAATCCTGGAGCTAAGTCTTATGCGCTCAGGGAACCTGCCGGTGTGTGTATCGATAGGAGCCAAATAAATATGCTTCCGTCTTACTCAGACGAAAGGGTTTCATACGAAGAAAAATATGAATAACTGTTTATGAAGACAAATCAAAGGGATACTTACATAAAATATTGAATCAGAAACGATTGTTACTCTATTTTCGAACCATTTTCGGATTTAGGATCTACATAGAAATTATACCTATTTTTGTAAATAGCTCTCAAATCTAATTTCTTTTTAATTCTTTACACTAAATATAATTTTTAATACAAGATGCAAAGACTGATTATATTGTCAACTGTACAAATATTTACGTTTCCGATGTGGAACTACCTTACTGAGCCTGTCTTAATACTCTGACCGGGTACAATCGCTCACAATGCTGCTACCAAAACCTTTAAAACTCGAATGTCAGAGGAAACAAGCTATAAAAGTGCTGGGTAAGCCCGACAAAGCTATCTGGAAGCAACCCATCTCTCAGTTTTCAATTTAATTTTATTACACGAACTACCTACCGAGGGCGTGACGATATCTCGTCGTAAACTCACCAACCAAAATATTTTGTAGATATTCGTCAAGTTGTAAACGGGTCCACCGTTTTTATTGATGTCCAACTTATTTGTAAATGTTTCCGACCAATAAATAGTTCTAGAATACAACACTTTTACGATCCTTAAGATTATATGGAATATGTTTTTAATGGAACCAAATGACGATTTAATCTTTTATATGAACCCGTTAGATCTATTAAGTTATAGTTTATAGAAATGTATGGCGGTTGGAATGGCTTTATCAATGGTGATAGGTAAGTTTTATGGGTCATCGAATATAAAAAATCAACTAAATTGGTTGTTTTGGGTATATATTATGTTTATGGTTTTGTTTTATGGTGGACTGATAAACGCGAAGATACCTACATGCTTTTCCAATAAGGACATCTATACTCTGTTGAGGACGTAAGGAATGATCACATTAAGAGCAACTCAATCTTGGTCTTAAGTTAACTGAATACCCTATTCATATTACGTATTAACTAAACAGAACTCAGCTTCTTTACGAAACATACATTTCCATGAAGCCACACAATGTTTAAAAGCCTAAGTATGTGTTCCTGCAAATTATTTCAAAGGAAACAATACCGCAAGTCTAAAGTCAAACTCCACGTACTACCTATGAACACTTTGGGTGTTCTGTAAAAGAAAGTTACATATTAAAAAAATCCCACAATAGTATCGGACGGAGACCTACCCAAGTTCTTTACAAATTATACGCAAAACGAAACCTTCAGGGAACCCATTGACAAGATAGCGAAAGGATCGTTATCAGATAACGTTTGACTGTTGTATATGATCGGCACTTTTGTTCTGCAATATTAACAATAGGTCATTAAGTTAATCCTTTTTAAACGATCTGTGGAGGCCGCAACACTTCGGTTTTGAAACAAAGCCGATAGTTGTTGAGACAAAGAGGTTAGACATATTAGACAAAGGCATTGACCATGTAGACATTTTGGCAATGTTGTAGATGGTTGGAAATGTGTGTGAGTTTCTGGAAATGAAAATAAAGAAGGTGGAAGAACTCATGTTACCTAACAGTTTTCCAGTTAGTGCTCCAGATAGTTTAGGGAGAATAATGTTAATAATAGATTGAGATTCCACGGTTCTGATGCAATAGAATTATTCAAGAATGCGGGTAAAGTACCGCTTTGTTGGTCTTTGAGAAGTATAATATGCGTAGTGTAACTTTGAGAAAAAGAGAAAGGAATAGCGTGATAAGAGACCATTGTGGAATGAAAGAAGATGTAACAACTAGAATT
Source organism: Subacronicta megacephala (assembly GCA_958496365.1). Lineage (NCBI taxonomy): Eukaryota > Metazoa > Arthropoda > Insecta > Lepidoptera > Noctuidae > Subacronicta > Subacronicta megacephala. Next base: position 13,308,263 of record OY292515.1, read on the forward strand.
GAGAAAGTCAAATAGTTATCAAAAAGTTGATCCTATGGAGAAAAATGCGGCAAGAAACTCCTTGGACACTCATTAAAAGGTATGTAAAGATTGTTTCAAGCATGTGAAGAGAATGGTAAAATGAAGATTGGCTAAACAAGTATGAGAAGTGAGTTTGGATGGAAGAGTAAGAATGGGCCGACCTTGGCGAACATAACATAGCCAAATTGTCGACGCGCATAGCAGGCCAGGTCAAGAGCAGCCGTAACCAACGATCATGCATGAAGATAAAAGATCCGAGCAAAATATTATTGGGTTTTTTATGAAATTCTCAATACAGTAGCTCTGAGTTTGTATTTGGGCCCGGTTAAAACAGAAACTCCAAGTTACACGAAAAATTTATTCGGCATTATATAGTACTTGAAGGGTTAATGGCAACGTCCTAACCATTAATTTTATGAAACCTAGAAACAGGTTATGTCATGTACCAAAGCATTTTAAAAAAGCTTAATATCAGTTTCAAAATGAGTTTTCTATTTTATCTTAACTTAACTAGATAGTGAAGGTGTAAATTGCTCACTACAGTTACTTTTAACAACTGTAACTGGCCAAGGTGGTTATAAAACTTTATGCTCCGGGTTTTAGGTGCAATTGTGTTTTATTCCTGTGTCTATATACTTCATAGTGATCCAATTGTTAGCATGCCTCAAGTTAGCACTTGCTCGGTTTGGCATAAAAGCGTGGCAATAAACATTACCATCTTTTACTACAACATATGGTTAAATGTGCTTCTAAGAAAGATTATCTATTGTTTCTGATGAAATATTCCATGTTTTAGTATTACACCCACATTGCAAACAAAGGATTATCCTCTATTGTTTTAACTCTTTTGATTTTCACCTTCGTTCTAGTTTTGTTCTAGATAATTTATGAATTGCGAATTGTTTTTGATTTTGTATAGTGCAATGGTGTTCATGGAAAAGAAAACCGTAGGTACAATTTGACATAACGTTTAGGGTAAAAGGTGTCTTTTGTACTTTGCATACCTACATTCTTCTATATTGTATTGAAATGAATGGGCGTGTGTTCTTTTTCAAATATACGATAGGTAGCGTCTCTTATTGTGTTGTTAGATAAATATAGTTAGAAAAACGGCTTATGTACCTTTACATGCTACTTATATAATGGAAATAGAAATACCCGTCAGTTCTTTTTCCAAAGAATATAGAGATAGGTACATGGGAATTTTAAGTAAATACCACAAATCATAATTTAATAATAATTAGGTATTTACTAACATGAAACTAAAGAGGTACAAAGTGAAACTTTCTACCTAAATTCACTTTTTACCTCTTTAGGCCATGGGGCCTGAAAATATGTTAGTCTATTCTAGAGCTCCAACCATCTATCCTTGGGCTCTAACAAAGAATTATCATCAGATTATCCAATTCATGAATTTTTGTTCTGATACTCTTTATTAAAAAAATATCTGTACAAAGATCAAATGTATGTGTACGAAGAGTAAATAAAACCTAACTTAAAATGCCCTACGGTACCCAAATTTAATTCCCAGCCAATCAAATACTAGAGTAATTAATCCAACAATACGTCATCGTGCCTCAAACCGCATTATAAATAAGAAAAATTTGTTAACATCACACACAAGAATCATTGCGCCCGCGCATCCCACCCACCGGGTAGGTACAGACAGAAATACCAATATTAATAGAGACGTCCCGTCGACAGAAAAATGCCTTTATAATAATCATTCGAACAATTAATCTTAGAACACACACAAAGAACTATAATCGCTTACTCATTTTGCTAAAA